>CM060367.1:18310264-18955922 GCA_030545235.1 Helianthus tuberosus | reverse complement strand
CTTCATCCCCCAAACAGAGGATCCCTCCACCGATTGTAATCCTACCTATTATCTAAAGGATCATACATGATCCTTAATCCTAAAAACTATTGTTCAGTACAAACCATCAAATTGTTCAACAAAACAACCATTAAACTAAAAAATTGGGCTCCGGCTATGTCTAGAAGTTTCCATCATCGCCCAATCATGCATCCTAAACCTTCCCTGCATCACCACCTCCGGCTCCACTTGCTTCACCACCTTCACCCTTGCCTCCGGCCTCGAGCGTCAGGATCTCTTCAACCTCCTCAGCCTCTTCATCGTCCAGTTCAGCCAACCTTGCTTTCCAGTCCTCAATCTCCCAGCTGCTTCTGTCGAAGTTAGGATCTTGAGCTTCCTGGGCCATTTGTAGTTTTGTCTGGTACATTGTGATGGCAGCAGAGACCTTTGCACCTTCTATAAGATCATGCTTCTCATAGTCAAGGTCAATCAGAAGTTTAGCCGTTTTAGTCTTGGCATCCTGGAGCTCCTTCTGAAGATCAGCAATTTTAAGGTCCTTTAGCAATGCAACCTGTTGGAGGTCGGCAATCTTCCTATCCTGATCCTCAATGTGGCCAACATAATCCTCAATCTCAGTGAATTTCTGCAAAGGGGATAAAAGATAAGGTCAGGACCAAGTGATCCTCAAATCAGCAGGATATGTCAGCAGGATATATCAGCAGGATATGTCAGCATGATATATCAGCAGGATATGTCAGCAGGATATATCAGCAGGATATGTCAGCAGGATATACTAGCAAAGACAGTGATCCTTACATCGTTGAAGTACTCGAGGAATTGGTGGCGGATCAGAGGCAGACCCTGCAGATCCTCAGCTCCAGAGGCCTTTCTCTTCTTGATTCCCTTTCCTTTGAGGGGTGCCTTGGGGACTGAAGCTGTCGGGCTGGTAGGAGCCTTTCTTTTGGAGGATCTAACGGTGGTGAGATCAGTGACATTGAACTTTGAAGCAGACTTGGTGGATTTTCCAGCACCTAGACAACCAAAACAAGATAAGTACCTTCAATTAACTTATATTTCACTATTTATTTAAATTTTTAAACGAAGATACTTACTTGACATTGTGACAGAGCCTGAGGATACCTCCTGAGAGTCTTGGGTTGTTGTCTTGAAAGTTCTTGTTTCAGGATCAAGTTTCTTGAAAGCGATGAGTCTCTCTTTGGCAGCAGGAGACAATCTGAGGTGTGAGACGGTGATAGCTGCATAACAAGAAAGCAGAAATATGAGTGATCCTTACATCAAAAGAAAGTTTCTGGTGATCCTTCTCAGGATCCTCCACCCTACCATGGGTAGCCCATTTCTTGGGTAGATCCTTTCCATCCTCAATAGAATCTCTCTTGACGAAAAAGAAACGCCGCTTCCAATTAGCATCGTTCTTGGTGGCTTTGAAGATCGGGTGTTCCTCACCGGGCTTACGTTTAAACAAATAGCGATGAGAACCAAAGGTAGTAAGATCATACAGCTCTCCCAGCTCTGACATTCCTAGGTCTATCCCTTCCTGCTCGATGATCCTTTCAAGGGTGTACAAAACCCTCCAAATCATCGGCATGGCTTGGATATATGAGATGCCGGTTAGGGAAAAGAAAGATTGGGTACTGGAAGAGGATACGTATAGCCTATGGTGAACGGAGTGACAGGAAAAGCAACCCACTTGTCGGAAATGTGATCACTCAGGGCATTGGGATCAAAAGGTCTAAACTCGGTGTTCGCCGGGAAGCAGTGGCGGATCCTATCAATCTATGCGTCATTGAAACAACAGCGTTCTTTAATGGAATCTTCGATGATCCCCTGGCTTTTCGGAGGGCTGTTCTTCGGGTGATCCTTAGCTGGGGAGTTTCGGAGCAACATCTTTGATGGAATGATGGAAAGAACTGAAAACAGAGCAAGAGAAGGAAGAAGATGAAGAGAGAATACCTGTTAATCTTTGGAATGCAGTTATAAAGGGAGTCTCTCTGAAATTTTAAATGCATTTGATCCTATCTCTATCTCCTATTTATAATCATGATCGTGCAGGGTTGTCACTTCTGTGACGTCATGGTTGCAACGGATAGTTCTATAATAACGGCTATATTTACGATAGTTAGTTGCGGATAAGATCAGGAAAACATAACTCGCTCATTTTACATTTCACTCCTTATATTTTGGGGGCAATTGTTAGGGGAGGATTTTCTAACAATTAGTGATCCTTATTTATTATCCTAATTAATGATCCTTACTTCTGTGACATATAGTGATCCTCAGAAGAGCTTTAGGAT
Organism: Helianthus tuberosus; assembly: GCA_030545235.1. Taxonomy (NCBI): domain Eukaryota; kingdom Viridiplantae; phylum Streptophyta; class Magnoliopsida; order Asterales; family Asteraceae; genus Helianthus; species Helianthus tuberosus. The sequence goes on along the minus strand of CM060367.1, from coordinate 18,953,631 downwards.
CAGGATCATGGATCACCTTAAGGATCCTCATACTGACGATTGTTTGTTTGTGTTTTGTATTACTTCGCAGGAGTTACGGGCTTGACTTGGTCTTGGCAACGTTACTATGGAATATTCCACGGGTATTTCGCACACGTTTGACTGGAAATGGACGTTGTGGAGAACGTGGGAGCTTGGCACAAAAGTCGGATAGTTTGTTATTGTAGCTAACTTCTATTTTTAAAGGGGTGATGAGCTAGAATTAGAACACTTAGCCATTTTCAGCTACACACACTCTCGTACAATTGCACTCTTGAAGCTCTCGACGAACACTTACTAATTTTCACTCACTTTTACACATTTCACACTCGTGATTCTTGTACCTAGCTCGTTACTATCCGAAGTTGTAAACAATTATTGATTTATTTGAGCTTGGTGATCGGTAGTTTCCATCACCCGGGGTTTTTTGTGCCGGAGATCAACTCTTGATCAAGGGCTTTTTCCCCGTATAAATCCTTGTGTCGTTTGTGCAATTTGCATTGAAGTGATCCTTATCATTGTTACACATTCAAAGCATCATTCCCCGTAACAAAGAGTTTGGTTGCATTATCCTCATCAGATTTTTTGACCAAAACAATAAGTATAAGATGAATGTCGATGAAAGTAATGTGTTACCAAATGTAGAATCATATATCCTTTGAGGATCCCGGATCCTTAATCAGAATACTGGTATCGCTAAGGATCCCTGATCCTTCTTACTTAAAGTATTTCTTTAGATGAACAGCATTCCAAGCTCTTGGTAAGAGGTCACCATCTATTGTTAACAAATGATATGCCCCATTTCTTGCTTCAGCTTCAATTAAGTAGGGACCTGACATTCTTGTTGTATGCTCCAGCCATTCTTTGTCGATGAAGGATATTGTTGTGTCTTTGACAAGGATCACATTTCTTGGCATAATCCACAGCATCGTTCTTCATACCAGGCCAATAGTATCCTGTTCTAAGGATCCTTGAGAACAGTACTCTGCCCCCAGTGTGGTTTCCACAATCTCCTTCGTGAAAATCCTTTAAGACTTCTTGAATTTCTTGACCCTCAATGCACCTTAGATATGGACCTGCAAGAGATCGTTATATAACATGTTATTTAGTATTGTAAATTGAGATAACTTGACTTTGAAAGCTCTAGGATTTTCTCCAGTAGGAATCTCTCCGTGTTGAATATATCTCATGACTGGAAGGGTCCATGATCCTGAATGAGATTGTGTATCATCACTAGGGATGATTGCAGAATCTTCCACTATCTTCATGGCTACGTGATCCTCAATTGCAGGAGTTAAAACATGGATGATGAGTATTTTCACATCCTCCGGAATCTTCAGTGATGATCCAAGATTAGCTAGAGCATCAGCTTCTGCATTTTCTTCCCTGAGTACCTGTGATAGACTGAAAAAAGCAAAAGAATCTGCCAGTTTCCTGACTATTTCTAAGTACTTGATTAGCTTTTCACCTTTGACAGTGTAAGAACCATTATAATGATTAGTAATTAATAGGGAATCTATGAATATTTGAAGATACCTGATTCTCATATTCTTATCTAATTGCAAACCTGCTATCAAGGCCTCATATTCAGCCTCATTATTAGTGGTTTGGAATTCACATGCAATGGATTGGGGTATAATGTCCCCCTGTGGCGATTTTAGTAGTGTGCTTTGTCTAGTTCCTTTAACATTTGAAGCTCCATCCGTGAAGAGTGTCCAAGGATCCTTGGTCTTCTCAAGTTGTCGAACTTCTAGTTCAGCTTCCCTTTGTAGATCACTACTGAAATCAGCCACAAAGTCAGCTAAAGCTTGGGACTTGATGGCAGTCCTGGGTTCATACTTAATGTCATATGCATTAAGCTTGACTATCCACTTTGCCATTCTACCTGCCATTTCAGTTTTCCTGGGAATATTCTTAATAGGAAAGTTAGCTTTCACAATAATAGTGTGAGTTTCTAAATAATGTCTATGTTTAGCAGAAGCCATAATTAAATCAAGAATTAATTTCTCTAAATGAGAATACCTGGCCTCAGCATCAAGTAGAATTTTACTTACATAGTATACCGGATGTTGAGAGCCTTCATGATCCTTAACTAGGATCACACTTACTGCTTTCGTTGAAATAGCTAAGTATAAGGATAACGATTCTCCATTTTCTGGTTTCATCATGGCTGGTGCTGAGGATAGATAATCCTTAAGAACCTTGAGTGCAACTTCATGCTTATCAGTCCACTCAAACTTGCCTTGAGCAATTTGTCTACCTCTTCTTGGATAATGGCATTCCTTTCAGGTGCAAACTTTCTCCTTTTTTGGTGTATTGGCTTGAAAGACCTGTCAATACCAAGTTTGTGAGTAATAACATTCTTAGATATACCTATTATATCTTCATGTTTCCAAGCAAAGGTAGATTTTCTTCTTTCCAAGAAGGATACTAAATCCTGCTCAATACTGTCTAGGATCCCGGATCCTATAAAAATTTTGGATTCAGGATCCTCTGGGTTCAACAGAATATCCTTGACGTCTTGCTCTCTTGCTTCCATGACGTCTTGCTTCTTGGAGGCTGGCTTCATTGAAGAAGTGTAAAAGTTCTTTGCCTCCTGCTGACCATTTTCTATCTTCACCATATCTCATAGATTTGGGAGCTTGACACATTGATGATATGTTGAGGGGGACTGCCTTCATATCGTGTATCCATGGCCTGCCAAAGATAACATTACAACAAGATAAGCAATCAATAACATAGAATTTTTTAACAGAATTCACTCCCTCTATATAAATAGGAAGTTTGATGTCCCCCAATGTAATCTTTGTCTCTCCACCGAATCCCACAAGGACAGATGATCTTTGGACAATATCGGATTCAAGGATGTCCATTCTATTAAGGGCATCCAACTGGATAATGTTCACTGAGCTTTTCCCATCAATGAGAATCCTGCGAACAAAATGGTTAGATATAAACAATGTAATTACAAGACCATCATGATGAGGATCTTGGACATCAACACGATCATCCTCATCAAAGGTTATGACTTTATCCTGGGTGACAACGGAGGTCCGGACGGGTCTGTCTCCATTATCCATCTTGGTTTCCTTAGCATGTCTTTTTGCTGCTGAAAAGGAAGTTCCACAAATCTCTGATCCACCGGATATGAAGTTTATGACTTGTGCATCTGCTGGGGGAGCAGGAGCTCTTTCCGGGATCCTTTCAGGATCCTGGATCCTTGACTTCTTCCGTCCCAAAAGTTCTTTTAAATGCCCCTTGCTCAACAAGTAACCAATTTCCTTTCTTAGTGCAATACACTCTTTAGTGAGATGCCCGAAATCCTCATGATATGCACACCACTTGGACTTATCCTTTGTAGCAGCCGGTTTATCACTTTTTCTCAGCCACCTAGCTTTCTCACCTAGATTCTGCATTGCAAGGATTAGTTCATTGTTATCAACAGAAAAACAGTATTCAGAAATAGGAGGATAATCCTCATCATCCTCTTCTTGTTCCACTGCATGCACATTCTGGTTATCAGATCTGTTGTAGGACTTTGATTTGTTGTTCCTGAAGTAGGATCCTTGTTTATCCTGTTTTGAGGATCCTGTCAATCTACCCTGGATCCTTTTGTCATCCTCTAGGCGGATGAACCTAAGGGCCTTGGTTCTTACTTCATCAAGATTCCTGCAAGGTGTCATAACAAGATCATCATAGAATAATGAATCCCTAAGCAATCCCATTTTAAAGGCTTCTACAGCCGTAGCAATATCCAAATTAGGAATATCTAAGGATTCTTTACTAAACTTAGTGATATAATCTCTAAGTGATTCATTTTGACCTTGTGTTACCCTATATAGATCACTAGTTAATCGTTCAAATTTTCTACTACAAGAGAATTGACTATTAAACAAATTAACTAGATTAGCAAATGAAGTAATAGAGTAAGGGGGAAGACTTAGCAGCCATTTAAGAGTAGATCCTGTGAGTGTGGATCCAAAACCCTTGCACAGACATGCTTCTTTTAACCTCTCAGGAATTGGATTGATCTCCATCCTCTCCCTATATTGAGCTACATGCTCCTCTGGATCCGTTGAACCATCATAAAGCTTCATGGATGGTATCTGGAATATTTTGGGTATCTCAGCATCACATAAGGGTGGTGCAAAACGAGATATCCTATGGCCACCATCTGCGATTTCAGGAATGGGTTTAACCACTCCTGGTACACTAGATATCATATCCTTAAGCTTCTGTAGTTCCCTAGCCATAGCTTGATTGATCCCTGTATCCTGCATGGAGCCATGGTTAGTGTTATAAGAATTATTGAAAGTATTACCTCCCAGAGGATTCATGTTTGGAATTCCAGACGTGAATCCATATTGATGGGATTCCGGTATGATCGAAGGGCCAGATGAAGCAATGGTCTGCATTGGTATGAAGTCTCCTTGATGAACATCCGAACTTGGAGGCTGCATACTCCTTAAGGATCCTCGATCCTGAAAGATGTTGGATCCTTGAACCTGAAGGGATCCTGGAACCAAAGAGGATCCTTGGACCTGGGAGGATCCTTGAACCGGGAAGGATCCCTGGACCTGGGAGGATCCTTGGATCTGGGAGGATCCTTGGATCTGGGAAGATCCTTGGACCTGGGAGGATCCTTGGGCTGGGAAGGATCCTTGGACTGGGAAGGATCCCTGGACCTGGGAGGATCCTTGGATCGAGTGCATTCCCAAATATCCTCCTGAGCTGATGAAGGATCCCTGATGCTGGACAGAGGCTCCGGAAGGTTGAAGGTAAGATCCAGGAGCCTGAGTCATTGTTGTTGTTCCATAACGTCTTCCTGGTAATTCGCCCAAGTATTGCACGTCCGGAGCTGCTGAGTGCTGGGAAGGTATGACTGGAGTATCGAAGTTCAGCGACCTGGGCATCAATGGGGAATGATCCTCCACCGATTTCCTCTGTTTCTTAATATCACCTATCTCCCTGAGGATCATTTCGTTGGTTTTATCCTGCTCTTGCATACGATCCCTCATCTGCAAAATCAGATTAAAAAGATCATTAGTAGTAGGATTAGTGGAAACAGAAGAAGTTGGTGGTTTTTGGAAAATGGGGGTTTGTTTCTTCGCAGCATTATCAGCGTTCTTCTGGGATCCAGAAGGTTGTGGAGGCAAAGGAGGAACGCCTTGTGAAGAACTGAATGATGGCATCAAACTTGAAGTGTTCTTCGTTGAGGAAGCCATCTGCTTGGTTGTAACGGACCGAAATGACCACGAAAATACGAATCTTCTTAGGAATGAAGCACCAATTGCCCCACGGTGGGCGCCAAACTGTTTTGGTCAAAAATCAAGCAATGATAATGCAACCAAACTTTCTGTTGTGAGGTATGATGCTTGAATATATGAACAACACTAAGGATCACTCAGAAATGAAATGAAGAAGTGACACAAAGATTTATACGAGGAAAAAGCCCTTGATCAATGATTGATCTCCGGCATAAAAAACCTCGGGTGATGGAAACTACCGATCACCAACTCCAATTAAACGAGAAATGTATTACAACTTCGGATGATAGCGAGCTAATTACAAGGATCACTATAGTGTAACGTGCAAAAAGTGTATGAAATTGCCAAGTGAATTGCCGAGAGCTAGTGAGAGCAGTTGCTAGTATGTGTTAAGCTAAAAATAGCCAAGTGTTTTTTATTTAGCTCGCTGCCCCTTTTAAAAATGGAAAATATCTAAGCTAACAAACATTCCGCAAATGGTGCAAGTCCTCCACGACCTCCACAACGTCCATTTCAGCCATGCACGTGCGGAATAAAAATGGAATATGCCCCAGGAATATCGCCAAGACCAAGTCCAAGCTCGTACTCCTGCAAAACAACATTATATTCACAGCAGACAATCGTTAGTATAAGGATCCTTATGATGATCCATGATCCTGATCCTGCAATACTTCTGAGGATCACTAATTCAAACAGAAGTGAGGATCACTAAACCCAACAGTTATTGAGGATCACTGATCATTGGAAAATCCTCCCCTAACAGATCCATTGTTATTTTACATGTCCCCTTACAAACAAAGGGTTTTCATTGTTTTAATAGTTATGGTCTATTAGGTTAATTTAAAGACAATATTCAAAATGTTCTTTTACAAACAAAGGGTTTTCATTGTTTTAATAGTTGTGGTCTATTAGGTTAATTTAAAGACAATATTCAAAATGTTCTTTTACAAACAAAGGGTTTTCATTGTTTTAATAGTAGTGGTCTATTAGGTTAATTTAAAGACAATATTCAAAATAAACCCCGATAGTTGTGTTCTATTAGGTTAATTTAAACACAATATTCAAAATAAACCTCAAATGAAATTTTGTCTACATCTTACCCTACTTAGACCCTATCTTAGCTTTGTTATTGATTAGATTTACTGAGTATGATAATGAGGAGGAGGTCTCATGGAATAGTTGCTCCCTTGTGTTAATTTGTCTATATACACGCTAATATAATTGGAACATAAGCTCCAAAAATTCCAAGTTATCTAGAGTGAGTTTCGGATCATTATCTTAGAGTGCTTGGTTCGCATGATTGTGTTTCATTGGTAGCGGAATTGAAATTGTAAATTTATTTAGTTAAGTTATTCATTTAATGGAATTTAAAATCCTTCCAAACTATGCGGAGGAATTCCATTAAATTCATTTGCATCCGCCACCACGCCATCACCACTACAATATTTTTGAGTTCTTTTTAGTATTTAATTTCGAGTATGTTGATAAGATTTTAGATCAAAAAATTGATCCATTGTTCTTCACATGTCTCTTTGTGAGATCTATACATTTGGAAAATGTACATCAAGAAAAAAAAATACCTAGCTTATGAATAGATTATGTTGTGTGCTAGAACTTTGAGATCCACACATCGATCCATTGTTATTTTACATGTTCCCTTACAAACAAAGGGTTTTCATTGTTTTAATAGTTGTGGTCTATTAGGTTAATTTAAAGACAATATTCAAAATGTTCTCTTACAAACAAGGGGTTTTCATTGTTTTAATAGTTGTGGTCTATTAGGTTAATTTAAAGACAATATTCAAACTAAACCCCGATAGTTGTGTTCTATTAGGTTAATTTAAACACAATATTCAAAATAAATCTCAACTGAAATTTTGTCTACATTTTACCCTCCTCAGACCCTATCTTAGCTTTGTTATTGATGAGATTTACTGAGTATAATAATGAGGAGGAGGTCTCATGGAATAGTTGCTCCCTTGTGTTAATTTGTCTATATACATGCTTGTTATGGGTGAAATTCTGAGCCCATATCCTGGGTAATATCTTAGGTTATATCTTAGTTTCATGGTATATGTTCATGCACGGGATACTCATTCATGATATTGGTAACATCCTGGATGATATCCTGAGGATCACTAACGGATTATGTGCAGGAATATGAGTCCAAGCTTGCAACGTTCATGAGGACCTTTTCTCCTGAAGACTCGCTCTAAGTTGTTCAAAGAAGGACGTTGAACCCGCTTTACCTGGTCTCCAACGGCTACTAAAGAATATTCGAAGGCATCCCCCATTTATAGGAGTTTTTGTTTTCGTTTACTAGCTATAAATAGGTGGATAAATCAGATCGAATTGGACATCACAACTACACTCACTACTCTATCATACTTACTCTCTCGCAACTTTCACAAAAAGCATTGTAACACTTAGCGATCTGATCAATATTCTGCACTGTATCCTGACGTTTAAAGCAATAAGAAGAACAAGGCAGCTGCGATTGTCAGCTCCCGAGGTTTTGTGCCGGCGATCTAGATTGATCAAGGGCTTTCCTCGTATATCTCGTGTCACCCCCTTTACTTTTTGCTCATAGTTTGATCGTAGATACAGCTCAATATCCTGAGCCGTATCCTGAAAACTGTTTTTATAATCAACTTAATCAGCATATTTTCAACACACTTTCTTAGCACACTACCTCACTTAACTAATTTGATCACTAAATTGCTTCGGTAATTTTTGACCAAAACAATTTGGCGCCCACCGTGGGGCAAGTGGTGCTATCATTACTAAAAACTTTTGTAAAATCGTTACTTGGTTTTCTATTCTCAAAACTTTTTGCCACACTATTTACAATGGCCTCGAGATCAAACATGAGCTCTTCCACCGTGTCCGCTACAACCTCTGCTACTACTGGTCCGGTGCTTCCATCACCTCCTCCCAGGATGCAAGCTTCTTCACAACTTCAGGATATTATCCCTACTCGGAGCATTCAGGGATCTGCTCCTGTTTTGGCTTCTAATGATGAAATTCTAACCATATTTGGAAGTGTACAGGAACAGATGTGGCATCAACAGGAAACAAACCAAATGCTGATAAGAGAAATACAACTCTTGAAATCCAGCTCGAGCAGGCCCGTTGAGGATATCGTCACTCCTTTACAACCCGGAACTTTGAACTTCAGTTCGGCTGTATATACTGAGGATAACATGGGAAATATTGTGCCTAGCCATCCTCAGAATCATACTCCTGAAATACCCTCCTCGGTCAGGATGTCAACTGTGAGGAGCTCAGGATATGCTTCAGGATATGGACATAATCCTCAGACTGGTAACGTGTCAAATAATAATATTCTTGCTACTAACAATAGTGGATCTTTGCAGGATGCAGGTATGACGTCAACATTTACTAGGGAGCTTCAGAAATTGAAGGACATGATATCCAGTGTACCTGGAGTGGTCCAGCCAATTCCGGAAGTGTCCCAAGACAGCCACAGGATATCTCGCTTTGCATATCCTATCTGTGATGCTGAAATCCCAAAAAGATTTCAAACCCCTAACATGAAGCTCTATGATGGGACTACGGATCCTGAAGAGTATATTGCCCAGTATAGGGAAAGAATGGAGATTAACCCTATCCCTCCGGAGCTCAAGGAAGCATGCCTATGCAAGGGTTTTGGTTCTACTTTAACAGGATCGGCCTTAAAATGGCTTTTGAATGTTCCTCCTAATTCGATTACATCATTTGCTCACCTAGTGAATTTATTTAATAGTCAATTTTCTTGCAGTCGAAGTTTTGAAAAACTAACAAGTGATCTCTACAGGATAACTCAAGGACCTCAGGAATCCTTAAGAGATTATGTGAACAAGTTTAGCCGAGAATCCTTAGATATTCCACATCTTGATGTTGCAACAGCTGTGCAGGCTTTCAAGATGGGGCTGCAAAAAGACTCTCAATTTTACCAAGATCTTGTAATGAACCCATGCAGGAACTTGGATGAGGCTCGAAACAGGGCCCTAAGATATATTCGACTGGAGGATGACAAAAAGATGCAAGAGAGGATGAACTCGTCCATCACTTATGAGTCAACTAATAGGAAATCAGAATCCTCATTTAAACCATATCGCTCTAAGCCATATGGCAGAAATGAAAACAAGAAAGTGAATGTTGTTGAAGACGAGGATCCTGAAGAATATCCTGAATTATCTGAATATTGCTTTTCTGTTAACATACCTGAATTAATGTATGCTATGCAGGGTTTAGGAGACAAAGCTAGGTGGCCTCGAAAGAATCAACAAAAAGCTGATTGGAAGGATAAGTCCAAATGGTGTGCCTTCCATGAAGATTTCGGACATGTAACTGAGGATTGCATTGCTCTAAGAAAAGAAATAAGTTATCTTCTAAGCAAGGGATATCTGAAGGATCTCCTAGGAAGAAAGAAGAATAAGGGTCAGGATACTGAGAAGGATCCTGAACGAGCAGCATCACCTCCTGCGGATGACAAGATAATCAACTTTATTTCAGGAGGATCCGACATTTGTGGGACTTCGTATTCTGTGGCCAAGAGACATGCAAAGGAAGCTAAGGCCGAAAGGGGAGATAAACCAGCCAGGATGACTACCCTCACAACTGATAAAGTGATCACTTTCGACGCTGATGATAGGGATACTGTCCAGGATCCTCACCATGATGCTCTGGTAATAACATTATATGTGGCTAACCATTTTGTATGCAGGATATTGGTGGATAATGGCAGCTCCGTCAACATAATCCAACTAGAAACTCTGAAAAGAATGAATGTATCTCCTATGGATATCACTTCGAAATCCACCGTGCTTGTTGGATTCAGTGGAGAGGCTAGGAACACAGTGGGAGAGATAAAGTTACCGGTATACATTGAAGGGGTCAACTCAATACAACGTTTCTGTGTGATTGACTCCCTATCCTGCTATAACATCATACTGGGCAGGCCATGGATCCATGATATGAAGGCTGTGTCATCAACTTATCATCAATGCATCAAGATCCCTACCCCTTGGGGGGTTGTCAAGGTCGATAGTGATCAGCAGGAGGCGAAGGAATGTTACTCATCCTCAATGAAATCCTCAACCAAGCCCAATGCAGCATAGCAATTAAAGATGCGGGCCCAGGATATCGTGGAGGCTTCAGAGCAGGATGTAAAGAAAATTATCCTGGATCAGGATAATCCGGATACCTTAGTGCTCGTAGGAACCAATATCCCTCAGGATATTGAAGAACAGTTAACTAACTTTTTGAAATGCAGGATGTCGACATTCGCGTGGAAGCATGAGGATATGACAGGCATTTCCAAAGATGTTATAACACATAAGCTCGGTATCGACAAATCATTCAAACCTATCCAACAAAAGAGAAGGAAGTTTGCTCCGGAACGAAATGTGATCATTCAGGAAGAAGTAGAGAGGCTATTGAAATCTAAAATGATCAGAGAAGTCAAGTTTCCAAGATGGCTAGCAAATGTAGTCGTGGTATAGAAGAAAAATGGGAAATGGAGAGTTTGTGTAGATTACACAGACTTGAATAAAGCTTGTCCCAAAGACCCATTTCCTCTTCCTCATATCGATGCAATGGTGGATGCTACTGCCGGCCATGAGATGTTAACCTTCATGGATGCATCCTCAGGATTTCAGCAGATTCAAATGGAACCTTCGGACCAGGAGGATACTGCCTTCATGACACCAACAGGTATTTATTGTTATACTGCTATGCCTTTTGGTTTGAAAAATGCAGGTGCAACATACCAGAGACTGGTGAATATGATGTTTAAAGACAAGCTGGGGAACACTATGGAGGTATACATCGACGATATGGTGGTAAAATCTAAAAAGGCTGAGGATCACCTCCAGGATATTAAGGGAGCATTTGATATCCTGGATCAGTATAACATGAAACTAAATCCTGCTAAGTGCCATTTCGGAGTGGGGGTAGGAAAGTTTCTAGGGTATATGGTGACCAAAAGAGGAATAGAGGCAAGCCCAGAGCAGATTAAAGCTATCTTGGATATCAAATCACCTTTGAATATGAAGGATGTCCAACGGTTAACAGAGCGAGTAGCAGCATTAAACAGATTTATTTCAAGATCCTCGGAAAAGTGCAAGGAATTTTATGATATCCTGAAGAAAAACAAGAAGTTCGAATGCAAAGAGAAGCATGAAGCAGCCCTGCAGGATTTGAAGCAGTATCTCTCAACTGCATCTCTATTGATGAAGCCTGAGAATGATGAACCACTGTCCCTATACCTCGCAGTATCAGGGAATGCTGTAGGTGCCGTCCTTATAAAGGATCATGAAGGTCAGCAATATCCTGTCTATTATGTTAGTAAAAGTTTATTAGATGCTGAAACTAGATATTCACATTTAGAAAAGTTAATATTGGCTCTAGTTATGGCATCGACAAAGCTTAGACATTACTTTGAGACACATAGGATACATGTTAAAACCAATTATCCTGTTAAAAATGTGCTTAGGAAACCTGAGATGTCAGGCAGGATGGCTAAGTGGTCAGTGAAATTAAGTGCTTATGACTTAGTATACGAACCTAGAAATGCCATAAAATCACAAGCTCTAGCTGACTTTGTGGCTGATTTCAGTAGTGACATTCAGGATGAGGTAGATCTAGAAGTCCAACAATTAGGAGAATCCTCAGGATCCTGGACATTATACACTGATGGAGCATCTAATGTTAGAGGAGTAGGATTGGGAATACTACTAAAATCGCCACAGGGGGACATATTACCCCAGGCTATTAGGTGTGAATTTCCTGCTACTAATAATGAAGCAGAATATGAGGCTTTAATTGCAGGATTAGAGTTGGCTAAGAATATGAATATCAAGAATTTGCAAGTATATGTTGACTCCTTGTTAATCACTAACCATTTTAATGGATCCTATGCAGTTAAAGGTGAGAAGTTAATCGAGTACCTCGATATTCTCAAAAAATTAGCAGGATATTTCGATGTTTTTACACTTGAACAGGTACCAAGAGAAGATAATGCTGAAGCGGATGCCTTGGCAAACTTAGGATCATCAGTCAGGATACTAGAGGGAACCCAAATACCGATACTTCATATCCTGTATCCTGCTGTGGATCCCTTCAAAGCTCAGGATAAGGAGGTAACAAGCATCCAGGATCCTGGTCATGATCCTGATAAGGATGATGAATCCTGGATGGCTCCAATCATAAGATATCTCAAGGAAGGATACATCCCTAAAGACGAAAATCCTAAGGCATTCAGGATAAAGGTATCGCAATTCACCATTATGAATAATGTTTTATATAAGAAATCTCTTGCAGGTCCATACCTGAAATGCTTGAAGGATCCTGAAACTAAGGAAGTGCTCCAAGATATACATGATGGGGATTGTGGTAACCACACTGGGGGCAGGTCATTATTCTCAAAAGTATTAAGAACAGGATACTATTGGCCGACAATGAAAAAAGATGCTACAGAATATGCTCGAAGATGTGATGCATGTCAAAGGCACAGTAACATACTACATCAACCAGCTGAACCACTATATCCTATAGCTTCCCCTTGGCCATTTATGAAATGGGGGATGGACATAGTAGGGAAATTACCAAAAGCTCCGGGAGGAAAAGCCTTTATGCTGGCAATGACTGATTATTTCTCTAAATGGGTTGAAGCTGAAGCATTTGTTCAAGTTAGAGACCAAGAAGTAGTATCCTTCATAAAGAGGAATATCCTGACCAGGTTTGGAGTACCAGCTGAAATCATTTGTGACAATGGATCCCAGTTTATAAGCAAGAGGACTACTGACTTTTGCAAGAGTTGGGGAATCAAAATGATCACATCTACTCCGGTACATCCTCAAGCAAATGGACAAGCTGAATCCTCAAACAAGATAGTTGTCAACAACTTGAAGAAAAGACTAGGAGCTAAGAAAGGAAGATGGGCAGAAGAACTACCCTTTGTTTTGTGGGCTGATAGAACAATGGTAAAAAATGCAACTGGCCAGACTCCGTTTTCCTTGGTATTTGGAACAGAAGCAGTGATCCCAACAGAAATGGTGTTACCTACGGCAAGATCTATCCTCCGGGATCCTGAGCAGAATCCTGAAGCTTTGTGCCAAGATTTGGACACTGTAGACGAAACAAGAGATGCAGCAAGGCTAAGGATGGCAGCATATCAACAAAGGATATCCAGAGCATATAACAAGAATATAAGGACTAGAAGATTTCAAGTTGGTGATTAGGTATTCAGAAAGGCTTTTCAAAATACCACTAATCCTGCTGATGGGAAGCTGGCTCCAAAGTGGGAAGGACCATATGAGGTTGAATCAGAATCAGGAAAAGGAGCATACCGACTCAGGAGTATGGAAGGGGATATGCTACCAAGATCCTGGAACGCTATACACTTAAAGCTCTATTTCAAGTAAGAATAGAATTTAATTTCTATCTCAGAATGGTATGTATTCTACCTCTTTTAAATATATTTGAATTTGTTTATTATCTTGAACCCATTACAGACTTAAGCATCGGAGGGGTGTTAGCCAAGCTAACACTCACCTTAGTTTACAATTGTTTTGCAGTATATGCTTCAGGATATAGCTCCAGGATATACACTCAGAATAACTCGAAAGATTAGAGGATTGGCCCCCTCTCTCACGATTAAGGGATCCTGATCCCTTCACAGGTTTAAAGGTATTCACCTTTCTCTCGAATTGGGTTTAAACACCCCGCCTGGAGCGCAAGTTATCCAGGGATAGTTCAAGATAGCGGGACCAGTCCATGTAAAAGTGGCTGACAATTTCGTTATTGTTGGCTATATCCTGGATCCTTAAGGTATATGAGGATTGATCACCCTCTCTCACGAAAGAGTATTTTCATACTCTCTAAGGTTTAAAGGTTTTCACCTTTCTAAGTCTTGGAGTTTATACACTCCCGCCTGTAGCGCACGAAAATCAGGGTTTATCCCCAGGATATTATGGGTTTATCCCCAGGATATTAAGGGTTTATCCCCAGGATATTAAGGGTTTGTCCCAGGATATTCAGGATTTATTCAGTAAAGCTATAAGTACGACTATGTTTATATTCCTAAGTCTTCAAATATGCTGAACACAGGGGACATACATCATACAATTTAAAGGAAGAATTCAAACTTATAAATCTGCATTGGGGACATTCCTATGATGGAAAATTGGAATTGACTCTTTGGGAATCTCTGGTATGATCTCTCCTTTTTATTTGGATAACTTGAGTTTTATAGATTATGTGTCAGTATCCTGAGCAGGATATCTCTCAGGACACTCTTACAATGTGTTCCCAAGAATGTTCGAACAAAACTGTTTTCATAAATAAAATTCATGTAGTAAAGGTATAACAACAGAAATAAAGCCAAAAGAAGGTTATATTATTAACATACCAAAAGTGGTGCTTTTGGTTTCACCTCAAACCAAGGTCCATCCACCAAAAGCACGGTTAGTTCCTTACCATATTTACCTAACAGTTGAAGGTTTTGTCTCAAATTGAGACCCATCCACCTCCAACCGTTATATTGTCCAAAAGTAGAGCATACTAACGTTGATGACCAAGGGCTTCGTCCTGAAACTCAGGATCCCTCCACCTTTGGCCATCATATTGTTCAAATGCAGGAAAAGTAAAGTGCATAAAAAGTAAATTGTTTTGGGGTTACAGACCAACGATCAAATTTAAAAAAAAGTGGGCTCCGGCCTAGGCATCAATATCCATCATCGCCCACTTAAATGCCCTCACACAGCAGCATTTTCACCAGCCTTCTCCGTCTTCTCAGCCCCAGCATCTTGAGCAGCATCCTGAGCAGCATCCTGACTAGCATCCGTCCCAACATCCTTTTCTTCTCCAGCCTTATCCACCACCTCTGCTGACTTAGAGGATCCACCAGCTTCAGCAGGATATGGCACAGCCTTGACTCCAAGCTCCTTCAGCTTTGCCACCCAGGATTCAACCGGCCAGGATGGGCACACAAGGCCTGTCTCCTTGGCCTCATAAGCCATCTTAATGCGAGCTTGTAGCAGAGAGACGATGGCAGAGGCTTTGATCCCTTCCCAGAAGGAGACCATGGCCTGTTCATGCTCCATTTGGACGGTAGCCAGTTTGATCTCAGCATCCTGGGTGACCTTCTTCAGCTTTTCCTCGTAATGCCGAGTCTTCACCTCGGCAATGGCCCCTTGGTCGGCAACAATGGTCTCGAGCTGTTTGATCCTGGCCTCTTGGAACGCGTTCGTGCTGCAAGCATCTGTGTAAAGGTGGAGCAGATGTTGGAGGCCCTGTACGTCAAAAATTCAGGTATGAGTTAAAATATATTAACCAGTATATCCTGTCAGGATATCCTATCAGGATATATGTGCAGGATATTACCTTGTTGAGGAAGGATGTCATCGGCTCCAAGGATTCAGAAAAGCTGAGTTCTTCATAGGAGAACCCTTCAGAGCCTGGGGCACTAACTTCAGAACCTTTCCTCTTTTTTGTGGTGGAAGCACGAGTCCTCATGTTGGGCTTAGGAGCCGGGAGCGGCTTGGAGGTGGTAGCGGCAGGAGTCTCTTTCTTGACAATAACTGGAGTGGGGTAGCTATCAAGCTCATCAAGGTCCAGGAAGATTGGAACTTTGCTGGAATCTGCATACAGGGAGTAAAATTCTTTCCTAAATATATCAACTAAAAACATGTATGGAGGATATCGTGCAGGATCATTACCAGACACGTTTGCACTGGAAAGAGGGCTTGGAGATGGTGGAGTTGGATTAAAACTTCTTTCAGCCTCTGGGAGGAGTCTGATAGCGTCAATTCTCTTCTGTGAATCAGCTAGGGGAGGTGCAAGCTTCCTAAAAGCAGCTGTGTACAAGACAATAAAAAAAGTTGATTAGCTCAAGATATAAAGCAGGATACAAGACAGGATTATCCTAGAACCCTAGGTCCTACCCTTTTTCAACCATTTCATCGGATAATCCGCTCCACCATGGATTGAATCTCTTTTTACAAAGAAGAACTTGGATTTCCATTCCTCTTCGTTCCTGGTGGCTCGGAGAATCAGTGGATCGCTGGAAGTGGAATAAAACAAGAATCTACAGGAACCATGGCATCTAAGCCGATATGCTAAAGGAAGGTCATGAACAGAAAGATCAGGGATGTGGTTATTCTTGATCTGGTCAAGAACAGACAAAACTCACCAGAGCATCGGCATTGTCTGACTAAAGCAGATTTTGGTAACATTAAAGAACTCGGTGATAAAGTCTGAGAAAGGAAATTGTAACCCTAAGGTAAAAGGAAAAGCATTAAAGCATAACCACTCGTCGGAAACCATATCCGATCGGATTTACCGATCAAATGGCCAGAACACCGTCCCTTTCGGGAAGATGCCGGAGGTTTTAAGGGTTGACAAGTGTGCACTATCAAAGGTGCATATTTCCTTCTCCGGATCTTGGAGAATATTCTGGTGGATAAACGTGGGAGCAGAATCGCCGGAGCCGGATCTTGTCTGCCTTGCCCTATTGTCACCGGAATATTGAGCAGAATGAAAGAAGAAGCTGGAATTGAGATAGAGAAGTATTTACCTTTTTTCTCTTCGGTAAAGGTTAAATGGGGATAAGCATGAGAAGATATAGGGGAACAATGAGTAAATATAGGCTGCACGGTTACAAGCGGTCACATCATGAGTCTAATCTCTTAATTGCCTCGTTTATCGTGAAAAAAATGTAACCGTTAGTATCAGGATACCTAACGGTAACATATTTGGGGACAATTGTTATGGGTGAAATTCTGAGCCCATATCATGGGTAATATCTTAGGTTATGTCTTAGTTTCATGATATATGTTCATGCACGGGATACTCATTCATGATATTGGTAACATCCTGGATGATATCCTGAGGATCACTAACGGATTATGTGCAGGAATATGAGTCCAAGCTTGCAACATTCATGAGGACCTTTTCTCCTGAAGACTCGCTCTAAGTTGTTCAAAGAAGGACGTTGAACCCGCTTTACCTGGTCTCCAACGGCTACTAAAGAATATTCGAAGGCATCCCCCGTTTATAGGAGTTTTTGTTTTCGTTTACTAGCTATAAATAGGTGGATAAATCAGATCGAATAGGACATCACAACTACACTCACTACTCTCTCATACTTACTCTCTCGCAACTTTCACAAAAAGCATTGTAACACTTAGCGATCTGATCAATATCCTGCACTGTATCCTGACGTTTAAAGCAATAAGAAGAACAAGGCAGCTGCGATTGTCAGCTCCCGAGGTTTTGTGCCGGCGATCTAGATTGATCAAGGGCTTTCCTCGTATATCTCGTGTCACCCCCTTTACTTTTTGCTCATAGTTTGATCGTAGATACAGCTCAATATCCTGAGCCGTATCCTGAAAACTGTTTTTATAATCAACTTAATCAGCATATTTTCAACACACTTTCTTAGCACACTACCTCACTTAACTAATTTGATCACTAAATTGCTTTGGTAATTTTTGACCAAAACAATGCTAATATAATTGGAACATATAACAACCCTCCTAAATATTTTCGACACCCCTAATATATTCTAAAAATGTCCTAAATTATACCCCATATGCGAAAACCAAGCCCAAAATACAATATATAATTAAAAATAAATAAAAATCAAGTTTTATGTGTCGCTCGCGGGCCTCGTAGACCCTTAGGGTCTCTTACGCGGGGAACGACAGCTCGGAGTCAGGGCTGCACCCGGTGCCGCCATGTGTCAAACGCGTGTTGAAGCTAGTTCGATGACCAGTCATAGCTAGGGCCTACTTACCCTACTACGCGGGCCGCGTAGGCCTCTCCTATCTCTTACGCGGGCCGCGGGGGAAGGTGAAAGGTCACCTATAAATAGATGGCTTCGGCCTTCAGTTTCGATCGTTCATTTTCGCTTTCTCTCTCGAATTTCTGCATAGATAACATAATCTCCGGGTATAATACCCCCTAATTAACGAAGTTCTGCCCCGTTGTAAGTATTATAACCCCGGTTACGTATTAGATAAGCTACCCAATTGATCCAGGGTTCCGTAACGGCTGTCGTGGTTCTGCCCGACGTAGTCGTTAGAATGTCGTCTCAGGGAGGGTATTACTAATGTAAATATTGGGTTATTATACTAACGCGTGTGCATTTGTGTATTTAATAGATAATCACCAGGAAACCCTTAAAGGAAACCATAAGACAGCAATGTGAGTAATCTCCTTTTTGCAAACTGTTTTTTCAAAACCTTAAATATTTTACAATGTGATTAGCAGTGATTGAGTCTTTGTAATTCTTCAATTACTGCCGGTATGTTGGGGTTTTGTCTACAAAATGTGGAACACGTTACCATTGGACAAAGAGTTAGCCAATGGGTAATATGACCCACCAGTCAGGATTGACAATACTGAATGAGTAATTGTGTAGATGTAAACATTGTAAACGCTCTCAATACTGTTAAGAGATAAAACTCTTCTTGATTAAACTGGGATTCACTCACCAGTATTTCCCACTGACAAAATGTTTTTAAACGCGTTTCAGGTAACAAAATGTGAAAGCCAACTAGAAGCCAGCTGGACAGCACTGAAGGCTAGGAAAAAGTGGCTATAAAAGTTACCTAAATAAAAGAAGATGTTTTATTCAATAAAATAGGGATTTTCCCTATGAAACTGTTTGTAATGAAAACTTGGGTTTTATCCCAATATATTTATATAAAGTGTGGTATTTACTCTGATAAAATATTTCCTAACTACGGTCCTGATAAAATTTCCGCTGCCAAATTGATAAACAACGATACCACCGAAACTGGTCTCGCGGCCGCCCGTTCCCGGGACAGATAGGGGGCGGGGGTTGCGACAGAAGGTGGTATCAGAGCTAAGCCACTAATTCAGCCACAGAAGTGTTCTGCTGACACCAAGATATTATTCAAATTATTAGGAAATTAATTACGGAAATACGTGCATATCTGTATTTTATTGTTGTGTGTTATTTGACTATTTGTTAGTTTACAGTATGAGCGATCAAAGACCCTCCGACGCCTATCGTCAGTGGTCCGGCTCACCTAAAAGTGATGTAACACCCGTTCTTATAAATTAAGGTTTAACGTATATTTTACGAAAACAATCATATAATTAAGATTACATATACATCGGAAATACGGGTTTATTAAAACTTTTACAATTTAAAGTAATACAACATAATGTGATTTAATTCATTGTTTTAGAATAACGACGAAACAACTTGCGGAAGCTTCATTTTTTTTTCGTGTGTTCGGTCCTTTGCCATCGCTTGATCTCCATCCGGGTACACTTGATATCACCTATGATCAAAACCAACTTAAAAGTTAGTTTTGATAGCTTATAATCATGTATAAACAAGTTTCATAAACAAGCAATTAAAATAAAAATAAAATTTCGGAATTTTGCCTCTCGCGCCACGCGAGAGGCTCCTTCTTTTCCTTCGCGTGCCGCGACAGCACCCGCGTGTCGCGCCCGGTGCCCGGTTCTCCTTCGCGTGTCGTGGGGAAGATCGTTTTCCAGCAGGTCCGCATCTAGGACCTGCATTTCTTCCAGCTATGTTTATTTATCAAAAATCAAACTTTCAAAGACCATAACTTTTGATTTAGAAGTCCGTTTTACGTGATTCTTTCTCCTACGCGTTCGAAATTTAATTCTCCATCTTATGGAGTTAAAACCTGATATTCAACTACTTCAAAAATTCAGATTTCAAGCTCTCGGCTTGAAATTCCTTTTTAACACTTTTGACCCGTTTCATGATTCATTAAACCACTTTTGTTTAAATCATTACAAATTTTTATTTTGTTCATTATCTCAAAACTATCAACTAGTGAGTTCAAGACTTTCATATATTATGCAACTAAAGGTTGAGTTAAGCGCAAAACTTCATTTTGACCCGTTGGAGGGATTTACCATTAACTTTAAATTTCACTCATCATTTTACTACATTAAGGTATCTACCTATTCTTCGTAATCTTAATGCGAATTCCTAAACAACCCATATGGGTCGTTTGCCCAATTCACCCATTAAGGGCTTTTTGGTTAATTTTAGTCCTTCATTTTACGACGAAGGACTTTCGCTAATATTTGACCAAAAATATCGCTTTTAACAATAATTCTAAATATGCGTACCTGGCTCGAGTCATAGGAT
The DNA here is from genome assembly GCA_030545235.1 of Helianthus tuberosus. Classification (NCBI taxonomy): domain Eukaryota; kingdom Viridiplantae; phylum Streptophyta; class Magnoliopsida; order Asterales; family Asteraceae; genus Helianthus; species Helianthus tuberosus. Next base: position 18,933,177 of record CM060367.1, on the reverse strand, counting down.
TGACCCGTTTAAATATCTTTCACTATTAATTTCTAAATAATACCAACGCGAACCTTATGATATTTCCTGTAATCACAAAACTCAACAAGCGGTCATCAATTAATATTGTCAAATGATCTTGCCAATGTCATTTGACCCGTTTAGTCCGAACGACCATTTTCCATTATGAGATGATATCTAGTTACCATCTCGCCCTTTTACCCATTCCGGTTTACACCATAACGTAATGTTTCAAAATTTCTTATTAGTTCATCGTCACATGACTAATTTACCAATTTACCCTTTTTGCCATTGTTTATGATTTCTTACCATTGCACTAGTTCCGACTCATATTATTTGCATCGGAACATTATAACTCTATTACTAACTTTTCTTTATTCATTTTCAATACACACAACTGATGTATACTAAAAAGGGTGTAAGCTTTTACTTACCTCGCATCCAAATTACGCTTTCCTTTTCGTACTTGCTCCGTTTGACCCGCTTCATTCCCAAGCCTCCATCTAGCTTGTCAAGAGTCAAACTATCATCATAATTCACAAGGTGGTTAGATTAGTCATTATAACCACGACTATTTCACCTTACGTATTTTCTACATCAAAACTACTATTCGACTCCGTCCATGGTTAGTTTAACTTTTCAAAAGTTAACTACCCTTAATTATATGATATGTGCATATAAGCTAAATCGAATTCATAATTAAAATTTGTATTACTCCACATCACACGTAATTGGTCGAACTAGGAAATTACGCATTTGATTCATAATTTCAACATATGAACATTGTGGGCATAATTTATAACATCAACAATCAAGTTTCGTATCACTGAAAATATGCTGTTTTTAGTGACCTGTTTAACCTGTTTACAAGTCTTCAAAAATTATTATTTTTTTTATGTGGCGTACGTCTCGGAGGGTTAGGCCTTGTATTAAAATTTCAAGATCTAACTCTTTACCAAAAATTCGTAAAAATTCATTTACTAAGCTGTAATCAGATTCGTCACTTCTGACTGCAGCTTACGGAAAAATTCATTAAAAATTCTTCGTTTATCCGATTGACGAAATTCCAATTGGCGATTCTTTTAATCACTTAAACTTTCTACAGTAAGAATTTGAGATCATAACTCAATTCCTAAATTGAGTTATGACATTCGTAATGGGCTGCAAATTCTGCCAGAAAACGCAGCTTGATCCTTTGATACGGAAAAATTCATAAAACGCTCAATTTTCGTCGAAAAAATGCGATTCCAGTGGGGTTTTAAAGATATTTCCTGGAATTACATTTTAGACTCAAGAAACACATGTTTTTGTCATGTTTTGTCTATGTTACAGCCAATACAAATCGGCTGTAAATTCTGATCAGGAGCTATTTGAATTCAACTTTCAATTAAAGCATGTTCTTGGCATCATAACACTATTTTCTTTGCAATCAAAACCCTAAAAACATCTCATACATGAATTTAGCATCAACAACATCTGAATTTACTTGAACTAAGCATGATTTCAATATATACTTGTCTAGGGTTTACTCCTAGACATAATATTGTTCCTATTCCATCAATACAACATCCATGCAACACAAATTTCGAATCTCACATGTTTATCAAAATCTCAAGATGTAACTAGAAGATGAAATTTGACATACCTTGTGATCCCTTCGCTGAGGTGATCACTAATCTGATCTTAGATTTCGATTTGGAGTAGATTTGGCCTTTCAATTGATGGATTTGAGCATGTTAGGGTTTGAAGATGAGAGCTCCCTGGCTCTTCTGGAAATCTCGACCAGAACACACACTTAGAGTGTGTGTTTTGGTGTTAGTATTTTATTTAATTAAAACATTTTCCCTTTTTTGCCTCTTTTAGTCCCTCTTGTTTCATTTATTACAAAAGAAACTATATCTCATAGCTTTTCATTTAATTACCCATTACTAACTAGGTTAACTATTCCTTAGTTAACTTGGTGGGTGTGGGGAATCATAATCTGTTTTTTTTTTTTTTTTTTTTTTTTTTTTTTTTTTTTTTTTTAAGTCCCGTTAACTCGGGCTCCTAATAAACCGTGTTTTCTCAAAGCATTTATTCCTCTTTTTGATTAATACAAGTTTATTTATTCAAATCCTAATATTCACCGGGTTAACTAATTTTTTTTTTCTTTTTACCACTAACGGTATTTTACCCGTCTTTTAGTATTAACGGGGTTTGATTACCAAACCCATTTTCGGGGTGTTACAAGTGAAGGCACCTCTTCACAGCCTGCCCTCTCAGGGTATTCAGCTGACAATGAAGATGAGATATTCATGTTTAAGGCTCAGTCTGAAGAGCCATTCCCTCAGAAAAAGAGAGGATGGTTCAGTAGGGGAGCACACGAGCATAGGAAAAGAATGAAAACGTTACAACAGCAGCGAGTTCTAGCAGCCGCTAAAAGAGAAACCGATGCCCATACCCAAGACATGTTCAATAGAGGTATAGCAAATATCCATATCTTAGCAACCACAGCTGCCGGCCCAAACCTGGAGCAACTTATAGCCCCTTAACCATTACCCTTGTTTCCCACGCAGTCAATGGAGATTGAAAACAACCCAAAAACCAAGTCCAAATGCATGATTTCAACCCAGAGGAGATACCTAGGATACCAGCACCCAATCCGTTAGACCCAGACAACGACCCGTGGTTCGATGATCATAGGGATTATGTGCAACGCTACCATTTAACAGATGAACCCATGCTGAACCTAGCAGCCTACCCAGGTCTGGACCCTCTAGATCCCTACTATGATAACAATGAATACATTAGGGAAATCCTAGAGAATCCTTATCCTCAGGAAGAACCCATGCCACAGTACCCATATCCAGTACCAGCACATGCACCCCCAATGAGTGCAGAGAATGTGCAAGAGCTCCGAACTTTCGGAGAGGAGATTTTAGAAAATAGTGACAGAATGAGGCAGATCGGAGAACGACTCGTCTGGAAGTACGACGAGCGTAATATGGAGTTCTGGATGAACCCATATCAGTAAAAGTGATGGTGGAGATAGTAATATTAATAATATAATAATAATATATATAATATGTGTGTATGAAAAAAATATATATATGTGTAATAATAATAATAATATATGTTGTAGTATAGACCACTTCGTGGTTAGTAATGCATAGTAGTATTGTAATTTTAATTCCAGTTCTAGTTTGTATTAGATGCATATTATAAGAAAGAGTAAGTCACAATGCTCGACGCTTTTGACCAATATGTGTGTTGTGTGATTGTTTACCTTAAAATATTATTTTGTGATATTAATAATTGGCAAATGTTTAAAATTCAGATGGACAACGAAGTGAACCAGGAAAACCAGAATAACGATAACCAGAGTAACAATAACCCGGATAACGAAAACCCGAACAACAACAATAATGGAAACCAAGTGGATAACAGTGCCATGCAATACATAGTGGCACAAGGGATAATAGATGTGATGCCATATATTATCAAAACGGTTAAGGAAGCAGAAAATAAAAGTAAACGTGATAGTAAATGACCAACTGAACCTGAACACAGCGTGAACAATGGACCCATACTTCAAGTGCCCATTCCCAAAAGAAGAAGAACCATGTCTTATGGTTGTTCTTATAAAGAATTATGGTCTTGTAAACCAATGGAATTCTCGGGCAATGAAGGGGCCGTTGCATCTCTACGCTGGATAGAAAAGACTGAGGCAGTCTTAAGAATAAGCAAGTGCGCGGAAGAGGATAAGATAATGTTTGCTTCCAATCTGTTTAAGAACTCAGCCTTAGAATGGTGGAACACTATCATCCAGTCTAGAGGAAGTGATAGGGTTTACAACATGGAATGGGAAGAATTTAAAAACATGGTAGAAAGGAAATTCTGCCATCCCAATGAAAAGGAACAGATAGCCAATAAGTTCCTAAACCTTAGGATGACTGGGGTAGATAGTAAGGGTTATACTACATTATTCTTTGAATATGTGTAACACCCTAGTTTCTATTTAACGGTTTTACATGTAAATACCAACTATTAGATGTGTAGTTAAGACTACGCATACTATAAAAATACGGATTTATTAAAACTTTTCGCAAATCAAAAGTTATTCGATATAACGTGATCAAATTCGTCGTTTAAAAAAAATTAAGACGATGCAATGTGCGGAAGCATGTAACTATATCGTGTTCGGTTCTTCGTTGAGCTTGATCGTCTTCCGGCATCCAAAGAGTACCTACATTTCATAAACATGAAATGCTTTAGTCATACGGGGTTTAAAACGTATCTAAACGAGTCCAGTACGATAATGGAAGAAAAATCCCAACGTTAATCTCTTGATCTCAAAACAAAATTTTCAACCTGGCCTCCACCGTAACTTACGGTGACACCGTAAGTTACGGTGGCCCCTGATTTGATATGTTCCTACCGTACTTCAGTAGGTATCCACCGTATCAATATTAGCTCCACCGTAACTTACGGTGGCACCGTAAGTTACGGTGGTCCCTGCATTCAATCTTTCCATTTTGCCGTTTATTGACACGAAAACTTTCGTATCTTTCAATCCGCTCATCCGTTTGACCTACCGTTTCTTCCTACGTGTTTGTAATGTGATTCTCCATCAAATGGATTTAAAATCCGACTTCCGGATTAACAAATTTATAGAGTTTTAAGCTTTTGGCTTAAACTAGATTTTACCCATTTTAACCCATTCATGTATTTATCAAACAAACTTATTTGTTTGATCCCAAATTCTCGTGAATCTTCTAATTTCTATATCGTCTATCATATTTGGCTCAAACCACGGGTTTCCTACGCATTTTAAACCCGCTTATACTCAAGTGCTTATTTTGACCCGTTAAGGACATTTAAGCACTTTTATGCATAACTCACACCCATTTCTTTCTAGCATTTTATTTCCACATTAGTTATCAAATGATCTTCCATCACATCTATATTTGTGATGGTTTTAATGTGACGATCTATCTAATCCGAGTTTTACCCTTCGGATTATCAATTTACGGCAAAGACTCATATAGAGTCTTTTGACCAAGGATTTACATCTTACGCTATTATACGTATTCTAAGTATTAACTTGATTATAAAACTCGTTTTCAAGCGACTTCTAAGGGTTGTTTGCTTACTTTTGCTTACAAGGGCGTTTTGGTCATTTTTAACCCTTCTTTTACGACGAAGGGCTTGCTTAAGCCATGTACGCACAAAATCTCATTTTTAACCAAATCTCATTTTTAAGACACTCTGTCTATAATTTAAATCCTTCGGTTTACCTTTTTAGGTAAACGAATGTCCTTTTTACTTTGCCTAACTCTCATAGAACTTCAAGTTCTAATTGATGAGTTTATCTATAATACGTACCTGGCTCGGATCAACTTATTACCCGGTTTTAATACCTTGCCTTATAATTGCTAATTAAGAACGATGCGGGTATCCATTGGATATCTATTCCTGTAAGCATATAACTTGACAAAAGAATCATTAGTCGATATTGTCAAAAGGTGATGTCTACACCTTTTGACCCGTTTGGCCGAATTGATCGTTTATCTATGCGAGATGATATTTATTATCGTCTCATCTACATGACTCGTTCCGTTTAACACCGTACGGTCATTTTACTTATAAACCGTTTATTGCTTTCGACATAATATGACCAAATTATCGATTTACTTCTTTTTAACCATTATTATGGTTTCTTTCATCTTTGATTATCTAGTTCCGTTCGACTACACGACGGAACATCATATTTCAATTGTTTAGATATCTCATTCGTAATTTATATGATAAGAAAATATTCCACAATTTAAGACTAGTGTAAGCTATACTTACCTTGCATCCGAAATATGCTTTTTCCTTCATTCTTGATTCATTTGACCCGCTTCCTTCTTCAAGCTTTCACCTTGCTCGTTAAGCGTCAACTATTATCAAGATTTACAAGGTGGTTAGATTAGTCATTAACAATCATGACTATTCCACCTTACTTATTTTCTTTGTCGAAACTACTATTCGACTTCATCACTAGTTAGTTTGACTTTCTAAAGTCAACTACCTTTAATCATATGATATGCACAATTAAGGCAAATCAACATTATGATTAGAACCCGTTTTATCCCATGTCTCATGTAATTAGTCAAGCTTGCCAATTATACGTTTCACTTGAATTCCAACACTTTACTTCTCATTTAGGCATTTTAACAAACACCTAGTGTGCATGATTTCATATAATTCATTAACAAGCTCATAACTTGTCATATAACCCGAATTTTCATAAATCAAACTATTTAACACAAATACTTGCCTTTAAAATTCTGAAATAACTTCACATATGTCAAATTACACTAGAACAACCCCAAATTTCCTAGTGTTTATCAAGTTCTACATAACCCACTAGTCACCTACTATGGTGTTCATAGGTTTCACTAAAATTTCACATGATTTCTACTTGTATTTGTCTAGGGTTTGTCCCTAGACACTATATGGTTCCTAATTCATCATAAAACCAACATGCAACCATGAATTTCAGATTTTCCCAATTTCATGAGAATTTCAAACAGAGAATTAGCACCAAATTTCACATACCTTGTAACCCCCTTGTGATGAGGATCACGAATCCATGTTCAGATTTCGATTTGGGACAGGAATTAGTCTTCAATTGATCAAATTTGTGGAGTTAGGGTTTGGTGAGAAGCTTTGGTCGGTCCTCCTGCGTTCCTGATCGACCAGACACCAAATGGTGTGTTTGGTTTTTATTTTAATTAATTCTAGTTTCAGTGTTTACAAGATTAACCCCTCCTCTTTTGTATAACTTATAATTTGGTTGTTTTTAACCCCATTATAAGTTATTTCTAGACTATTAGCTAACTAGGTTATAATTTTTCCTAGTTATTCTTCTTGTTCAAAAACCCGTTTTATTTTAAGTCCCGTTAAATCTCGGGCCTTTTTATATACTTTGCTTTCTCAAAGTATTTCCCATCCTTTTAATAAATTTTAGATTTATTTATTTAAATCCTAATATTCACCGGGTTAATTTTACCACTAACGGTATTTTACCCGTTTTTACTATTAACGAGGTTTGATTACCAAACCCGTTTTCGGGGTGTTACAAGTCTACCCCCTTAAAGAGGTTTCGTCCTCGAAACATTTTCTTACATAATTCATTGAGTTTAAACTCAATGTATTCGATCCGAGAAATATTTTAAACATTACTTATAGTTTTTAACCAATCGTTAGTATTACCCGAAAAGTATGGTAACATCTTTTTGGTTACTAATTGTCTACATATCTCATACGACATAGTGTAACTTCGAAATAACGTAATCTCGTTATTTCCACTAGTTTAGTTAACTTAGCGATATCCATCGCTTTCATTTACTATCGAATTCCTTATGAATCCGTTTCTTTGACCCGTTTAAAGGTCTTTAGTGAAATCTTTCACTTTTAGCAACAATTTCTTTTGTTTTCAAATTCATTTATTCGGTTCAGTTATACCGAATCCATCGCTTACAAGAAACCAAATTACTTAAATGACCTTAACCGGTCTCATTAACTAGACTTATTAGTCCAGTTATTTTTTTACCGCTCGCTTGGTTATAATGTGATTCCACTTCACATTGCATTTCTTGACCGTGATCGTGTCACGTCATGTTTAATTTGTATCAAAATTTCATTTTTGAAAATATCACTTTTCGAATATAACGTCTTGCGCCTATCAGTGTCAAGACTTGAATCTTTCGTGCTTAATATTCAATTTCCTATCAGAATTCACATTTGTAAAGACGTTATTTCTTACTAAACCAAAGTTTTAGTTTAGCGTCTTCTCTTTAGCATTTGTCAATTATCCATACCGGGATATTGACAGTCCAAAGTTTATTCTTTTTCAGTCTTTGTCTTATGCGAAGATTCTCCATTTATTCCCTCGCTTTGTCTTATTAACCCGTAGGTTTTATCACTTAGCCTATGGGCTATTTTATTAGACCTTCACCTCTTTAGGGCGAAGTCCTTATAATTTCTTTCTAATCATGACCCGTGGGTCGTTTTAGTCTCGTAGACCTTTCATAATCTTTTCGCTTTTAACCCATTTAATTAACTTAGCGGAACCCATCGCTTTTATACTAACTTTATCTCCCGATATTGTTTTACGCGGGAAGTTACAATCAGTTTCCTTGTTTTATACAATTGACCCGTAGGTTCTTTCACTTAGCCTCGTAGGCTATTACTTTAGATTTTCACCTTTTTGACCTTATTAAGGTGGGACCCCAACAATTTGTTTCTTTCTATTTGTGACCCGAAGGTTTTTTTGGTCCCGTAGACCTTAGCATCATTTATAGTCTCATGGGTTATGATAATCCCGTAGATCACCTTTTATTCAAGTTTTTATTCAAAGGTATATACATTTATACATGTATATAGCGTTAAAGCACCTTTTTTTTTGTTCATAGTCGTTTATTTTCACTTTTGTGTTTCCTTTGACCTTGACCGTAGTCTAAGGCTATATTTGTTTTCTTTCGAACAAATTTTCCGACTTTATGACTTCTCATGTCATTTATGCGTCGGTTCATCTTATACTCACTATTATCCAGTTTACATATATTCGTCTTGAATTCTTTACCAATACTCGCTCATTATTCTTTTGCTTTTAACGCTACTATTATCCCGCTTGTGTTTACTTATGCCGTACGGCATGATATTACATTCGACCTGTTCAACTTTAAAATAGTTGAACATAATTTATTCACAATTTCTATTTACATTATTTTGTTATCTTTTAGTTATGACCCAAAACCCGAGTCTTCTAACTTTCCATCTGAGTTCCCGTTTCTCGGTCTACGCATGTGTTTAATTCTTACCCATCAACCGGGTGTTTTACCGAAGTCGTTATTATTGCAACCCTCCCGGTATGCATTAAGACCTCGATTCATTTTTATATTCCGACTTTTCCTCGAGTTTGACGTTTTACAAAAACGACCCGTTTAGAGACATATTTTCATTTTCCGGGTTCGAGTGTAAGTACACTCCCTCCCAATGCATATCTTGATCATTCTACATGTTTATATTCTTCGGGTTCGAGTGTAAGTACACCCCCTCCCAATACATGCCTACATCATTTTACATGTTTGCATTTTCCGGGTTCGAGTGTAAGTACACCCCCTCCCAGTGCATATCTTATTCATTTTACATGCTTCTTTGTCCCTTCTCTCGGGCTCATTATCCTAATGTAATACGCTTCCGTCACACGGCTGTGCGTTTACATTATTATCAAATATCTTGCTCATTTGATTCATTTGGGTACTTTTTAAGTTAGTCCCATTCACCCCGCCCTTACTACATCGGATGTAAATGTGTCCGCTATAAGAAACTCATGGTATCATATGCCACTACTTACTTGGCCAGAGTAAGCGATTAACACATGACATACACGACCTTTTTATAGTTTTCACATCACGCCCTATGTAAGTAATGCCTCTATTTAGTTTTTCTTGGAAATAATATCCTGGATATGTATTCTATTCAGGTTTCCCAAGTTTCTAATTTACATATGCAACAATCATTCTCTACATGTTTGTTGCATATTGTTATTTGTGCGATTATATTTAAAAGCGTGCACCTGTTAATGCTTGCCCCGACGGGCGTTTCCTGCCATTAACCTTGTTCGCGGTCGTTACGCGATTTAACCCTTGGTGAGCATGCTCCTCTTGTCATACTTCGGACCGTTCCTCTATCATATCCTTAATTTGTTCAACTCTTGTTATCTTTAAATGCAAGTGTCCTTCAATCAAGACATTCACAAAAGTTAGTAATGTCAACTTTACTAAATGCCCGTATCATAATACAAGGCTTTTCTACTATAGGTGTCAACGCACGAAATTTTGTTAGCTATATCTATCATTTAATTAGGGTAACGTGCATCACACGATAACCCTATGTGTTGTTTACAACACTTTAATACGCTAAACGATTAACATACTTACACTTACCGGATTTGCGATCAAGCATCGAACCGAACACCAATCTTTATTAAGAGCATAAGGTTTAAGTCCAAGCATAGTTTTCCCACCATACTTGAATCTCTTAAACCAAGGCTCTGATACCAACTTGTAACACCCTAGTTTCTATTTAACGGTTTTACATGTAAATACCAACTATTAGATGTGTAGTTAAGACTACGCATACTATAAAAATACGGATTTATTAAAACTTTTCGCAAATCAAAAGTTATTCGATATAACGTGATCAAATTCGTCGTTTAAAAAAAATTAAGACGATGCAATGTGCGGAAGCATGTAACTATATCGTGTTCGGTTCTTCGTTGAGCTTGATCGTCTTCCGGCATCCAAAGAGTACCTACATTTCATAAACATGAAATGCTTTAGTCATACGGGGTTTAAAACGTATCTAAACGAGTCTAGTACGATAATGGAAGGAAAAATCCCAACGTTAATCTCTTGATCTCAAAACAAAATTTTCAACCTGGCCTCCACCGTAACTTACGGTGACACCGTAAGTTACGGTGGCCCCTGATTTGATATGTTCCTACCGTACTTCAGTAGGTATCCACCGTATCAATATCAGCTCCACCGTAACTTACGGTGGCACCGTAAGTTACGGTGGTCCCTGCATTCAATCTTTCCATTTTGCCGTTTATTGACACGAAAACTTTTATATCTTTCAATCCGCTCATCCGTTTGACCTACCGTTTCTTCCTACGTGTTTGTATTGTGATTCTCCATCAAATGGATTTAAAATCCGACTTCCGGATTAACAAATTTATAGAGTTTTAAGCTTTTGGCTTAAACTAGATTTTACCCATTTTAACCCATTCATGTATTTATCAAACAAACTTATTTGTTTGATCCCAAATTCTCGTGAATCTTCTAATTTCTATATCGTCTATCATATTTGGCTCAAACCACGGGTTTCCTACGCATTTTAAACCCGCTTATACTTAAGTGCTTATTTTGACCCGTTAAGGACATTTAAGCACTTTTATGCATAACTCACACCCATTTCTTTCTAGCATTTTATTTCCACATTAGTTATCAAATGATCTTCCATCACATCTATATTTGTGATGGTTTTAATGTGACGATCTATCTAATCCGAGTTTTACCCTTCGGATTATCAATTTACGGCAAAGACTCATATAGAGTCTTTTGACCAAGGATTTACATCTTACGCTATTATACTTATTCTAAGTATTAACTTGATTATAAAACTCGTTTTCAAGCGACTTCTAAGGGTTGTTTGCTTACTTTTGCTTACAAGGGCGTTTTGGTCATTTTTAACCCTTCTTTTACGACGAAGGGCTTGCTTAAGCCATGTACGCACAAAATCTCATTTTTAACCAAATCTTATTTTTAAAACACTCTGTCTATAATTTAAATCCTTCGTTTTACCTTTTTAGGTAACCGAATGTCCTTTTTACTTTGCCTAACTCTCATAGAACTTCAAGTTCTAATTGATGAGTTTATCTATAATACGTACCTGGCTCAGATCAACTTATTACCCGGTTTTAATACCTTGCCTTATAATTGCTAATTAAGAACGATGCGGGTATCCATTGGATATCTATTCCTGTAAGCATATAACTTGACAAAAGAATCATTAGTCGATATTGTCAAAAGGTGATGTCTACACCTTTTGACCCGTTTGGCCGAATTGATCGTTTATCTATGCGAGATGATATTTATTATCGTCTCATCTACATGACTCATTCTGTTTAACACCGTACGGTCATTTTACTTATAAACCGTTTATTGCTTTCGACATAATATGACCAAATTATCGATTTACTTCTTTTTAACCATTATTATGGTTTCTTTCATCTTTGATTATCTAGTTCCGTTCGACTACACGATGGAACATCATATTTCAATTGTTTAGATATCTCATTCGTAATGTATATGATAAGAAAATATTCCACAATTTAAGACTAGTGTAAGCTATACTTACCTTGCATCCGAAATATGCTTTTTCCTTCATTCTTGATTTGTTTGACCCGCTTCCTTCTTCAAACTTTCACCTAGCTCGTTAAGCGTCAACTATTATCAAGATTTACAAGTTGGTTAAATTAGTCATTAACAATCACGACTATTCCACCTTACTTATTTTCTTTGTCGAAACTACTATTCGACTTCATCACTAGTTAGTTTGACTTTCTAAAGTCAACTACCTTTAATCATATGATATGCACAATTAAGGCAAATCAACATTATGATTAGAACCCGTTTTATCCCATGTCTCATGTAATTAGTCAAGCTTGCCAATTATACGTTTCACTTGAATTCCAACACTTTACTTCTCATTTAGGCATTTTAACAAACACCTAGTGTGCATGATTTCATATAATTCATTAACAAGCTCATAACTTGTCATATAACCCGAATTTTCATAAATCAAACTATTTAACACAAATACTTGCCTTTAAAATTCTGAAATAACTTCACATATGTCAAATTACACTAGAACAACCCCAAATTTCCTAGTGTTTATCAAGTTCTACATAACCCACTAGTCACCTACTATGGTGTTCATAGGTTTCACTAAAATTTCACATGATTTCTACTTGTATTTGTCTAGGGTTTGTCCCTAGACACTATATGGTTCCTAATTCATCATAAAACCAACATGCAACCATGAATTTCAGATTTTCCCAATTTCATGAGAATTTCAAACAGAGAATTAGCACCAAATTTCACATACCTTGTAACCCCCTTGTGATGAGGATCACGAATCCATGTTCAGATTTCGATTTGGGACAGGAATTAGCCTTCAATTGATCAAATTTGTGGAGTTAGGGTTTGGTGAGAAGCTTTGGTCGCTCCTCCTGCGTTCCTGATCGACCAGACACCAAATGGTGTGTTTGGTTTTTGTTTTAATTAATTCTAGTTTCAGTTTTTACAAGATTAACCCCTCCTCTTTTGTATAACTTATAATTTGGTTGTTTTTAACCCCATTATAAGTTATTTCTAGACTATTAGCTAACTAGGTTATAATTTTTCCTAGTTATTCTTCTTGTTCAAAAACCCGTTTTATTTTAAGTCCCGTTAAATCTCGGGCCTTTTTATATACTTTGCTTTCTCAAAGTATTTCCCATCCTTTTAATAAATATTAGATTTATTTATTTAAATCCTAATATTCACCGGGTTAATTTTACCACTAACGGTATTTTACCCGTTTTTACTATTAACGAGGTTTGATTACCAAACCCGTTTTCGGGGTGTTACAATATGCTCGAATAGTACCAACCCTTGCATCACCTGAACTAGTATTAATCTCTCGTTACATCTGGGGATTAATTGGGGAAATTAGGCATGTAGTCAAGGCAGCTAGACCTCAAACCATAGAAGAAGCTGTAGAACTAGCAAACACCTTGACCGATGAATTAGTCCGTACACGAGAAGAGGATCAGAGGAGGAACCTAACCCAGAAACTTACCCAAGAATTCCGTTCTGGAAATTCTAACCGTGGGAAGAATGTAGGTTCTACTTCTGCACCTTATTGCAAGTATTGCAAGAGGAAGCATTCTAGAAGATGCTCCATATACTGTAACTTCTGCAAAATATCTGGACACTAGGAGGAAGACTGCATGAAGAAACCTAACAACAGGATATGCTACAACTGTGGAGAACAAGGCCACATCAAGCCAAACTGTCCAAAACTAGCTCCAGGCACGAACACCAAGAATACTAAAAATGCTAGAGCATTTGTTCTGACTGCAAAAGAAGCAAAGATGATCCCGGATGTGATCGCCGGTACGTTTTTAGTTAATGACATTTTTGCTAAAGTATTATTTGACTCTGGTGCAAACCAAAGTTTTATTAATACTTCATTTTGCAAACTTCTCAATCAACCATTAACTAAACTTCCACAAGAATGTCTAGTAGAGACAGCAAATGGGGAAACCATTAAAATTTCTGAAATCTTGCAGGGAGCAAGAATAGAAATTTTAAATCAGAAATTTATTGCAAACCTTTACCCAATGAATCTGGTAGGATTTGATATTGTGTTAGGAATGGATTGGTTAATAGCCCATAAAGCCAGTATTTTATGTGATCAAAAGTCAATTCAAGTAAATTCACCAAAAGGTGAAAAGATCAAAATTAAAAGAAATAAACCCTCTTGTTAGTGCACTATGTCTATTGACTGCGTCTTGTATCATGTAATAGGATAATATAGCTTGAAAGTGATGATTTAGCTTGAAAGTGTCACATGTCATTTCAAGGGAAATCATGATTTAGCTTGAACTTGTTCAAGGGAAATCATGATTTAGCTTGAACAGCTTCAAGCTAAACCTCAACACTATATATAGGCTTCAAGCTAAATCAAGATTTAGCTTGAAGAACACTTTTGCACATTTGACTTTTGGAGAGCTCTAGTTCTAGAAAGAGAAACTAGAGAGAGAAAGTTGTCAAGTGATTCAAGGTTCTTTGTACGTTTCAGATTTATCAATAGAATCACGTTTATATTACATCTTGTGTGTTTCGGTCTCGATAGTTCACGGATTCCGCACGTCGAACTTTCGTTTAGCAATCGTATCGGAGTCAAACCGGTCCTAACAAGTGGTATCAGAGCAGGAGCTCGATTGCGTTGATCAAACAACAAGATTTGTACCAGATTACAACGATTTCAGATCTGAATCGCAACTTTTCTTCTTCATCTACTCTTTATTTCACGTTTTTGATGGATTTTCGACAAATTGAACGGGATTTAACGGTCCGAATTGGATGATTTTCTAGTATATCGTGCGAAAATAGTTGATAAACAATCCTACCAAGTTTCAGATTCAAATTCCTTGTCGTTTAGGAGAAATCTGAGTTTTTGTGTTCAAGTTCGTAACATTCAGCAGGATTTCGCTTGAAACAGCACTATTTCGCTTGAAAAAGTTGATGATTTCGCTTGAATCTGATGTTTTGGTCTTGATTTCGCTTCAACAGAACATGTGATTTCGCTTCAACAGAATTATAATTGATTTCGCTTCAAGACATCAGTCTAGGATTTCGCTTGAACAGAACATTTGATTTCGCTTCAACACATTAGTGTGGGATTTCGCTTGAACAGTTAACACTTGATTTCGCTTGAAAGTTGTTAACTGATTGATTTCGCTTGAAAGCTGTTGACTAGCTGATTTCGCTTGAAAGCTGTAGACTAGCTGATTTCGCTTGAAAAGTGAAATTTCGTGTCGAGAACATTTCACGGATACAGAGTGTCAGTTATTTTCAGTTTATTTGATATTGATTGTACTAATTGTGTTTGTTTGTTTCTTGTGTTATGATTTACGAGGTGTGAATATCAAGGTTTACATCATGTCTGATAACAAAGAAGAAAATGCTGTTGCTGAGGTTAAAGAGAAAACAAGAGAAGAGATTTTGAGTGAGAAAACGTATCGAGAAAGAAACGTCGTTTTAAACAGAATGGATGATATGCAGGAGGAGTATGAGATGGCTGTTGGTAGCAAACGATGGGATAAAAAGAGAGAATGTTACTATAACAGAGAAGGAGAACCGGTTGTTCCCAGGAAAGACATAATCTTCGATGATGTTCTTCTTGCAGTCCCGTTGAGAGCTGAATACTATAGAAGAGTATTGAAAGATGACAAATATGCTAAGCAATATGAAAAGGATATCAGATATGCCATGTTATCGTGTCTGAGAAAAAGGGATGAAGAGAGAATGAAGAAGAATGTTGAAGAAATGGTGAACAATCTGAAGAAAGTTGCTGAAGAGGTTAAAGCAGAAACTGTTGAAGTTGAAGTTGTGAAGGAAATCAAAATTGAAGAAGGTGTCATATTGCAAGAATAGTCACTGAAGACTGCGTCAATATCCAAGGGGGAGTCTGTTAGTGCACTATGTCTATTGACTTCGTCTTGTTTCATTTAGATAGGATAAGATTTCTAGTGCACAAGGTTTGTGAAATTGTAAATTGAAGTATAGGTGATGATTTCGCTTCAAGTGGGCTGAAGATAAGTTCAAGCGAAATCATATACATCTGATTTCACTTGAACCAATCCTGGTTCCCTTCAAGCGAAATCTAGGCTTCTATATATAGGGCACTTGTCATTCATTTGGTATGCGACTTCCGAAAGTGTAACGAAGTGCTGCTGAATTTCTGTCAAGGTTGTAATCATTGTAAAAGCAATATAATAGACAGATTAAAGATTAACAAGCTGTGTTAGTGTCTAGTTCTCTGATTCCGCCTTTGAACTGGACTTAAACTCTTCTGATAACAAGTTATATAAGAAAAAGGGTCATTAGTGTATTTGATTTCCATAATCACTAACACTAAAGGAAAAGAATTAAAAGATATCCCAGTAGTATCTCAGTTTTCAGATGTATTTACAGAAGAATTACCAGGACAACCTCCAGACAGAGAAGTCGAATTCAGAATCCACTTGATACCAGGGACAGTACCAATTGCCAAAGCACCTTATCGTTTGGCACCCGCAGAAATGCAGGAACTGAAGAAACAGTTAGACGAATTGTTGGAGAAAGGATTCATACAACCAAGCTCATCGCCATGGGGAGCACCGATCTTATTCGTTAAAAAGAAGGACAGATCAATGCGTATGTGCATTGACTACCGTGAATTGAACAAAGTCACGATTAAGAATCGGTACCCACTACCGATAATCGATGATATGTTCGACCAGCTGCAAGGAGCACGATTTTTCTCTAAAATCGATTTAAGATCAGGATATCATCAATTAAAGGTACAGGAAGAGGACATTCCTAAGACCGCTTTTAGAACAAGGTATGGTCATTATGAATTTACTGTCATGCCATTTGGTTTAACCAATGCCCCAGCTGCATTTATGGACATGATGAACCGAATATGTAAGCCATATTTGGATAAATTCATAATTGTCTTTATAGATGATATTCTTATTTATTCTAAGAGCAAAGAGGAACATGCAGCGCATCTGTACGCACTTCTAAGTTTATTAAGAAAAGAAAAGCTTTATGCTAAGTTTTCAAAGTGCGAGTTTTGGTTAGAACAGGTACAGTTTCTTGGACATTTAGTCAATCATGAAGGAGTTTATGTGGATCCCACAAAGATCGAGGCGATTACCAAATGGAAAACCCCTGAGTCACCAACCGAGGTTAGAAGTTTCTTAGGATTGGCCGGTTATTATAGAAGATTTATTCGAGATTTTTCTAGAATAGCCATTCCCTTAACTAAGCTAACCTGTAAATCTGTTAAGTTTGAATGAGGACCAAAACAAGAAGAAGCCTTTAGAATTCTTAAGCAAAGATTAACCCATGCACCCATACTAGCGTTACCAGAAGGAACTGAAGACTTTGTAGTCTATTGTGACGCTTCTAAGTTAGGTTATGGATGTGTGTTAATGCAACGTCAAAAGGTTATAGCTTATGCCTCTAGACAACTTAAGAATCATGAAGAGAATTATTCAACCCATCATCTAGAATTAGGAGCTATAATTTTTGCCCTTAAAATTTGGAAACATTACCTATACGGTAGTAAGTTTACCATTTTCACCGACCATAAGAGTTTAAGGTATGTTTTCGGGCAAAAAGAATTGAATATGAGACAAAGACGCTGGATGGAGATACTTAGTGATTATGATTGTAATATCCAGTATCATGCAGGAAAGGCAAACGTAGTAGCTGATCCTTTAAGTCGAAAGTATCATGAAAAGCCAAAAAGGGTACGTTCTCTTAAATTAAATCTGCAAGTAGATTTAAATGAACAGATTAGAAAAGCTCAAGAATCAGTAATCAAGGATGATACTGAGAAATTGAAAGAAATGATTAAGGAACTAGAACAAGGAACAGATGGAATTTGGAGATTCCATAAGAAAAGAATGTGGATACCTAAACTAGGAAACCTACGCCACCGTATATTAGAAGAAGCCCATAAGTCTAAGTATACGATGCATCCTGGAAATGATAAGATGTATCAGGACTTAAGAAAGAATTTTTGGTGGATAGGAATGAAAAATGATATAGCAGCGTATGTTTCAAAATGTTTAACCTGTTCACAAGTCAAAGCTGAGCATCAGAAACCCTCAGGATTGTTACAACAATTAGAAATGCCCGTGTGGAAATGGGAATTGATAATAATGGATTTTGTTACTAAATTACCCAAAACAAGAAAAGGTAATGATACAATCTGGGTGATTGTAGACAGGCTAACTAAGTCATCTCATTTCCTACCAATGAAGGAAACTTTCAGTATGGAACAATTAGCTAAGTTATATGTAAATGAAATAGTTTCATTACATGGAATTCCTTTATCAATTGTTTCTGACAGAGATAGTCGTTTTACCTCTCATTTTTAGACAAGTTTCCAAAAAGCAATGGGAACCAAGTTGAATCTAAGCGCCGCTTATCATCCTCAAACGGACGGACAAAGTGAAAGGACAATTCAGACCCTGGAGGACATGCTTAGAGCTTGTGTAATTGATTTCGGAGGTAATTGGGATGATCATTTACCATTGATAGAATTTTCTTATAATAACAGTTATCACACAAGTATCAATGCTGCACCATTCGAAGCACTTTATGGACGAGAGTGCCGAACGCCGGTCTGTTGGGCAGAAATTGGAGAAAAGCATCTATCTGGACCTAAGATAGTATAAGAAACAACAGACAAAATCATTCAAGTCAAGGAACGACTGAAAGCAGCACGTGATCGACAAAAGAGTTATGCAGATAACAGACGAAAGCCATTGGAATTTCAGGTAGGAGATAAAGTGTTATTGAAAGTCTCTCCTTGGAAAGGAG
Organism: Helianthus tuberosus; assembly: GCA_030545235.1. Taxonomy (NCBI): domain Eukaryota; kingdom Viridiplantae; phylum Streptophyta; class Magnoliopsida; order Asterales; family Asteraceae; genus Helianthus; species Helianthus tuberosus. Next base: position 18,914,434 of record CM060367.1, on the reverse strand, counting down.
TGGTAAGATTCATCAAAAGAGGAAAGCTAAGCCCCAGGTATGTTGGACCTTTTGAAATTATTAGAAGAATAGGACATGTAGCCTATCAGCTACAACTGCCAGAGGAAATGGCAGGAATACATGATGTATTTCATGTATGCAATCTCAAGAAATGTTTAGCTGATGAATCACTCGTAGTACCTCTTAAGGATATAGAGGTAAATGAACAACTTATGTTTGTAGAGAAGCCTCTACAAATCGAAGACAGGAAAGTCAAGAACCTCAAGCACAAAATATTAGTTCTGGTCAAAGTGAAATGGGACTCCAAAAGAGGACCAGGATACACATGGGAGCTTGAATTAGAAATGCAAAGGAAATATCCACACTTATTCCAGTAGATCTCGAGGACGAGCTCTAAAACAAGGTGGGGAGGATATAATAACCCTCCTAAATATTTTCGACACCCCTAATATATTCTAAAAATGTCCCAATTATACTCCATATGCGAAAACCGAGCCCAAAATACAATATATAATTAAAAATAAATAAAAATCAAGTTTTATATGTCGCTCGTGGGCTGCGTAGACCCTTAGGGTCTCTTACGCGGGGCGCGACAGCTCGGAGTCAGGGCTGCACCCGGTGCCGCCACGTGTCAAACGCGTGTTGAAGCTAGTTTGATGACCAGTCATAGCTAGGGCCTACTTACCCTACTACGCGGGACGTGTAGGCCTCTCCTTTTTCTTACGCGGGCCGCGAGGGAAGGTGAAAGGTCACCTATAAATAGATGGCTTCGGCCTTCAGTTCCGATCGTTCATTTTCGCTTTCTCTCTCGAATTTCTGCATAGATAACATAATCTCCGGGTATAATACCCCCTAATTAACGAATTTCTGCCCCGTTGTAAGTATTATAACCCCGGTTACGTATTAGATACGCTGCCCGATTGATCCAGGGTTCCGTAACGGCTGTCGTGGTTCTTCCCGACGTAGTCGTTGGAATGCCGTATCGGGGAGGGTATTACTAATGTAAATATTGGGTTATTATACTAATGCGTGTGCATTTGTGTATTTAATAGATAATCACCAGGAAACCCTTAAAGGAAACCATAAGACAGCAATGTGAGTAATCTCCTTTTTGCAAACTGTTTTTACAAAACCTTAAATATTTTACAATGTGATTAGCAGTGATTGAGTCTTTGTAATTCTTCAATTACTGCCGGTATGTTGGGGTTTTGTATACAAAATGTGGAACACGTTACCATTGGACAAATAGTTAGCCAATGGGTAATATGACCCACCAGTCAGGATTGACAATACTGAATGAGTAATTGTGTAGATGTAAACATTGTAATCGCTCTCAATACTGTTAAGAGATAAAACTCTTCTTGATTAAACTGGGATTCACTCACCAGTATTTCCCACTGACAAGATGTTTTTAAACGCGTTTCAGGTAACAAAATGTGAAAGCCAACTAGAAGCCAGCTGGACAACACTGAAGGCTAGGAAAAAGTGGCTATAAAAGTTACCTAAATAAAAGAAGATGTTTTATTCAATAAAATAGGGATTTTCCCTATGAAACTGTTTGTAATGAAAACTTGGGTTTTATCCCAATATATTTATATAAAGTGTGGTATTTACTCTGATAAAATATTTACTAACTACGCTCCTGATGAAATTTACGCTGCCAAATTTATAAACAACGATACCACCAAAACTGGTCTCGCGGCCGCCCGTTCCCGGGACAGATAGGGGGCGGGGGTTGCGACAGAACATAAGCTCCAAAAATTCCAAGTTATCTAGAGTGAGTTTCGGATCATTATCTTAGAGTGATTGGTTCGCATGATTGTGTTTGGTTGGTAGCGGAATTGGAATTGTAAATTTATTTAGTTAAGTTATTCATTTAATGGGATTTAAAATCCTTCCAAACTATGCGGAGGAATTCTATTAAATTCATTTGCATCCGCCACCACGCCATCACCACTACACCCCCCCCCCCGGCCTACCACACATCCGCCTGGTTGCATCCATTATGGTGACACACAATGATAGATTTCAATTCCTTTATGATTGTTGCCACTCAACTTTATTACAAACTAGGTTAATGCCCGCGCGATGCGCGGCTTCATCCAAAACCATATTATTTACTTTGAAATATAATATTTTGTACAAACGAATAAAAACCTATTAAAATCCATATATAATCTCATATTCTATAACACGTCTGTAAAGTTTAGTAATACGTAGTCTTGTACTGTTGCATAAAAAATTCTGTTGATCAATATACACCGGTCGAGTAAAAATGAAAATATCAAAATATGAACCAAATGTAATAAAATGTGAATGTATTATATGGTTGAAAATAAAGAACATTATATAAAAAAGATAAAGTCATTTATTCATGTATAACAACTAATTATAGAAATTTTATCTTAAATATATTTTCGAATCAAGTAGTAAAAGGGACTAATCATTCATCACAAATTTGAATCAAGTAATTTTAGAGAATTAATACACAAATCATATTAAGTAATAATTGTTATAGAAAGTGCTTAAGAGCATGAATATCATCCAAACACTTGCTAGTTGCTTGAACATCTTGACAATTTGAGATCATTCGGCTTCTTCTTTGTACCTAATATGAACAAAATAAATGTCACACATAATGAATCTAGTCATATAAAAGAATTGAATTTATAATTCTAATAAATCTATGAAATGAAAGGTAAATGAATAAAAAAAAATTAAATGTTCCAAGGACTTACATATCATTTCCCAAAAATCGCAGCTGAAACATAAATGTCGATTAAGATGGCTACACAACTGAATTAATCCTGAAAGTTAAAAGAAATAATAAAACGAAAAAAATTTGATATTCAAGAGCAAGTAATCAATTCAGAAGAACAATAAATCAAACCCGAAAGTTGCAGCGTAATATAACCAACCCGACCCGACCCAGATGACCACTTGTACACATCAAGCATCAACTTGAATGATCCAATCATATACCCGAGCCGACCCAAATGACCAGTTGTCCTCATCAAGCATCAACCCGAAAGATCCAGCGTGATATATAACCAACCCGACCAGGATGACCAGTTGTATCCATTAAGCATCAAACAGTCAATCTTGGCCCGTTTAGTACAAACAATTTTTAACAGAATAATCCAAACATAAAAACATATAAAAAAGATGCCAAAAAGAATATACCTTCTTTAATCTTTTTGTAAGGCTTCAAAATTTAGCAAATCGTGTGAATTAGTCAAGGTATAAAATAAAGTGTGTGGCCATTGGTCAAGTATAGGGGTGCCCCTGGTGCAGTCAAGCAACCCAACCCATTTTGACCTCCCAAAATTAGACATTTGACCTGTATGATGTATCAAATCACACTGAAAAGGATATCGCATTTTAAATGACAAAAAAACTTACAAAATAAGAACAACTCACAACAAATATCTAGATCAAAATGCAGTTGAAGGTACCTGAGAGAAGGATAGATAATCAAAATACATGTTGATGGCTGTTTCTTGAACACACAAACACAAAACAAAAATCTTGATCAAAACATGTGGGAATGACCAAAACCAAAACTTTGACAGAAGCGTCAAAAATCTTCTTTCGATAAGACGTTTGCCATCTGTAAATGCAATCTGCAAAGTTAAAAACAAACTCAAACTAAAACTATTTTTTTTAATAAATAAGACCCATGTAAAAACCATTTCCATTTTTATACTACTATTTTCATTCTCTCATTTGTTTACTTTCCATATAATACCCCTCAAGTCTTCGCCTTACATGTCAGTTTAAAAAAATAATGAAATTGTGATTAATCTTCATTAACACCTACACCTGAGGCCTTGCAACAAAAAATACTCCTTAATAACATTTTCGTGATGCTCCTTAATAACATTTTCATGATACTCATGGTTTTTATTTGATTTTCTAAACTTTATTTTTAATTTTGAGTTTAAATTTTATAAGATATATTTCCTTGGTCGGTTGGACCAATCCAACCAACCCATTTTAACTTGGTAAAATAGTATTAATGGCAAAGGTTTGTAATCTGCAAATATGTGGTGATTATGTTACGGATAGCGTTACTATTCAATTCTTCTATATATTCTTCTACACACCATACATATTGCATACATATTGCTTATGTGTGTATATAGCATTGCCCGTTCTTATTTAGTCAAGCAGTCATTACCTATTCGTATTTGACTATTTAAGTCATTACACCAGCATGTAACTAAACTAAATATCTAGATGCATACGATATGCTGTAGTACAAAGTGGTTATTATGTGTTTATGACAATAATGATATAAGCATTAAAGTTCTATAAACAAATTCCTGTTCAATAACATAAACGGTAAAGTAGATATAATATGCTACATTGTCTATGCTCACAAATTAAAAGGCTGACGTAGAATTGTACCAAAATAACCTTCCCCATATCCTTATAATACCTATATGGACTAGGTTATTTAATTATATATTTGTTAGGTGTAATATGTTGACCGTTGAATTGGCATCTTAAAGTATACACCTCTTTCATTATGAAACTTCATGATCCTTATTTTCTAGGAAAATTGGTATTTAATAAACCAACCTTTAACCAGTTGGTAAATAATAATCCAACCTACAGAATTGGTATATAATAATCCTACCTATCAACATGTTGGTACTCAATGAACTTCTGTTAATTTTTTTTAACTGAAGTTAGTTTTTAAGTTTTATTTATTACACAAACAGTCCCTATAGTTATAAGTTACTAGTTTTAAGTTTTATTTATCGCACAAACAGTCCCTGTAGTTATAAAAAAATCATAAAAATCCTAAAAAATAAAAAAAATTCTAAAAAAATCAAAAAAATTATAAAAATAAAAAAAAAATTCTAAAAAATCATAAAACTTTAAAAAATAAAAAAAAAATCTAAAAAATCATAAAAATCAAAAATAAAAAAAAATCTTAAAAAATAAAAAAAAACTTAAAAAAAAAGAGTTTAAAACCTGCTCCAGTACTCTCCATCCTTCAGTTCTCTCCCCCTCTCTCTCTCTAACACTCACCACCACCATCAACCACCCACCACCACCACACACACACTCTCTCTCTCTCTCTCTCTCTACCCCCTCCTCTCTTTCTATCTATCTCTCTCACTCACAACCAAACCCTCACCACTGCGAGTTCAATCGAGAAATATGATGTTCAATCGAAAAATCTGATAAAGGGGCGTCGACGGATTTTGAAGGTAAACTATAAAGAAATCTGATGTTAAATCGAGATTGAGTCGTTATTCTTTAGTTTGAAGGTAAATCTGATGTTCAATCGACATCTGTTACTCGTTGATGGGTTGTTTTCGGTGGGATTTGGCTGCTGAAGGAGAGGGTGAACCGGGTTTGGTGGTGGTGGTGGGTTTAGATGGGTTGACTGTTGGTGGGATTAGGGAGGGGATGGCTGGAGGACGGATTTGGGTTTGTTACAAATTTGATTTGGGTTTACTTGGTTTCGGGTCTAGTCAGGCTTGGTTCGAATCCAGGTCCTAGTCGGGTCAGTTTGGTCACGTAGTCGTCTCGGTTCCGGTAAGAGTTGGAACATTATTCGTTTAAAACTTCAGTTTATTTCAAAAATCAGAATCTGATTTGGGTTTGTTTGTTTAAGTTTCATTTTAGTTTTGTATAAATCGTATAGATATTTAATGCTTCATTGATTGTTGCGTTTTGAATATTATATCGACAACTTGTGTTGTCGGGGTCGTCCAAAAACAGAGGAAACTCTGCCCGTTTTTTGTAAAATTTCCGTAAAGCGAAACACGTTAATTTTATAAATCGATTTTTTTGATTTTTTAGAATTTTTATGATTTTTATGATTTTTTATAATTTTTTTGATTTTTTAAGATTTTTTTGATTTTTTAGAATTTTTATGATTTTTTAGAATTTTTTTTATTTTTTAGAGTTTTATGATTTTTTAGAATTTTTTTTTATTTTTTAGAATTTTTATGATTTTTTAGAATTTTTTTGATTTTTTAGAATTTTTTTGATTTTTTAGAATTTTTTTGATTTTTTTGATTTTTTATAATTTTTTTGATTTTTAAGATTTTTTTAGAATTTTTATGATTTTTTAGAATTTTTTTTATTTTTTAGGATTTTTATGATTTTTTTATAACTACAGGGACTGTTTGTGTAATAAATAAAACTTAAAACTAGTAACTTATAACTACAGGGACTGTTTGTGTAATAAATAAAACTTAAAAACTAACTTCAGTTAAAAAAAATTAACAGAAGTTTATTGAGTACCAACATGTTGATAGGTAGGATTATTATATACCAATTCTGTAGGTTGGATTATTATTTACCAAGTGGTTAAAAGTTGGTTTATTAAATACCAATTTTCCTATTTTCTATTTGTATTTTTTCCATATATTTTGTGTTACGATAATTTTTATTTTATCTATTAAGTCTATACAACTAATGTAAGCTTCCGATCTATGTGTTATATTATTACAAATTTTACAAAAAATAAATAATAATTACCATTATAATATGTGGTATGATTCAAGGAAATTAGGTGAGTTAAAATATCATAAATTGTTAATTGTTGTTGACTTTACAAAATAAAAACTTTCCTAAATATTATATGAAATGAAATAAGTTACATGTCAAATTTTTGTTGACAAAAATAGAGTTTGATTTTCATTGAATTTGGAATTAAAAGATTGTAATTGGAATTAAATGATTATAATTTTAGTCAAAAGGTTATTTTGATATAAATATAAATAATTAACTAAAATATCAAAAGTACAATAATTGAAATTACATACCATATATATGGAAAATATTAAATCATCCTAAACATACGTAATGAAATAAATTATTTAGTAAAGTCTTAACATATGTTAACAGAAATAGGAGTAAATTAAGCCGAAGATCTATTAAATTTGGAAATAAATGATTATAATTTTAGTCAAAACCGTTATTTCAACAAAAAAATATTAAAAGTACAATAACAAATGAAAATCTATCTATTATACTAAAGCAAAATAAAGGTTGACTTTTTGACTTTGAGGTGGCTGCTTTCTTTGGCCAGAGAATGGGAATTTTAGGCGCCATCTATCTCTTCTCTCTATTTTCTTTCAATTTCCTTCAATTCTCTAATACGCTTCCTTTAGATTATATATGGAAGGTTGAATACTGATTCAATAATTGGAAGTTTGTTTAGGAAATTATGGAACCGTTTCCAATTCTATCGCCTATATACAAATTATTGTTTTTAATCAGATGTTTCAATCGATCACTGAAGAATCGTGCTCTGTTTTATGTTCATCATCAGACTTCCAAAATACAAGGATCGGTAAGTTGGATTCCACCTCTGTATGTGATTTTTTAGTTTTTATTAGAAAACCCCAATTTTGTTGTATGATTTGTATGTTGTTGTTGATGTTAACGGATCCGCTAATTCTTTGTGATATGAGATTTTAACCAGTTCATTGTTGTAATTTGTCTGTTTATTGATGTTCTTATACACCTTAATGGATTTCTATTTGTGTCTGGTTAATCCTCTTTTGTTAGTTTTCCAGTTCATTCATTCCATCATAAACCCTAAATCTTTTTTTTTATGCGAAGATTGGGGATTTGAGTTGTGCACGGAAGGTTAAGATGGGTTTTGATTCTGACGTGGTTTTGGAAACTGGGTTGCTTGATTTTTATGCGAAGATTGGGGATTTGAGTTGTGCACGGAAGGTGTTCGATGAAATGTCTGAAAGAGATGTGGTTGCTTGTAATGTTATGATTTCGGTGCTTGGGAAGCATGGGTTTATTGAGGACGCAAGGGAAGGTGTTGATATATTTTCTCATTATCATTTGATTTTGATTTTCAAACGTTTTTTGCTAGGGTTTCTTCGTATTGGATCTGTTTGCTGCTCCGACACACAAATGTTGCTCAGGTTTGCCTTCTTTAATTTCTATTTGTAATTGTAATGCTTTCTTTTCTTCTTATGTCTCATGTTACGATTGTTGTCTTTGATTTTCAAATCCTTGCGTATGCTCTTACAAATTGGGTCGCAATTGTTTTTGTTTGGGTATATCTTTGTTTTGATTCTAAAGTTTCAAGGAAATCGATATTTATTAAACGTTGTTCACTTTTGTTTTTACTTATAAGACCTATGCTATTAATCTATACTATTAATCAGGTAGGCCATTCAGTTCATAACGCAAGAGGAAAATAACAGAGAAATAAGATTTTTTTTTTTAAATCAACATACTATATAGAAAAAAAAGCTCCATAATCCCCTTTAAGTTCCATACTATATTTTAGATTATCCAATGGAACATTCTTTTGTATTTTATATTATTTTTGTACTTATGGATCATATAAATTGAAGTGTTATGTCATATTTGATTTTTAATCTGATGATTAATTGAGGTTTTGTTTATTTTATTTTTTTATGATTTGCAGTGAATCATAACTATTGTTGGCTGATAGTTTGGTGGTTATTTGCAGTGAATCTGGAAACTATTGCTGGAAAAAAAAATGTGCCTAATGTGTATGTGTGTGTATTAATTGTTTTCTTTAGTTATGCAATGCTTATTGGAGTAAAAGAATGACTATGATAGTGTATTAATGAGTTTCATTTTTAGCTACTTCTCATTTATCCATGAATTGATATGGAATCTATTGTGTAGAAATTTGCAATTATGGCTGATGAGAGTTCTTATTCATCATTGACTATAGGTAATTCATGCTTATCGTTTATCAAGTTTAACATACCATGTTTATGCAGACTTGGTATAGGAAAACTATGACCACAAGAACATGATTGATTACATGCAACTAAGGAGGATTTAAAATAAAAAGAAGGGATTTTAGGGTTCTTTTTTATTCATTTTATAAGTACAGATGAGCTAACTTTGCTGTTAGTTTCGCCTGATTTCTTATATTTGTTTTGATTTGGTAAAAAAGGTTTAAAAGAAGATGATTTAGTTTTTGGAAAGTTAGTTTAAGATTTATTCTTCTTTAGAACCTTTGGCTTTTAAATAAGTCTTGATTTGCAGGATTGTTTTTTTTAATCGAAGATAGAAGTCTGATCTGATGTTTTTCTGTGTTTGGTTTTTAGGGGGAGATGTTCTTTACCAATTGTATACCAAAGTTTAAAGTCAAGATTGTGCTATGTTTGTCACTTCTTTTGTCTTTTGTCTTGCAGGAGTTAGCTTTTACTTTTAGTGTGTGTATGGTTACGAGTGATAATATCAACACAGATCGAGCCATTACAAAGGAATGTGGCATTCTCCCTTCCACTTTGGTAGAACATATTATATTAGCACCAAAAATTCAGTTATACACACATTCATTCAAGTAATGGAGACTGGATTATCGTGCGATTAACATGTTAAATGGGTCAAATGGGTCGATATCAGCCAAGAGTCATCATTTTACTGTTTCCATAATATGTTTTTTTGTTAAAATAAGCAACACAATCATATGACACTGTTAGTGGGTCAACATGACTTAACCAAACAGTTTACAACTCTACTTGAAAGAAGCTCATTTCATATAGAATCTATTTTGACGAATAAAGTGTTGCCTGGGCCCGCTCACTTAACTGCCTGTATTGAAATTTTTAGTGCTTTTCCGTGAGTACAGGTGATGGTGACATCGTGTCCAACATACAAGTTGTATGGCCCAGTGTGAAGTTGTTGCATTCATGGGTGATGGTACTAACGATGCTCCGACTTTGCATGAATCTGACATTGGAATTTTTATTGGAATAGCAGCAATATAGGTTAGTATCTCTTACTTTCTTACAAGTTGCAGTAATAGTGAGGATGTTTTTTTTCACATGTTTGATCCTGGTACATGCCATAGGTTGCTAAAGAACAAGCTGATGTAATTGTTGGATGATGTAATAATCATTAAAGTAGCCAAATGGGGATGTGTAGTATACATAAACATCTAAAGTTTGTCCAGTTCCAGTTAACCGTTGTTGCTTTGATGACGACATGCATCAGAGTTATGTTTTTTTTTAAGCCAATATAGTTGATTTCATCGGTTTGACACAAACAAAGTGACTCGGAGTATGCACTTAATTGTTTATCTTACCCGATAAGTAATTTGCTATTTTTATAATATCGTACTATTTTCAAGTAATGGAGTTGAAGGTCAAGAATGATGATGGATTTGTATACTTGGGTGGAACATTCTAAAGGTTACAAAAGGAATGTTTTTAAAGGATGGGAGAAGTATATGAAAGATCATGTAAAAATGTCACGCTCTATATGATAGTTTGATTCCTCTTAATTAGATTTTGGCTGTGATTATTTGTTAACTAGAGGTGAAGAAATCAGTTTTTTTTATTTTTTTTTAAAACCGGTCTGTTTCTTTAACTGGTTTCGGTTTTTTTTATGGCACAAAAGACCATTTTTTAAAACCAGTTCGGTTTTTTTAAACCGAATTGATACGAGAAGAATTCGACCTGGTACTAACCAGTTCGGTTCGGTTTTTAAACCGGTAACGACGAGGTATGTTTTGCCACAAACAAACTGACTCAGAGTATGCACTTAACTGTTTATATTACTTGATGATTAATTTGCTATTTTTTTATAATATTGTACTATTTTCAAGTAAATGCATTGCTTTTAATTTGATTTGTTCACATTTCTGATGTTAGATTGTTCAACAAATACACTCGCCTATATCTTTTGACTTGCCAATGGTTCTAAGTAAGCCTCCAAAGGCATGCTCGACACTTGAAGTTTACAAGGTAATTTGTCTCTTATGACTAGAGGCCACCAAATGGGTAGGTCATGTGAGTTGGGTAACGGGTCAAAATAGGTTTGGACTGAAACGGGTCATAATAGACCAAGTGAGGTTAACATTTAAAGTCTTTATTTTCCGCTTCTTTTTAACTTATATATAGTTATAAACAATAAATAGCTAATTTTGATTACAAAAACCATATTTTTCTAATAACGAGTCTGATTAAATGATTAGTGTAACCTTTAACCCATTTGACATGTTCTATGTTTTTCATTTGACCCTTTCGAGATAGAACACGGCCAAATTTAACCTATTGACTCTTAAATGGATGTAAATTGCCACCTCTACTTACGACAATGATGTTGAAATGTTACTTATCAGCAGTTCCGGTTAGATGTATCAGGTACCATGGACCCTTTAGCCTTGCTGGAGAAGATATCAAAGAATGGAATATCACAAGATGTTTGGCGAAGAAGAACCGGTCTATAACCGCCGGGTGGGGTTAAGCCCGAACCGGTTCTTTTAATAATCGGTTAAAAAACGGTTTCGTTTTTTTTTTCGATTTCGATCCTAAAACCGGTTTTGTTTTGTGCATGTATAAAAAATGAATATCATAATAATGCCATGACATCTAATTGTGTGTAGGTCATGGATTCTCCACAACAAGTTGGTAGAATGTCAATGCAATGGACCACATGTCTTTCATGGAATGATCAATGTGATGAACCAATAGAGGTTAGGTATGTGCCTATCGTACCGGTAACGACGAGGTATGTTTTGCCACAAACAAAGTGACTCAGAGTATGCACTTAATTGTTTATATTACCCGATGAGTAATTTGCTATTTTTTATAATATTGTATTATTTTCAAGTAAATGTATTGCTTTTAATTTGATTTATTCACATTTTTTATATCAGATTGTTCAATAAATACCCTCGCCTATATCTTTCGACTTGCCAATGGTTTTAATTAAGCCTCCAGAGGCATGCTCCACACTTGAAGTTTACAAGGTAATTTGTCTCTTATGACTAAAGGCCACCAAATGGGTAGGTCATGCGAGTTGGGTAATAAGTCAAAAACCAGGTTTGGACTGAAACTGGTCATAATAGACCAACTGGGGTTAACATTAAAAAAAAAATTTCACTTCTTTTTAACTTATATAAAGCGATAAACAATAAATGGCTAATTTTGATTACAAAAACCATATTTTTCTAATAACCAGAGAGGCTGAGTCAAATGATTTAGTGTAACCTTTAACCCGTTTGACATGTTCTATGTTTTTCATTTGACCTTTTTGAGATAGAACACGGCCAAATTTAACTTATTGATTCTTAAATGGATGTAAATTGCCACCTCTACTTACGACAATGATGTTGAAGTGTTACTTACCAGCAGTTCCGGTTAGATGTATCACGTATCGTTGACCCTTTAGCCTTGCTGGAGAAGATATCAAAGAATGGAATATCACAAGATGTTTGTGTAAACGATTTGGGTATAAATTTTTTATCTTTATTATAAATTTGACATAACATCAATATAGATTTATCCATAGAAGATTAATATCACTTGGCATTTGTTATTACCACATAACCGTCTGCATTTGAGCGTTTCCTCTGAAAATATTAGAACAACGCATAATTGTTGCAAGGCGTGAAAAATGTGATGTTTTTATGTCTGGAAGGAACCAAGAATTCCCAATAGTTTGTCAAAAGTGAGTTCATCATACTCTTAACGAATCGGTTTGTGGTTAGTTGAATGATTTACTTCTTTATATCTATTATTGTTTGTTTTCTTCTTGAATCGTTGAATTTTGCTCAATTATTCTATTTATTTAATTTTTGATATAGTTATCGTGGAACACTAACTTAAGATATGTTTGATGAATGAATCTGGTTAGATTAGTGAAATGTATGGTTATTCTTTTGGTGCACCAAAGGTAATTATATTTACTAAACATGAAATATAACATACAAATTTATCATTTTGCTCTTATTTTCTTAATGATTAACAAATGTTTGATTTGTGGATCAAACTTTTAGACGTGTTGGATTATAAAAATGAACCAGATAAGTTAAAGAAAGATTTATGTTACTGGTACTATAACGAATAACATCAACATTGATCGAATGCCCATCATAATGCGTGGGTAATCTTTCAACAGGTGGTATAACAAAGAACAAACAGCTCTTTCCCAAGCTAGAGAAGCATGATAGAAATGCAATATTTGTTTCATTTCCAAATATAACATATAACATTTAAAAGTTTATGTCAACACTGTTAAATGTTGGATCTGAGTTTCTTTTTGATTGTATTTTCGTTTGAAATTAAGATGGAAATGAAAGAGTTGTGCAGCGGAATTAAGATGAAAACAAACTTTGCATACAATCAAACAGGAGTAATACTTTTAATCAAACATCTTTACACAATGAACCGAATGATTGAATTTGTTTCAACAACGATTACAATGATTGATGTAAGAATGCAAACTCCCCCTCAGCCAGAGCTCAGCAGTTTGTTCGTGCAAAGAAGACGATGTGGTGAAAGAGCTAATAGAACAGTACAAAGTACTGAACTATTTATAGGCACTTGCAAACCACTGAGCATCTTAGCTGACGTCACCATGAAAGTGACATCTAACCTCCTAACAAACTCTAACCTCTGATCTATACAAACACTGATGTACTAACTACTGCTATTACAATTCATTACATAAAAGACACTTAAACAGCTGCTGCATCCTTCCACTGCTGTGAACCCAGCAGTGCTTGTCCGGATCAGCAGTACTTGACTCAAGGCAGTAGATTGAGTCAGCAGAGCTTTGGTCTTCTATCAGTCTTTAACACTTGGCAGCAGATGCAAGGCAGCAGTTGTGGATCAGCACTTGGTAAGATCAGTAGATAGGAGATCAGCAGATACAAAGCCACTTTCAAGGGGAGAGATTTGCATGAACTAATTGTAAACGTCTGCTTATTCTGGATCCACTGCTCTGATCCAGTTTTGGCTTTAATTATCTGTTCCTCTGATAGGGTTCAATCCCAACAATCTCCCCCTGGAACAGATAATGCCAAAACTCTTCATTATTTGTGGAAATCTTTATTGCCTCATCAACAGTTCCCTTATCTGACCTTTAAATTGTAATTCAAAGTCTAGGGCATCTGTATCTTCATCATCCCTGCTAAGTGGAAGATCAAGGAGATCCTGCAAATCTTCAAGACTCAGGCCAAGAGCTTGTTCCCTTGATATTTTCTCCACTACTCCACCAGACCTGAGCAAAGTCAATACGCAGGTCTGTTTGTCAGTTTCCCACTTTTGTATTTTTGAGCCTGGTGGGTTTCTTGGGAGATGTTTATTTGCAGAAGTATTTGGAGAGGCTGGCCTATTCATGGCTGGCTGAGCAGCACTTGCAGATTGTTCCAATTCAAGATCTTCTTTTATCATTACGTTCGTGCCTGCTTTTACAATGGCATCTCCAGCTAATAGATCTTGAATTGTTTCCATGCTAAACTGGTTTTTGCTCCTTCTTTTGTAGATGGCAGCACCAGCTGGAGCAGTGGTTCTTTTGATTTGCAGCTTTGGTGGTCTTTTAGAAACCTCTGCTTTGGAATAGTCAGGCTTTTGTGGAACTCTTTGATCTTTCTTTCTAAGTTCCTCTAATCTTTTATAAGTTGCCCTGACTCTATCTTCTCCCCACTTTGACACTGAATTCTTTGACCCATAATCTGCTGTAATCAGCTCCTCTTTCATTCTCCTCAACTCTAACATCTTTTCAGCTTTAAATTGTTTGAATTTTTCAGGAGGAGTCTGCTTGACCTTATTTTTGATCATGTCTTGAATCCTGGCTGCTTCTTTTTCAAGCTCAGGAATGGTCCAGTTTTTGTACATGTGTTTCTCCCCCTTGTATTTCTTGTAGGTCATGATGTTCTCAATGTAGTCTTTTCTCAAGGACTCATCTGCCCTTTCTGAAATTTTCTGACATACATTTTTGGCAAATCGCTCCATGGCATTGACCTGTGAAAGTAAAAACTGATAGTTTTGTTGAAATTCTCTATCAGATTTCCCTTTCCTGTTTTTGATTGCAATATCCTCTGCTTGTATGGCCTTAAGTTTTAAGTATTCTTCAATATTGTTAGGCCTGGGATATCCTGCAATTGATGGCAAACTCCTTTTGGCTGGATCATCTTCATAATAAAAAGATTTGATTTCTTCTCTGACTGCAATGAGTTCCAGAGGAAATGAGACACCAGCAGGAGGTAGTGATTGTATAATTTGAGCTGAAGAGAGAGGTATGGGTTTTGGAATAGTGACAAGTGACAGGGATTTTGAAGATGTTGGTGATGGAGATGTGTCATCATCTTTTAAAATTATCCTTCTCCTTTTTGTAGGAGGGACTGATGATGTTTTGGATGGAACAGTGGTGGTAGATGTAGTGGCAGTGGATTGTGATTGACAAACAGCTGTTGAAACAACTGGTGTTTCAACCACTGTTGTCATTACAACAGATGTTATAACATCTGCTGTCTTCTGCTGTATGTCAGCAGGTGTTGTTTTTGGTGGATATGATGGTAAAGCAGTGGATGTTGTGTGTGTTGAAGTGGTGTGTGTTGATGGAACAACTGTTTGGCAAGCAGTAGTTTTTGTAACTCCTGTTGCATCAGTTGTTTTGTATGGTGGTTTTTGAGCAGACTTTGATCGTCTGATAGGAATGGATTTGGGTTGCCTTACTTTTCTAGTAGGCCTCTTCTTTTCCTCAACAGGATTTTCATGATCCCTTGACCCAGAAGTACCCTGATCTGGATGATCCATTCTGTCTACCCTGGCTTTTCTTTTGGCTTCTCTATCTCTTTTTACACTTGCAACTGCTTCTGCTAGTGCATTTGTTGTCACATCAATCTTCTTGCTGCCATCTGGCAAAGGGATCTTTTTGGTCATGTTTGAATTCTCTGGTTCAAGATAAAGACCATCTTCTATACCCTTCGTTTTCCACTCCTTAATTTTCTCCCCCTTTTTGGCATTATCTTCTGGGAGGTCATAAATGAAGCGTACTTTTGGAGGAGCAGTGCCAGTGGTGTGCAAGATCTGAGTTTTGAGAGCCTTTAAATCAGCCTGAGTGTTCTTGAACCTTGACTCCATTGCATTTCTCAGCTGTTGTACATGTTTTTCATGTTGCTGATCTGCGAATTGTGCTTGTTGTTAGAGAAAAGATTGAAATAGATTCCAGAGCTCATTTGTAGCAAATGCCCTTTGTGGAGCAGGTGCTTGAGGTGGAACAGCAGCTGATTGTACCTTCTGAACTTGTAACACCTGTTGTAGCATATCTTTGAGTTCTGCAACAGAGTTATCAAGTTTTTCAATGCGATCCGTCAATTTCTGGTACTTTAAACCATCACCCAAGTTAATGGGATCATCTGATTTCCCACTAGCAGTGGTTTTATCAGTGGTAGATGTAGGGAATATACTCCAAACATTAACCACTGATGCCCCTTTGTCTTGGTACTGGGGTCTTCTTCCTTCAATACTTGACAACCTTTTGATGGTGCCAGTAGGATAAATAAATCCACTGGTGGTTGGCAGAGGTGCTATAAAAGGAATTGCCTCCAAGGAAGTCTTATGAATGTAACCACTGTCCAAATGTAACCCAGTGGGTGTAACAGTTGTAGTGGCTGCTTCACTTGGATTACCACCAAGAGTTACTTGTAACTCAAGGGGTGTAACCTCCTCAGGTTGTGTTGGTGGGTTAGCAAAGATTGATACATCAGACCCAGTCAGTTGTTGAGGTATATTCTCATTAATAGGTGATTGAGAAGGACTGGATAATGCCTGGTTCAAATCAATTGCATCCAACAGTGGTTTTATTGGTGAGGGAATTGTGGATGTGATAGTTGGTGTAGAAATAGGATGTGTCCAGGGCATTGGACTGTGGATGATAGAAACGAGTGTTTCCAGAGCATCATGATGTGGAGGCCCTATTTGTACAACCTGTTCTTTTTGTGAAGAAGCAGGAGGAGTTTCAGTTATGGGTTGAGATATTTGGACCAACTGCTGTGAGGAAGTAGCAGCAGTGGTTTCTTGTGACTTTTGTGTTGTCACTGGCAGGAGCTCTGGTATCTCATCCTCCAGAGATGCCTTTTTGATGGTTTTGGGGGGTTTTTGTGTTTTTCTTTTTGTTGGTTTTTTGGTGATTTTAGGTGTGGGTTTCAAAGCAGTTGTGCTGCTGCTTTGATCACCTTGAGCAGTGGGCTCAGCAGCAGATACCTGAGGAGCAGTTGTAACTGCTAAAATCTGCTCAGGCACCTCTGCTTGTGTTTTACAAGGTGCTAACATTCTTGAAAAGGTTTCAGTTGTTAAACTGTTTATTTGAGTAGAATCACCTTGGTATATTACAGCTAAATCATCCTTACTGAATTTCTTTGAAAAATAGTAACTTAAAAACCTTGGAAACAGTAAGAATGATTTTGTTTCAACATTGTTAACCAAATCTTTAAAAATTTCCCGAGAATAATTAAAATTTTCTCCTTGAAGAATTGCATATCCCAGATTTTGAATCTTTAAAGGGATTTCATTGAAAGAAGTGGTTTTGTTTGAAACACATAGTAGGAGGGTATGAAATAAAAATCTAGTTGCAGAAGGAAAATAACCTTTTTCTAAGGTAATTTTCTTCATCATTGTGGCTTCATACCCTCTCTCAATGAAGTCAGTTTGTAACTCGTTTTTAGTGAAAGAAATTTTACCTTCCTGATCACCGAGTTGAAAGACCTCTGAAATGGATTGTGGCGTGATGTGGACAGCTATACCCTTTATTGAAGAGTTTATGGTGGTTGCAGTGTCTCCTTGTTTTTCAAGGGTTGCATTTTTCCAGAACTCCCTTTGGGTCGCCAAATAGATTGGTGCATCGGCAGTGAACAAAGTTTTGTACTTTGATTTTGCCATGAGATCAATGATGGAATCGAAAACGTTGGTGGTTCCTGGTTTTGTGAGAAGACCCAGGAGATTGTGAGATGGTTTATGTGGAATTTCAGTGGAGATTGCCTTTTGGGAGGCTGTTTTCGATGATGATTTTGATGACGGTTTTGAAGATTTCTTTGATTTTGTCATTTTGAGGATGATTGATCGAAGAAATTTGTGAAGAAATGAGATGAAAAACTACTTTGAGAAGAGAATTTTTAAGAATTCAATTCGACAGTAAAACCCTGATTTGGTGGTGAGTGGGGGATTTTATAGGGAAGAAAGTGAATGCTAAGGTGGCAGCCGTTACAAAAGGTCTGACCAATATGTACTGTCCACGTGACAACCCCTGGTGAAAGTGAAGGACAGTACTTTTGTGAAAGTGACGGATGAAGGCAGTGGTATAAAAGCAGTGGATGATTTTTACTATCAGTGGATAGCATATCAGTGGATAAGACACTGCTTTTGAACAACATAGTTTATCAAAGTAATGAGAGAGCAGGGGTTGACTTTCAGCAGTGGACAGACTTTTGAAAGAAGCAGACTTTTGAACAATCAGTGGTTAATGGCAGACTTTTAAGGATTTTAATGAAAAATTTCATTTTTAGCTATTTTTAAGGATGGATTTTTGATTTTCTGAAAACATTTTGTTGCTTTTATTCATAGAAAAACAAGATGTTTCTTGTTATTCCATGTTCAGCATCCCAATTCTAAAGACCAAGCTTTCAAAAGTGGCTGTATCAAGTGCTTTTGTGAGCACATCTGCCAGCTGGTCTTTAGTTGGGACATGATGCAGAGAAATCAAACCTTTTTCATAGCAATCCCTCACAAAGTGATGTCTGATGTCGATGTGTTTGGTGGTTGAATGGGAAACTGGATTTTTGATGATATTTTCTGCTGCCTGACTGTCCAACATGAGAGGTGTCTTTAAGGCAGTGATACCAAAATCCAGCAACTGATTTTGAAGCCACGGGAGTTGGGCTGTACAGCTTGCAGCAGCAATGTATTCAGCTTCAGCAGTGGATGTTGAAACAGCTGCTTGCTTTTTGCTTTGCCATGAAACTAAGCAATCACCTAGAAACTGGCACCCTCCTGATGTGGACTTCCTTGTAGTGTGACATCCAGCAAAATCACTGTCTGAGAAACCTGAAAGCTTGATGTTCCCATTAGCTGGATACCAGATACCAAGTGTGGGAGCACCTTTTATGTATCTGAAGATCCTTTTTACAGCAATGAGATTTGATTTTCTGGGAGCTGATTGACTTCTTGCACAGACACATGTTGCAAACATGATGTCTGGTCTAGATGCAGTTAGGTACAATAAAGACCCAATCATGCTTCTATAGAGTGTTTGGTCAATCAGCTCATCCTTTTCATCAGACATGACCAGCTTATTTGTTGCCATGGGTGTGCTGCATGGTTTACAATCATTCATATCAAATTTGGTTAAAAGTTCTTTAGCATATTTGCTTTGATGAATGAAAGTTCCATTTTGCATTTGCGGTACTTGGAGACCAAGAAAGCATTGCAGCTCACCCATTGCACTCATTTCAAACTCAGCTGTCATGAGTTCTCTAAACTCTTCACACATTGAGTTACATGTGCTTCCAAAAATAATGTCATCCACATAAATCTGGACAATCATTAAATCTTTCCCTCTCCATTTTAAAAACAGTGTTTTATCAATGGTACCTCTTTTGAAACCATTTGAGAGTAGGAAGTTGGAAAGAGTTTCATACCAGGCCCTTGGTGCTTGTTTCAAGCCATACAAGGCTTTGTTTAGCCTGTAGACATGATCTGGATAAAATGGATCCTCAAAACCTGGAGGTTGACAAACATACACCTCTTCTTGAATTGTACCATAGAGGAAAGCACTTTTGATATCCATTTGAAACACCTTCATATTGTGGTTGACAGCAAAGGCCAGGAATAGTCTAATGGCTTCCAATCTTGCAACAGGGGCAAATGTTTCATCATAATCAATCCCCTCTTCCTGTCTGTAACCTTGAACCACAAGCCTGGCTTTATTCTTGACAACAATACCCCTTTCATCAGTTTTGTTCTTGAAGACCCACTTTGTGCCAATGGGACTAACCTCTTCTGGCAGTGGTACAAGCTCCCATACTTGTTGTCTTTTAAACTGTTGGAGCTCCTCTTGCATGGCTTCTACCCAGCTGTTGTCTTTCAGTGCCTCTTGGTACTTGACTGGCTGATGGAGTGATAGAAAACCAGCAAAAAGACAAATGTTTTGGGTTTGGCTTCTTGTGAGCACCCCTTCATTTATGTTGCCAATGATTTGATCAGGTGGATGAGACCTCAAGAAGATTAAATCTCCTTGGTATGGTATGATGGCATTGGTTGGTGAGGGCTGCAAATGTGTATCATCTGAGCTAACCACTGCTGGGGACTTTGATGATCCAACAGTGGCTTCAAAAGGTGGTGGAATTGGAGGTAATGAATTGGACAACTGCTGACTTTTATCCACTGTTTGAGGACTTTTGTCAGCAGTGTTTGAGGATGTGGAAGCAGTGGTTGATGGGCTACTTTGGTCAACAACTGTTGAGGTAGCAGTGGTTGAGCTTTGACAACTGTTTTGAACAGCTGATGCTTTTCCCTTTGTGGCAGACCTTTGAGGGATGATGATTTCATACCCATAGTCTGGTGTTGTATCCTCTGATGGACCTGCACTGTTAGTCTTGACAGCAGTATTTTCAAAAGTGAAATTTTCAAGATTAAACAGATCTGCAGGGTTTGCTGGGATCTTCATTGATGAAAGTTCATTGAACTTTACATTCAAAGTCTCCTCCACTGCCTTGGTCCGTGTATTGAACACTTTGTAGGCCTTAGCAGTGGTTGAGTATCCCAAATGATAACCACAATCAATTTTGGCTGCAAATTTTGAAATGGAATCTTTTAAGTTCAAAATAAAGCATGGGCAGCCAAACACTTTGAAATATGAGATCAGTGGTTTAATTTTATACAGAATTTCATAGGCAGTCTTTTTGTGCCTGGGGTTTATTAAAACTCTGTTCTGAACATAGCAAGCAGTGTTTACTGCCTCTGCCCAGAAAGTTAATGGCAAACCTGAATCTGCAAGCATGGTTCTGGCAGCCTCTATCAGAGTTCTGTTCTTCCTTTCCACTACCCCATTCTGCTCTGGTGTTCTTGGGATGCTGTACTGCCTTACAATCCCTTTCTTCACACAGAAGGCATCCAACTCCCTATTTTTGAATTCTGTGCCATTGTCACTCCTGAAGCTTTTCACTGGAAGGTCAAATTGCTTTTCAACCTGTATTACAAAGTCTTGCAAAATGCCTGCAGTTTCATCTTTTGAGTGCAAAAAGAAAGTCCATGTGAACCTAGAAAAGTCATCAACAATAACCAAACAATATCTTTTCTTTTTAAGGCTCATGACTTGAACTGGGCCAAACAAATCCATGTGTAGCATTTGCAAACACTGGGTTGTTTTGGACTCTTCAATGGACTTGTAAGAACTTTTATGCTGTTTTCCTTTTAAACAGGAAATGCAATGTTCAGGACATGAAAACAGTTTTTGTGGTCGGCCTCTCACCAAACCATTTTTTGAAATTTATGTGATTGTCTTAAGATTTGTGTGTCCCAACCTTCTGTGCCAAAGTTCTGTCTCTTTGTTAGAGGCAGCTGAGAACAGACAGGCATCAGCTCTGGGACACTCTTTTGACATGTCAACAACATAAACATTGCCACTTCTTTGAGCAACAAGTTTAGTTTGACCAGAGTTGATTATTGCTTCAATCTTTTTGACCATTTCTGGTCCAACAATCCTACAACAGTCTTTTGTGAAGAATGACCCAAATCCCTTGTCACTCATTTGGGACACACTTAGAAGGTTGAATTTTAGATTGTCTATTAGATTGACATTTTCAAATTTTACATTTCCAGATTGCACTGTTCCAGACCCCAAAACTTTCCCTTTACTATTATTCCCAAAGGATATATCACCCCCACCATGGATTTTAAAGTCTTTGAGGAGGGCTTTACATCCTGTCATGTGCCTGGAGCCTCCACTATCTACATACCAAAGACTATCAAAGCATGCAGAAGCTCCCTGCACATGAAGTAAAAGGATTAGTTCATTAAGGTCTCCAAAGCCAACAAGGCTTTGGATGGGGTCTCAACAGTGTCTGGGATGGAGGCAGAATGATGGACAGTGGTTAGGTCAGGAGTTTGAACTGTTTTAGGACAGTGTTTCTCTAACCACTGTTGTGGGTCCTGACCAATCATCTGCTGGTAACCAAAAGGATGCTTGTTCACTTTGGGTTTAGAGGGCCTTTTGTAGGCCTCATAAACGTGTGGAATCCTTTGGTAAGACTGTTTTTCTCTGCCTTTTCTGAATTGATTGGCAGGGGGTGCATCAGTAACCTGAACATCTCTTTTGACAGATGTTTGGTTCAGCTGTTTTGTAACAGCTGTTTGAACTGGCACAAACAGTGGTTGTTTCTTGGTGAACTTGACAGATGATGAGGATGATGATGATGGACTCAAGGATGTTTTAGCCATGTACTCATTCTTTTTCACATCAAAGTTTTTGAGGTAAACACATGCTTGAGTTTTGTGGTTTGTTTTACCACAAACAATGCAACTTTCTGCTGAAACAATGACACTTGTTTTGTTTAAATCATAAGCTTTCAAGTGGAAACAGTCTTTTGTTAGATGATTCCTTTTCTCACAGAATTCACAAAACAAGTTGTCAATTTTTTCTTTCTTCTTTCTCTTTTCAGACTCCTTTGCAGCAGAGGTTTTAACCACTGCTGGGATGTCCTTGAGAGGTATGACTTTAGCTTTTGGAGCTTTAACACCATCAGTTGATGTAAAGTCCATTGGCTTGAAATTTTCAAGAATATCACACTCGTCAGACCAGGTAGGTTTAAACTGATATTTTTCAAGTTCTTCGAAAGTTGAGGAACTCCTTGTTCTGCCAAGTGTGATTTTGTTACCAAGTTTGTCAGTGATTTTCACTTCTTGGCCATTCTTGTTTGTGGGGATGAACTCAGTGGTTACATCAGTGTTTTGAACAGATTTTTCACAAGCAATGTGTTCATCATCATATTTTCTATACCCAACCCCAAATTTCACATTACTTTCAATCTGTTTAGCAAGCATCACCTCATATCCTCTGCAGGATTCCACCCATCTTTCACAAGTAATCTGGGTGGATTCCAACTCCTTTTTGCAACTTTGGTATTTTTCTACCATAGTTTGAAGTTGGGTTTTGGTGATGCTTTGCTCTTCTTTTAGACAGCTGATTTCTTTTTCCTTTTCAGTCAATTTGTTTTTAAGTTCTTTTAAAGACCTTTCAAATTTGACCTCATCAGACAAGATTTTATCCCGAAGGTTTTCATTCACCTCTTTGATGTTAGCAAAAGCAATTATGCAATTGTCAGAACACAGTTTTTCAAGAACTTGAGGAGATACCTTGGCAGCTGCCATCATTGCACAATCACATTGATGATCTTCATCATCATCAGCTTTTACCTTCTTTTCACCAGCCTTTTCTTCTTTCTCTTCTTCTTCTTTGTCCTCTATGGACCATGGATCTGTCATTGGTTCAATCAGGGTACCTGAACTTTCTCCCAACAGTAATTCACCAGCCACAGCAGTAACCACTGCTTCAGTCACCTCTTCCACTGTTTCAAAGCACTGCTGTTCCTCCTCAGCTTCAACCCCCTCCTGTATTGACTCTAATGCCATCAAACAAAACTCATCAGGTGAAGGATCATTAAAAGCATAGAGTGCAAAATTTTCATCACTGAGATCATCAGGCATACTGCTCCAGTCAACAAACCCTTGAGTGAAAAAACTTTGTTGATCTGGTTGTGCTGCTGCTGGAGCAGTGGTTTGAGGTGCAACAGTTTGCACTTGTACCTGGGGAGCAGGGGTTTGAACATATTGGATTTGTGGAACAGTAGTTTGGACATAGTGTACTGGCACAGGGGCAGCAGCATAGTGAGCAGTGTTCACTTGAGCTGCTGGGGTATACTGGGCATAGTGCACAGTGCTTTGGTTTTGAGGTCTAGGATTTGAGCTAGGATGAGTAATTATGGGACCAGTAGTTTGACTCCTACATTCCCTAGCGAAATGTCCCAACCTATTACACTTGTAGCACTTGATTTTCGATTTATCCAACCCAACCCTTAGATTCCCATGCAAACCTGGGAATTTTCGCCCTGTTCTCTTGTAAAATTTGCTAGTTCTAACACTTAGCAAAGCCAGTTGGTGCAGGATGTCCATTTCCTCTAAATCAGTGGGATCAAAATGTTGTAAATCATTGAGTTCAAAGCTTAAATTATCTGACATCTGGTTTTCGTTTGCAGTGAATGCATAACTTGCAGAGTGAGGATCAGGGTTGTTAAAATTTGCACCAGCAGTTATGTCAATGAAGTGATCATAACCCTGGTCCTTACCACTGCTCCCAGATTCTTCTTGACCCAGAAGAGCAGTATTACCGAATGTATAATCATCAACGGCTTTTCCTGACTCTTGTAACTTCCTTTTCTGGTTCAACTCCCTTTCGTAGGTCAGGAGTCGACCATGGAGTTGGGTCAAGGTCAGATCCTTGAACTCAGGTGAATTTCTGGTGACAAAGGCTATAGTGTCCCATTTTTCGGGCAGTGACCTGAGGAACCTGCTGTTTTGAGTCGAGTTTGTAAAGGTAGTATTAACAAGGCTCAGTTCACTGATGAGACAACTAAACCGCTCAAATTGTTGAGTCAGTGATTCACCTCTAACATGACAAAATGTTTCATACTGTTGATTCAGGATTTCCCTATTGTTTTCTATGACTTCTTCGGTTCCCCCAAACTGTTCCTTAAGTGCGTCCCATAATTCTTTGGCACTGTTACAGTGTAACAGTCCAGCATATATCTCATTGGGCAGCGCTGATGCTATGATGCTAAAAGCTTTAGCATCTAGTTCGATCTTTTGAAAATCGGTTTCGGTATAATTTTCAACTGGTTTTGGAACGAACTTTTTAGCATCTTCAGCGCTTGGCACTGAAGGAACATGAGGACCAAAGGTGACAGACCTCCAACAACCTGTGCTTTGTTGAGCGAGGATGTGACCCATCCTCCTCTGCCAGATGTTGTACTCATTTCTTTTTAGCATAGGTGGTTTAAAAAGCGAGCCGATGTTGTTTTTATCATCCTGAGATTGTGACGTCATTCTTGTTGTTTTACAGACACTGAGAAATCAACTTTAATGGTGATTAATCCTTGCTCTGTTTTTCAACGGACGAACAAACGATCAGTATCAACTGTTATGAGCTGAACTATTTACGTCAAAATGATTGTTAAATCAAATTTGACTGTCCAAGCTCTGATACCAATTGTTGGATCTGAGTTTCTTTTTGATTGTATTTTCGTTTGAAATTAAGATGGAAATGAAAGAGTTGTGCAGCGGAATTAAGATGAAAACAAACTTTGCATACAATCAAACAGGAGTAATACTTTTAATCAAACATCTTTACACAATGAACCGAATGATTGAATTTGTTTCAACAACGATTACAATGATTGATGTAAGAATGCAAACTCCCCATCAGCCAGAGCTCAGCAGTTTGTTCGTGCAAAGAAGACGATGTGGTGAAAGAGCTAATAGAACAGTACAAAGTACTGAACTATTTATAGGCACTTGCAAACCACTGAGCATCTTAGCTGACGTCACCATGAAAGTGACATCTAACCTCCTAACAAACTCTAACCTCTGATCTATACAAACACTGATGTACTAACTACTGCTATTACAATTCATTACATAAAAGACACTTAAACAGCTGCTGCATCCTTCCACTGCTGTGAACCCAGCAGTGCTTGTCCGGATCAGCAGTACTTGACTCAAGGCAGTAGATTGAGTCAGCAGAGCTTTGGTCTTCTATCAGTCTTTAACACTTGGCAGCAGATGCAAGGCAGCAGTTGTGGATCAACACTTGGTAAGATCAGTAGATAGGAGATCAGCAGATACAAAGCCACTTTCAAGGGGAGAGATTTGCATGAACTAATCTGTAAACGTCTGCTTATTCTGGATCCACTGCTCTGATCCAGTTTTGGCTTTAATTATCTGTTCCTCTGATAGGGTTCAATCCCAACAAATGATATATTTTATTGTGAAACCACCCGTGTAACACACGGGAACTTAGACTATGTATACCATACATGAAAACATAAAATTCAGAAAAAGATACTTTTGAATCAAAATTATTAGCAACTTTGAAAAATCAAATACATTCTAGTAGAAAACCCTAACGAAACAGTTAGAATTGAAATAAATATTAACAAAATTAGCAATAAATATTACTTAAGAGTTAGAACCGTACCTCAAAGTTCATGAACAAATCGGAGTGAAAGATTCGGTGATGGAGGAAAGGATGACGATCGTATACCGTTTTGGTAAGTTTAAGAAACTGGAAAGAAAAAAAAAATCAAGAATTATGCTTACTGACAGATTAGGATTCATAGCTTGCAACTTTAGGTTGTTAACAAACAAATTTAGCTAATTAGATAATCCATAAACTTGATACAAATTGTCTAACAAATTACATAATTAAAAGTGACCTAATTTGGAACATATTATAATACCTGGCTTGAAAAAAAAAGAACTCAAAATGTGCCATTTTAGCAAAAATTAAAGATGCTATCACAATATCAAATCAAGAACAATATGGATACCAAACCATCAAAATAGCAATCAAACCAGCAAAAATACAATCAACATCCTTATAATACCTATATGATCACTAAGCAACTTCAATTTCAATTTCAATTTTGTTTAGGTTTTTATATGGATGAATGATCAATGATAATACCTATATAATCAATTTCAATTTTGTTTAGTAATTAAAGGTGCATCACGGTCGGAGACTAAATCCTAGTTGTTCACATTCACGTGTAACTGGTTGTGAATGATACTCTTGCTCCAATTGCTCAATAGCCGAAGAAAAATAATAAAACCTACAAAAAATGATACACTCACAAATTACTACAAAAAAATGATATAATGATATTTTGGTTACCTCTATGTATGGAATTTCTTTCATTGGCCTATCAGCAAAATAGGCATATAAATCTCTTAGAACAGCCTGCAATGCACAAATCCATTAAAATTCATGTTTGCATAGATCAAATATTTCAATGAATGAGTTGGCAAGCGTCATTTACATATGAGTCAGGTCAGATCTACAAAAAAAAACTCTTTATTTCCAATTTCTTTTAAGCTGTTAATAAAGAGGGTGTCCAACCAACTCGGGCCTGCAATAATTAAGTAAGTTACCGATAGCAATAGTGCAAATTCAAGAGCTTCTAGATCTTTAAAAAGGATTAAAAAGTAAGTTACCGATAGCAATAGTGCAAATTCAAGAGCTTCTGGATCTTTAAAAGTCAGAAATGCAGTCTTCTTTCTTCCAGAATCATTAAATCAAAACAAAAAAAATCAATTAATCACACCCTGAAAGAAATAAATTGTCTAGTGAAGCTTTATTTTTTGGGTGCTTTTAATCTTATAAATTGCTTAACTAATGATTTTCAATTCACTGAAGGGTATCAATCGTTTATTGAATTATTCAGAAAAAATAAGTGAAAGATTACTTTTTAGCTGACCTTGTTCATGTATCCTTTCAAAGTGAGAATGCCCACAAGCCTTGTGTTCTTCACCATAATCAATCTATCGCCCTTTCAAGTAATAAAACATTTCTCTATCCCTATAAGAAACGCAATAATCTATCATCAAAACCCAAGAATTATTCATGACCATAACACAACACGATTACACCAAGAAAACAACAATTTGGATGCAAGTTAAGAGCAAAGCTATCGTAGATACTGGTTAAATAACCCAGATCAGGCACCAGATGCTTCTCATCTTTCTTCTCTGCCACAACAAAATTAGGTATTCCACTAACAATATGCAAAAACAGATTTACAAATAAAAAAAAAAGATGAAAATCTTACCAGTTGGATCCTAAACGAATGTTTATTCAAGAAATCGTATGAAACTGAACCTGCATTATATGAAATCGAACCCTAAACACATGGTAAAATATGAAATCATACGAAATCGAACCCTAAATTATACGAAGATCCTAATTGAAACCCTAAAAATCACCTTGAACACCCTTAAACTCAAAGAATTATCCGTCAATTTCGATAGAATGATGGATTGAAATATCCGATTGAATGTTGTCGCCGATGGTACTGAGAGAGAGACGCAGAGGATTCTTATTCGCCAGAGAGAGATTAGGGTTTTCGTGTAGATGAGGAATGATTAATGAGGAACGATTAATGAGAGAGAGAGTATAATTGAAGCGTACATGAGAAGCCTTGTTCAATCCTCAACTATGAGGTGTGCCACATGGATGATGACATGGCTGCTTAGTTGGCTTGCACCATTGGGTGACATGTGTCCCCCAATGGTTTGCTTTATTAGATATATAGATTTAAATCCTATTCATGGATTTTAATTTCTTTAAATTCTAATTCCATTTAGAAATTTTCAATTCTCCAATTCCATTTAGAAAATTTCAATTCTAAATCCAACTCCTTCGAATTCAATTCATTTGACAATTCTAGTTCTTTAAAAAAAAATCCCCGAGTCGGAAACGCGATAAATGGGTCAAACACTTTTATTCCATAGATTTTAACATATTGTCGTTGATCCTTATCGACATGTTACAACAATCATCTAACATGTTGAAATCGTTAATATAACATTATATAGTTATCTCTTTAAGAAGTACGACTTGAGTTGAAATTAAAATATTCTTGTTCAAATATTCAACTCTTAGTTTTACTTAAAATAAGATAACCAATTTCAAAAATTATATTCAAGTACTGCTAACAATAACATGTCAATGCATCTTCTTTTACACTAATTACTAATTTACTATCCTATATAACTGTGAGGTGACTTCAGTAGCGGACCTATAAATTATTTACTGAAGGTGCGAACGTGGGTCTTAATCAACATTTCAAGGGGTGCGGTCGGAATTTTTGCCTATAAAACACAGTAATTTTTTTTTTCAAGGGGTGCGCCCACCTACCCAGCATATAACCTAGGTCCGCCCCTGGGTGTCTTTTGATGTATCGAGTTTATAAAACTCTATGCAAAAAAACAAAAACGTATGGATGTATATATTTTATACGGGTATGTATATGATTTATAATAATGTTGACAAAGGATTTCCAAAGAGGAAACATTGTTTGGGTACTATATATATCGATGGGCAAAGGGAAACATCTTTGGTCACTGACTACCGGCTGTCACCGGTGACTACTCGAGCCAGTGTCCGGGTTCCCCACCTCGTCAGGTGTGTTTACCTGCTATTGTCGGTTGTCAGCTCACTCGCAATTGGCCATTGCATCTTTAGGCAAACAATCTTTCTATCTCAGAGAATATCATCATACAATTAATATATATCAACGCATGGTTGTTTATCATACAAGCATGGTTGTATATCTAATCCCACATTACATCAACGTCTAAAAAATATAA
The DNA here is from genome assembly GCA_030545235.1 of Helianthus tuberosus. Lineage (NCBI taxonomy): Eukaryota > Viridiplantae > Streptophyta > Magnoliopsida > Asterales > Asteraceae > Helianthus > Helianthus tuberosus. The sequence goes on along the minus strand of CM060367.1, from coordinate 18,885,248 downwards.
TTTTAAAACCCTAAGGATAATAGCACACCCCTAAAGGATCTTTGACAAGTATACGAGTTATATAAATATATACGACTCATATATCCCTTTTTACATGATCTAATATACGAGTCGGATATTGTTTTTTACATGAACTATGCGACTTTTTTTATCCTATTTTTACATGAACTATACGGCTCATATATAGACATCTCACCCAACAAAGCATGTACGACTAGTATATACAACTTGTATAAGCATATACGAGTCGTATATTGGGCGTTAAAAATGTACGTATGGTAGGACCCTTTTAGAACACATAGCAATATTATACTCGATTAAAGAGAATAAAATCAAGGTATAGCTTTTTCTTAAAACATTAAAGTACATAAAAATGCTACGTGTTTATGAGTAAGAGAGAGATACAGATATAAAGTTGGATGTGAGTGGTTTTTGAAAAATAAATAAATTATAAAGAAAAAAATATATATTTTAGTTAAATTTTAGAGATGAAGATGGAGACTCTAATATAAATGCTCTTACAACCGATAAACATTGAATTTGTAAAATCTTACTTGTTCCACTCATAAATTTTTCCAAATATTTCCTTTTTTATCTCACAGCTAGATATATAAAATTACCATATATGTATATAAATTTAAGTTTTGTTACAACCCAAACACGTTCAATTGTAAAATCTAAGGTGGCCCACTCGTATTTTTTTCCTTATATCAAGTTAGTTATACATAGAACGTTATATAAAAGCCGAGACACTTGTGGGTTACCCGAGATCTTGTTGCTAAAAACTCGAATTAAAGCAACTTAAGTGAGCTCGAAACTAACTAAAAGGTCGTTTAATAAACATGTTTGAACCCGACCTTGACTAGGCTTGCTAGTCACGAGCATGTCTATACTATATAATGAAGTAAAACACATGGGGAACAGTTGGCACTCGGCACTCCCTCATGCATTCTCACATTGTGTTGACCATTTGACCATTTTTGTTAATTCTTTTGGGATCCTAATTCAACTGGATCACCCGAACAAATGTTAAACGGATCCAATATATATTCTTCTAATATGATCTTCGTCATTAGGAACCCTAACATTACACCACCTTCTCTCTCAATCATCTCCAGAGAATTGAATCACCCAAACCAATGATAAACGAATCCAATATATATTCTTCTAATCCGATCTTCGTCATTAGAAACCCTAACACTACACCACCTTCTCTCTCAATCATCTCCAGATCTCCTCTCTGTGGAGACCCTAAAATCCTCTCATATCTTCCTCCTAAAAGCAAGGTAATATTACGGTTGTTCTTCATTTATCACTGTGGTTATCGATTTATCATAAAAAATGCCCTCAAATTTCTCGGTCTTCTAATTATCGATGGATTCAATTGTTATTCATCATATTCAAAGTAACATTGTCATCCCAAGTGATAATTTTTTTTACATATTTTCGTCAATTAGGGTTTTTATCAGTCGATTCATATCAATCATGGTTACTGCAATTTCTTTTATCCCTAATTTGAATCGACATTCTATTGAATTGGGATTTTTATAATGTTAGGATTCCGGCGGATGAAGCCTCTAGTCGATGATGATGAAGGTACATTTTCGTATTTCTAACTTCTTTATTTTTAGAAAGCTTGTATTCGTATTTCATTTCAATCTTTGTAATTGATCGGAGTGTCGCGCTCCGGTCAAAGATAAGATTTATAGTCCCAAATTACCCTTAACAGATGTGTTAGTGGTAGTAAGGGGTCTAACCACGAAGAGTATGTGGTTTGCAAATGGACTTGGTTGAATTATAATGTTATCACTATTATTAAGATTACTAGATTAATTTTTATGGTTTTTGTTTGTTTGAAAAGATATTAAATTAAATTAACAAAGTTGATTGGATTAATTAACTACTAGAAATCAAATGATTGCAAGAAAACTTGATTAACGATTATAAAATAAGATGGAATAACAAGGTTCACACCCGGTTCAACAAATGCAAGATCTAGGGTTACTACACGTTTTAATTTGGTTTAATCGAATGAGTTCATTAAGGGTTTAACAATCACAAAGTGTAGGTGCCAATCGTTATCAACGTTATAGACACGGACCACGATGCACTTCATTACCTTGGACTAGCAAATCCTCTCAAAAGACAAAGCATAAATACGCATATTCGTTTCACAAAGTCAAATTTAATAATTCACTCGACAATTCGCAAATTCAATACAAACGTATAACAATTGTCTAAAGATTCAAACGCAATTCAGTTTGTCACAAACCAAATATCAAACAAGTAATAAAACCCTAAATCTTACAATAGTCTACACCGGGGTGAAACCTCCACGAAATTAGCCGCTCATGATCGAATTGACTTGATCACCGGGTGTTGAGAACTTGAAATTCTTCATCTTGAAGCTTTGAAATGGATAAAGGATGATGGTTAAGGTTTTGGTGAGTGATGATGATGAAAGAATGAATGAGTGGATTAACTAGGGTTTGGAGAATGGTGGTGATGATGAACTGGATGATGGATTCAAATGATTCGGATGAAGGTTTGTGTAATGGATGGATTGGAATTGATTGAGATCATGAATTATGGCTCCAAGAATGTTTTTCAAACTATATTCAAGTTGTAACTCCCGAATTGAATGGCCAAGATATGTTTTAAGTCATTCCATCAACCAAAACAACAAAAATCCGCGATCAAGGTTTGAGAGGCCATCGCCGACGGCCAAGGGTGGCGTCGGCGACGCCTTGTGCATCTCCTGATTTTGGCCGATGACCTATCTTCCTGTCTACGGTGATTTCTACGTGACGACATAACCATGGGGCGTCGGCGACGGTGTCTACAAACATAATTCTCCGTTTTTCACGTATCTTGCTCCCCGTTGACCCGTTTCGAGTTCCGGTGGTCCGTTTTTCATCCCGGTGGCTCGTAAAGCTCCCAGAAAGCACCTTAAACTCCATTAAACCTGCAAAACACAATTTTAATTAAAAGTAGGCTATTCGGAATTAAAACCTATGTAAAAAAATAAAGTTATACAAATACGAACACCGTTATTTGACCACGTATCGGTAATCTCGAGACTTTGATCATAATGGAAATTGCATCTTATTCATACTTGTCTATTCATACTTACACAATACTTAATCAATCACGAATACACATTTTATATGCAAAACCAAACCATACTTTATGTTTATTTAATGTTCAGAATATTATTCATACACATCCATACTATACACATGCTTATTCATGACTTAAAATGCCCTAAAAACACTTAACACGTTAAAGATATTGCATAATTGGACAAACCCCAAACATCGAGGGCCAAAAATGCAAAAATTACATTTTGACATACCTTACGTACCGCAAGACATATGCCTTACGGTCCGCAAGGGGCTCAGCATGACAGATTTTTGGATAGCTCGCAAATTATGACCGTTTTTCACCTTTTTCCACCTCCTTTCAACCTAATCACCTTCTAACCTCATTAAAACCCAAACCCTAATCTTCCATTATAAATATAAGCCTCCCACACCTCATTCTCACTTCCCACACTCTAATCCACTCTCAAAACGTACACTCTAAATCTTTAAGAACTTTGCAAGTTTTGAGCAGAAACTTTCAAGCACAAAAGTGAGCTTTGAAGTCACTTCTTCTATCTTTTCTTGTTGTTTTCTTGTTCCATACCACTTGGATAACCTCTAGGTATGTTTCCCCAAGTTTGCCATGGTAAACTAAGTTGGAACATGTAACGATTCGTATTTTCATACTTTCTATTTTTGGAAGCTTTGTAATAGTATATCATTTCAATCTATGAAATCTTGAAACTTTGATCATAATAGAAATAAAAATATAAATTTTTATTCACACTTGTTTATTCATACAAAGCAGATACTTAATCAATCTCGAATACATGTTTTATAAACGAAACTGAATTATACCCGTGACAACCCGAGTTTTCAAGGTCTTTCCTCGACTCACTACTTGTTTACAATTCGGTTTTCGTAATTTGTTTGCGTTATAATTATATGTATGATTGCTACATGATTAAGGTAGTGTTATGTGTGATTGTTAATAAGACTTAGGATTAGTTTATGTTTCATGTCTTTCGCCAACTTCACTTCGACGAAACCTTACCAGACGAAGATAGGATTTTCGTCACAATCCTTACTCGACGAAGTATAGTTCTTCGTCATCACCTTTGCTCGACGAATCATTGGATTTTCGTCACCACCTCACGACGAAGAATACTTCTTCGTCAAATGTATAGTTCGCCGTATGGGCTTTTGGCCCAAGTGAGGCCCAACATACCCGGCTATATGTACTGTGCTCGCATATCATTACGTAAGATCACAATCAGCGAAACCCTAGACCCTCCTTCCCCTCCCTTGCACTCGGCGACAATCTTTATTCCTTTCGAAGTGCTTCCAAGTCTCATCCTGCAACCGGTTAGTATGTGATTATCCGATTAGACCTGCTTGTTTCATTGTTTGATTGTTTTGTGATGATTGTGACCTATTGTGGATATAGAGACTCGATAGAAACCATACTCTTATGTTGTGCTAATTAGGGTTTTGATAATTTATTGGTTAATCAATTAGATTAGAACATGCAAAATGAGAATTCTATGTCTTGTATTCATTCATGATCACTGCACAGAGTCGATGATTCTGTTTATTGTTTGAATATTATGCTACCTGTGGTCTATGAATATCAAATGAATCGGTGATACGGATACGTGCATGATGATGATCTGGTAATCTAGAGTTCATGGCTAGGTTTGATGTTGGTGATTGATAGGTTAAGGGTTCATGATACTGTGGTTCAGTTGGGTAGGGTGATGTTAAGAAACTGTCATGTCTAGGGTTATGATCCTTGAAGAATGTAAACGTAGTGACGAAGTTCCCTCCTCGACGAAACTCCCATGTCGACGAAGGATGGGTTCTTCGTCGACAGGGTTATGGTGAACAATGGGTTCTTCGTCGATGAGGACTTTGACGAACAAGGTAGTTCTTCGTCGATAGGATAAACAAACAGAACAGATGTTTAGGTTGAGTGTGGTTATGAATAACTATGTGATGAAATTATATTATTACCTGTTAATGATATTAATTGTTACTGAGGGAACATAATTTGGCTTTCATGAATAAGCACACTTAATTGTTAGGAGCTGTTATGAATCATATATGTGAAGTGTGGATTTGTATGAGTTTGAATAGCGGAAATGTGTTATTCAGTGATCGTTGCTTCGAATGCACACTACCATTATAATTTATACGTGAATTATGCGAATGTAAACTAATTGCGTGTACATGAATACCATAGGCTTTGACTGATGAAGTGTGAACGAATAACTAGTCATACCGAGCAAACCAAGGTGAGTTCACTTCTCTCAAAACAAGCATGCGTCCGGTGGGGACAATCAAACAGACAAAACTTATAAACGGATTTTCGTAAACTCATAACCTTGTAGGGGATATGAGGCGGTTTTCAAATACCCACATCTTTGCAGGGGATGTGAGGTGGATTTCACAAACGCATATCCTTGCAGGGGATAAGCAACGGTTTTCAGTAAATGTTGATGTTGGATAATACACTCACTTTCTATCACTTAAGTCCCATCTTACTACCAGGTTAGTTGCTTGTAGGGCAACATGGTTATTAGTTGATAGCGCTATTAGGTTTGGCACCCTCACGACGTACCTGGATAGGACGGGCGTGAACTAATAAATTTAAATCATGACCAATGTTTGATAGAGCATTGGAGAAGGGCAAAAAGGGCCGTCTGCGGTATCGAGTTATTATCAGCATAACGTAACTTAAGTCATTGTTTGGTAACAAAACGGTTAAACACATTGTGAACTCACCAGCATGTCTGATACACTTTTTCTGCATGCTTGCAGGGCCTTAGGTACACTGTTATGGAGCTTGCTATCTGGGAAGCTGGAGTGGTCATGGGTCGTGGCATTTTGGAACGCTTCTCACTGATGCATTGTTTTGAACATTTACATTTTTAAACTTATCGAATATACTATTATGCTTCCGCTGAATATTGTTTGACTATTTAAACTAGTGTTTGAAATATTTCTTTCGACTTAAGGAAAAGTTTTACTTTACTTATGGTTCAATGTGATTGGTGGCTAGATCCTGGTACGTCACACATCTTGCGGGGGTTTCCGCTTGTGGTACTTTTGGGGGTGTGACAGTTTGGTATCAGAGCCACTGGTTATAGTGAACTAGGTTTTAAAACGTTTTCATAAAACCAGACTATAACCGAATAGTATCAAAAACGACCATGACACTCAACTCCAGATTGCAAGGTTCGTCCTCTATTTACTTTTATGCATTACTTACTTAGTAGACACCCACATCACGACTTGCATAAAACTACATACCATGATGTGAGTACTTGTGTTACATGCTCTAATGGTGCTTGATAGTTTAACACTACCCCTCGACTTGTGTGATTCCCTGTGTGGCAAAATCTTTCGTTTATTATTGAATGTGGGGAACCTTTTAGCGTGAGTTAAGAGGCACTGAGATAAGCATGCAAATTGCCTTATTATTATGGGTGCACACATAATAATAATGTGGGGTGCATGTGAGTCCCAGTGAGGCTTAACGAGTGTAAAAGGGGTTTCGCTCTGTTGTCTGATGTAAACTTTGTAGTTTGTAGAAGTCATCGTGAGGTTTGACTCCTACCATATCTCGACTCTTAACCTTTTCCCTTTTCTTATATAGAATCATGAGCGGACGAGGCCATGGGCGTGGTCACATTGCGATGACTCAGGCTGAGTTAACAAACTTGATTAACACGCGTGTGGCTGAGGCCTTGGCAGCCTATCAAGCTGGTACGATACGTGCCAAATACCCTTTATTCTTGTATCGCGTATGTGACAACTGTCAAAAATTCAGGTATCCGTACAATTAATTAACCATGATTAGTCCTTAATTACTGTGCTGAATTTGCAATTAACTGCTTTCTGATTACTGCCATATACAAACATGTGCATCACATATTGTTTAATGTCATACCAATATTGCATGAAAGCTTTGTTGCCTCAATTGATGCATTAAGTACAGTTAGCACAATTATCTGATAAATCAGGAAAATACTGACAGAACTCAGCACATAGACAGACAGTGCATTGAGACACAGAATGAGCCAGAAACTAAGTATTACACTAGTGTAGTGTGTAGGAAAGTAAGGATCACAAAACTGCCTTTCTAAGTGCTAGTTAAAGTGCCGGAAAGTGCCTAAAACTCACCCAAAGTGCTGAAATCAGCAAAATTCAGCATAAATCAGCATTTTAACAATCTAATTTTATGCAGTAACATGGTTAAATGGTCCTGAATGCTTTCCTAAGTGTCGGGAATCAAAAGTGTCACAAAAAAATACATAAAGCACACTAAACTACAAAGTTTAGCACTTTAACGAACCAGTAACCAACCGAACAACCGGACACTACCCGAAACATCAAATTTACACTAGAAGCACTGTTTTAACATTACCAAGCTAGTTATGGTCCCCGAACATCATAACACCCTATAAAATATCATGTAACCAAGTAACTAACTACATACTTGAAATTTTACCCTAAACTAACTAGATAATTAAACCTACTCTACATACCCCCCCACCTAATAATCGGCCATGCCCACCTCCATACCTCAAGATTTCATTTCATTATTAAATTGGATTATGTTCCCTTGTTACTAGCACATTATACAAAAGATAGAAGGATGAGATGGTTATAAGGAAGGACTTGTAAGACTTAAGCTCATTCATCACACACTAGAAAAACACACAACTCTCTCTCCCTCTTGTCTTGCTCTTGACCGAACCAAGCACCACCATCACCACCATTTTTCAATCAAGTTACAACCATTCCAAGATTATACAAAGGTGCAAGAGATCATACAAAGAAGCTAGGAGCTTATGGAAGTTCAAGAACCTCTCTTGTTTGCTTTTATCCACCTCATTTCTTCACTTGATCATCCCTAGCCTTGTGCTAGTGGTAAGAGTCTTGATCTTGCTAGTTTACTTCTATTTTAAGTGGTTAAAAGGAGAAACATAACCATAATCTTGAAGAACACTAAAGATCATAAGAATGAAACTTGAACATAAGCATGTTTAATGATGAAACTAAGTTGTTTATGTGATGATTTGCTTGTTGATTGTTCATACATATGATGTAGATCATCATATGATCTTGCTAGATCATGATTAAAAAACATAATCTAGCAAGATGAGAAAGTAGAAATGTTGAAGGATGATAGGTCATCCACACATGAATCATGAACTTGAAAGAACACCTTGATTTCTTGAAAAATAATGATCAAAGTGAGTAGTAACACTTGTAGATCTAAAAATTTATGGATGATTTCAAAAGAAACCAAGTTAAAAATATAAGTTTCACTTAATCTTGGTTCTTACATAAACAAACTTTATTTTTGGTGGTTAAACAAGTGTAGAAGCACTTGTGTAACATGAAGAATGCATAAAGAAATATTTTTAGAAAACATGATTTGAAGTTGTAAACATCTATAATCTTTAAAAATAAAGTTTTTAAAGAACTAATCACACTTTAAAGGATAACAAGGCTTACTAATAACACTAGTGAGTTCCTACAAACTTTTACAAATATTCAAGTTCATGAAGTGGTTCATTATTACTTGTTTTTGGCAAATTGGTAAGTAAAGGTTGTTTATTGTTGATTGTGGATTGTGGATTGATTGTGATGATTTTTACAAAAGAAAATGATATGCTTGAAAGCATGGAAACCTCCATTTTTAGGGAAAACTATGGCAAAATTTTCTAAAAATCTAAACACTTAGAAAAATATTTCTAAACAAGTATTTACAAGTGTATTTTAAGCCCTAAATTTTTACAAACTTTGCCATAATTTTTTGTTACAAAAATACAAATGTTGGAGGTTGGTTTTCATAAATAAAAGTGATTAATATGTATTTAGGAAATATATATTTAGAAGACACCATGTGTGTGATTATTTGTATATTTTGTGTATTAGTTATATTATTTTAGGACATGAAATAATATAACTCATTAAAATACCAAGGATTACAATCCAAAATATTACCAAAATTCCAAGAATATGAATATACAAGTTACACACAAAATATTGGTGAAACCGAACAAAGGAATGTAACTTATAAAATATTCCGGAAAATTGGTTCACAAAGTATATTTTGGTAAATAATATTTTGGACACCAAGGAATAAAAATATGATTTTTACTATTATTACAAATTTATATCATATTTTGACAAGAAGAAAATATATTATTTTTGAGGTAAAAATATATTTTCTCGGAATTATTAGAAGATATATTATTTTTGGGAAAGATATATTTTCTTAAAGTAAACTTGAAATACATTATTTTTGGAGAAAATAAGGTTATATATATTTTCTAAGTTAGACTTGAAAATATATTACTTTTGGAACTTATATGAAAATACAATATTTTTGCCAAAAGAAAAATTATAAATAATTTTTCTAAGTAATATTTATTACAATATATATTTTGGAGATATATATTGGACTTTTTATTTAAAGATAATATTTCGGGAAATTAATACGAAATTAAGTATAAGAATACTTAATGAATACAATAAAAATACGTATTCTCATACGTATAAATGCACACCGGAATACGACCCTAATACATGGCAAAAATATACAAGTATAAGAATACGAATACAAATACCCCCATCCTTGGGAAGGAAATACAAGTATAAATACTTGGGAAGTATTAAGTTAAGATATATTGTTTTAACAATTATTCCAAAATTTAATAAATATAATTTAAGTTAAAATATTAATTATCTTAACAAATAATTATATAATTTGGAATAATATCGAAGACACAAAGAAACGTAACTCAAAGACATTAACACTAAGTCAAGGCACGGCCCGTTCGTCTAATAGACATTAGCACGTTGTAGGTGGTCGTGTTCACCGAAGGAGCTTGAGTTACGATTGTTGAAGACGCAAGACTGTGAGTTCATGACCCCCTTTTCTTTTAACTGTTTTTGGTTTTATAACTTCGGGGGTGAAATACATGTTACAACTATTTACAAACATTTTGATTTGATATGATTAGCTAAGGAAGGGCACTACTTGATCATGTGAGTGGTGGGTATAACACTTAAGGCCATTAATCCTTGTCGTAGGACCGGTGGACATGAGTGATAGATCTATTTGGGTGTAGCGAGCCCACACCCATGTGGACCAGGGTGGCCCATGTGGTGACTATGTCTTATTCCCGGAGACAAATTTGCTAGTTTTGAGTTTTTCTGCATCACTTCACACATATCAATGGCCTTGCAAACCATTGGTGATCTGTTTTCCTTGTTGCTTTCATACCAGGAGTTTACAAACATACATACATACTTACAATGATATCAAAGGTTTACCCATACACACAAACAAACACATGAACTCGCTCAACTTTTGTTGATGTTTTCAAACTACATGTATTTTAGGGAATTAGTTGTGGATCTGGCGGGCGTTCGGAAGTTCCAAGTGTGGTTTTAAAAATAAAAGATGTCATCCATGGTCTTCGGGTTTGGTTAGGGTGTCTTATTCCTGGACAAGACACGTCTTCCGAATCCTGGTTTTATTTAATGTCATCTGTCGAGTCTTTGTGAACTCTTAAACAAGTTGCATGGTTTGTACTCGAATTTGAATTTCTATGTTTTAAGACAATGTTGTTATTATGTTTTTAAACTTAATTAATGGATGACCATCTATGGTTTATATCATATAGTTGTTATTATGATTGAATGCAATGGTATTAAAAAAGTCACACCATAATCACGCTTCCGCAAAAGTCAGGGTGTGACAGCTTGGTATCAGAGCTTCGATTGTAGCGAACTAGGATTCTCTCTCAAGTCTAGACTACAATCATTAAGGCTCTCACGAAAATGTTTTTACAACATGTTTTCATTGCATACACGAAACGCCCAGATCCAGGAAAACAAATATTTTTTTTACAAACAAAAAGACACGAAACACATTTCAAGGTTTATGTTTATGGTTCAGTCTGAGAGACTGGATGGTTTAGTCTGGGAGACTAGGTAGTTCAGTCTGAGAGACTGGGAGGTTTAGTTTGGGAGACTAGGAGGTTTAGTCTGGGAGACTAGGTAGTTCAGTCTGGGAGACTGGGTAGGTTAGTCTGGGAGACTAGGAAGGATATGTGATTACATTGTCATTGATTGCATGTTTAATGATTAGTGGATGATATATGTGCATATGTTGTGATTGCTTTGTTACAGATACCATGTCGTCATCCGATAGCGGATTATCCGATGACCACGACCCTATGGCCATTGTTACTGACGATGAGATTGTCCCAGAGATCTTTACTTCTAATACCGAGAGTGACCCGAAGATGATGTCCGATGATGATGACGACTTTCAGCCCTTTGCGCTGCCCGATTTCAGAGATGATTTACCGATTGCTGATGGTATCCCAGACGAGGATCCCTTTGTTATTCCTATTCCTGTACACGATCATCTTATCATCGGTCACCCCGATGGTGAGCACGTCATGGCACCGATCCTCGCTCCCGTTCCCCCTCATGGTCATTCCTCCTGAGGATTGACCTTTTGACGATCTTTTTGACAATGACTTTGATCTGTTCGTTGATGGTCCTCCCGATGATGCTCAGGGTGATGGAGAGCTCGATGAGGACGTTGTTGCTATTCCACTTCTGGGGATTCCTGTTGTCGAGATTTCCTCTGACTCTAGTTTACATTCTGTCTAAGATTCTTTTGCGTCTGTGACTTCTTCCGCCTTACATGCAGTTGGACTGCGACGTTGCGCCCCTGATTCTGACGATGATACAGCTATGTCAGCTGCACCGTTACCTCCACATGACATTGAGCCTGGACTTGAGCTAGATTTTATCCCTGTTGATCAGCCTGTTGATGCACTCGCTGATCCTGAGCCGATACCTGCACCTGAGCCTTTGCCTGACCATGATCCTATTCCATTTGGCATACCTGATATTGCACCACTCATACCAAATCCTATTCCTGCACCCGCTGACCCTCCTGTTATTGAGCCAGTCACTCCCCCATTTGCACCTGCACCTGTTGATATTGCTCCTGCTCACCCAGTTGAGTCTGATGTGCACCATGTCGACCTGCCTATTGTATTCTTGCAGGATATACCCGCACCCCGTCCAGGGGAAGGCACTTCGAGCCAGCAACCTAGCCATGACCCACACGTATCAGCAGATTTCCCTCACATGCCATAGTCCGCACCTTCTACTCATTTTACTTCTTCACCACTAGACGAGGCACTTAGATGGTTCCCACCTTACACCATGCCGATTTCTGATCCCTACCATCCCTCGCACTTTACTGGTTACACACGAGATGAGTTACTTTTATCACTATAGCTCTAGTATGAGATCATGAGTCGCAGGATTTTAGAGTTTGAGATGATACCGCATCCTTTTCCATGTCCGTGTCAGCCTGCATATGTTCCTCGTTCATCACCATCCCCATTTTCACATCCTCCTGCACCGCTTACTCCATTTCCCGAGTTTGACACTCGCTTTCTTACCATTGAGCAGCAGATCAGTTATCTGTTGCGTCATGTTTACGATCTTGAGGAGGAGCTAGCGCATGTGCGCAGCTTGCTTTTTGTTCCTCCTCCTCCTCCTCCACCACCATCAGCATAGACGGTTTTTGGTTTTATGTAGGTAGCTTGCTTTTGATGAGAGCACCACTATTGAGCCTAGCTAGTGAAGCCTTTTGGAGACCACTTTTGATAGTATGAGTTATGGTAGATTGGTAGACTTTTTGGACAAGGGTAGTGTGACCCTGTGTTCCTTTTTGATACGATACATTTGTGAAACATGTAACTGTAAATGTGGTCGATGATTAATGAAAGCTCAATCGTAATGTTCTCATTAAATACATTATTAATTTACTTGTTTATGCTATGACTGCATGCTTACTTGATATGAGAAACGCTATTATATGCATACTACTTATTATATACATAAGACCTGACCTATACAATCTTCTTTTAGAAGATGCCTCCTCGAAGGAACACTCAGTTGCCCACAACAGAGGCAGAACTGCATGAACGGATTTCACAAGCAATCGCACAACATGAGGCCTTACGCTCTGAACACAGCGGATGTACCTCAGGAAATAACCCACCTCACGGTAATGTTTAAGTCATTTAAGACACATTACGATACGTTTGGACATTCCATGTGCGTTTGCTAATGCTATATGTGAATGATGTTGCTTGTACAGGCTGTACTTACAAGCAGTTCCTCGACTGTAAGCCTCTGAACTTTGACGGCACTGGAGGTGCTGTAGCTTTCGTTAGATGGGCTGAGAAAACAGACTCTGTGCTGTGAATGAGCAAGTGTGCACCTGAGCACCAGGTCACCTACATTTCGGGACTATTCCTAGACGGAGCTCTATCCTAGTGGAACCTTCAGGTTCAGACTCTGGGAGAGGATGCTGCGTATGCTATGACTTGGGATGAGATGAAAGAACTGATGCGCAAGAAGTATTGTTCAAGAGCTGAGATTCAGAAGCTGGAAACCGAGTTCTGGAATCTAAAGATGGATTGTAACACCCCGTGTTTCGAAAGTCAAAGTCAAAGTCAAGATTGAAGTCAAAGGGAGACAAGATTGCTAATTGCGATCTGTCACTCCTTGCTCCATTCCTGTTTTGGCTTCTTTGACTTGTAGATAGTCTTTTTATGCCTTTGCGTTAGTTGTATTATGTGGAGTATGTGTTAATAATCGAGGTTTAATCGCTATTAATCGACGTTTAATCGCATGATATATCGCTTTATCGCTTATCACACTCGCAACTCGAATTACGCGTTCTGGTTATTGTTCTTATGTGTGTGTGTGCCCTTTATGTGTTACTTGTGCATGTTATTTATGTTTTATGATGTGGTGATTAATCGAAACGCAATCGCAAACGCTAAACGAACGTTAAATAAGGATGATTGTATGTTGATATAGTAGTTGGGATTAAAAGTAAATTGAATAGGAAACCCTATCGCATCGCAACGCTCGACACTCGAAACGAAATCATAAAAGTTCATCGCGCCGTGCACTCGAACCGAGTGGCCAGCCGACCGAGTTGCCACCCGATCAGGCTGCCACCCGATCGAAGTGCCACTCGACCGAGCTGTCACCCGATCGAGGTGCCACTCGACCGAGTTGCCACCCGAGCGAGCTGCCACTCGATCTACCAGCCACTTACTCCCCTTTCCATTTATGGAAACCCTATAAATACCCTCCTTTATCACATCATTTGATGTTGACAGCTCCCTCTTCACCCTACTCACTCCAGCCGCTATTTCTTCTGATTTCTCACGATTTTTGTAAGTTTTCCACCTAAATCTTATACTTTCTTGATCTACACACACTCCTACACCTTTCTATCTTTTGACTCTTAACTTTTAACCGTGAAATCACTAGATTTGAGGTGTTCTAGGATGATGTCATCATGGTGTTCATAAGAACTTCATGTTGTGGCCTCAATCCTTCAAAAACAACTTAGATCTGAACGATTTCCACTTAAATAAACAAAGATCTTGCATAGATCTGAACATATTCGTGGTGAAAAGGATTGAAAGATGGTTTTTCAACTTTCTTTCAACTCTTTCGCTTAGTGCCACGCCCCGATGTTTCCTCCATTGGTTGGGGTGTGACAGATTGGTATCAGAGCCATAACTATAGGGAATTAGGCAAGACTCGACCTAGTCCGGGTCGATGTCTTAGAAACGACCTAGTCTATAGTTAGGTACCAACAGACCAGCTTGTGCACACCCTGTAGGGGTTATGTACGAGCTTACTTGCTGATTCTCGTTATTCTCGCCTACGCTACACTATCACTGCACTCTAATTTTCAAAGATGAACGAGCGATTAGGTCGAGATTAGGTGTGAAAACCGCAAACTCTCGACTAAGTTGCTTGTTCGACCCGCATTTTATCTACAAACAGGAGAATCTGCGCCGAATCAGGAGTGGAATCCATACTTTGACGCATAATTTCTCCTTTATTTTATCAAAAACAGGAACAAAATCGTTAAGCCAGGGGTGAAACCCGAACCTCGACGACTTGTTCCGATCTCTATTTTGTTTTACAAAACTCTCACCAAAGCCTCGACGGACTCCAAAGACTTGAAGTCACACTATAACTGGAAGGACGCGTGCCATTCGCCCAGATTCGAGGCGAGAGCATAGTCCCGAAAGCCAAGTGTGTACCAAAAGTTCTTGTGAATAGTCGAACCACTTTGGTTAGTCGATGTCTAAATAGCCACAGACAATCTATTCTCGATTTTTATGTGTTTCGATTCTAAGCTCGCTACTGCCGACTATGATATTTTTACGTTTTATGTGAATTTTATGTGTTTTTATATGGTTTATGCTTATTTGTTAGCGTTTTGAGGTACTCCTGGTTTCGGTCTAACGCCTTTTTGTTTCCGCTAAACACACAACACACTACACAACCGTTGACGAATCGTTGCTACTTATGGATGATCGCTATGCTATCGCTGTGTACTCGCAATCACTATTCTCGAACGTCGAGGACTCTGAATGATAGGTTTCTGTATTCTGACTGCTCCTATGTGCCCTATGTACCCTATGTGCTCCTATGTGCCCTACGTAATGTAAGGACCTGCAAAAATGCTCCAAAATAACCCGTAAGTGAAAACCCGGACCTCAAAAACCCTAGTGTGCATGAAAAACCCAAGAAAACAAGGATTTTTGATTTCAGGCGGGCCGCGTAAATGTAAGCTTAGGCTTACGCGGGCCGCGTCAACTTAAAGTTGACCGGATAAGCGTTCTAGGCCACGTGTCACACACGTGGCAGACCTGGGTGTGACACGCTAGCCCTAGTTGTAGACTAGGTGGCCCTCGCGGGTCGCGTAAGAGTCAAGAGAGGGTTTACGCGGGCCGCGTAAAACCCAAAAGTTTGCTATAAATTGCTGGTGCATGAGCAGTTCATCTGTGTTCGAAATTTCAATAAAAAAACGAAAGAAACTGCTCAAAATCGAAATTGTAAGTAGGGAAACGCTGCTACGATTACAGGGTATTAACTCGATCACTGCTACGATATAATGTCCGATTGATTGAAACCGATCCGATGGATGTTTAAGTGTTGCCCGAACTCGGGCTATACTTTGTCATTCGTCGTGAGGGTTTTGATTTCGTGAGTTATCGTAAAAAGTTGTATTAAGTTACTGACCTAGTTTCGTGTGCATTATCGTTTAAATTAGGTTATAAGGCTTATCAGTAGTCTAAACTCTGCCCAACTAAACTTGCAATGTGAGTCATTCTCTTTTTATCAAAAGTGTTTTACAATACCCAAATGTTTTCCAGTTATAATTACAGGGATTAAGTCTTGGTTATCTTGAATCACTGGCAAGTGGGGTATTGTGCACATTACTAATTTCTCACGGTTAGGTTCACCAACCTAACAATGATAATCGTCACTACTTGGGAGAAAGGACTCAATAGTAGTATGACCATCGTCACCAGGGTGTGACACGGCGCCAGATAAAAATAAGATAGTAGCCATTGTAATCGCTCTTATGCTGTAATTTATAACTAAGAATCGTTTTATTACAAATGAGTGACTCGCTAGTATTTCCCCGCTGATAAAATATTTTTAAACATGCTTCAGGTAACCTACTGTGAATCAAGGAAAAGTGCTACGGAGCACTGATAAAGCTTGAAATGGTGGCTCAGTAAAATAAATAAACATGTTTTGTAAAACAGGGAACTTTCTTGTGAAATACCTCTATTGTAAATTACGGGGTTTGTCCCAAGTTATGAAATAAAATAATTGGGCATTTACAAGTTTTAAAAGATCCTGTTAAACTTTCGCTGACAACTCAAATAATAAATACCACGGGTTTCTGTCCCGCGGCTCCTGGACCTGGTAACACCGGGACGGGGGCCGTGACAGAAAAAGGTGGTATCAGAGCTACTGATTTAAGCCAATTAAGTATTTAGAAATACTTAATTTTCTGATTGCCATTCTGTGAATTTAAGTTGATAAATGAAATTTTAACTTAGAATTTTGTGTGTTTCTTCCTGTATGCTAACAGCATGAATGAACTATCAGAAGCACTTCAAAACTTTACTATCCATACCACAGATATGGATACCACCGGTACCTTCACTGGCTACAAGGCTGATACTAAAGAGCCAATGGTATTCCAAGCCCAACCTCAGGGGAAACCCAAGCCGAAAAAGAGAAGAAGACTCGTAGGCTAGAGGCGTGTGCGTAGGAAGAAACCAGCGGTACAGAAAGTTATAAAGACTGAGGATCCAAAGGATAAAGGAAAAGGAAAAGAAATCGGGGAAAGTTCCGGGCAAGCCCAGGAAATGCCATCATGGGAGGAGCTGGATCATAAACTGGCACTTAGTGACCTCATCGGACCTACCGATGAAAACCTCTTCAATTACCCAGTTGAATCACAACTTCCAGTTAACCTAGAGCCTGCTATCCCAGATCCCATTATCCACCCCCGACCTCTACCAGGAGAGCTAGAAGAATGGTGGACAACTAACTGGGAATTTCAGAATCTCTTGAATAACCCTAACACCTTTTTCCCTCAGTTTGACCCTGAGCCTGCACCAAACCCACATATGAGCACAGAAAAACTGGCTGAACTCCGCCATTATGGCGAGGAGTTGGTGGACGCAGGAAATAGAATCCGAGAAGTGGGGGAGAGGATATCATGGAAATAGGACGAAAGGGAACCTCATTTCTAAAGTGCCAGCTGACAGGGATCGTTTGTGGTTATGTGGCTACATGTTTAATAATAGTAATATAATAATAAATATTAATAAAAATATAATCATGTAAAATAACTTAAAAATAAAACTTTTGTAATATAACGGGTGTGTAGTGATGCATACTAATATATATAAAAATATGGAAGTCGCAAAGTCGACAATTTTGGCTATACGTGTTGACGTGATTATGTGCGATTGTTTTATTATGTTTGATTGTTATTTATTTTGTGCTAATAACTTATATATATATATTAATTACCAGATGGAACACGCTGGTAATAAACTAGTTAACGAGGTTAACCAATCCGAGCAAAACAATGAGGATCACTTTCTTTAATAAGCAAGATATAGAAAATATTGTTGCTCAAGGAATAGCCAATGCTATTCCAGCAATCCTTGCTGCTGCCCGAAATCCAGTTGAACCTCAACCAATTATTCCCAGCAAACGTACTCATGGCGACAATTTATGTAATAGTGTAAATAGAGGCGGCTACATTAATAATAATGATGATGTGATGCAAGCCCCATTTCTTAAGAAAATGAAAGCTGCAACGCCTGGTTGCACTTACAAGGAATTTCTTGCCTGTAAACCAATCGAATTTGCAGGCAATGAAGGGGCGACTGCTGCACTGCGTTGGTTAGAGAAAACAGAAGCAGTAATTAAAATAAGTAAATGTGCCGAGGAAGATAAGGTCATGTACGCATCGCATCTTTTTAAAGAAGGGGCACTAGAATGGTGGAATACGGTACTACAAGCCAAGGGAAGCGATGTGGCTTATGCCATGAATTGGGAAGAATTTAAAAGTCTGGTAGAAAGAAAATTCTGTCCTGAATATGAAAAGGAACAAATGACAAATAAGTTCCTCAATCACCGGATGATAGATGTTGATTGTCGAGGGTATACTTCGACATTCTTCGAGTATGCTAGAATTGTGCCTACCCTGGCTTCGCCAGAACCGGTACTTATATCTCGCTATATTTGGGGTTTGATTGGCGAAATACGTGATATCGTTAAAGCTGCAAGACCTTGCACAATTGACGATGCAGTGGGATTAGCCAACACTTTGATCGACGGACTGGTACGCACACGAGAAGAAAACCGGAAAAAGGAAGTGGCCCAAAAGATTACCCAAGGATTCCGTGTGGGTAATAATAGTAATTTCAAGAAAAATGGAACCGGGCAATCTTCCACTGCTCCATTTTGCAGTACCTGTAAAAGAAAGCATTTTGGAAGATGCAAAGGGTATTGCAATTTCTGCAAAATTCCAGGGCATCATGAAGAAGATTGCAGAAGGAAGAAATCAACAATCTGCTTCAACTGTGGAGAAGCTGGACATTTTAGACCAGACTGCCCTAAATTGGTCAAACCAGCTGACAACAAAGCCAAACCTGCAGAAGGAACTAACAAAAAGAATGCAAGAGCATTCCAGTTGACTACCCAAGAAGCAGAACTCATCCCAGATGTGATAGCTGGTACGTTCCTAGTTCACGACGTTTATGCAAAAGTATTATTTGACTCTGGTGCAAACCAAAGTTTTATAAATACTTCATTCTGCCAAGCTCTTAACCTTCCCTTAACCAACCTTAGACAAATTTTTACGGTATAAACCGCAGATGGTAATTCTGTTAACATAGATAAGGTCTTGCGAGAAGAAAAGATAGAACTCTTAGGCCATACATTTTCTGCAAACCTGTTACCTATGAAATTAGCCGGATTTGATGTTGTGTTAGGAATGGATTGGTTAGTAGTCAACCATGCTCGAATTCTCTGTGATAAGAATTCCGTAGAAATTATGCACCCACAGGAGAAGTAGGAAATATTACAGGAGATAAGTCACGTAAGCCAATGAAGTTCATTTCAGTAATGAAAGTTGCTAGTTATTCAAGAAAACAAGGAATAGTGTATATGATTTCGGTAATCATTAACACTAAAGGTAAGGAACTTAAGGAAATTTCAGTAGTATCAGAATACCCAGATGTATTCCCAGAAGAACTACCTGGATTACCACCCGATAGGGAAGTAGAATTTCGAATTCATCTAATTCCTGGAACCACACCGATAGCCAAGGCACCTTATCGGTTAGCACCCACTGAAATGTTAGAACTGAAAAAGCAATTAGATGAATTATTAAGCAAAGGATTTATACAACCTAGTTCATCCCCTAGGGGAGCACCTGTGTTGTTTGTGAAAACGAAGGATGGATCAATGCGAATGTGTATCGATTACCGGGAATTGAATAAGGTTACAATTAAGAATCGATACCCATTACCTAGGATTGATGATCTCTTTGATCAACTTCAGGGAGCTAGATATTTTTCTAAGATAGATTTATGCTCCGGATACCATCAGTTGAAAGTAAAAGAAGAAGACATACCTAAAACTGCCTCCAGAACTAGGTATGGTCATTACGAGTTTACAGTCATGCCCTTTGGACTAACAAATGCTCCTGCAGCATTTATGGATATGATGAATAGGATCTGTAAACCGTACTTGGATAAATTTGCAATTGTCTTTATCGATGATATACTTATTTATTCCAAAAGTCAAGACGAGCATTGTGAACACCTGCATATACTCTTAACTTTGTTAAGAAAAGAGAAGCTTTATGAGAAATTCTCAAAGTGTGAATTTTGGCTACAAGAGGTGCAATTTTTAGGACACATGGTGAATCACGAAGGTATTCACGTAGATCCCACCAAAATAGAAGCAATCACTAAATGGAAGGTCCCGCAATCAGCTATGGAAGTTAGAAGTTTTCTAGGGTTAGCCGGATACTATAGAAGGTTTATTAAGGATTTTTCCAAAATAGTTGTACCATTAACTAAGCTAACCTGTAAAGCAGTGAAGTTCGGATGGGGATCTAGACAAGAGGAGGCTTTTAGGATTTTAAAGCAAAGATTAACAAACGCCCCAATTCTTGCCTTACCAGAAGGGACAGAAGATTTTGAAGTTTATTGTGATGCCTCTAAGTTGGGATTAGGATATGTGTTAATGCAACGCAAAAAGGTAATTGCGTATGCATCAAGACAATTAAAGAAGCACGAGGAAAATTATACGACACACGACTTAGAATTGGGAACAATAATTTTTGCCCTTAAGATTTGGAGACACTATCTGTATAGCAGTAAGTTTACAGTCTATACAGATCATAAGAGTTTAAGATACATATTTGGGCAAAAAGAATTAAACATGAGGCAAAGAAGATGGATGGAAATTCTAAGTGACTACGACTGTGATATTCAATATCACGAAGGAAGGGCAAATGTAGTAGCAGATGCCCTAAGTCGTAAGTATCATGAAAAGCAAAAGCGAGTTCATGCTCTTAGATTAAGCTTACAATTAGATTTAATTAAACAATTAAAGCACATTCAAGAAACAGCAATCAAGGATGATGCTGAAGGAATGAAAGGACGAATAAAGGAATTAGAACAAGGAAGTGATGGAATTTGGAGATTCCATAAGAAAAGAATTTGGGTACCTAAGCAAGGAGATTTAAGAAATAAAATTTTAGAAGAAGCCTATAAATCTAGGTATACCATGCATCCTGGTAATACTAAAATGTACCAAGATTTAAGAAATAACTTCTGGTGGATAGGAATGAAAAAGGACATAGCTAGATATGTTTCTAAGTGTCTAACTTGTTCACAAGTTAAGGCGGAACACCAGAAACCCTCAGGCCTACTACAACAATTAGAAATGCCTGTATGGAATTGGGAACTAATAACCATGGACTTTGTTACTAAGTTACCCAAAACCAGAAAGGGTAATGACGCGATTTGGGTAATTGTGGATCGATTAACCAAATCAGCTCATTTTTTACCCATGAAGGAAACCTTTAGCATGGAAAGATTAGCCAAGTTATACGTAGACGAGGTAGTATCTGTAACAACTCTCATCAAAAGTCATATTTATTTAATTAATTTGTCCAATAGGAAACCCTAATTGAGACACCCAAGTGATTCTGCGCAAACCCTAAAATTTTCAGAACAATCAGAATCAGGATTAGGGCCCCTAAAACTCAGGGGGGGTAAACCCTAGTTACGATTATCTTAAAATCTCGTTGTCAAAATCGAATTTCACGAAACTGTCAACTCAGCAGGCCTAGTCCCACACGTGGCAACTCTATGGTAATATGTTGTCCCTCGCGTCACGCGACGCCCAGGGCAGTACCCCTCGCGTCACGCGAGGGGGGTCAAAATCTTGCTATAAATAGAAGGCCTTGGGACTTGATTTTGGGCACAGAAACGACGTAGAAATTCCAAATATACGCCGAGTTATAGTCTGTTCACTATCACAACACACACGAATCCCGAATTGCTGCCGCAAAACAGGGTAATAACTCGATCGCTATTACGATTCATTTTCCGATCGATCAATGTACTCAATGGATGTTTAAGTGCTGCCCACATTAGGGTGATGCTTTGTCATTAGTCGTTAATTCGATGGATGTTTAAGCATAGCACTTTGTCATTCGTTGTGAGGGTTGATCTCGTGAGTTATCGTAAAGGCTGTATTGATTACTAACCCAGAATTGTGTGCCTGTTATTAAATTAGGTTAAAAAGGCTAAATCAGTAGGCTAGGCTCTGCTCAAATTAAATCTGCAATGTGAGTCATTCTCTTTTTATCAACTATTTTACAATACCTCAAATTATTTTCAAAAGTTATAATTACAGGGACTAAGTCGTGGATATCTTGAATCACTGGCTAGTGGGGTATTGTGCACATTACTAATTTTCTCCCAGTTAGGTTCATTGACCTACTAGGGATAATCATTACTATTTAGGTTCATTGACCTAATAGTGGTATGACCATCGTCACCATTGTGACATGTCACCATTGTGACAGGACGCCAGATAAAAATAAGATAGAAGCCATTGTAATCGCTCTTATGCTGTAATTAATAACTATGCATCATTTTATGTAAATAGAATGATTCACTCAGTATTTCCCGCTGACAAAACCTTTTTCAAACATGTTTCAGGTGATCTATTATGATCCAGGAAAAGTTCCGTGAAGCACTACAAGCTTGAGAAAGTGGCTCAGTATAAAATAAAGAAACATGTTTTGTAAAATAAAAGATTTCTCTGTGAAATCTCAAGATTGTAAATTACCGGGTTTTATCCCGAGTTGTGAAATAAAATAATCGGGAAATATTTCAGATTTAAAAAGATCCTGATGAAAACTTCCGCTGTTACACTCAATTAATTAAATACCACGGGATTTCTGTCCCGCGGCTCCTGAAACGGGTCAAACCGGGTCGGGGGCCGTGACAGAAAAAAGGTGGTATCAGAGCCACTTATTGAGCCACTGATTTAAGCCAATTAAGTATTTAGAAAATACTTAATTTTTATTAATTGCTATTTTGTGATTATGTGTTTTATTATCTGACTAATTTTGTACAGTATGGGCAGATTTTTATATGTTAACCACTGTAGCAGTAAATACAAATCCTTAAAATTTGACTCAAAAGTTTAGCACCTTTATTATCTACAGTCTAGAAACTTACCCAGTAAATAAATAAACCTTAGTGAGTTTTAATTTTCAGTTGTTTTGATAGTTACCCAGTATGAAATAATATTTAAAGGTTTTCTATGAAATTTGATATAATTTTTAACTTAGTATTTATGGGTATTTTGCATAACAGCATGAGTGACTTGTCGGAAGCCCTTCAGAATTTAAATCTCTATCCAGTAAGAATTGAAGTTTCCAGAGATTTCAATAGGTATATACCAGATATAGAAGAACCTATAGAATTCAACGCTTTACCTCTTGAGAAACCCAAGCCTAAGAAAATGGAAATTGGGGAAAGCTCTGGACAAATTAAGGGGTTACCATCTCAGGAAGAGCTAGATTTTATAATGGCAAGCTATAATACTATTAAACCTGATAATGAAAATGTTTTTATTCAATCTCTTGAAACACAACTACCAATGAACTTAGAACCAGCTATTCCAAACCCTTCAATCCACTCGCAAATAGACGACTGGTTGACAAATGAAATACAGCTCCAAAACAATCCCTATAAGCTTTTTCCTCAGTTCAATCTAGAACCTTTACCAAATCCACCAATGAGTAATGAGAATATGGCTGAACTCCGCCATTTTGGCAAAGAACTAATGGATGCTGGGAATAGGATCCAAGAGATTGGGGGACAGATCTCCTAGAAATACGATGAACGCCGTTACTAGAATATCATCTGACAAAGGATAGGGGATTTAAGGAACTGTGGTTGTGTAATAGTAATAGTAAAATCAGTATGTGTAAAATAAATAATAAAACGGTTGTATATAGAAGCATGATATAATCTATAAAACAAATAAAAATTTACAATTTTGTTTATTCGTTTACGTGATTATGTGCAATTAATTGTGACATTGGATTATTTCTTTTATACTAATTATTTATCTATAAATTAGATATCAGATGGAAAACGTGAATAATGAACCAGTTAATGAGGTTAATCAATCTGAGCAACAATCGGGGGATCAATATATGACTAGGCAGGATATAGAAAATATCGTTGCTCAAGGGATAGCCAACGCTATTCCAGCAATAGTTGCTCAAGGGATAGCCAACGCTATTCCAGCAATCGTTGCTGCTGTTAAAAATCCAATCGAACCGCAACAAATCGTTCCTAGCAAACGTATCTCTGAAGATAACTTCAGTAATAGCATAAACGGAGGCAATAATCATACTAATCATGGGAAAGAACCACGGCAAGCTCCTCCCCCTAAGAAAATGAAAGCTGCAACGCCTGGTTGCACTTACAAAGAATTTCTTGCTTGTAAACCCACTGAGTTTGCAGGCAATGAAGGAGCTACTGCGGCACTGCGTTGGTTAGAGAAAACCGAGGCAGTAATTGCCATAAGTAAATGTGCTCAGGATGATCAGGTCATGTACGCGTCAAACCTTTTCAAAGAAGGGGCGCTAGAATGGTGGAATACGGTGTTACAAGCAAAAGGAAGAAGGATGGCGTATGCTATGAACTGGGAAGAATTTAAGAGCTTTGTAGAAAGAAAATTCTGTCCCGAGTATGAAAAAGAACAAATGACAAATAAGTTTCTAACCCACCGGATGGTGGATGTAGATTGTCGAGGGTATACTTCGACATTCTTCGAATATGCTCGAGTGGTACCAACCCTGGCTTCGCCAGAGCCGGTACTTATTTCTCGTTATATTTGGGGATTGATTGGTGAAATCCGTAATATCGTCAAGGCTACGAAACCTCGCATAATTGATGATGCGGTGGATTTAGCCAATACTCTGACTGACGAACTAATACGGACAAGAGAAGAAAATAGAAGGAAGGAAGTAGCCCAAAAGATTACCCAAGAATTCTGTCCGGGTAACCATAACAATTTCAAGAGAAGAGGGAATGGGCAATCTTCCACTATCCCATTTTGCAATTCTTGCAAAAGGAAGCATTTTGGAAGATGCAAAGGATATTGCAATTTTTGCAAAATTCCGGGGCATCAAGAAGAAGACTGCAGGAGGAAGAAATTTTCAGTCTGCTACAACTGTGGAGAAGCTGGACATCTTAGGCCAGATTGACCAAAACTGAACAAACCATCTGACAATAAAGCCAAACCTACAGAAGGAGCAAAAAGGAATGTAAGAGCCTTCCAACTAACTGCTAAGGAAGCAGAGCTCATTCCAGATGTGATAGCCGGTACGTTCTTAGTTCACAACGTTTACACAAAAGTATTATTTGACTCTGGTGCAAACCAAAGTATTATAAATACTTCATTCTGCCAAACTCTTAACTTACCTTTAACCAACATTAGGCAAATTTCTACAGTAGAAACGGCAGATGGGAATTCAGTTAAAATAAATAAGGTTCTGCAAAACATAGAAATAGAACTCTTAAGTCATAAATTTTCTGCAACCCTATTATCTATGAAATTAGTTGAATTTGATGTTGTGTTAAAAATGGATTGGTTAGTAAACAATCATGCCCTTCGGATTAACGAATGCACCTGCAGCATTCATGGACATGATGAATAGGATCTGTAAACCATATTTGGATAAATTTGTAATTATCTTCATCGACGATATACTTATTTATTCCAAAAGTCAGGAAGAACATTTGTGAACACCTGCATGCACTCTTAACTTTGTTAAGAAAAAAAAAAAAAGCTTTATGCCAAATTTTCAAAATGTGAATTTTGGCTAAAGGAAGTGCAATTTCTAGGTCACATGGTGAACCACGAAGGTATTCACGTAGATCCTGCTAAAATAGCAGCAATTACCAAATGGAAGATTCTGCAATCCGCAATGGAAATTAGGAGTTTTGTAAGTTTAACCGGATACTATAGACGGTTTATTAAGGATTTTTCCAAAATAGCTATACCATTAACTAAGTTAACCTGTAAAACAGTTAAGTTTGAATGGGGACTTAAATAAGAAGAAGCCTTTAGGATTTTAAAGCATAAATTAAACAATTGCCCCAATCCTAGCCTTACCAGAAGGAACAAAAGATTTTAAAGTATATGGTGATGCTTCAAAACTAGGATTTGGATGTGTGTTAATGCAACGCAAAAAGGTAATTGCGTATGCATCAAGGCAATTGAAAAAGCATGAAGAAAACTATAACACTCATAACTTAGAATTAGGAGCCATAATATTTGCCCTTAAAATTTGGAGACATTATCTGTATGGAAGTAAGTTTACTGTCTATACGGATCATAAGAATTTAAGATATATATTTGGGCAAAAAGAATTAAACATGAGGCAAAGGAAATGGATGAAAATCCTAAGTGACTACGACTGTGATATTCAGTATCACGAAGGAAAGGCTGAAGACGACTAGAGATCGCCAGAAGAGTTATACATATAATAGATGAAAGCCGTTGGAATTTCACGTTGGAGACAAAATGCTATTGAAAGTATATCCTTGGAAAGGAGTTGTTAGATTCGGTAAGAAAGGAAAGCTAAGTCCCAGATACGTAGGACCATTTCTAGTAATCCAACGTATAGGACCAGTTGTTTATCGTTTACAACTACCAAGAAAGTTAGCTGGAGTACATGATGTATTTCATATATCCAATCTCAAGAAATGTCTATCAAATGAATCTTTGGTAGTATTTCTCCAAGATATAAAGGTAAACGAAAAATTTAAAATTTGTAGGGAAACTTCTTCAGAAAGAAGATAGAAAGATCAAACTTCTCAAAACATAAACAATTAGTGTTAGTTCAAGTAAAGTGGGATTCAAAGATAGGACCCTAATACACTTGGGAACTGGAATCAGAAAAGAAGCGAAAGTATCCTCAATTATTCCAGTAAATCTCGAGGACGAGATTTCTATTAAGGTAGGGAGAATGTAACAACTCTCATCAAAAGTCATATTTATTTAATTAATTTGTCCAATAGGAAACCCTAATTGAGACACCCAAGTGATTCTGCGCAAACCCTAAAATTTTCAGAACAATCAGAATCAGGATTATGGCCCCTAAAACTCAGGGGGGTAAACCCTAGTTACGATTATCTTAAAATCTCGTTGTCAAAATCGAATTTCACAAAACTGTCAACTCAGCAGGCCTAGTCCCACACGTGGCAACTCTATGGTAATATGTTGTCCCTCGCGTCACGCGACGCCCAGGGCAGTACCCCTCGCGTCACGCGAGGGGGGTCAAAATCTTGCTATAAATAGAAGGCCTTGGGACTTGATTTTGGGCACAGAAACGACGTAGAAATTCCAAATATACGCCGAGTTATAGTTTGTTCACTATCACAACACACACGAATCCCGAATTGCTGCCGCAAAACAGGGTAATAACTCGATCGCTATTACGATTCATTTTCCGATCGATCAATGTACTCAATGGATGTTTAAGTGCTGCCCACATTAGGGTGATGCTTTGTCATTAGTCGTTAATTCGATGGATGTTTAAGCATAGCACTTTGTCATTCGCTGTGAGGGTTGATCTCGTGAGTTATCGTAAAGGCTGTATTGATTACTAACCCAGAATTGTGTGCATGTTATTAAATTAGGTTAAAAAGGCTAAATCAGTAGGCTAGGCTCTGCTCAAATTAAATCTGCAATGTGAGTCATTCTCTTTTTATCAACTATTTTACAATACCTCAAATTATTTTCAAAAGTTATAATTACAGGGACTAAGTCGTGGATATCTTGAATCACTGGCTAGTGGGGTATTGTGCACATTACTAATTTTCTCCCAGTTAGGTTCATTGACCTACTAGGGATAATCATTACTATTTAGGTTCATTGACCTAATAGTGGTATGACCATCGTCACCATTGTGACATGTCACCATTGTGACAGGACGCCAGATAAAAATAAGATAGAAGCCATTGTAATCGCTCTTATGCTGTAATTAATAACTATGCATCATTTTATGTAAATAGAATGATTCACTCAGTATTTCCCGCTGACAAAACCTTTTTCAAACATGTTTCAGGTGATCTATTATGATCCAGGAAAAGTGACGTGAAGCACTACAAGCTTGAGAAAGTGGCTCAGTATAAAATAAAGAAACATGTTTTGTAAAATAAAAGATTTCTCTGTGAAATCTCAAGATTGTAAATTACCGGGTTTTATCCCGAGTTGTGAAATAAAATAATCGGGAAATATTTCAGATTTAAAAAGATCCTGATGAAAACTTCCACTGTTACACTCAATTAATTAAATACCACGGGATTTCTGTCCCGCGGCTCCTGAAACGGGTCAAACCGGGTCGGGGGCCGTGAGAGTATCCTTACATGGAGTCCCACTCTCCATTGTATCGGATAGGGATAGTCGTTTCACTTCACATTTCTGGACTAGTTTCCAGGAAGCAATGGGAACCCGACTAAATTTAAGTACTGCATACCATCCCCAAACAGACGGACAAAGTGAAAGGACAATCCAAACTCTAGAAGACATGCTCAGCGCATGTGTGATAGATTTTGGAGGAAACTGGGACAACCATCTACCTTTAATTGAATTCTCCTATAACAATAGTTATCATTCAAGCATCGAAGTTGCCCCGTTCGAAGCACTGTACGGACGTAAGTGTAGAACTCCAGTTTGTTGGGAAGAAATAGGAGAAAGTCAATTATCAGGTCCTGAGATAGTGCAAGAAACCACCGACAAGATAACTCAAATCAAGGAAAGACTGAAAACGGCTCAAGATCGCCAGAAGAGTTATGCAGATAACAGACGCAAGCCGCTAGAATTTCAAGTCAGAGATAAGGTACTCTTGAAAGTTTCTCCTTGGAAAGGAGTAGTTCGGTTCGGTAAGAAAGGAAAGCTAAGTCCAAGGTACATAGGACCATTCCCAATAATCCAGAGAATAGGACCAGTCGCCTATCGCATATAACTACCAGAAGAGTTAGCCGGGGTACATGACGTATTTCATGTATCCAACCTCAAGAAATGTTTATCTGACGAATTCCTGGTAGTCCCCCTTCAAGACATACAGGTGAATGAAAAATTGAAGTTCGTGGAGAAACTGCTTCAAATAGAAGACAGAAAGATTAAGTTTCTCAAACACAAAAGATTGGTACTGGTCAAAGTCAAATGAGATTCAAAAAGAGGACCCGAATACACCTGGGAGTTGGAATCAGAGATAAAGCGAAAATATCCTCACTTATTTCAGTAAATCTCGAGGACGAGATTTTAAATAAGGTGGGGAGGATGTAAGGACCTGCAAAAATGCTCCAAAATAACCCGTAAGTGAAAACCCGAACCTCAGAAACCCTAGTGTGCATGAAAAACCCAATAAAACAAGGATTTTTGATTTCAGGCGGGCCGCGTAAATGTAAGCTTAGGCTTACGCGGGCCGCGTCAACTTAAAGTTGACAGGATAAGCGTTCTAGGCCACGTGTCACACACGTGGCAGACCTAGGTGTGACACGCTAGCCCTAGTTGTAGACTAGGTGGCCCTCGCGGGCCGCGTAAGAGTCAAGAGAGGGTTTACGTGGGCCGCGTAAAACCCAAAAGTTTGCTATAAATTGCTGGAGCATGAGCAGTTCATCTGTGTCGAAATTTCAATCAAAAAGCGAAAGAAACTGCTCAAAATCGAAATTGTAAGTAGGGAAACGCTGCTACGATTACAGGGTATTAACTCAATCACTGCTACGATATAATGTCCGATTGATTGAAACCGATCCGATGGATGTTTAAGTGCTGCCCGAACTCAGGCTATACTTTGTCATTAGTCATGAGGGTTTTGATTTCGTGAGTTATCGTAAAACGTTGTATTAAGTTACTGACCTAGTTTCGTGTGCATTGTCGTTTAAATTAGGTTACAAGGCTTATCAATAGGCTAAACTCTGCCCAACTAAACTTGCAATGTGAGTCATTCTCTTTTTATCAAAAGTGTTTTACAATACCCAAATGTTTTCCAGTTATAATTACAGGGATTAAGTCTTGGTTATCTTGAATCACTGGCAAGTGGGGTATTGTGCACATTACTAATTTCTCACGGTTAGGTTCACCATCCTAACAGTGATAATCATCACTACTTGGGTGAAAGGACCCAATAGTGGTATGACCATCGTCACCAGGGTGTGACACGGCGCCAGATAAAAATAAGATAGTAGCCATTGTAATCGCTCTTATGCTGTAATTTATAACTAAGAGTCGTTTTATCACAAATGAGTGACTCGCCAGTATTTCCCCGCTGATAAAATATTTTTAAACATGTTTCAGGTAACCTACTGTGAATCAAGGAAAAGTGCTACGGAGCACTGATAAAGCTTGAAATGGTGGCTCAGTAAAATAAATAAACATGTTTTGTAAAACAAGGAACTTCCTTATGAAATTCCTCTATTGTAAATTACGGGGTTTGTCCCAAGTTATGAAATAAAATAATTGGGAATTTACAAGTTTTAAAAGATCCTGTTAAACTTCCGCTGACAACTCAAATAATAACTACCACGGGTTTCTGTCCCGCGGCTCTTGGACCGGGTAACACCGGGACGGGGGCCGTGAAACGTAAAGTTGTACCTATGTGATTCCGTGATTATGTGCCTATGTGACTGTATGTTTATATGCTTGTTCGTGTTCCTGAGCTTTAGTAGTACTAGGCATGTGAAGTGAGAATCGGTTAAACAGTGATTGAATCCTATGGCGATGCTTGTTGCAGACAATGTCGTCCATTGGATCACTTCACTCTCGTGCTATGAAACAAAAGCAAGCTGACAAGCGACTCGCCTCTCTCGTCGCTACTCAGATCGCTAAAGTACTTCCTCAGATTGTTAGTGAACTGAACGAGAATGCTAGCAAATCGTCTGAAGAGTCTCGAACAGATGCACCGAAGACTGCTTTTAGTTTCAAGCAGTTCAAAGCTTGTGGTCCAAAGGAATTTACTGGCGAAGATGGCCCTACGGCTATGTTTCAATGGTTTGATTCCATCGAAGTCACTCTGCGCCAGAGTGGATGTCCTGAAAATCTCCGTACTCTGAATGCTACCGGCGTCTTCCAGTCCCGCGCACTAGACTGGTGGACGGCCGAGAGGAACAAACGTGGAAATGACGCAGCCTATGAGCTGACGTGGGAAGAGCTGAAGGCCATTTTGATGGATGAATTCTGCCCTCCCCATGAACGCCAAAAGCTGGAGGACGAATTCTAGCATATCAAGCAGAAAGATGGAGAGAACGCAGCTCTGACTGCTCACTTTAAGCAGCTCAGTATCATCTGTCCTGATCAAGTGAAGACGCCAGAGATGACAATCAAGAAGTACATACGAGCTCTGCCAGACTGTGTTTCAGATTTTGTGCATGCTTCAAAGCCAGCAACAATCGAAGAAACTTACCTGCTTGCCGCTGAAATCAATGACAAGCGAGTCAAAGCTGGATTTTGGGATAAAGCTACCAAGAACCTGCACCAAGCTACCGCCGCACCAACCGCCGAAACCGCCACCGCTCAGTCATCGAAGTCCTCTCGTCGCAAGAGGAAGAACAAAACAGCAGCTGTTGGTGCACACATCTGTCGTCTTCGTCTTGTATCGAGTCTCGGTTCGGTGTGGATCTTATCAAGCATGACATCACTAGTGACATCATCATGTGACATCACTAGTGACATCACACTACATATTCACGTGAAAGATACAAGTCTTGCATGAAATCAGAATTGAGATTCACTAAAAGACAAAACATATTTGAAGTTAACTTGAGGTTCGCTTGAAATTGTAACATATTTTATATGTTGATTTCGCTTGAAGGTTTCGCTTCAAGAGCTTCAAGCGAAATCATTAGCACTATAAATAGATTGTCATAGGTTTCAGTTGTAAGAGTTCGAACAGAATTTGGCCAAGTGTACCGAAGTGCTGCCGGTTTCTCTTCTGATTGTAAAGGTTGTAATATCAATATAAAAGAGGTTTAAAGTGTGAAACAAGCTGTTTACACGTCCGTTTCTCTGTTTCCGCCTTTGAAACGAACTAGAACTCTTCCAAACGACTCGTTTAGGTCGCAATCCGATCCTACAATTGGTATCAATTGCTTTATCCATCCCACGGTCATTCTTTGGTGTTCATTGTTGAAAGACTATGAGAAACCAAAGAATGACCGTGGGATGGATAAAGCAATTGAGGAATACTCAGAGATTGACAAATTAAAATTCACAAGTGAGAAAATGATGATCAGTATTCTTCAGCAAGCAATAAAAGAAGATATATTTGTTTTGCTCCAACATAATGGTACAGCTAAATCAATCTGGGAAGCATTGATTCAGAAATTCCAAGGAAGCGCAGATATGATCAAGAACAGAAAGGCTTTACTGAAAAAATCATTTGATATGTTTTCAGCCTTTGATCATGAAACTACAAAGCATACCATTGATAGATATTGTCATCTAGTCTTGGAAATGAAAAGATTTAACATTGAGAAAGAGAATGATGAGTGGGTTGATAAACTTGCTGAAGCATTACCACAACAGAAATGGGGAACGTATTTGCTGATCTTAAAACATACAAGAAAATCTGAAAATATGAGTCTAGCAAAGTTTATTCAGAGGATTGAAGAGCATGAGTTAGATATTCAGAAAACGGCTATCATGACAAATCCAAATGCCAAACAAGATGTCAGTTTGTATTACCGAGGGAACAAGTTTGAGACTACTCCCAGCCCGAGCCCAAAGATCCAAACTGGTTTCAGTGCTGACAGTTCATCTGGAACAAAGGGTAGTAGTGTGACACAAAGTGGTGGATCTTCACCTTCGTTCTCAAGTTTTGATCCAAACAGCACAACATCAAGTTATCAACGACAAAACTCAACAAATCTTCAGTGCAATGTTACTTTAAACATTCAAAATGGTCAGAATCTGTCTCCGGAAGTTGCCAAGCAACACATGGCATCACTGATTACTATGTTAGAATCTTACGAAAGTTTGATCGGTGGGAAGATTGGAAATCCGATGCTTACCAAAGAAGATTACGACCAAATTGATGCTGAAGAACTTGAAGTGATGGATATCAAATGGTGCTTAGCAAGTGCTTGGAGGAGAGCTGAGAAGTTTCAAGAGATTACTGGTAGGGATGAATTTCGAGGAATGGCTACCTCTCCATTGGGATTTGATAAATCAAAGGTTACCTGTTTCCGTTGTAAAGGAAAAGGTCATTTTAAACGAGAGTGCAAAAGTAAAGAAACTACCGGGAATCAAGATAGAAACAATTATTATCAAAAATCAATCTTCCATCAGACTACTCAACAACCTCAAATTGTACATGCTCATGCTACTGATGATGGAAAGAAGAAAGCTTTAATTATTCATCAAGATGACGAAAAAGTTGTCGAGGGATTTAGTTGGGATAAATACATTCCATCAGAATCAGGCTTTGTTGCTCGAATTCTAGGTGAAGATGAGGTTAATCAGAAAAGAATCCCGATTTTTCCAGATCTTGGAAGCGATGTAGATACCGATGATGAGGAAGAATATCTTAACAAATGTAGAAAAAGCATTGAGCCTGACAGTTTTAATTTTTTCTATGCAGATAAAGTTGAGATGCTGAATCAGAAGAAGATTGCCCGCTTAAAGAGGGAACTGGAAGCAGCAAAGTTACTTGCTAATGAAAAGGTGAAGACAGAAGCTGGAAAAGCGAATGTTGAACCAGCAACTGAGAAAGTTGTTGAGAAAGTTGTTGAAGTGGAGAAAGTGGTGGAGAAACTAGTTGAAATTGAAAAAATAGTCGAAGTTGAAAAACTTGTTGAAGTTGAAAAATTTGTTGAAGTAGAGAAAATTGTCGAAGTAGAGAAGATCATCGAGGTTGAAAAGATAGTTGAAAAATTGGTTGAAGTTGAAAAACCATGTTTGAAGTGTTCAGAATCTTGCAAAGCTTGTGAAGAGAAAGATAAGAAGATTGCTGAGTTGGAGAAGATTAAAGAAGACTTACTGTCTGATGTGAAGTACATTAAGGAGTCGTACGATGTGCTCAACAACACAGTTGATCGTCTGAAAAAGACGAATACTGAAACCGAAAAAGCAATGGATAAAATGAGTGCAACATTAATGACAAAGCAAAAAGTCATTAATGAGTATATTGAAGATTGTGCATAGTTAAAGAAAGAAGTGGAACTTGAGAAGATTGAGAGTGAAAGGATTAAACGATTACTGTTGAGTTACACTACTTGTGATTATCTGATTGATCGTGTTTATCCTACTGTTGCAGGTCTAGAAGCGTTCATGGACAAAAAGACTGAAGATACTGATACTGGTAAGAAACCAAGTGTCAAGTATAACAGATGTCCGCCCCCGATCCATGAAACTTATTCTCCCAGGAATCCAAATGAAGAGCGTCTAAAAAAGGCAGTCAACATCAAGTTAAAGTCTGAAATCATTGATGAATTACCAGACAATATTGATGTTACATTCACAGCGTCTGACACTGATCATGAGTCTGAGTTAGTAAAGAAAGTTGTCGATCAGGTGTTGGATACGGATGAGGAGTCAAAACCGGAGTCTAAGTCTGAAAGTCCGAGTTCATCAGAAAAGAGTCCGAGTTCACCGGTTAATAGGGTTTACAATAGAGAATTCCTGTTATCAAAATCTAATTTGAATGACGGATCAATCAAAGTGGCTTATACTTTGAATGATTCAGACAAATTATATTCTGATGAGGAATTTCCAATCAGAAGTGTAAAAACTGAAATGATCAAACAGGTTTTCAAATTAACAGAAATTAATTTTTCTGATTTAAAAGATTTAAATCTTGATGAAAAACCTAAAAAATACACTTCAAGAGTTCAACAGAGATTGAACAAGAAAAATGGTTATAGTTCTGGTTATGGTTATCGAAAGAAACCAAACTACAACGGTAATCTCAAAAGGAAAGGTTTAGGATTTATTCCTCCTGAAAATTATCAAAATCAGAAAACTTATAAACCAAATACAAAATTTGTTGCAGGTGGAAGTTGTGAAGATGAGCAGAAGAAACCGTTCTGGAAGCAGTCGAATCAAGATTTTCTTGCTGAAGTAAAGAGGAATGTGAAGAAGTTTGCTCAAAGAGTTGATCGAAGAACTTGCTTCAAATGCCAAAAAGTTGGACATATTGCTTGGAATTGCCAACAGTTCAACAATACAAAACAGGAAGTTACTTCTAACTCAAAACTGAAAGAAAAACTTGTTTTTGAGAAGAAACAATCAACTGAGAAATCGAAAGTGTTTGATAATTCTAGCTTTGAAAAAGGTGAAAGTTCAAAACGATTTTACAAAAGAAGAGGTGATTTAACCAAACAAAAATGGGTTGAAAAATCTCAAAGTAGTTCTGACAATGAATCTGATTCCATAAAATCAGAGGAGTCATTTGTTGAGAAAAAGATTGTGAATTCCGTTCCTGAGGTGAACGATGAAAATTTTCCTTCATTGTCAAAGGAAAATTGGAAGTCGAAAGTGGGAAAGGTAGAGATCTCAAATCAATTCTTCGCTGATAAGGGAGAATTTGATGTTGAGAAGGCTTTCAACGGGAAAGTCAAACATATTTTCGGTAAGATGGTTGATAGGAAGGTAAAAGGTGCTCAAGAATTTTATAAATCAAAATGTTGGTGGGATAGATGTTTGCCACCAAAGTCACCCAAGGCTGGTGAGGCTTGGGTGGACGTTATGTTTGAGTAAAAACCGGACTTGCCGGAGCTCCCAGGTTGGTAAGAGTGGAGCAGGAATCGGCATCTTTCTTAGCAAATGATTCTACAAGTGGTACAGTTGGTAAAGTACAGGTGGTATATTTAAATTGTTATATTTTGATTTACAAGTGGTTATGATGGATTAGTGAACCTGCTAGTGATTGTTGAAGGTTTTCACTGACAAGTGGTTAATCAAGGTCATTTAGTTGAACTTGATTCGACCATACTTACAAATGGTATTTGAAAAACAACATGATGAAACCCCTAACCTACAAGTGGTAAAATCAACTAAACTAATTTTCCGGAAAAACCATTTGATTAATACAAACTTAAGTGTTTTGAAATCAATGGGAAAATAGTTTGTTGTGAGGGGGAGTTCTGATTGTTTATGCCAAGTGGATGGCGATTTGATGCGATTTGATATCGGTTGTCACTTTATTGTACAGTTTGTTTTCAAATTTCCTAAAATGTGTTTGCATTTTAGGGGGAGTAAAAATTTTCAGAAAATCCAAAAACATTAGAAAATTTGAAAAAGTCAAAAACATGATAAAATGAAAAATGAGTTTTGTTGTATAAAAGAGGAAATGATAGTACATCAGTAGACGATCACAACATGCTAAAGAAATGGAAAGTCAAATGTGATAAACAATCTCACTGTGGATATGTCAGTAGGTTTTTGCACATTTAGTAAATTGTGACGAGATATAAACATAAAATTTACTTGCATCTACGTGGGGAACACCTCCAGGATATATAGGTAACCCCTGAAATCTTGTTTGAAGGGTCCCGTATTCTGAGATACTAGGTCTTTATACTCAGTGATATCTGGGGTATTATCCCGGGACTTCTGATTTTGCGGAAGCAATGGCCTAGTCCCCGGAGAATACTTTCCGCTTGCTTGAAATATAGCACCACCCTCAGCTAAAAAATGATGAAACATTGAAAAATGCTAATCATGGCTGTTGTAATACAAAAGATCCTCTAAAGGGGACACACCTAAAAGTCAACTAGGCTCTCTGCTGAACGGAAGTTCTGACCTGAGCTATCACGGTTGCATAATTTATTCCCCTTACAGATATCATCTGTGGTATACTCACCTGTAAGACTGAATATTGGGGTCTGGATACGGGAGTATATACTGAGGTGGGACACATGTAGATGTTTAAGTCCTAAAACACTAATTCGTATCTCGAAGCAGTTGAACTTTGTGTGAAAATTTAAGTGGACAAGTATACTGACAATCTAGGTGAATTGTTTAGAACTTAAAATGTTTAAAGCTTAACGGTGTTGGTGATTGGTCTCAAAAACTGATATGATCCTCTTACACAAACTCACAAAAATATTGTATGTAAATATTTCTTTGCTGCATTTCATTTCGGTTATTTTAAAAAAATCCAAAAAGATTTTCGGTGTGTTTTAGCATAAATTTTTTGGAAAATCCAAAAAGATTTTAGGCAACTGATGTTGAAGAGCGGATTTTCAAAATTCCAAGTGCTGAACATGACGAACAGGTTTGGGAAAGTTTGTTTGAAGAGGTTTGAAATGAAAATGATCATTGTTAATGTTTGATTGTATATTGATTGGAGAAGGATCAGTGTTGGTGCATGAAATTTGACAAATTGTTAAATATTTTATTCTTGTGAATCTTATTTTTTGGGTAGAGGATGTGCAGGATAGCAGATAGAGTGCCAGGTTCCGATACCTGAGGATTCTGAAATTCTGTAAAAGCCAGACTACAATCCCAGCATGTTTTGAGGGGGAGTCTGTTAGAGAGAGAGAGAATTGGAGATAGAATAGAGCCAGGTAGAGATCCTGAAGAAAGCTCAAAGACTGATAAAGACTGAAGATTGAGAAGACTCGACACTTAAGACTCGTCAACATCTGAGGGGGAGTCTGTTGGTGCACACATTTGTCGTCTTCGTCTTGTATCGAGTCTCGGTTCGGTGTGGATCTTATCAAGCATGACATCACTAGTGACATCATCATGTGACATCACTAGTGACATCACACTACATATTCACGTGAAAGATACAAGTCTTGCATGAAATCAGAATTGAGATTCACTAAAAGACAAAACATATTTGAAGTTAACTTGAGGTTCGCTTGAAATTGTAACATATTTTATATGTTGATTTCGCTTGAAGGTTCCGCTTCAAGACCTTCAAGCGAAATCATTAGCACTATAAATAGATTGTCATAGGTTTCAGTTGTAAGAGTTCGAACAGAATTTGGCCAAGTGTACCGAAGTGCTGCCGGTTTCTCTTCTGATTGTAAAGGTTGTAATATCAATATACAAGAGGTTTAAAGTGTGAAACAAGCTGTTTACACGTCCGTTTCTCTGTTTCCGCCTTTGAAACGAACTAGAACTCTTCCAAACGACTCGTTTAGGCCGCAATCCGATCCTACAGCAGCTCCAGCAACAAGAACTATGCTGTTACCACTACTGCTGCTCCGCTTCAAGCCGTACTGGCTCAGCAGCAACCTCAGCACCGATCAACTCCACAACCAGTTACCTATGCACCGCCTGCAAAGCGTGCTTACACCAGTCCCCACCCTGCTTGCCCGACATGTACTTATCATCATCCGGTGGGTATCGCCTGTAGATTTTGCGTGCATTGCAACATGTACGGCCACTTCACCGCCAACTGCCGTACTGGTCCCCGACAAGCGCCAGCCCAAGCTACTGCTCATCAAGCTCTACTTCCAGCTCCTCAAGGCCAATAAGCAGCTCAGGCACCCACGATCAACGCCAGAGTCTGCTTCGCGTGTGGTGATCCCAACCACTTTGCGAACATGTGCCCGAACAGGGTTGTGAAACAAGAGCTCCAGCAGCAGCAGCCTCAGCAACAGCAGCAGCAACAGCCTCAACAGCAACAGCAACAAGCCGCCCGCGCCAGAACTTTCAACCTCAATGCGCACCAAGCCCAGGCTGACAACAATGTGGTCAATGGTACGTTTCTCGTGAATGGTTATTATGCTTCATGTTTGTTTGATACTGGAGCCGATAACTGCTTTGTGTCATTCGAATTCGAGAAGCTCCTTAATCGTAAGCACTCCCATCTCCCCTCGAATTTTGATGTCGAAGTCGCCACCGGAAGAACCGTCGCCGTCAATTCTGTTCTTCGTAATTGTACTCTTGAGCTCAACAATCACATCTTTCCGATTGACCTAATTCCGATGAAACTCAGAAGTTTTGACATCATAGTAGGCATGGACTTTCTTCGTGAAAACCATGCTGAAGTTGTGTGCTTCGATAAGATGATTCGATTCTCGCTCGCGAATGGTGATTTATTGTGTGTTTATGGTGAAACTGCTTCGAAGGGTCTCAAGCTCATGTCATGCGTCCAAGCTAGCAAGTATCTCCACAAGGAATACAGAGCTTTCTTGGCTAATATCGTAGTAGCGAGAAGGAAAAGAAAGGAAAGACGGAAGTGAAAGACGTTCCAGTGGTTCGTGAATTTCCTAATGTGTTTCCTGATAATCTTCCCGGGTTACCGCCAAGTCGTGATATCGACTTTCGTATCGATCTCATTCCTGGAGCAAGCCCTATTGCTAGAGCTCCTTATCGACTCGCTCCGTCCGAAATGCGGGAATTCTCGAGTCAGCTTCAGGAATTTCTTGATAAAGGCTTCATTCGCCCGAGCACCTCTCCATGGGGCGCACCAGTCCTTTTCGTCAAAAAGAAGGATGGGTCGTTCAGTATGTGCATCGACTATCGGGAATTGAATAAGTTGACAATCAAGAATCGCTATCCACTGCCTCGCATTGATGATTTGTTTGACCAGCTACAAGGTGCTACGTGTTTCTCAAAGATCGATCTACGCTTAGGCTATCACCAACTACGCATCCAAGAGGAGGATATACCCAAAACCGCTTTTCGCACTCGATACGGCCATTATGAGTTCGTTGTTATGCCTTTTGGTCTAACCAACGCACCCGCGGTTTTCATGGATCTGATGAATCGGGTGTGTAAACCATTTCTTGACCGCTTCGTCATCGTGTTCATCGGTGATATCCTGATCTATTCGAAATCGAAAGCCGAATACGCGCAACATCTACGTTTGGTTCTTGAGCTACTCCAAGGGAATCGACTCTATGCCAAGTTCTCCAAGTGCGAATTTTGGCTGGAGGAGGTGCAATTCCTCGGTCACATTGTCAATAGTCAAGGTATTCATGTCGATCCCATGAAGATTGAAGTAGTTAAGAGTTGGGTTACGCCAAAGAACCCGTCTGAAGTCCGTTCTTTTCTCGGACTAGTGGGCTATTATCGTCGATTTATCGAAGGGTTCTAAAAAATCGTTGTGCCGCTTACCGCTCTCACGCAAAAAGACAAACCTTTTGTTTGGGGAACTGAACAAGAATATGCTTTCCAAACCCTCAAGCACATGCTTTGCAATGCTCCTGTCCTCACTCTACCCGACGGAAACGACGACTTTATTGTCTATTGTGATGCCTCAAACCTTGGCCTTGGTTGTGTTCTCATGCAACGAGACAGGGTTATCGCTTACGCATCTCGTCAGCTCAAGATCCACGAGAAGAACTATACAACCCATGACCTCAAGCTAGGCGCAGTTGTTTTTGCGTTAAAGATTTGGCGACACTACCTGTATGGTACCAAGTGTACGATCTTCACCGATCATAGGAGCCTACAACATATCTTTAACCAATATGCGTCAACGCCGATGGGTAGAACTTTTCAACGATTACGACTGTGAGATCCGTTATCACCCAGGCAAAGCAAATGTCGTTGCCGACGCCCTCAGCAGACGGAGCTATCTGCTCAGTATTCATAATATCCAAGCCCAATACGATCTTGAAACCCTCATCCGTGAAGCCCAGCATGCTTGTTTTAATGAGCGCACTTTGAAGAAGGAAAGGATCTACCACGATGGAGCCCATCTTGTAAATAAGTCGAATGGGATATTCCACTATCTGGACCGAATTTGGATCCCTAAGCGGACCAATTTGCGACAGATTTTGATGGACAAAGCCCACAAGTCTCGGTATTCTATTCATCCCTGTGCCGATAAAATGTACCAGGACCTTCGCTACAAGTATTGGTGGCCGGGCATGAAAAGGGATATCGCCCTCTATGTTGGGAAGTGCCTAACTTGCTCGAAAGTCAAGGCTGAACACCAAAGACCCTCTGGCTTACTCGAACAACCCCCGATCCCTATGTGGAAGTGGGAGAGTATAGCTATGGATTTCATAACGAAACTTCCGCGTACGCCATCAAGTCACGACAGCATCTGGTTGTCGTTGACCATTTGACCAAATCCGCTCATTTTCTGCCAATACGAGAAGACTACAAGGTAGAAAGATTAATCCAAATCTACACCGATGAGATCATTTGTCGACATGGGACGCCTCGCGACATCATCTCTGACCGTGATGCTCGGATTACCTCGCGTCTATGGGAAACGTTTCAAACGGCTCTCGGTACTATGCTTAATCTAAGTACTGCATTCTACATTCTACCCTCAAACCGACGGTCAGACTGAGAGAACGATTCGTACCCTTGAAGACATGCTCCATTCATGTGTCATAGATTTCGGTGGTAATTGGGATGCTTACCTGCCGTTAGTCGAATTCTCGTATAATAACAGTTATCATTCCAGCATTCAAATGGCACCGTTTGTGGCTTTATATGGAAGGAAATGTCGATCGCCTATTGTATGGCACGAGATCGGGCACTCGCAATTAACCGGTCCTGAGCTCTTACAAGAAAAGACTTACAAAGTTCTCCAAATTCGAGACAATCTACTGAAAGCTCGGAGTCATCAGAAAAGTTACGCCGATAGACGACGCAAGCCCCTTGAATTTGACGTTGGCGACTACGTACTCCTAAAGGTATCACCTTGGAAGGGTGTGGTCAGATTCGGCAAGAAAGGGAAAATAGCGCCTCGATATGTTGGACCTTTTAAGATTCTGGAAAGGATCGGAAAAGTTGCC
This sequence comes from Helianthus tuberosus, assembly GCA_030545235.1. Classification (NCBI taxonomy): domain Eukaryota; kingdom Viridiplantae; phylum Streptophyta; class Magnoliopsida; order Asterales; family Asteraceae; genus Helianthus; species Helianthus tuberosus. The sequence goes on along the minus strand of CM060367.1, from coordinate 18,843,415 downwards.
TACAGACTCGAACTACCGGAGGAACTTAGTAACGTCCACCCGACTTTCCATGTTTCGAACCTCCAAAAGTGCCTGACTGAGCATGATTTAATTGTACCTCTAGAAGATCTTCAAGTAAACGAAACACTACACTTCGTGGAGAAGCCTGTCGAGATCATGGACCGACAAACCAAGCAGCTCAGACGCTCACGCATTCCCATTGTGAAGGTTCGATGGGAAGGCAAACGAGGCGTAGAGTTCACTTGGGAACTCGAAAGTGACATGAAGGCGAAGTACCCGCAGTTGTTTGTTACGGCTTCGACCTAATTTCGGGACGAAATTCCCTCAACTAGGGGAGGCTGTAACACCCCGTGTTTTGAAAGTCAAAGTCAAAGTCAAGATTGAAGTCAAAGGGAGACAAGATTGCTAATTGCGATCTGTCACTCCTTGCTCCATTCCTGTTTTGGCTTCTTTGACTTGTATATAGTCTTTTTATGCCTTTGCGTTAGTTGTATTATGTGGAGTATGTGTTAATAATCGAGGTTTAATCGCTATTAATCGACGTTTAATCGCATGATATATCGCTTTATCGCTTATCGCACTCGCAACTCGAATTACGCATTCTGGTTATTGTTCTTATGTGTGTGTGTGCCCTTTATGTGTTACTTGTGCATGTTATTTATGTTTTATGATGTGGTGATTAATCAAAACGCAATCGCAACTCAATCGCAAACGCTAAACGAACGTTAAATAAGGATGATTGTATGTTGATATAGTAGTTAGGATTAGAAGTAATTTGAATAGGAAACCCTATCGCATCGCAATGCTCGACACTCGAAACGAAATCGCAAAAACTTATCGCGCCGTGCACTCGAACCGAGTGGCCAGCTGACCGAGTTGCCACCCGATCGGGTTGCCACCCGATCGAAGTGCCAAAAACAACTTAGATCTGAACGATTTCCACATAAATAAACAAAGATCTTGCATAGATCTGAACATATTCGTGGTGAAAAGGATTGAAAGATGGTTTTTCAACTTTCTTTCAACTCTTTTACACTCAATGCACTCAAAACCGATAGAATAGGAGCTTGTTCTAACCTTCTACTCTTTCTTGTGGATGTGTCGGTTCAAGATCTGGACTCTATCCAAGAGATTACCGATTTCGGGTTAAACATGAAACACCGTCTCGAACAGTTAACTGGTCGGACTAGGGTGATTCCTGTCCGATCGGGACACTAAGGCTTGACAAGGTTTCTGTTGTTTAGCACGTTATCAAACGGTCTCGAGAAAGCGACAAACTACCAAAACAACCAAGGAAGAAGACGACCAGGTCATCTGGGACGGATTGCCGTCCGATCGGATTGCCACCCAACCGGACTGCCACCCGATCGGATTGCACCTTGGGTACCACACTTAACTTTTATTTCAATATTTGAGGTTTTGAACATTGAACGGATTACCGTCCGATCGGATTGCCACCCGATCGGATTACCATCCGACCATGTGATGTTTGATTTCAAACACTTAACAATTTTTCAACATGTTCAATCCGGACGGATTGCCACCCGATCGGATAGCCATCCGATCGAGTGACTGTCCTGCTATGAACTTGTTCTCAACCTGAGAAGCCTCGCCAATCGGATTGTTGTCTGATCGAACCGCCGTTCGATCGACCGACCTGAAAGGTAGAGATACTTCTCTGTTTTCAAAATGCTACAACGAAAAATTCAAAAGACAAGTCATCATACACAAACACATCCATTCCAAACGAGGTGACAATCCAGTCGAGTGTCCACCCGATCGGGCGACCACCCAAACGGATTGTCATCCGATCGACCGGTCACCCGATCGGATAGCCACCCGATCGGATTGCCGTCCGATCCACTATCACTTTGCTTCATTTTACGCGCCTCTTATCGTTCATGCTATCGTTCTGATCAGGCTAACCTTGCTCTCTAGCGCTCCCTTCAATCCATCATCGCTGTGAGTATACTCGATCCCTTTTTGCTTTACGCATTTTTGGGTGTTACATACGTTACTTATTCTAAATCACATCAAACACACTACGTAGTACTTTAACGCTAACCATTACCGCATGTTATACGTGACTTAATGAATGCTTGTTTGTTATGTTTACACATGGAATGATGTCTACCTGCCTTAGCAACAATAGTACTATTAGTTTGGACTCAGCACCTGTTCACTCAGGGGTTGTTAAGGACAATTTGTTACATGGCTCACAGTGGTGAGTGTGTATTACGAACTGCCTTGGGCAGTCAACCTGCAGTCATTGGTATCGATAGGTTCATGTCGATAACTAACGTGCTTCATTTCACACCGTGTACGTGCTAGTTATGCGTAATCGATTTCAAACTCTATTATATCTATTAAACTTGTATGCTCACCTTTACACTATGTGTATTGACTTTTACTTTAACGTATGTGGCAGGTGCTTAGGATGTTTTTATGCTTGACTTGCTGTGAAATCGAGGCTAGGAAAGGTCAAGAAACAAATAAATGAATTGTCTGTATTTGAAGTCTGAGTTGTCGGAACATAACAATTTGACTAGATCTTGTCTGTAAAAATTATATTACTTTTATTTCATGGTATGGGACATGATGCTTTAAATCATTGGTAATCATGGTTGTTATGGAAACTTCTGGACAATCTGTTTCGCTCAGTGCCACGCCCCGATGTTTCCGCCATCGGTTGGGGTGTGACATGGATGGTCCGAAGATTGCTGAGTATGTGCAGAGATTCCATGACCTATCTCTCGTTGTCCCCTACATGGTAGAACCGGAGTTCAAGCGAGTTGAACGCTTCATCTGGGGATTGGCACCCCAAATTATGAGCATGGTGACTACTTCGAAGCCTCCAACCATCACCGAGGCCATTGATTTGAGTGTGGCGTTGACGGAAGAAGCAATTAGATTGAATAAGTTTTCAATTTCTGAGTGAAAGAAGAAGGAGACTCATGTCGAGTCGTCAGGAGAGAACAAGAGGAAGTTCTTGAATTTCAAGAATGGAACCCAAGGAAACAACGGTGGTAACAAGAAAAGAGATGCGAACCCACCAGCTGAGGTCAGGACTGGTGTTGCAAGTTCGGAAAACAAAGGGAAAGGTTACATGGGCACTTTGCCTAAGTGTGATGTGTGCCAGTTCCATCATGCCGGCCAGTGCAGAGTTAGGAAGTGTGAAAACTGTGGAAAGAATGGTCATTCAAAGGAGACGTGCTGGGCTGGTACTGGTTGTGGAAATGGTGGTCAGAGAGGTAGTGGTAATGGAAATGGCAGTGGAAACCGTGGTGGAAACGGTAATGGGAGTAGAAATAACCAAGGAGGAAATGGAAATTTCGGTGGTAATGGAAATCGAGGTGGTTCTGGAAACCAAGCCGGTAATGGAAACCGCAACCAAAACAACAACCAGGGTGGTACTGGAAACAAGCAAGGATGCTTTAGTTGCGGAGATGTTGGGCATTTCAAGCGAGATTGCCCAAAGAACAACCAAGCCCAGGGGAGAGTCTTTAACATTGGAGCTAGGGAAGCTCGCCAGGATCCGAACATAGTCACTGGTACGTTCCCTATCAACCAACACTTTGCATCTGTGTTATTTGATATCGGTGCTGATGATAGCTTTGTATCCCTAGAATTTGAGAATATACTTGGGTTAGTTGCCAGTAAGTTAGAAATTCCATACTCAATAGAACTAGCCAATGGTAAGCTTGTGACACCCATGACGAAACATGGTGCTCCCTAAACGGTCCAAAACTGTAAAGCACACTTAACACTATAATTGCGCGAAAACCCTAAAAACATGTGTGACTTATATGCTTGATTAAACGATATATGTTATGTCTCAGAGGAATCCGAGAACACATTATGACTAACATGACACTAATAAGGGCCAACAGTGCGAAATTGGTATCCTTAGACTTTAAACACGTGTTAAACCGAAGCTTTCCGTTTAACAGCGCAATAAACCTTTGACATTGATTATTATGTTATCGGTAGCATCATTTAAGATTTCGAGTTCCAGGAACAACTTAGTTTTGGACCTTAGACTGTGACATAAGGTTTGAAGCCAATCAGAGATCGGGCACGCAAAACGAAGCAGCTTCCCGGTTAGGGAAACGCTTTCGTTTCAGGAATAACATAAGGCAATCAAAAGTGCAAGGAACGATCGATCAAGCTTAAAAACACTTAAACCACTCTAATACGAGTCTTTTATGATTAAAACGTAACTGGGTTCGGATTTCAAGACGGTTATGCATGATTTTTAAAACCGAGTCTTTTGACACTAAGTACGCGCGAAACAGAGTCCGTCACACAAATCGAGAACGCGCGTGGGACCCGTAAACGAACCTAACACTCAACGGAAGATAAACATCATCTTTTAGCACTCAAATCGAAGCACGAGGTGTCCCTTGTGGGACCCACACCCAAACCGCTCCCACCCCCTTTATTTAAGAAAAAAATTCATTTTTTTTCTTTTCTTACTTCATTTTAACACAAAATCCTCTCAAAAAAAAATCTGGTTTCTCTCAAGAACAACCAGCTGAATTCACAAGAAACTTCAACAAATCAAAGGTATTAACTCAAATCCATAAGGTTTTAAGCATGGTTTCTTGATTAAACATGGTTTAGGCCATGAAAACCCTTTTTAATCCATGATTTTTGGAAGTTTAAACATGTTTATGGGCTGAATATGAACAACATATGGATTCCATGGTGTTATATGGCAGCCATGGTTACAAATCTTTGGGGTTTGATACCCTAATCAACACTTATTCGACAAAAATCGCGTAACTATTCGATTAACCGAAAAACAATGAATCAAAGCTTGATTGATCTAAGTTATAGCATATTTGGATTGTACTTGATGTGTAGGTACCGAATATAGACAACACATACTTCTGGACTCACCAGGAACACTCGGAATCGAAGGAATCGCTAGGTATATGACCCGAAACTTGAATCTAGACTAGGCAGAATATTGTTCGGACTATAACTTGGTCCGTGATACTTAGATTGAGCTGAAATTTGGTGTGGTGATGAAGGGTAGTGTCAGGAAGGTCCACGTAAAATTTTGGAATTTTTTGGAAATTTTTACGATGTTTGGTGAATTTTTTACTGTTTTACAAAAAGAATTCTGGAAAAAATACCAAACGGATTCAATAAATCACCAAATTTTACAGAGACACTAAGGAACATATGAGGAATGTTCTGGAAAAATTCGGAGTCCATTGGTTGAGTTTTTATTTGGGTTAAAAATCCGCGTTTTTGCAAGTTTTCGGTAGCCCGAAACGCACCGAAACGAAATCAGAAAAATCTTAAAATTTTTGGAGATGTTTTTGGAACATAAGGGATGTTCAGGAATTTTTTGAGAATTTTTGGATCACGGATGGTAATTAATGTTAATTATGTGGTTAAATATGGTTTTATAAATAATTTATTTAGACAAGTAAAATGCCAAAATAAATTCCTAGAAATTTTTCCCATATTCTACCTATTTTTATTGAGTTATATAAAATTTTCATAATTTTATTCAAATTATAGATAAAATGGGAATTTTTGGGACTAAAAATGGGTTATTTTAAATCAATTTCGGCAGTTTACCGTGTAACGAACCTGCCGGAACTGGGAACTGACCCAACCCGAAAAATACTATAACTGAAACACGGGGAGTATTCCGGGAGATTCCAGGGCAGATTGGACATTCGGGGTGTGTCCAATACCAGTTCGGGAAATCCCCGATGGTGGAAACGGAAACTCAAAATTGGGCAACCTGGACTCCCCAAACACCCAAACTCCCTTAATGAAAAGTTAATCATTCTTAAATAACAACATGTTGGCACTATTGGTATTCTCGTACCATTGTCCGAACATGTTAAACTAATGACATTGACTGGCACGCGAACCGGTGCCCGGAAGCCAAACTGAAAACTAATACTACCCTGACCTCCATCACCACACCCGTGTCCTATAGACTCAATCCGGGGTGAAAACTCCTGACCAAATCCAATTTATAACCATTACCGACTTAGATACTGATTTGAGTCCTTACTTGCATGTGTGCTATTAAAGTTGATTTCGTTGATTAAACACTCTTTAGCCGAGACTACTATTTGCACAGTGAGTATCACTTCCCCCACTTTTAACTGTTTTCCTATTTTCTGGGGTCAATTGCATGTTAAAAACTGTGTTAATTGCTCAAACCGTATGATGTGAATTATCTGACACACGATATTAGCCCCGATACAAGTGATTAAAGTAAACCGTGGACAGTGGATAGTACTATTGGTCTGAGTTGCCGCTGGGCAGGTGCTGCCGGCAGCCAGGCAACTGCACGCGTCCTACCCAGGTTATGTTGTTAGACATAACTACCCGAGGGAATTGAAATTTATGAGATGCAGGTGGTACGAGTATGTGTCTGTGTGACACGATACGATTAAAACAGTCTAGGTCTCACTTGTGACACTCGTGTAATTCCATCTACGAACCGTAATATGTGCAATTAAACATGTTGATACATTTTGAAACGAAACAACCAAACCAGTGGAACTCACCAGCAGCGTTTAGCTGACCCTTTTTAAAACTAACATGCATTTCAGGTAACTTGAGACTGATGTGATCCGTGTATGTTGTTCAAGACGTGTTTATTGGCAAATATTGAGATAGACGCATGCAACTTAGAAGACTTATGTGGTTCATGGGAACACGCAGTTGTAACATACATGTAGTATGTAATCAACATTTTGTAATTAATTAAATGTAGTGTCTTTATAAACAATGTGCATGTACCAGAGGTGTCTGTTGCATCCCATGTTTTTTCTTCCGCTGCAAATCAGGGTGTGACAGAAGATGGTATCAGAGCCATTGGTTATAGAGAATTAGGTGCCTTTAAGGAAACCTAGACTATAACTCCAGGTTCGGACCTTAGTGGACATCGCTTGAAAATTAACCACTACTAAAAGTAATTAATGAAAACTGTAAAGTATCCTATTGGCGAGTACCAGGATGGCCTTGTGGGGCAAGTGGGTTATTATGGTCCGGAACGTAATAACAGACTTGCTCATACGAGGCGGTGTTGGGAAAGTCGTGGTAATAAACACGCTTAAATATGTGGAGTGATACATGTGTATACCAAGGTGATAGTGTGTGGATGTTTGTGTGTGGATTGATACATGAATTGGGATTGGTGGATTATACGTTACTGCATGTGCCTTAGTGATAGGCAGAAAACTTGTATTACAGTCCATTCCACATTCCTACTGATCACATATTTAATATACACTAGAGTTTGATTCCTATCACTCACACAGTTGTTACTTATACGTTATGATGTGAGAACTCAAGACTTTATTATGATACGATCTCACCAACTCTACTCTTATAGCTACTATAACGATGGTTATATACTAGAGTGATACTTCAAAAAGAACATAGATACCCAAAGAACGCTCAGGTCGTTCTGATAGACTGGGAGGACGTGTACGGATCCTTACTCCACTTCTCATTGCTTCACATTCGATTGTTATACAGTTGTAGAGTTTAAACATCTTACGAAACTTTTTCATCCGTGAATCCACGATCCATTTGATTGTCCGCTGGATTCCTCTTCTGTTTACAATATTGGCTTTAGCCTTCACGTCGTGTGATACTAGATTGCTTAGTGGTATTCCTTAGCACATGTTTCGATATATGTTATATCTGAATATGACGATCTCCGGGTTATGGAGATGGCATGGAGCGCGTGAATAAGTTACCCTTCCCGTTGTCATTCGGTTCCATTGGGTATAAATTTTGTGATGATACAAATTCCTTGGAACGCTTTGCGTTGTGAAATCTCGTTTCGTGTGACCGTTGGTTACATTGTGTTTTTTTCTTCAAGTAATGAGTGTTTCGGATCTTAGTGGGTTATTCACGGAAAGTAATATTAGGCCTGAATATTTTGGTGAACGGAACATTGATCATGTATATGGGTGTGGTGGATATGCTGCGGTACTTCCTATATATAAACACCCGGCTACATTATCAAGGTACCGTTACTCAGGGCAGACGGGCTTCATGTTGCGATCCGTTCGGTTATGTTTTGGGCAATGCAGTGTTGAGACTTCAAACCTGGTTGATGCGAAAGATGAGGCCACAGTTATTATAACCACAATATCTATACACGTTTGCGGTAATTCTAAATGAAAGGCAGTTGGGTCGACATAAAACGACCTTTGGTAATCATGGGGTTATGTCCATGTCGAGGTAGTGATGCAGTCGTAGTACTTTCGTATTTTCGTAGTTTGTGCTGTCGTGGTATGATGCACGTACGCCACTTTGGTGACCAGTTTTGATAACGCATTTAGGCACTAGCCCTTATGGGTTAAGTCTGTGTGCAAAATTTGATAGATGTTATTATATAGGTGATGTGTAATGGAATTGTGTGGTATGTGGTAACTGAAAATGTGATAAGTGATGATTAATTATGTGACATTGATATATACATATCTATTATTTATAATGGAATGGCCCCGAAACGTGTACCTCGAATGACAGAGGCAGAAATTGCCCAACTGATAGCACAACAACTCCAAACGATTATTCCAACAATCCTGGCGCAGGTTAGCGCCGGTATTAACGCTAACCCCCAACCGAACCCATAGCCGGGACCGTTAGGTCAAAACAATAACCAAAACAATGTTAGGCCAGTTTGCACATATAAACACTTTATGGAGTGCAAACCAATGGAGTTTAATGGAACTGGAGGACCGAACGGTTTTGTGAAATGGATCGAGAAGTCGGAATCGGTCCTTAACATAAGTAATTGTCCGGGTGACTGTGCAGTAAAGTATACAACTTGTACTTTTACCGACCACGCTTTGAACTGGTGGAATGCTATTGTGCAATCTCGCGGGCAGGAGGCGATTAATGCTATGACTTGGGATGATCTGAAGATACTAATGAGAGAAAGGTTTTGCCCACTCCACGAAATTCAGAAGCTAGAGCATGAGTTTTGGAACCTGCAGATGCAAGGTGCGGATCATGCAGGTTACACAAATCGTTTCAATGAACTGGCACGCATCTTGCTAGATATGGTTCGACCGGAGTCCAAGAGGATTGAGAGGTATATCTGGGGACTGGCCCCGGAAGTAAGGAGTATCATTAATTCGGTGGAGCACCTGACCATGCACGGAGTGGTAGCTAGGTCAGGCACGGTTACGTACGACATGGTTAGACGCAAGATTTTGACAATGCCGGGAGAGCCGACAGGAAATAAGCGAGAGGCTCCAGAAAGTAGTCGAGTGGGGGCTGCCATACCGAAGAGGGGGAGAGCCACTACTTAAAGCTACGCCATGACTACACCCACGGGAAACTCTGGTGGCTATAAAGGAACAGCCCCAAAATGCAACAAGTGCACTTTGCACCACTATGGTGCATGTCGAGCAGGGATCTGCCCGAGGTGCCATAAGAATGGACATTATACCCGAAACTGTAAGACACCATTGGAACCCAACCGTTTCCAAACCCCAATGCCTCAGCCTCTTCAGCAACGACCCCAACCACCAACGCAATAGATTACCTACCCCCGTACTTGCTACGGATGTGGCAGTACGGAGCACTTCCGAAGAAGCTGTCCAAAGTTTGCTCAATAGCCAGCAGGAAGGGATACGCAGGGCCAAGCTTCTACCTCAAATGCAGCTCGAGGTCGTGCTTTAATACTTGGGTCTGGTGACGCACGGCAGGATCCAAATGTGGTGACAAGTATCTTTCTCATTTCCGATTAGTATGCTCCAGTATTGTTTGATACAGGCGCAGATAGGAGCTACGTTTCCATTAATTTCTTACCCTTATTAAATATGCCGGCTATTGAATTAACAAGTCCCTATTCCATAGAACTTGCTAACGGTAAACCTATAACTAGTCACCAAATCATGCGTGATTGTCCTTTAATTCTTAACGACTACCAATTCCTTATTGACCTACAACCGCTAGAGCTCGGAAGTTTCGATATAGTAGTGGGAATGGACTGGTTGTCCAAGTAAAAAGCGGAGATTATATGTGAGCAAAAGATTGTTAGGATCCCTTTTCCTAATGAAGAAGTTATTATGGTACATGGAGAGAAGTCTGGTACCATATTAAACCTGATATCCCACCTTAAAGTGTTGAAATGTATACGTCAACGATGTGATGTGTTCTTAGCAAGTGTAATGACGACCGAACCAGAAGAACAACGTATTAAGGATATCCCAGTAGTGTGTGATTACCCAGACGTGTTTCACGATGAATTGCCCGGATTGCCACCCAATCGGCAAGTCGAGTTCAGTATCGACTTTATACCGGGAGCAGCTCCAATTGCCAAAGCACCTTACCGTTTAGCACCTTCAGAGATGCAAGAACTATCATCTCAGTTACAAGAACTGCTAGACCGAGGTTTTATCCGTCCCAGTTATTCACCTTGGGGAGCACCAGTGTTATTTGTGAAGAAAAATGATGGAAGCTTTCGGATGTGTATTGACTACCGGGAGCTGAACAAGGTTACCATAAAGAATCGATACCCTCTTCCACGAATCAATGATTTATTTGATCAGTTGCAAGGAGCCTGTTACTTTTCCAAAATCGATCTTAGATCCGGTTATCATCAAGTGAAAGTTCAAGAGGAAGATATCCCTAAAACAGCCTTTCGAACTCGGTACGGTCATTATGAGTTCCTGGTTATGCCCTTTGGGTTAACCAACGCACCCGCGGTATTTATGGACCTCATGAACCGAGTTTGTAAACCATATCTAGATAAATTCATCATAGTCTTTATTGACGATATTTTGATCTATTCCAAGAGTAAAAAGGAACACGAGCACCATCTACGAGCCATACTAGAGATATTGAGGAAAGAGAAGATGTACGCCAAGCTTTCAAAGTGTGACTTCTGGTTACCAGCGGTGCAATTTTTAGGACATGTGGTAGATCAACAAGGGATTCATGTTGACCCTAGTAAGATCGAAGCTATTAAGAATTGGCAAGCACCTAAGTCTCCGAAAGAGATACGCCAATTCTTGGGATTGGCTGGATATTACCGTCGCCTTATTGAAAACTTCTCTTACATTGCTCAAACTGCCTTGACACAGAAAGATCGAAAGTACGAATGGGGCGAAGAACAAGAAACAGCTTTTTAGCTGTTAAAACAAAAGTTATGTGAAGCTCCAATCCTGTCGTTACCCGAAGGCAACGATGATTTCGTCGTATATTGTGACGCATCTCGGCAAGGGCTCAGATGTGTCCTAATGCAAAGAAACAAGGTCATTGCTTACGCGTTTAGATAGCTAAAAGTACATGAAAAGAATCACACGACGCATGATTTAGAGCTGGGCACAGTGATTTTTGCACCTAAGATCTGGAGGCATTACTTGTACGGTACGAAATGTACAATTTATACAGATCACAAGAGCCTCCAACACATATATTCGATCAAAAAGAGCTAAACATGAGACGACGCAGATGGGTGGAGCTATTGAACGATTACGACTGTGAAATAAAATACCATCCAGGTAAGGCTAACGTAGTAGCCGATGCCTTGAGTAGAAAAGACCAAGTAAAGCCAATCAGAGTGTGAGCTCTTGGGATGATTGTTCAAACCAGTCTTAAAGAGCAGATTCGTAATGCTCAAATGGAAGCTTTGGAGGAAGGCCAATTAAATAGCGAAAACTTACATGGAAATGAAGGAAATTTTGTGAGGAAACCGAATGAAGTGTTGTATTTCAAAAATAGGGTATGGATTCCTACTATCCATGACCTACGTCAACTGGTTATGGATGAGGCTCATAAATCTAAGTACTCTATTCACCCCGGTACAGACAAGATGTACCACGACCTTAAGGAATTTTATTGGTGGCCATGTGTGAGAAAGGACGTAGCAGAGTACGTGAGCAACTGCTTGACTTGTGCCCGGGTTAAGGCAGAATACCAGAAACCCTCGAGGATGATACAGCAACCCGAAATACCTCAATGGAAATGGGAGTAAATCACGATGGATTTCGTGACCCACCTTCCAAAACCACCCCGAGGTCATGATGCGATCTGGGTAGTAGATAGACTAACCAAATCGGCGCACTTTATTCCGATTCGTACTACCTACAACACCGAGAAGTTGGCCGAGATCTACACGAATGAAATTGTGGCTAGACACGGGGTACCAGTTGCAATCATTTCAGACCATGATAGTCATTTCACTTCACACTATTGGCAACAGTTACAAGAAGCTTTGGGGTCTAGAATAGACCTGAGTACGGCTTACCATCCCCAAACCTATGGCCAATCAGAACGAACTATCCAGACATTAGAGGATCTGCTTCGTGCTTGCACCCTAGACTTTGGAGGAAGTTGGGATAAGCACCTTCCCCTCATTGAATTCTCTTACAATAACAGCTATCATAGTAGCATACAAGCTGCACCGTACGAAACACTATATAGACGGAAGTGCAGATCGCCACTTTGTTGGGCTGAAGTGGGCGATACTCAACTCACGGGGTCTGAAATAATTCAAGAGACGACAGACAAGGTACATAAGATCCAAAGTAGACTGAAAGCGGTCCAAGATCGGCAGAAAAGTTACGCCGATGTTCGCAGGAAACCATTGTCGTTTGAAGTAGGTGACAAAGTACTATTAAAAGTGTCACCGTGGAAAGGAGTGTTCAAGTTTGGCAAGACAGGAAAGTTGGCTCCGAGATACATTGGGCCATATGGAATTATTGCTAAGGTTGGATCTGTAGCGTACCGACTAAAATTACCAGACGAACTGAGCACAATTCACGATGTCTTCCACGTATCCAACTTAAAGAAATGTCTCAAAGATGAAGCAGCTATTATTTCGTTAGAAGATGTGCACATTGATGACAAACTCCATTTTGTGGAGGAACCGGTAGAAATAGTAGACGGGAAGACCAAACAACTACGTTATAACAAAAGGATGAGCTCCGTAGAAAATACCCACATCTCTTTCCTAACTAGACGAATTGAATTTCGGGGACGAAATTTCTAAACCAGGGGAGACTGTGACACCCATGACGAAACCAGGTGCACCCTAAACGGTCCAAAACTGTAAAGCACACTTAACACTATAATTGCGCGAAAACCCTAAAAACATGTGTGACTTATATGCTTGATTAAACGATATCTGTTATGACTCAGAGGAATCCGAGAACACGTTATGAATAACATGACACTAATAAGGGCCAACAGTGCGAAATTGGTATCCTTAGACTTTAAACAAGTGTTAAACCGAAGCTATCCGTTTAACAACGCACTAAACCTTTGACATTGATTATTATGTTATCGGTAGCATCATTTAAGATTTCGAGTTCCAGGAACAACTTAGTTTTGGACCTTAGACTGTGACAAAAGGTTTGAAGCCAATCAGAGATCGGGCACGCAAAACGAAGCAGCTTCCCGGTTAGGGAAACGCTTTCATTTCAGGAATAACATAAGGCAATCAAAAGTGCAAGGAACGATCGATCAAGCTTAAAAACACTTAAACCACTCTAATACGTGTCTTTTATGATTAAAACGTAACTGGGTTCGGATTTCAAGACGGTTATGCATGATTTTTAAAACCGAGTCTTTTGACACTAAGTACGCGCGAAACGGAGTCCGTCACACAAATCGAGAACGCGCGCGGGACCCGTAAACGAACCTAACACTCAACGGAAGATAAACATAATCTTTTAGCGCTCAAATCGAAGCACGAGGTGTCCCTTTTGGGACCCACACCCAAACCGCCCCCCACCCCCTTTATTTAATAAAAAAAATTCATTTTTTTCTTTTCTTACTTCATTTTAACACAAAATCCACTAAAAAAAATCTGGTTTCTCTCAAGAACAACCAGCTGAATTCACAAGAAACTTCAACAAATCAAAGGTATTAACTCAAATCCATAAGGTTTTAAGCCTGGTTTCTTGATTAAACATGGTTTTGGCCATGAAAACCCTTTTTTAATACATGATTTTTGGAAGTTTAAACATGTTTATGGGTTGAATATGAAAACCATATGGATTCCCTGGTGTTATATGGTAGCCATGGTTACAAATCTTTGGGGTTTGATACCCTAATCAACACTTATTCGACAAAAATCTCCTAACTATTCGATTAACCGAAAAACAATGAATCAAAGCTTGATTGATCTAAGTTCTAGCATATTTGGATTGTACTTGATGTGTAGGTACTGAATATAGACCACACATACTTCGGGACTCACCAGGAACGCTCGGAATCGAAAGAATCGCTAGGTATATGACCCGAAACTTGAATCTAGACTAGGCAGAATATTGTTCGGACTATAACTTGGTCCGTGAAACTTAGATTGAGCTGAAATTTGGTGTGGTGATGAAGAGTAGTGTCAGGAAGGCCACGTAAAATTTTAGAATTTTTACGATTTTTGGTGAATTTTTTACTGTTTTACAAAAAGAATTCTGGAAAAAATACCAAACGGATTAAATAAATCACCAAATTTTACAGAGACACTAAGGAACATATGAGGAATGTTCTTGGAAAATTAGGAGTTGACGGGTGGTCCGTAGGACAACCCTTAAAAGGATTAAAACAATGCACATTCTATACTTAATACTGTTAATTGCTTGAACTTGGTAACCACTAAATGAATTTATATGCAGGTATTATAATGCTCAAAATGCGGGTTTTAGAAGACATGATTGGTTGCTAGAAGATGGTGGAGTCAAAGAATGGAAGAAGTGAAGATTTGAACATAAATACGCGCCAGAAACAGTCAGAACTTCATCTTGACATATCCGGAGCTAGAAAGTGAGTTACGGGAGTCATAATATATGCTTTTGGGGTAGCTCGACGAGAGAAATCCAAATATAAGGTTAAAATCGAGTGACTAGAGCTTGGGCAACCGTTTCTAGAAAGAATTTAAGTGGTGACGGGATTTTTATGTAACTTTGGTCAAACTAAATACACTATGGTGTATTATTTAAAGCAAAGTCAAATTAGATACACTATGGTGTATTACTTAAACTTTGGTCAAACTAAATACACTATGGTGTATTATTTAAACCAAAATGGCAAGGATTTGAAGCCTATAAAAGGCCATGGAAGTCTACACTTCTTTCACACCTCAATTCACTCAAAACACCTCTCTACATCAAAAACCCACCTCTCTAGACTGAAAACAATCAGTTCTAAGCATCATGGAGGGAAGTTGAAGTGCCTTGGAGCTCTCGGGAGTCTTGGAAGCTTCCGGTTCGAGTGCTAAGTCATCCAAATTCGGTAAACGTTAGTTTTTCTGTTTGTATTCGCTTTGTATTATGTTTTCATTTGTGTTCAAGCTTTGTTCAGTTGTGTTATTGCATATTATGAGTAGCTAAACTTTATAATGATCATCCTAGATTGAGGGTTTGTTTGAGACATTCATGTTCTTGTTCTTATTTCTAGAATAATAGACTTGTACTTGTTATTGGTTTATTATGGTGTGTTGATATTTGTTTGTAATTTGTTACTTTACTTTACTTTTCAATCATAGTCTAAACCATACGTTCTTGGTGCTAATAGCAATCGAGATATCATGGGCGGGTTAAGGGTTGGATGTTAATTGATCATCGGGTAACAACCTCGCGTTCTAGGAATCCGAGTACTTAGTTCCCTTTTATCACAAACAAAGTAATAGGTCATCGGGTAACAACCTCGCGTTCTAGGAATCCGAGTACTTAGTTCCCTTTTATCACAAACAAGTAACTACACATGAACCATGTCTATGTGGTTCTTTCTAGTTGGAATAAAACATGAATGTCAAATAAAACCGGAAGTCTAGGATGGTCATTTGTTTCTAAAATTGTTTACAACCCAAATTCTCATTTTAAAATCAAATTTTCAAATTTAACTTTATAGTCAATAGAGGTTTAGTATCTAAAGGTTGGTTTAGTTAGCAATTACATTTAAATCTTGTTTTGAAAATAAAACAAAATATCATATGCTCAGACGTGTAGTAACTGGAAGGGTTAAGTACCGTTAAATTGGGAACTCCTGTCTAGGCTGGCATTCATACAAATCCAATTATAAGGACCCGTTGCCTACCTGGGGACAATCCCAATGAGAGTACCGACACCTATTAGGCCAAAGCATGTCCAACTTTTTAGCATCTGAATAAACAACCTTAATCAAGCTTTTTGAAGTTTTAGTTTTTATCCAATAAATCCAATTCTTGAATTTACTTTTCTTACAATTAATTTAAGTTTAGTCAAGTTTTATACATTTTCAAATAACACATTTTCCACAAACTCCCTGTGTTCGATACCCACTTACCACTATCTTTTAGTAGTAATTAGGATTAAATTTGATTGTGACCACGACATCACGTCAAATTTTGGCGCCGTTGCTGGGGAGTAGTGCGCAACATGTGTTATTTTGTGTATTAATTTTGAAAAAAAAATCAAAAAAAAAAAAAAAAACCCAAAAAGATTTCCTTTTATGTTCTTGATTTACACATGGTAGTTGAGTTGTGTTGTGTTGTGCAGGATGGCAATGCATTACACAGATTTCAGATACTCTACGTGTAAATTGTGCGGGGGTCCACGTCATCCGTGTATCGGTTGCCATGAGGCCCACTACAGGAGGACACATGGAAAACCGGTGTCTTATGTTCCACAGCTTCCACCACCGGTGTCTTATGTTTCACAGCTCCTACCTCCATCATACGTTGATGATTATGAATCAGAAATGGAGGATGATTATTACTCGGATGGATATGATCGGGACGAGGATGTTTATTATGAGACAAGGACGAATGGTCTATGTTTTTGTTGCGGTCACGATCATACTTGTGATTATGATGTGTGCAGGGTGTATTTAGAAAACCCAATGTATTGGAATAAAAAAAATGATGGATGCGCGCATCTTCAGACCGTATCAGGGATATCGACAATATCATCCCGAAGAATATTCTGAGCCCGAAGATGTTTACACTTATCAGACCGAGGAGGAGAAAGAGCTTGCTATATTGGAAGTAACTTTGTCCAAACTCGAGCAGTATTTATCAGCACCGAACCTTTCCGATGAAGACCGAATCAGCTGTTTAGTTTCTAAGTGTCAAAATTTAAAAATGAAGATTGAAATAGAACAACGCCTCTCACCATTACCAGATGATATTAGAGACTATTCGCACATGAAGGAGGAGGTTGTGGAGGATAACACCACACCAATAAATTCTTTATCGGATGAAGAGTCACTGGTGGATCAGATAGTGTGTGAGGCAGAACAGTCTGATGAGATGAATATGTATATCGAACCTCTTCCCATATCAGGCATTCAAAATAACAAGTGTGGGGAAGAGAGTTCGAGGAAGAAGATGAGGAGGTTGAAACTACAAGACATCAGTGTACATATCATAAAGGGGATTAGCAAGGGCCGCAGGTGCAGTCTGAACATGCCAATTATACTGACAAACCTATGGAGATGGCATGTAAATTTCTGGGCATTCGTTGGAAATGTTTTGGGTAAGTGTGCATTGAAACCACCATAACGCATATCAGGTATGGTCTGGCTGAAGACCTTTAAACTTAGCGCTCTCGGGAGGCAGCCCGAGGATGTAGAATATTGTATTTGTGTGTTGTGTTTTGTTTTGTTTTGTTTTGTTTTGTTTTGGTGTGTTTGTGTTTTGACAGGTTACTACGTCTTAATCCTCGTGGATGCAACGATTCAAGTGTGGGGATGTTTTGCAACATTCCCGTAGAGATATCAGCGAATTCAAGAGATGTTTATGTTCCTATCCGATTACTACAGCTGCATCACTACAACACTGCTGATTTACTGATCAGGTCGTGTCTTGTTCTCATTTTGTGCACCTTTGCATATATTCATGATTAAGTTTATGGTCGGGCGGTTGGGTGGTGTTATGATGTGTTTGTTTGATGGGTTGTGTTAGTGGTGGTGTTTTAAAAAAAAAATGTTTTTTGAAGCGATCTTTCCCTCAAAAACATACATTGGGACAATGTATCCCAAGTGTGGGGATGTGGGGAATTTTTTGAGAAATTTAAAAATTTTTGTAAATCCAAGCGAAAATTGTCAAAAATTTGAAAGCTTGATCTTGTTCCACTTGACACACTGATACCCATTCCTAGTCTTTTCTTGGTGAGAATTTGAGCCACATATGATTGTTATAGATATTCTTTTGTGTCGAGTGGCGGTGTGTGTATTGTGTTAATAGAACTTGTGTACAAATTCTTGTTAAATCCTAGAGTTAGCATGCTTGTGAAAATAATAGGGGACTTTTAGGTAGCCTCGTCTGGATGTGTGAAAGTGTGGGATTGGTGGGTTGGACCTCATACTTTACATATATGAGCTTGGTATTGTGAGGGGTGGGGGTTTGGTCTTTAGAAAGCCATGTTTGAGCCTTATACCATTCGGTTGTGACCCAAACCTACTTCCTTCAAAACGTTACCTTTTGAGATGACCCGGTTTAGGAGAGTTAGTATGTAGTGTTGATGTTCTTGTATATATTGTTGAGCTTTTATATAAAAAAAAAAACACTTAAAAAAAAAAGAGAAAAATATGAGAAAAATGCAAAAAGAAGTATTTAGTTGCAATAGAAGTTGAGAAGTTTATGATGTTTTGTATATAGTTGATGTTATTTTGTTCAATAGTAGAAATAAAAACCGGGTCAAATCAATTAGCTACTTGCATATATATCCCACTATTTTCCTACCTTTACACATAGCCCCGTTACAACCCGTAAGTTCTTTTGATTCATAAGCATGCTAGATATTGGAGGAGACTTGATTTTTATACAAGCTTATTGTCGCACACACACACACACGCATTAAGTGATTTAGCATCATGTGCTATTATTTCTTGTCACCAAGAGCTTTTGTGAGGGGTGTGTCTTGTGGAATGATTGAAAGTTAGTAGAAGGACAGGTCATTTAGCTTGGTTTGCGTGATTGATCGCTTGATTATGAATTAGTGTTTGATTGGGTTGCTTGGGCCAAGCAACGGGTAAGTGTGGGGATGTGACGGGTGGTCCGTAGGACAACCCTTAAAAGGATTAAAACAATGCACATTCTATACTTATTACGGTTAATTGCTTGAACTTGGTAACCACTAAATGAATTTATATGCAGGTATTATAATGCTCAAAATGCGGGTTTTAGAAGACATGATTGGTTGCTAGAAGATGGTGGAGTCAAAGAATGGAAGAAGTGAAGATTTGAACATAAATACGCGCCAGAAACAGTCAGAACTTCATCTTGACATATCCGGAGCTAGAAAGTGAGTTACGGGAGCCATAATATATGCTTTTGGGGTAGCTCGACGAGAGAAATCCAAATATAAGGTTAAAATCGAGTGACTAGAGCTTGGGCAACCGTTTCTAGAAAGCATTTAAGTGGTGACGGGATTTTTATGTAACTTTGGTCAAACTAAATACACTATGGTGTATTATTTAAAGCAAAGTCAAATTAGATACACTATGGTGTATTACTTAAACTTTGGTCAAACTAAATACACTATGGTGTATTATTTAAACCAAAATGGCAAGGATTTGAAGCCTATAAAAGGCCATGGAAGTCTACACTTCTTTCACACCTCAATTCACTCAAAACACCTCTCTACATCAAAAACCCACCTCTCTAGACTGAAAACAATCAGTTCTAAGCATCATGGAGGGAAGTTGAAGTGCCTTGGAGCTCTCGGGAGTCTTGGAAGCTTCCGGTTCGAGTGCTAAGTCATCCAAATTCGGTAAACGTTAGTTTTTCTGTTTGTATTTGCTTTGTATTATGTTTTCATTTGTGTTCAAGCTTTGTTCAGTTGTGTTATTGCATATTATGAGTAGCTAAACTTTATAATGATCATCCTAGATTGAAGGTTTGTTTGAGACATTCATGTTCTTGTTCTTATTTCTAGAATAATAGACTTGTACTTGTTATTGGTTTATTATGGTGTGTTGATATTTGTTTGTAATTTGTTACTTTACTTTTCAATCATAGTCTAAACCATACGTTCTTGGTGCTAATAGCAATCGAGATATCATGGGCGTGTTAAGGGTTGGATGTTAATTGATCATCGGGTAACAACCTCGCGTTCTAGGAATCCGAGTACTTAGTTCCCTTTTATCACAAACAAAGTAATAGGTCATCGGGTAACAACCTCGCGTTCTAGGAATCCGAGTACTTAGTTCCCTTTTATCACAAACAAGTAACTACACATGAACCATGTCTATGTGGTTCTTTCTAGTTGGAATAAAACATGAATGTCAAATAAAACCGGAAGTCTAGGATGGTCATTTGTTTCTAAAATTGTTTACAACCCAAATTCTCATTTTAAAATCAAATTTTCAAATTTAACTTTATAGTCAATAGAGGTTTAGTATCTAAAGGTTGGTTTAGTTAGCAATTACATTTAAATCTTGTTTTGAAAATAAAACAAAATATCATATGCTCGGACGTGTAGTAACTGGAAGGGTTAAGTACCGTTAAATTGGGAACTCCTGTCTAGGCTGGCATTCATACAAATCCAATTATAAGGACCCGTTGCCTACCTGGGGACAATCCCAATGAGAGTACCGACACCTATTAGGCCAAAGCATGTCCAACTTTTTAGCATCTGAATAAACAACCTTAATCAAGCTTTTTGAAGTTTTAGTTTTTATCCAATAAATCCAATTCTTGAATTTACTTTTCTTACAATTAATTTAAGTTTAGTCAAGTTTTATACATTTTCAAATAACACATTTTCCACAAACTCCCTGTGTTCGATACCCACTTACCACTATCTATTAGTAGTAATTAAGATTTAATTTGATTGTGACCACGACATCACGTCAGGAGTCCATTGGTTGAGTTTTGGTTTGGGTTAAAAATCCGCGTTTTTGCAAGTTTTCGGTAGCCGGAAACGCACCGAAACAAAATCAGAAAAATCTTAAAGTTTTGGGAGATGTTTCTGGAAACATAAGGGATGTCTAGGAATGTTTTGGGAATTTTTGGATCAATGATGGTAATTAATGTTAATTATGTGGTTAAATATGGTATTATAAATAATTTATTTAGACAAGTAAAATGCCAAAATAAATTCCCAGAAATTTTCCCATATTCTAAAGATTTTTATTGAGTTATATAAAAATTTCAGAATTTTATTCAAATTATAGATAAAATGGGAATTTTTGAGACTAAAAATGGGTTATTTTAAATCAATTTCGGCAGTTTATCGTGTAACGAACCTGCCGGAACTGGGAACTGACCCAACCCGACAAATACTATAACTGAAACACGGGGAGTATTCCGGGAGATTCCAGGGCGGATTGGACACTCGGAGTGTGTCCAATACCAGTTCGGGAAATCCCCGACGGTGGAAACGGAAACTCAAAATTGGGCAACCTAGACTCCCCAAACACCCAAACTCCCTTAATGAAAAGTTAATCATTCTTAAATAACAACAAGTTGGCACTATTGGTATTCCCGTACCATTTTCCGAACATGTTAAACTAATAACAATGACTGGCACGTGAACCGGTGCCCGGAAGCCAAACTGAAAACTAATACTACCCTTTGGAATTTGAAGTGGGAGATATGGTTTTGTTAAAAGTCTCACCTTGGAAAGGTGTGGCACGCTTTGGAAAGCGTGGTAAGTTAAACCCACGATTTATTGGACCGTTCAAGATCCTGGAGAGGGTTGGTCCTTTAGCATATAAGTTGGAACTACCTGCAGAACTTAATGGTGTTCATGATACATTCCATGTATCTAATCTGAAGAAGAGTCCAACACAAGAAACAGTGATCATTCCTGCTGACGAAGTTCACATTGACGACGCACTCCACTTTACCGAAGAACCGGTTGAGGTTACTGACTGGAAAGTTAACAAAACTCGGAGGAGTAGTGTTAAGCTTGCTAAGGTTAGATGGGACGCACGTCACGGTCCAGAGTTTACTTGGGAGCGTGAGGACCGTATGAAAGCTAAATACCCGCATTTATTCCCTAACACCCCTGCAGCTAGTAGTAGAGCTTAAAATTTCGGGACGAAATTTTCTTAACAGGGGGAGAATGTGACAACTGTAAAAAATTCAGGTATCCGTACAATTAATTAACCATGATTAGTCCTTAATTACTGTGCTGAATTTGCAATTAACTGCTTTTTGATTACTGCCATATACAAACATGTGCATCACATATTGTTTAATGTCATACCAATATTGCATGAAAGCTTTGTTGCCTCAATTGATGCATTAAGTACAGTTAGCACAGTTATCGGATAAATCAGGAAAATGCTAACAGAACTCAGCACATAGACAGACAGTGCATTGAGACACAGAATGAGCCAGAAACTAAGTCTTACACTAGTGTAGTGTGTAGGAAAGTAAGGATCACAAAACTGCCTTTCTAAGTGATAGTTTAAGTGCCGGAAAGTGCCTAAAATTCACCCAAAGTGCTGAATTCAGCAAAATGCAGCATAAATCAGCATTTTAACAATCTAATTTTAAGCAGAAACATGGTTAAATGGTCCTGAATGCTTTCCTAAGTGTCGGGAATCAAAAGTGTCACAAAAAATACATAAAGCACACTAAACTACAAAGTTTAGCACTTTAACGAACCAGTAACCAACCGAAGAACCGGACACTACCCGAAACATCAAATTTACACTAGAAGCACTGTTTTAACATTACCAAGCTAGTTATGGTCCTCGAACATCATAATACCCTATAAAATATCATGTAACCAAGTAACTAACTTCATACTTGAAATTTTACCCTAAACTAACTAGATAATTAAACCTATTCTACATACCCCCCCCCCCACCTAGTAATCAGCCATGCCCACCTCCATACCTCAAGATTTCATTTCATTATTAAATTGGATTATGTTCCCTTGTTACTAGCACATTATACAAAAGATAGAAGGATGAGAAGGTTATAAGGAAGGACTTGTAAGACTTAAGCTCATTCATCACACACTAGAAAAACACACAAGTCTCTCTCCCTCTTGTCTTGCTCTCGGCCGAACCAAGCACCACCATCACCACCATTTTTCAATCAAGTTACAACCATTCCAAGCTTATACAAAGGTGCAAGAGATCATACAAAGAAGCTAGGAGCTTGTGGAAGTTCAAGAACCTCTCTTGTTTACTTTTATCCACCTCATTTCTTCACTTGATCATCCCTAGCCTTGTGCTAGTGTTAAGAGTCTTGATCTTGCTAGTTTACTTCTATTTAAAGTGGTTAAAAGGAGAAACATAACCATAATCTTGAAGAACACTAAAGATCATAAGAATGAAACTTGAACATAAGCATGTTTAATGATGAAACTAAGTTGTTTATGTGATGATTAGATTGTTGATTGTTGTTTGTTCATACGTATGATGTAGATCATCATATGATCTTGCTAGATCATGATTAAAAAACATAATCTAGCAAGATGAGAAAGTAGAAATGTTGAAGGATGAGATCATCCACACATGAATCATGAACTTGAAAGAATACCTTGATTTCTTGAAAAATAATGATCAAAGTGAGTAGTAACACTTGTAGATCTAAAGATTTATGGATGATTTCTAAAGAAACCAAGTTAAAAATATAAGTTTCACTTAATCTTGGTTCTTACATAAACAAACTTTATTTTTGGTGGTTAAACAAGTGTAGAAGCACTTGTGTAATAAGAAGAATGCATAAAGAAATATTTTTAGAAAACATGATTTGAAGTTGTAAACATCTATAATCTTTAAAAATGAAGTTTTTAAAGAACTAATTACACTTTAAAGGATAACAAGTCTTACTAATAACACTAGTGAGTTCCTACAAACTTTTACAAATATTCAAGTTCATGAAGTGGTTGATTATTACTTGTTTTTGGCAATTTGGTAAGTAAAGGTTGTTTATTGTTGATTGTGGATTGATTGTGATGATTTTTACAAAAGAAAATGATATGCTTGAAAGCATGGAAACCTCCATTTTTAGGGGAAACTATGGCAAAATTTTCTAAAAATCTAAACATTTAGAAAAATATTTCAAAACAAGTATTTATAAGTGTATTTTAAGCCCTAAATTTTTACAAACTTTGCCATAATTTTTGGTTACAAAAAATACAAATATCGGGGGTTGGTTTTCATAAATAAAAGTGACTAAATATGTATTTAGGAAATATATATTTAGAAGACACCATGTGTGTGATTATTTGTATATTTTGTGTATTAGTTATATTATTTTAGGACATGAAATAATATAACTCATTAAAATACCAAGGATTACAATCCAAAATATTACCAAATTCCAAGAATATGAATATACAAGTTACACACAAAATATTGGTAAAACCGAACAAAGGAATGTGACTTGTAAAATATTCCGAAAATTGATTCACAAAGTATATTTTGGTAAATAATATTTTGGACACCAAGGAACAAAAATATGTTTTTTACTACTATTACAAATTTATATCATATTTTGACAAGAAGAAAATATATTATTTTTGAGGTAAAAATATATTTTCTCGGAATTATTACAAGGCATATTATTTTTGGGAAATATATATTTTATTGAAGTAAATACATTATTTTTGGAGAAAATAAGGTTATATATATTTTCTAAGTTAGACTTGAAAATATATTACTTTTGGAACTTATATGAAAATACAGTATTTTTGCCAAAAGATAATATTTATTACAATATATATTTTGGAG
Source organism: Helianthus tuberosus (assembly GCA_030545235.1). Taxonomy (NCBI): domain Eukaryota; kingdom Viridiplantae; phylum Streptophyta; class Magnoliopsida; order Asterales; family Asteraceae; genus Helianthus; species Helianthus tuberosus. Next base: position 18,818,782 of record CM060367.1, on the reverse strand, counting down.
ATATATATTGGTGGACTTTTTATTTAAAGATAATATTCCGGGAAATTAATACGAAATTAAATATAAGAATACTTAATGAATACAATAAAAATACGTATTCTCATACGTATAAATGCACACCGCAATACAACCCTAATACATGGTAAAAAAATACAAGTATAAGAATACGAATACAAATACCCCCATCATTGGGAAGGAAATACAAGTATAAATACTTGGGAAGTATTAAGTTAAAATATATATTCTTTTAACAATTATTCCAAAATTTAATAAATATAATTTAAGTTAAAATATTAATTATCTTAACAAATAATTATATAACTTGGAATAATATCGAAGACAGAAAGAAACGTAACTCAAAGATATTAACACTAAGTCAAGGCGCGGCCCGTTCGTGTAATAGACATTTGCACGTTGTAGGTAGTCGTGTTCACCGAAGGAGCTTGAGTTACGATTGTTGAAGAAGCAAGACTGTGAGTTCATGACCCCCTTTTCTTTTAACTGTTTTCGGTTTTATAACTTCGGGGGTGAAATACATGTTACAACTATTTACAAAGATTTTGATTTGGTATGGTTAGTTAAGGAAGGGCACTACTTGATCATGTGAGTGGTGGGTATAACACTTAAGACCATTAATCCTCGTCGTAGGACCGAGGGACATGTGTGATAGGATCTATTTGGGTGTAGCGAGCCCACACCCATGTGGACCAGGGTGGCCCATGTGGTGACTTTGTCTTATTCCCGGAGACAAATTTGCGAGGTTTGAGTTTTCTGCATCACTTCACACATATCAATGGCCTTGCAAACCATTGGTGATCTGTTTTCCTTGTTGCTTTCATACCAGGAGTTTACAAACATACATACATACTTACAATGCTATCAAAGGTTTACTCATACACACAAACAAACACATGAACTCGCTCAACTTTTGTTGATGTTTTCAAACTACATGTATTTCAGGGAATTAGTTGTGGATCTGGCGGGCGTTCGGAAGTTCCAAGTGTGGTTTTAAAAATAAAAGATGTTATCCATGGTCTTCGAGTTTGGTTAGGGTTTCTTATTCCTGGATGAGACACGTCTTCCGAATCCTGGTTTTATTTAATGTCATCTGTCGAGTCTTTGTGAATTCTTAAACAAGTTGCATGGTTTGTACTCGAATATGTCGAGTCCTTGTGGGACCCACACCCAAACCGCCCCCACCCCCTTTATTTAATAAAAAAATTCATTTTTTTATTTTCTTACTTCATTTAAACACAAAATCCTCTCAAAAAAATATGGTTTCTCTCAAGAACAACCAGCTGAATTCACAAGAAACTTCAACAAATTTTTACGGTTTTTGGTGAATTTTTTACTGTTTTACAAAAAGAATTCTGGAAAAAATACCAAACGGATTCAATAAATCACCAAATTTTATAGAGACACTAAGGAACATATGAGGAATGTTCTGGGAAAATTCAGAGTCCATTGGTTGAGTTTTGATTTGGGTTAAAAATCCGCGTTTTTGCAAGTTTTCGGTAGCCAGAAACGCACCGAAACGAAATTGGAAAAATCTTAAAATTTTTGGAGATGTTTCTGGAAACATAAGGGATGTCCAGAAATGTTTTGGGAATTTTTGGATCAATGATGGTAATTAATGTTAATTATGTGGTTAAATATGGTTTTATAAATAATTTATTTAGACAAGTAAAATGCCAAAATAAATTCCCAGAAACTTTCCCATGTTCTACAAATTTTTATTGAGTTATATAAAAATTTTCAGAATTTTATTCACATTATATAATAAAATGGGAATTTTTGGGACTAAAAATGGGTTATTTTAAATCAATTTCGGCAGTTTATCGTGTAACGAACCTGCCGGAACTGGGAACTGACCCAACCCGACAAATACTATAATTGAAACATGGGGAGTATTCCGGGAGATTCCAGGGCGGATTGGACACTCGGGGTGTGTCCAATACCAGTTCGGGAAATCCCCGACGGTGGAAACGAAAACTCAAAATTGGGCAACCTGGACTCCCCAAACACCCAAACTCCCTTAATGAAAAGTTAATCATTCTTAAATAACAACATGTTGGCACTATTGGTATTCCCGTACCATTGTCCGAACATGTTAAACTAATGACATTGACTGGCACGCGAACCGGTGCCCGGAAGCCAAGTTATAACCATTACCAACTTAGATACTGATTTGAGTCCTTACTTGCATGTGTGCTATTAAAGCTGATTTCGTTGATTAAACACTCTTTAGCCGAGACTACTATTTGCACAGTGAGTTTCACTTCCCCCACTTTTAACTGTTTTCCTGTTTTCTGGGGTGAATTGCATGTTACAAACTGTGATAATTGCTGAAACCGTATGATGTGAATTATCTGACACATGATATTAGCCTCGATACAAGTGATTAAAGTAAACCTTGGGCAGTGGATAGTACTATTGGTCTGACAAACCCAGTTGCCGTCGGGCAGGTGATGCCGGCAGCCAGGCAACTGCACGCGTCCTACCCAGGTTATGTTGTTAGACATAACTACCCGAGGGCATTGAACTTTATGAGATGTAGGTGGTGCGAGTATGTGTCTGTGTGACACGATACGATTAAAACAGTCTAGGTCTCAATTGCGCAACTCGTGTAATTCCATCTACGAACCGTAATATGTGCAATTAAACATGTTGATACATTTTGAAACGAAACAACCAAACCAGTGGAACTCACCAGCAGCGTTTAGCTGACCCTTTTTAAAACTAACATGCATTTCAGGTAACTTGAGACTGATGTGATCCGTGTATGTTGTTCAAGACGTGTTTATTGGCAAATATTGAGATAGACGCATGCAACTTGGAAGACTTATGTGGTTCATGGGAACACGCAGTTGTAACATACATGTAGTATGTAATCAATATTTTGTAATTAATAAAATGTAGTGTCTTTATAAACAACGTGCATGTACCAGAGGTGTCTGTTGCATCCCACGTTTTTTCTTTCGCTGCAAATCGGGGTGTGACAAAGCTAGTAGAGGCAAATGAAGTGATTAGAGGTTGTATAATAGAGCTCGAAGAGCGTGAGTTTACGCTTGATATTCTGCCAGTCGAGTTGGGAAGCTTTGACGTGGTAGTTGGAATGGATTGGTTGTCGAGAAACCGAGCTGAGATCGTATGCCACGAGAAGATCATTCGCATCCCGATGGCGAATGGAGAGACGATTGTAGTGCATGGAGAGAAGCATGATACGCCTCTAAGAATTATCAGTTGTTTGAAGGCCCGAAAGTATTTGCTGATGGATGTGTTGCCTTCTTGGCTCACATTGTTGATAAGGAAGTAGTAGAGCCAAAGCTAGAAGATATCCCTGGGGTAAGGGAATATCCTGAAGTCTTCCCCGACGACTTGCCAGGATTGTCGCCGCAACGACAAGTCGAATTCCATATTGAGATGGTTCCAGACGCCGCGCCTGTAGCCAAGGCACCTTATCGACTTGCGCCTTCCGAGATGCAAGAGTTGTCGATGCAACTTCCGGAGCTTTTGGACAAGGGATTTATTAGGCCAAGCTTCTCGCCTTGGGGAGCTCCAGTACTGTTTGTCAAGAAGAAGGACGGTAGTTTTCGCATGTGCATTGACTACCGAGAGCTAAACAAGTTGACCATCAAGAATCGGTATCCTTTGCCGAGGATTGATGATCTTTTTGATCAACTTTAAGGTTCAAGTTATTACTCCAAGATCGATCTTCGATCCGGTTATCACCAGCTGCGGATTCAAGAAGAGGGTATACCGAAGACTGCCTTTAGAACTCGTTATGGACATTACGAGTTTCTAGTAATGTCGTTTGGTTTAACAAACGCGCCGGCAGTGTTTATGGATCTTCAATGAAGCTCATAAATTAAGGTACTCGATCCACCCAGGATCGGACAAGATGTACCAAGATTTGAAGGATTTCTACTGGTGGCCGAGATTGAAAGGTGATGTTGCAACTTATGTTGGAAAATGTTTGACTTGCGCCAAGGTGAAGGACGAGTATCAGAAGCCTTCAGGTCTTCTGCAGCAACCTGAGATACCCATGTGGAAGTGGGAACAGATCTCGATGGATTTTATAATGAAGTTTCCAAAGACACCCAGAGGTCATGATACGATTTGGGTAATCGTAAACCGTCTGACAAAGTCTGCGCACTTCTTGCCAATCAGAGAGAAGGATAACACAGGTAAGCTAGCTGAGCTATACCTAAGGGAGATAGTTGCACGTCATGGAGTGCCTATCTCGATTATATCTGATAGAGATGGAAGATTTGTGTCAAGGATTGGGCAATCTTTCCAAGAAGCGTTTGGTTCACAATTGAATTTGAGCACCGCATTTCATCCACAAACGGACGGCCAAAGTGAGAGAACGATTTAGACGCTTGAAGATATGTTACGAGCTTGCGTAATGGACTTGGGTCGCAGTTGGGAGACTCACCTGCCTTTGGTAGAGTTTTCCTATAACAACAGCTACCATACAAGCATTCAAGCTACACCGTTTGAACCTCTCTACGAACGGAAGTGTCGATCGCCGTTATGCTGGGCAGATGCAGGCGATAGACAGCTAGTTGGTCCCGAATTGGTTCAAGAGACGACATATAAGATTATACAGATCCGAGAACGCATCAAGGCGGCTCGCGATCGCCAAAAGAGCTATGCGGACCAAAGAAGGAAACCTTTGGAATTTGAAGTGGGAGATATGGTTTTGTTAAAAGTCTCACCTTGGAAAGGTGTGGCACGCTTTGGAAAGCGTGGTAAGTTAAACCCACGATTTATTGGACCGTTCAAGATCCTGGAGAGGGTTGATCCTTTAGCATATAAGTTGGAACTACCTGCAGAACTTAATGGTGTTCATGATACATTCCATGTATCTAATCTGAAGAAGAGTCCAACACAAGAAACAGTGATCATTCGTGCTGACGAAGTTCACATTGACGACACACCCCACTTTACCGAAGAACCTGTTGAGGTTACTGACTGGAAAGTTAACAAAACTCAGAGGAGTAGTGTTAAGCTTGTTAAGGTTAGATGGGACGCACGTCACGGTCCAGAGATTACTTGGGAGCGTGAGGACCGTATGAAAGCGAAATACCCGCATGTATTCCCTAACACCCCTGCAGCTAGTAGTAGAGCTTAAAATTTCGGGACGAATTTGCCAAAAACAAGCTTCTCGCCTTGTGTAATAAGAAGAATGCATAAAGAAATATTTTTAGAAAACATGATTTGAAGTTGTAAACATCTATAATCTTTAAAAATGAAGTTTTTAAAGAACTAATCACACTTTAAAGGATAACAAGTCTTACTAATAACACTAGTGAGTTCCTACAAACTTTTACAAATATTCAAGTTCTTGAAGTGGTTGATTATTACTTGTTTTTGGCAAATTGGTAAGTAAAGGTTGTTTATTGTTGATTATGGATTGATTGTGATGATTTTTACAAAAGAAAATGATATGCTTGAAAGCATGGAAACCTCCATTTTTAGGGGAAACTATGGCAAAATTTTCTAAAAATCTAAACACTTAGAAAAATATTTCAAAACAAGTATTTACAAGTGTATTTTAAGCCCTAATTTTTTACAAACTTTGCCATAATTTTTTGTTACAAAAATACAAATATTGGAGGTTGGTTTTCATAAATAAAAGTGACTAAATATGTATTTAGGAAATATATATTTAGAAGACACCATGTGTGTGATTATTTGTATATTTTGTGTATTAGTTATATTATTTTAGGAAATGAAATAATATAACTCATTAAAATACCAAGGATTACAATCCAAAATATTACCAAAATTCCAAGAATATGAATATACAAGTTACACACAAAATATTGGTGAAACCGAACAAAGGAATGTGACTTGTAAAATATTCCGGAAAATTGATTCACAAAGTATATTTTGGTAAATAATATTTTGGACGCCAAGGAACAAAAATATGTTTTTTACTATTATTACAAATTTATATCATATTTTGACAAGAAGAAAATATATTATTTTTGAGGTAAAAATATATTTTCTCGGAATTATTACAAGATATATTATTTTTGGGAAAGATATATTTTCTTGAAGTAAACTTGAAATACATTATTTTTGGAGAAAATAAGGTTATATATATTTTCTAAGTTAGACTTGAAAATATATTACTTTTGAAACTTATATGACAATACAATATTTTTGCCAAAAGAAAAATTATAAATAAATTTTCTAATTAATATTTATTACAATATATATTTTGGAGATATATATTGGTGGACTTTTTATTTAAAGATAATATTTCGGGAAATTAATACTAAATTAAGTATAAGAATACTTAATGAATACAATAAAAATACGTATTCTCATACGTATAAATGCACACCGGAATACGACCCTAATACATGGTAAAAATATACAAGTATCAGAATACGAATACAAATACCCCCATCATTGGGAAGGAAATACAAGTATAAATACTTGGGAAGTATTAAGTTAAGATATATTGTTTTAACAATTATTCCAAAATTTAATAAATATAACTTAAGTTAAAATATTAATTATCTTAACAAATAATTAGATAACTTGGAATAATATCGAAGACACAAAGAAACGTAACTCAAAGATATTAACACTAAGTCAAGGCACGGCCCGTTCGTCTAATAGACATTAGCACGTTGTAGGTAGTCGTGTTCACCGAAGGAGCTTGAGTTACAATTGTTGAAGACGCAAGACTGTGAGTTCATGACCCCCTTTTCTTTTAACTGTTTTCGGTTTTATAACTTCGGGGGTGAAATACATGTTACAACTATTTACAAACATTTTGATTTGGTATGGTTAGTTAAGGAAGGGCACTACTTGATCATGTGAGTGGTGGGTATAACACTTAAGGCCATTAATCCTCGTCGTAGGACCGAGGGACATGAGTGATAGATCTATTTGGGTGTAGCGAGCCTACACCCATGTGGACCAGGGTGGCCCATGTGGTGACTATGTCTTATTCCCAGAGACAAATCTGCTAGGTTTAAGTTTTCCTGCATCACTTCACACATATCAATGGCCTTGCAAACCATTGGTGATCTGTTTTACTTGTTGCTTTCATACCAGGAGTTTGCATACATACATACATACATACTTACAATGATATCAAAGGTTTACTCATACACACAAACAAACACATGAACTAGCTCAACTTTTGTTGATGTTTTCAAACTACATGTATTTCAGGGAATTAGTTGTGGATCTGGCGGGCGTTCGGAAGTTCCAAGTGTGGTTTTAAAAATAAAAGATGTCATCCATGGTCTTTGGGTTTGGTTAGGGTGTCTTATTCCTGGATGAGACATGTCTTCCGAATCCTGGTTTTATTTACTGTCATCTGTCGAGTCTTTGTGAACTCTTAAACAATTTGCATGGTTTGTACTCGAATTTGAATTTCTATGTTTTAAGACAATGTTGTTATTATGTTTTTAAACTTAATTAATGGATGACCATCTAAGGTTTATATCATATAGTTGTTGTTATGATTGAATGCAATGGTATTAAGAAAGGGGTAAGGTTCCTCTACAAAGTGTGTTTTTCCTACAAAGTGTAGAAAGTGATTTGGACCATTGGATGAGTGTTTTTAATGGTTGAGATCATCTTGGTGGCATTTTTGTAATACTTTTATTTTAAATAAGGAATGATTTGATTGATGAAGGACAAAAAAGTCATTTGTCTTGTTTTAAAAAAGGCAAGTAACCGTCATTCCATAAACCACTCCTTCAATCTTGCAAGCTTCTCTCTCTCTCTCACTTATCACCTTATATACTAAAAAACAACCAAAATCTCCTAATATCATGGATGTAAATATAACACAATGTGAAGAAACCATAAACTGATAAAACACAATATGATGGGTAAAGAGAACCAGAAACGTGTTATAAATGTTTGGTGTGTTTTATATTGTGTTTTTCAGGCACTAGTGTGTTTATGTTTAAGGGGTGTGTTTAATTGCGAAAACTGATATAACACAATGTGAAGAAACAATAAACTGATAAAACACAACGTCAAGAAATAACTAACGTGTTTCATGTTTTGAACTTCAGATGAAGGATGAGATGAATGTGCCATGAAGGATACTATGTTTTATTGTGAAAACTAGTACACGATGTGAAGAACTCGGAAACTGGTAAAACACAACGTCAGGAAACAATTAGTGTGTTTTAAGTTTCAAACTTCGGATTCGGATGAAGGATGATATGAATGTGAGATGGAAAATGCTACTGATGTGGTATACATAACTGAATCAATCGTGAGTTTAAAAAATAAAGGTTTCCATAAAAATCTCAATTAATTATCCATAATTATCTCTCTAATAAATAACTTATTTAATAATTACCATCATGCCCTTTTGATTAAATTAACTAGTTGCCACATGTCACAAGGACATGACTTCCTACACTTTGTAGGAAAAGTTGGCTTTGTAGCCAACTCCTACCCTTAAGAAAGTCACACCATAATCACGCTTCAGCAAAAGTCAGGGTGTGACAGCTTGGTATCAGAGCTTCGATTGTAGCGAACTAGGATTCTCTCTCGAGTCTAGACTACAATCATTAAGGCTCTCACGAAAATGTTTTTACAGCATGTTTTCATTGCATACACGAAACGCCCAGATCCAGGAAAACAAATATTTTTTTTTACAAACAAAAAGACACGAAACACATTTCAAGGTTTATGTTTATGGTTCAGTCTGAGAGACTGGGTGGTTCAGTCTGAGAGACTGGGTGGTTTAGTCTGGGAGACTAGGTAGTTCAGTCTGAGAGACTGGGAGGTTTAGTTTAGGAGACTAGGAGGTTTAGTCTGGGAGACTAGGTAGTTCAGTCTGGGAGACTGGGTAGGTTAGTCTGGGAGACTAGGAAGGATATGTGATTACATTGCCATTGATTGCATGTTTAATGATTAGTGGATGATATATGTGCATATGTTGTGATTGCTTTGTTATAGATACCATGTCGTCATCCGATAGCGGATTATCCGATGACCACGACCCTATGGCCATTGTTACTGACGATGAGATTGTCCCAAAGATCTTTACCTTTGATACCGAGAGTGACCTGGAGATGATGTCCGACGATGATGACGACTTTCAGCCCTTTGCGCTGCCCGATTTCGGAGATGATTTACCGATTGCTGATGGTATCCCAGATGAGGATCCTTTTGTTATTCCTATTCCTGTACATGATCATCTTATCATCGGTTACCCTGATGGTGAGCACGTCGTGGCACCGATCCTCGCTCTCGTTCCCCTCATGGTCATTCCTCCTGAGGATTGGCCTTTTGACGATCTTTTTTACGATGATTTTGATCTGTTCGTTGATGGTCCTCCCGATGATGCTCAGGGTGATGGAGAGCTTGATGAGGACGTTGTTGCTATTCCACTTCTGGGGATTCTTGTTGTCGAGATTTCCTCTGACTCTAGTTTACATTCTGTCTCAGATTCTTTTGCGTCTGTGACTTCCTCCGCCTTACAGGCAGTTGGACTGCGACGTTACGCTGCTGATTCTGACGATGATACAACTATGTCAGCTGCACCGTTACCTCCACACGACATTGAGCCTAGACTTGAGCTAGATTTTATCCCTGTTGATCAGCCTGTTGATGCACCCGCTGATCCTGAGCCGATACTTGCACCTGAGCCTTTGCCTGACCATGATCCTATTCCATTTGGCATACCTGATATTGCACCACTCATACCAGATCCTATTCCTACACCCACTGACCCTCCTGTTATTGAGCCAGTCACTCCCCCATTTGCACTTGCACCTGTTGATATTCCTCCTGCTTACCCAGTTGAGTCTGATGTGCACCATGTTGACCTGCCTATTGTATTCTTATAGGATATACCCGCACCCCATCCAGGGGAAGGCACTTCGAGCCAGCAGCCTAGCCATGACCCACACGTATCAGCAGCTTTCCCTCACATGCCACAGTCTGCACCTTCTTCTCATTTTACTTCTTCACCACTAGACGAGCCACTTAGATGGTTCCCACCTTACACCATGCCGATTTCTGATCCCTACCATCCCACGCACTTTACTGGTTACACACGGGATGAGTTACTTTTATCACTACAGCTCCAGTATGAGATCATGAGTCGCAGGATTTTAGAGCTTGAGATGATACCGCGTCCTTTGCCATGTCCGTGTCAGCCTGCATATGTTCCTCGTTCATCACCATCCCCATTTTCACATCCTCCTGCACCGCTTACTCCATTTCCCGAGCTTGACACGCTTTCTTACCATTGAGCAGCAGATCAGTTATCTGTTGCGTCATGTTTATGATCTTGAGGAGGAGCTAGCGCATGTGTGCAGCTTGCTTTTTGTTCCTCCACCTTCTCCTCCACCACCATCAGCATAGACGGTTTTTGGTTTTATGTAGGTAGCTTGCTTTTGATGAGAGCACCGCTATTGACCCTAGCTAGTAAAGCCTTTTGGAGACCACTTTTAATAGTATGAGTTATGGTAGATTGATAGAATTTTTGGACAAGGGTAGTGTGACCCTGTGTTCCCTTTTGATACGATACATTTGTGAAACATGTAACTGTAAATGTGGTCGATGATTAATGAAAGCTCGATCGTAATGTTCTCATTAAATACATTATTAATTTACTTGTTTATTCTATGACTGCATGTTTACTTGATATGACAAACGCTATTATATACATACTACTTATTATATACATAAGACCTGACCTATACAATACTCTTTTAGAAGATGCCTCCTCGAAGGAACACTCAGTTGCCCACAACAGAGGTAGAACTGCATGAATGGATTTCACAAGCAATCGCACAACATGAGGCCTTACGCTCTGAACACAGCGGAGGTACCTCAGGAAATAACCCACCGCACGGTAATGTTTAAGTCATTTAAGACACATTACGATACGTTTGGACATTCCATGTGCGTTTGCAAATGCTATCTGTGAATGATGTTGCTTGTACAGACTATACTTACAAGCAGTTCCTTGACTGTAAGCCTCTGAACTTTGACGGCACTGGAGGTGCTGTAGCTTTCGTAAGATGGGCCGAGAAAACAGACTCTGTGCTGCGAATGAGCAAGTGTGCTCCTAAGCACCAGGTCACCTACATTTCGGGACTATTCATAGACGGAGCTCTATCCTGGTGGAACCTTCAGGTTCAGACTCTGGGAGAGGATGCTGCGTATGCTATGACTTGGGATGAGATGAAAGAACTGATGCGCAAGAAGTACTATTCAAGAGCTGAGATTCAGAAGCTGGAAACCGAGTTCTGGAATCTAAAGATGGATGGTCCGAAGATTGCTGAGTATGTGCAGAGATTCCATGACCTGTCTCGCGTTGTCCCCTACATGGTAGAACCAGAGTTCAAGCGAGTTGAACGCTTCATCTGGGGATTGGCACCCTAAATTATGAGCATGGTGACTACTTCGAAGCCTCCAAGCATCACTGAGGCCATTGATTTGAGTGTGGCATTGACGGAAGAAGCAATTATATTGAACAAGTTTTCAATCTCTGAGGGAAAGAAGAAGGAGACTCATGTCGAGTCGTCAGGAGAGAACAAGAGGAAGTTCTCGAATTTCAAGAAAAGGAACCCAAGGAAACAACGGTGGTAACAAGAAAAGAGATGCAAACCCACCAGCCGAGGTCAGGACTGGTGTTGGAAGTTCGGAGAACAAAGGGAAAGGTTACATGGGTACTTTGTCCAAGTGTGATGTGTGCCAGTTCCATCATGTCGGCCAGTGCAGAGTTAGGAAGTGTGAAAACTGTGGAAAGAATGGTCATTCGAAGGAGACGTGCTGGGCTGGTACTGGTCGTGGAAATGGTGGTCAGAGAGGTAGTGGTAATGGAAATGGCAGTGGAAACCATGGTGGAAACGGTAATGGGAGTAGAAATAACCAAGGAGGAAATGGAAATTTCGGTGGTAATGGAAATCGAGGTGATTCTGGAAACCAAGCCGGTAATGGAAACCGCAACCAAAACAACAACCACGGTGGTACTGGAAACAAGCAAGGATGCTTTAGTTGCAGAGATGTTGGGCATTTCAAGCGAGATTGCCCAAAGAACAACCAAGCCCAGGGGAGAGTCTTTAACATTGGAGCTAGGGAAGCTCGCCAGGATCCGAACGTAGTCACTGGTACGTTCCCTATCAACCAACACTTTGCATCTGTGTTATTTGATACCGGTGCTGATTATAGCTTTGTATCCCTAGAATTTAAGAATATACTTGGGTTAGTTGCTAGTAAGTTAGAAATTCCATACTCTATAGAACTAGCCAATGGAAAGCTAGTAGAGGCAAATGAAGTGATTAGAGGTTGTATAATAGAGATCGGAGAGCGTAAGTTTACTCTTGATCTTCTGCCAGTCGAGTTTGGAAGCTTTGACGTGGTAGTTGGAATGGATTGGTTGAGGAGCAACCGAGCTGAGATCGTATGCCACGAGAAGATCATTCGCATCCCGATGGCGAATGGAGAGACGATTGTAGTGCATGGAGAGAAGCATGATACGCCTCTAAGAATTATCAGTTGTTTGAAGGCTCGAAAGTTTTTGCAGAAGGGATGTGTTGCCTTCTTGGCTCACGTTGTTGATAAGGAAATAGTAGAGCCAAAGCTAGAAGATATCCCTATGGTAAGGGAACATCCTGAAGTCTTCCCCGAAGACTTGCCAGGATTGCCGCCATAACGACAAGTCGAATTCCATATTGACTTGGTTCCAGGCGCCGCGCCTGTAGCCAAGGCACCTTATCGACTTGCACCTTCCGAGATGCAAGAGCTGTCGACGCAACTTCAGTAACTTTTGGACAAGGGATTTATTAGGCCAAGCTTCTCTCCTTGGGGAGCTCCAGTACTGTTTGTCAAGAAGAAGGACGGTAGTTTTCGCATGTGCATTGACTATCGAGAGCTAAACAAGTTGACCATCAAGAATCGGTATCCTTTGCTGAGGATTGATGATCTTTTCGATCAACTTCAAGGTTCAAGTTATTACTCCAAAATCGATCTTCGATCCGGTTATCACCAGCTGCGGATTCAAGAAGAGAGTATACCGAAGACTGCCTTTAGAACTCGCTATGGACATTACGAGTTTCTAGTAATGCTGTTTGGTTTGACAAACGCGCCGGCAGTGTTTATGGATCTTTAATGAAGCTCATAAATCAAGGTACTTGATCCACCCAGGATCGGACAAGATGTACCAAGATTTGAAGGATTTCTACTGGTGGCCGAGATTGAAAGGTGATGTTGCAACTTATGTTGGAAAATGTTTGACTTGCGCCAAGGTGAAGGCCGAGTACCAGAAGCCTTCAGGTCTTCTGCAGCAACCTGAGATACCCATGTGGAAGTGGGAACAGATCTCGATGGATTTTATAACAAAGTTGCCAAAGACACCCAGAGGTCATGATACGATTTGGGTAATCGTAGACCGTCTGACAAAGTCAGCGCACTTTTTGCCAATCAGAGAGAAGGATAACACAGGTAAGCTAGCTGAGCTATAACTAAGGGAGATAGTTGCACGTCATGGGGTGCCTATCTCGATTATATCTGATAGAGATGGAAGATTTATGTTAAGGATTTGGCAATCTTTCCAAGAAGCGTTTGGTTCACAATTGAATTTGAGCACCGCATTTCATCCACAAACGGACGGCCAAAGTGAGAGAACGATTCAGACGCTTGAAGATATGTTACGAGCTTGCGTAATGGACTTGGGTGGCAGTTGGGACACTCACCTGCCTTTGGTAGAGTTTTCCTATAACAACAGCTACCATACAAGCATTCAAGCTGCACCGTTTGAAGCTCTCTACGGACGGAAGTGTCGATCGCCGTTATGCTGGGCAGATGCAGGCGATAGACAGCTAGTTGGTCCCGAATTGGTTCAAGAGACGACATATAAGATTATACAGATCCGAGAACGCATCAAGGCGGCTCGCGATCGCCAAAAGAGCTATGCGGACCAAAGAAGGAAACCTTTGGAATTTGAAGTGGGAGATATGGTTTTGTTAAAAGTCTCACCTTAGAAAGGTGTGGCACGCTTTGGAAAGCGTGGTAAGTTAAACCCACAATTTATTGGACCGTTCAAGATCCTGGAGAGGGTTGGTCCTGTAGCATATAAGTTGGAACTACCTACAGAAATTAATGGTGTTCATGATACATTCCATGTATCTAATCTGAAGAAGAGTCCAACACAAGAAACAGTGATCATTCTTGCTGATGAAGTTCACATTAACGACACACTCCACTTTACCGAAGAACCTGTTGAGGTTACTGACTGGAAAGTTAACAAAACTCGGAGGAGTAGTGTTAAGCTTGTCAAGGTTAGATGGGACGCACGTCACGGGCTCACGGCCCAGAGTTTACTTGGGAGCGTGAGGACCGTATGAAAGCTAAATACCCGTATTTATTCCCTAACACCCCTGCAGCTAGTAGTAGAGCATAAAATTTCGGGATGAAATTTTCTTAACAGGGGGAGAATGTGACAACTGTCAAAAATTCAGGTATCCGTACAATTAATTAACCATGATTAGTCCTTAATTACTGTGCTGAATTTGCAATTAACTGCTTTCTGATTACTGCCATCTACAAACATGTGCATCACATATTGTTTAATGTCATACCAATATTGCATTAAAGCTTTGTTGCCTCAATTGATGCATTAAGTACAGTTAGCACAGTTATCTGATAAATCAGGAAAATGCTGACAGAACTCAGCACATAGACAGACAGTGCATTGAGACACAGAATGAGCCAGAAACTAAGTATTACACTAGTGTAGTGTGTAGGAAAGTAAGGATCACAAAACTGCCTTTCTAAATGATAGTTTAAGTGCCGGAAAGTGCCTAAAACTCACCCAAAGTGCTGAATTCAGCAAAATTCAGCATAAATCAGCATTTTAACAATCTAATTTTATGCAGAAACATGGTTAAATGGTCCCGAATGCTTTCCTAAGTGTCGGGAATCAAAAGTGTCACAAAAAAAATACATAAAGCACACTAAACTGCAAAGTTTAGCACATTAACAAACCAGTAACCAACCGAACAACCGGACACTACCCGAAACATCAAATTTACACTAGAAGCACTGGTTTAACATTACCAAGCTAGTTATGGTCCCCGAACATCATAACACCCTATAAAATATCATGTAACCAAGTAACTAACTACATACTTGAAATTTTACCCTAAACTAACTAGATAATTAAACCTACTCTACATGCCCCACACCTAGTAATCGGCCATGCCCACCTCCATACCTCAAGATTTCATTTCATTATTAAATTGGATTATGTTCCCTTGTTACTAGCACATTATACAAAAGATAGAAGGATGAGATGGTTATAAGGAAGGACTTGTAAGACTTAAGCTCATTCATCACACACTAGAAAAACACACAACTCTCTCTCCCTCTTGTCTTGCTCTCGGCCGAACCAAGCACCACCATCACCACCATTTTTCAATCAAGTTACAACCATTCCAAGCTTATACAAAGGTGCAAGAGATCATACAAAGAAGCTAGGAGCTTGTGGAAGTTCAAGAACCTTTCTTGTGTGCTTTTATCCACCTCATTTCTTCACTTGATCATCCCTAGCCTTGTGCTAGTGGTAAGAGTCTTGATCTTGCTAGTTTACTTCTATTTTAAGTGGTTAAAAGGAGAAACATAACCATAATCTTGAAGAACACTAAAGATCATAAGAATGAAACTTGAACATAAGCATGTTTAATGATGAAACTAAGTTGTTTATGTGATGATTTGATTGTTGATTGTTGTTTGCTCATACATATGATGTAGATCATCATATGATCTTGCTAGATCATGATTAAAAAACATAATCTAGAAAGATGAGAAAGTAGAAATGTTGAAGGATGATAGATCATCCACACATGAATCATGAACTTGAAAGAATACCTTGATTTCTTGAAAAATAATGATCAAAGTGAGTAGTAACACTTGTAGATCTAAAGATTTATGGATGATTTCTAAAGAAACCAAGTTAAAAATATAAGTTTCACTTAATCTTGGTTCTTACATAAACAAACTTTATTTTTGGTGGTTAAACAAGTGTAGAAGCACCTGTGTAACAAGAAGAATGCATAAAGAAATATTTTTAGAAAACATGATTTGAAGTTGTAAACATCTATAATATTTAAAAATGAAGTTTTTAAAGAACTAATCACACTTTAAAGGATAACAAGGCTTACTAATAACACTGGTGAGTTCCTACAAACTTTTACAAATATTCAAGTTCATAAAGTGGTTGATTATTACTTGTTTTCGGCAAATTGGTAAGTAAATGTTGTTTATTGTTGATTGTGGATTGATTGTGATGATTTTTACAAAAGAAAATGATATGCTTGAAAGCATGGAAACCTCCATTTTTAGGGGAAACTATGGCAAAATTTTCTAAAAATCTAAACACTTAGAAAAATATTTCTAAACAAGTATTTACAAGTGTATTTTAAGCCCTAAATTTTTACAAACTTTGCCATAATTGTTTGTTACAAAAATACAAATATTAGAGGTTGGTTTTCATAAATAAAAGTGACTAAATATGTATTTAGGAAATATATATTTAGAAGACACCATGTGTGTGATTATTTGTATATTTTGTGTATTAGTTATATTATTTTAGGACATGAAATAATATAACTCATTAAAATACCAAGGATTACAATCCAAAATATTACCAAAATTCCAAGAATATGAATATACAAGTTACACACAAAATATTGGTGAAACCGAACAAAGGAATGTAACTTGTAAAATATTCCGGAAAATTGATTCACAAAGTATATTTTGGTAAATAATATTTTGGACACCAAGGAACAAAAATATTTTTTTTACTATTATTACAAATTTATATCATATTTTGACAAGAAGAAAATATATTACTTTTAGGAAAGATATATTTTCTTGAAGTAAACTTGAAATACATTATTTTTGGAGAAAATAAGGTTATATATATTTTCTAAGTTAGACTTGAAAATATATTACTTTTGGAACTTATATGAAAATACAATATTTTTGCCAAAAGAAAAATTATAAATAATTTTTCTAAGTAATATTTATTACAATATATATTTTGGAGATATATATTGGTGGACTTTTTATTTAAAGATAATATTCCGGGAAATTAATACGAAATTAAGTATAAGAATACTTAATGAATACAATAAAAATACGTATTCTCATACGTATAAATGCACACCGGAATACGACCCTAATACATGGCAAAAATATACAAGTATAAGAATACGAATACAAATACCCCCATCCTTGGGAAGGAAATACAAGTATAAATACTTGTGAAATATTAAGTTAAGATATATTGTTTTAACAATTACTCCAAAATTTAATAAACATAATTTAAGTTAAAATATTAATTATCTTAACAAATAATTATATAACTTGGAATAATATCGAAGACACAAAGAAATGTAACTCAAAGACATTAACACAAAGTCAAGGCACGACCCGTTCGTCTAATAGACATTAGCACGTTGTAGGTAGTCGTGTTCACCGAAGGAGCTTGAGTTATGATTGTTGAAGACGCAAGACTGTGAGTTCATGACCCCCTTTTCTTTTAACTGTTTTCGGTTTTATAACTTCGGGGGTGAAATACATGTTACAACTATTTACAAACATTTTGATTTGGTATGGTTAGCTAAGGAAGGGCACTACTTGATCATGTGAGTGGTGGGTATAACACTTAAGGCCATTAATCCTCGTCGTAGGACCGAGGGACATGAGTGATAGATCTATTTTGGTGTAGCGACCCCACACCCATGTGGACCAGGGTGGCCCATGTGGTGACTATGTCTTATTCCCGGAGACAAATTTGCTAGGTTTGAGTTTTCCTGCATCACTTCACACATATCAATGGCCTTGCAAACCATTGGTGATCTGTTTTCCTTGTTGCTTTCATACCAGGAGTTTACAAACATACATACATACTTACAATGATATCAAAGGTTTACTCATACACACAAACAAACACATGAACTCGCTCAACTTTTGTTGATGTTTTAAAACTACATGTATTTCAGGGAATTAGTTGTGGATCTGGCGGGCGTTCGGAAGTTCCAAGTGTGGTTTTAAAAATAAAAGATGTCATCCATGGTCTTCGGATTTGGTTAGGGTGTCTTATTCCTGGACGAGACACGTCTTCCGAATCCTGGTTTTCTTTAATGTCATCTGTCGAGTCTTTGTGAACTCTTAAACAAGTTGCATGGTTTGTACTCGAATTTGAATTTCTATGTTTTAAGACAATGTTGTTATTATGTTTTTAAACTTAATTAATGGATGACCATTTATGGTTTATATCATACAGTTGTTGTTATGATTGAATGCAATGGTATTAAGAAAGTCACACCATAATCACGCTTCCGCAAAAGTCACGGTATGACAGCGTACTCAATTCTTACCCGTGTGCTGTAATTTCTTTCGTCCTTAGGTCAGCAAGCGAATCAAAACCAGAACAATCCACCGGTGTGTACGTTCAAAACGTTCATGGATTGCAATCCTCAAACTTTCAGTGGAGCTGAAGGTCCCGTAGGACTGCTCCGTTGGTTCGAGAAAGCCGAATCCGTTTTTGCTATGTGTAACTGTCTAGAAGGGGACAGGGTGAAGTTTGCTTCTGGCACCTTGGAGGACGGTGCTTTGACTTGGTGGAATGCTCAGGTGCAGATGCTTGGCATTGAGATGGCAAATGCTACTACCTGGGATGATTTTAAGGAACTGATGAGAGAGGAGTACTGTCCTCCTGAGGAGGTGCAAAAGTTGGAAAACGGGTACTATAACCAGAAGATGGAGGGATCTGAAATCGAGGCTTACACAAAACGGTCTCACGAGCTGGCAAACATGTGTCCTAACCTATCTCGACCACCACCTCGCAGAATCGAACTCTACATTAAGGGATTGGCTGCAAATCTCAACGACCTACCACGGATTATCAGGCTGGCTCACAAGATTACTGACCAGGAGGTGGAGCGTGGCTCGCTGCCACCACATGTTGCTGCTACTGCTACTGCTGCTATTGTTACCACCACCACTGACAACAAGGGTAAGTGGAACGACGCAGATAACACAACAAACTCGAATCAATCGCAAAAGAAGCCTGATAAGAACAGTAGCCGCAGTTTTAGTCAATCATCTTTGGTAAATTAGAATCAAAACCACAGCAAGACTTCCGGTTACCCAGGAAAACAGCCGAAGTGCAATAAGTGTGGTTTCCACCACTATGGCCAGTGTAGCCGAGCATGTCAAAGGTGTGACAAGGTGGGTCACATGGCGAAAGATTGTAGAGCTCCACATCCCAAGAAACAACAGCAACAACCTCAGCAACAGCAACAGAGGCAACAACCCCAGCAGAATCGGGGTAATCAGAGGGGATGTATCAGTGCGGCAGTGAAGGGCATTTCAAGAAGGATTGCTCGCAATTGAATCAGAATGCCAACAATAACAATGGGGGTAATCGCCAGAACAACAACAATGCGGGAAACAACAACAATGGGAATAACAGTGGGAATGGAGCTCGCGGTAGGGCGTTCACTATTGGGGCAGGCGATGCAAGGAACGATGGCAACGTCGTGACCGGTACGTTCTCTGTTAATGGTATTATTGCTTCTGTGTTATTCGACTCTGGTGCCGACTGGAGTTATATGTCTTTGGGGTTCAGTCGTCAGCTAGGGTTGACTCATGCGCCTCTTGTAAACAAACACGTAGTGGAATTAGCCGATGGTAAGTCGATAGAAGCCACACATGTACTCTTAGGGTGTAAACTCGATCTTCTAGGTCAAGTGTTCGACCTTGACCTTCTTCCCATCACTCTTGGTAGCTTTGATATAGTTGTTGGTATGGATTGGTTCTCAAAACATCGAGCAGACATACTTTACAGGGACAAGATTGTGCGCATACCTCTCCCTAGTGGGGAACCGTTAACCGTTCAGGGTCATCGAGGTGGTGCAACCATTAACATTATTTCATCTATGAAAGCTCGGAAGTGTTTACGGAAGGGCTACCCTGCTATTCTTGTGCTTATTACTGATACTCAGCCTGAAGAGAAGAAAATCGAAGATTTACCAGTCGTACGGGAGTTTCCTGACGTTTTTCCTGAGGAACTTCCAGGTTTACCTCCGCATCGTCAGGTGGAATTCCAAATTGATCTTACACCAGGAGCAGCTCCGATTGCTCGTGCACCTTATCGTCTTGCACCTGGAGAGTTGCAAGAATTGTCCAATCAGCTCCAAGAACTGCTGGATAAGGGCTTTATCCAACCCAGTTCTTCGCCTTGGGGAGCCCCGGTGTTGTTTGTAAAGAAGAAGGACGGATCATTTCGTATGTGTATTGATTATCGCGAACTCAACAAGGTGACGGTCAAGAATAGTTATCCTTTACCTCGCATAGACGACCTGTTCGACCAGTTGCAAGGGTCGAGCTTCTACTCAAAGATTGATCTAAGATCGGGCTATCATCAGATGAGAGTCCGAGAAGAGGATGTTCCAAAAACACCTTTTCACACGCGGTATGGCCATTACGAGTTCCTGTTCATGCCATTCGGGTTAACCAACGCACCAGCAGTATTTATGGACCTCATGAACCGCGTATGTAAACCATATCTTGATGATTTTGTCATCATGTTTATCGACGACATTCTGATCTATTCTAAGAGCAAGGAGGACCACGAGCGGCACCTGCACCTGATCTTGGAGCTCTTAAGGAAGGAGCAGCTTTACGCGAAATTTTCTAAGTGTGACTTTTGGATTCAAGAAGTACACTTCCTCGGCCACATCATTAACGAATTGGGGATACACGTGGATCCTGCTAAGATTGACTCAATCAGGAATTGGGCAGCACTAAAGAATCCTTCGGAGGTGCGACAATTCCTTGGTCTCGCTGGGTACTATCGAAGATTTATTGAGGGTTTTTCAAAGATCGCTCAACCTTTCACTACTCTGACACAGAAGGGTGTAGTGTATACTTGGGGGATGAAACAGGAAGACGCCTTTCAGCTTCTGAAGCAAAAACTCTGCAGTGCACCGATTTTATCTCTACCTGAGGGTACCGAAGATTTTGTAGTGTATTGTGACGCCTCTATTCAGGGTCTCGGTTGCGTGTTGATGCAACGCGAGAAAGTTATAGCTTACGCCTCTCGACAGTTGAAGGTCCATGAAAAGAATTACACAACTCACGACTTAGAGTTGGGGGTCGTGGTGTTTGCTCTCAAAATCTGGAGGCATTACTTGTACGGTACCAAATGCACTATTTATACCGATCACAGGAGCCTTCAGCATATTTTTGACCAGAAGGAGTTGAACATGCGACAGCGTCGCTAGGTAGAACTCTTAAACGACTACGACTGTGCAATCAAGTATCATCCAGGCAAAGCTAATGTTGTAGCTGATGCCCTTAGTCGAAAGGAATCGAAACCCAAACGTGTTCGCGCCTTGCAGCTCACAATCCATTCTAACTTACCTGATCAGATCCGTTTGGCTCAGATTGAAGCATTTACTACTTCATGGAACGAATATGGATTCCTTTATTTGGTAACCTTAGAGATCTTGTGATGGGCGAAGCGTACAAATCTCGATATTCTGTTCATCCGGGTTCGGATAAGATGTATCAGGACCTTAAAATCTTATACTGGTGGCCGAATATGAAGGCCCACATCGCGACTTATGTAAGTAAATGTTTGACTTGTTCAAAAGTCAAGGTGGAGTATCAGAAACCCTTAGGCCTACTTCAGCAACCAGAAATACCTATGTGGAAATGGGAACAAATCTCCACGGATTTTGTCACCGGGCTACCTAGAACTCAAAACGGAAATGATACCATCTGGGTAATCGTTGACCGTCTCATGAAATCCACGCACTTTCTCGCGATCAAGGAAACTGATAAGTTCTCACAACTCGCCGGCATTTATCTGAAAGAAGTGGTTTCTAGACATGGGGCGCCAACCTCCATTATCTCTGATCGTGATCCGTGTTTCATATCTGATTTGTGGCAAGCGATGCACATATCATTTGGCTCACGTCTCGATATGAGCACTGCCTATCACCCTCAAACGGATGGTCATAGTGAGCGAACCATCCAGACATTAGAAGACATGCTGCGGGCATGTGTTATTGATTTTGGTAAAGGTTGGGAGAGACACTTACCCTTGGTGGAGTTTTCTTACAATAATAGTTATCATACCAGTATTCAAGCAGCTCCGTTCGAGGCTTTATATGGACGGAAATGTCGATAACCTCTTTGTTGGGCTGAAGTGGGTGACAGCCAAATCACGGGCCCGGAGCTTGTGCTTGAAACTTCTGAGAAGATTGTACAAATCAGAAATCATATGGTGGCAGCGCGCGACCGTCAGAAAAGCTACGCTGACAAGCGTAGGAAACCTTTGGAGTTTGTTGTAGGCGATCGCGTTATGTTGAAAGTCTCACCCTGGAAGGGTGTGGTGCGTTTTGGGAAACGTAGTAAGCTTAATCCGCGTTATGTTGGGCCGTTCAAAGTTCTGGAACGAATTGGTCAGGTGGCGTACAAGCTTGAGTTACTAGCTGAGTTGGGTAACGTTCATGATGTTTTCCATGTTTCACAGTTTACGAAGTGTTTGTTCGATGAAACACTTGTGATACCGTTTCAAGAGCTAAAAAATGACGACAAGTTGCAATTTGTCGAAGAAAAAATCGAAATTATGGACCGGGAAGTCAAGGTTCATAAACATAGCCGAATTCCAATCGTGAGAGTTCGATGGAACTCAAGACGTGGACCGGAGTTCACGTGGGAACGTGAGGATCAGATGAAGCTCAAGTATCCTCGCCTTTTCCCAACGAAACAATCTAATCCTGGTGCAACTAATGAATTTCGGGACGAAATTCCCCTTAAAGTTGGGGATGATGTGGTACCCGAGGAAAATCCATGGCCATCCTGATTTGACACTTCGCCGCTTTTGGATTACTTATCAAATTTCAGGACGAAATTTCTTTCAAGTTGGGAATGATGTGACAACCCGAGTTTTCAAGGTCTTTCCTCGACTCGCTACTTGTTTACAATTCTGTTTTCGTAATTTATTTGCGTTATAATTATATGTATGATTGCTACATGATTAAGGTAGTGTTATGTGTGATTGTTTTAGGATTAGTTGATGTTTCATGTCTTTCGCCAACTTCACTTCGACGAAACCTTACCCGACGAAGATAGGATTTTCATCACAATCCTTACTCGACGAAGTATAGTTCTTCGTCCTCACCTTTGCTCGACGAATCATTGGATTTCGTCACCACCTCATGACGAAGAATACTTCTTCGTCAAATGTATAGTTCGCCGTATGGGCTTTTGGCCCAAGTGAGGCCCAACATACCCGGCTATATGTACTGTGCTCGCATATCATTACGTAAGATCACAATCAGCGAAACCCTAGACCCTCCTTCCCCTCCCTTGCACTCAGCGGCAATCTTTATTCCTTTCGAAGTGCTTCCAAGTCTCATCCTGCAACCGGTTAGTATGTGATTATCCCACAAGACCTGCTTGTTTCATTGTTTGATTGTTTTGTGATGATTGTGACCTATTGTGGATATAGAGACTCGATAGAAACCATACTCATATGTTGTGCTAATTAGGGTTTTGATAATTTATTGGTTAATCAGTTAGACTAGAACATGCAGAATGAGAATTCTTTGTCTTGTATTCATTCATGATCACTGCACAGAGTCGATGATTCTGTTTGTTGTTTGAATATTATGCTACCTGTGGTCTATGAATATCAAATGAATCGGTGATACGGATACGTGCATGATGATGATCTGGTAATCTAGAGTTCATGGCTAGGTTTGATATTGGTGATTGATAGGTTAAGGGTTCATGATACTGTGGTTCAGTTGGGTAGGGCGATGTTAAAAAACTGTCATGTCTAGGGTTGTGATCATTGAAGACTGTAAATGTAGTGACGAAGTTCCCTCCTCGACGAAACTCCCATGTCGACGAAGGATGGGTTCTTCATCGACAGGGTTATGGTGAACAATGGGTTTTTCGTCGATGAGGACTTCGACGAACAAGGTAGTTCTTCGTCGATGAGGACTTCGACGAACAAGGTAGTTCTTCGTCGATAGGATAAACAAACAGAACAGATGTTTAGGTTGAGTGTGGTTATGAATAACTATGTGATGAAATTATATTATTACCTGTTAATGATATTAATTGTGACTGAGGGAACATAATTTGGCTTTCATGAATAAGCACACTTAATTGTTAGGAGTTGTTATGAATCATATATGTGAAGTGTGGATTTGTATGAGTTTGAATAGCGGAAATGTGTTATTCAGTGATCGTTGCTTCGAATGCACACTACCATTATAATTTATACGTGAATTATGCGAATGTAAACTGATTGTCTGTACATGAATACCATAGGCTTTGACTGATTAAGTGTGAACGAATAACTAGTCATACCGAGCAAACCAAGGTGAGTTCACTTCTCTCAAAACAAGCATGTGTCCGGTGGGGACAATCAAACAGACAAAACTTATAATAGGATTTTCGTAAACTTATATCCTTGTAGGGGATATGAGGCGGTTTTCAAATACCCACATCCTTGCAGGGGATGTGAGGCGGATTTCACAAACGCATATCCTTGCAGGGGATATGCAACGGTTTTCAGTAAATGTTGATGTTGGATAATACACTCACTTTCTATCACTTAAGTCCCATCATACTACCGGGTTAGTTGCTTGTAGGGCAACGGGGTTATTAGTTGATAGCGCTATTACGTTTGGCACCCTCACGACGTACCTGGATAGGACGGGCGTGAACTAATAACTTTAAATCATGACCAATGTTTGATAGAGCATTGCAGAAGGGAAAAAAGGGCCGTCTGCGGTATCGAGTTATTATCAGCATAACGTAACTTAAGTCATTGTTTGGTAACAAAACGGTTAAACACATTGTGAACTCACCAGCGTGTCTGGTACACTTTTTCTGCATACTTGTAGGGCCTTAGGTACATTGTTATGGAACTTGCTATCTGGGAAGCTGGAGTAGTCATGGGTCGTGGCATTTTGGAACGCTTCTCACTGATGCATTGTTTTGAACATTTACATTTTTAAACTTATTGAATATACTATTATGCTTCCGCTGAATATTGTTTGACTATTTAAACTAGTGTTTGAAATATTTCTTTCGACTTAATGAAAAGTTTTACTTTACTTATGGTTCAATGTGATTGGTGGCTAGATCCTGGTACGTCACACGCCTCACGGGGGTTTCCGCTTGTGGTATTTTTGGGGGTGTGACAATACCTGACATTTATTTTATGTTTGGGATTATACTCACACACATTCATACTATACACATGCTTGTACATGCCTTAAAATGCCCTAAAACACTTAAACATATTGAAGATATTGCATAATTGGACAATCCATCAAACAACAAGGGCTAAAAATGACATTTTTTAATTTTTGGAAAAACATACGGGCCGAATCCTAAAAACATACGGGCCAAATGTATGCTCGGATGTTGCAGAATTATTTAATTGGACCTCATTTCCACCTCTCATCTCTTCCAATCACCTTCTAACCTCATTTAAACTCAAACTCTAATCCACCCCTATATAAACAAGCATCCCTCACCTTATGTTCACTTTCCACACCTCAAATCTACTCCAAAACACTCAAGAATTCTCAAGAAACTTGCAACTTTAAGAAGAAAGTTCTAAGTGTTCAAGTGAGTTTTCAACTCATTTCTTCAACCCTTTCTTCTCATTTCTTGCTTCCTAACTCCTTGGATAACATATAGGGATGTTACCCAATGTTCACCAAGGTGTACAAGGTGGTACATCACCTATATGAGGCTCCAAAGTGAGTACAAAATTATGTTTTGTTTAACTTGTTCTTGTTACATTAAATCTTATGGAAAAGTTGCACCAAATCCTGTTCCAAACTAAACCCATGTTGAGGGATTTGTGTTGTGGCAAATTTCCAGAAGTTATGAGGTTCATAACCTCCAAAACTTTCTGTTTTAAAGGTTCCAAGAAGCCTAAACAAGTGTTGAAACCATCCAAGCTCACAACCCTCAATGTTGTGAGACTTGGGTTTTGGTGAAAGTGTGAACAATGGAGCCTTGGCTTCCAACTATGATTCCCTTACCTCACTTGCTTGATTTGTTAGTCAATCTTACCTCTGAGTTACCAAGTAAGCTTACTAGTAACAAAGTGACCATACTATACCAAGTCTTCAAACATTTGCCATGTTTGGAATGCACTAGTCTAGTTTGTACTCACTTGGTTGCTTGGTAATTTAGATGATACAATATTCCAAGTAACTTTCAAGAACCAAAATGAACCAACCCCACCTCGTCTCAAACATTTGCCATGTTGGGTATGTACTCGTCAGGTTGTCCTCATTTGGCTAATTAGTAAATTACGTACTTTCAATTTTAGTCAATATTCATGACCTACCGAAATCATCAACTAAGTTGATGATTTTGTGCTTTGGTTAATCATATAACGAGGTTTAATGGATGTTGATCATCCAACCTCCTTGTATGACCATTTCATGGTACCTTATAACATTATGACCATAATATATATTTCCATTATTTTAATTCAAAACCCAATACAATCAATCGAATCCACATACTCATACACCTCCGTTTCCCCATTGTACGGTAACTTCGGTGTTCTAAACTCAACGACTCGTCAAACTCACTCACGTGGAATTCTACGCAAACCGTGAGTATACTTGACCCACTTTACGCTTTAAACCACTTTTGGGTATAACATGTACAATCTGTCAAATTCACGAGACACACACATACAATCTTTTGCAGACACTCAATCCGCTAAAAGCATGTTACTTGTTATACTTGATGTTTATACATGCTAGAATACATTCATGAAACCTATTTATCATTAACTTCGTGAGCCTACCTTAACATGTATAGCGCTATAGGAGTAGCATACTACCCGTTTGTTAGGTCATTGTTATGTATTCAATCATTTTGTACCGTATTTTCATTGCAATGCTAAGATTAAGCTAGTGGACACTTTGACTTGACTTATATTTTTTGCATGCTAGTATGATATGTAACTTAGTATACAGATTGCTATGTTTGGGTTTGAGACAATCTTCTATATGTATGCTATGTAACCAAACTTATATACTCGCCAACCTTGTGTTGACTTTTACTTTAATACATGTTGCAGGAAATGTATGATGACGCTCAAGAAATCGATTTATGGCGAACTAGAAACGCACTTAAATTTGTGTTATGTATTTCCTTATGTTGTGTTGCATTTAAGTTTGCAAGATGTTGTATTTTCCATTTCAAGACAATGTATTTTCGTTTAGAATGAATATTGTTATTTAAATTATTGTCACATTTAGCAAAGTTATGAGGTCTCAAGCAATCTATTTTCATACCGCCTCGATGTTTCCGCCATCGGTTGGGGTGTGCCAAGACATCTCTACATTTGAGGCTTAAAGTTGGTTTAAAATTATGTTTTTGTTAAACTCTCTCAAACACTATTCATCCTTCCTCATTTCTTGAACATCTTCAAGTTGCCACAAATCTCATTATTGGGATAGGTTGGATTGAAGATTATTATAGAAATGAAAGGTGTTTAACTCACTACCTAAGTCACTAAAACAACTTCCAAGTAACAAACTAAACAAGACTACACCAAGTCTCCAAACACTACCCATGTTTAGGATGCTCTCGTCTAGTCAAGTCACTTGGTTGTTTAGGTTATTTAGATTAATTAGTTTATCTAAGTAACTTCCAAGAAATCGAAGTGAATCAACCACACCTCGTCTCCAACATTTGCCATGTTGGGTATGTACACGTCTTGGTTGATCTCATTTGCCTACTTAGTAAATTTAGATACTTGTTAGTTTACATACTTATGTTTCATGACTATCCGAATCATTCTTATGATGATTTGTGTATTGGTGAACAATAGGGTTAATATATTCATCAAACCCATGCATGACCATACTTGATAATCTATGTCTTAGACTTAGAATTGTGACTATATAAATTATATAATATCTAATCCGAAACCAAACCATGGCACTTACAAAAATAATGGTAGGATATTATGTGTTGAGGTGGATAATATTTTAGTTATTGATTCCTTAAATTGGACTTCTAATTGGTGAATTAGTGCCCTTGAAAAACACTCTAAACATAGTGTTTAAATGAGTGTCTTACTTTTATATATATTCAAACTTATAAATTCTTGAATCCATTCCATCGTCGAATCCATAAACTCACACACCTTTGTTTATCCTTTTAGGATAACCTCGGTGTTCCATCCTTCAAATCATCCAAGACTCACTTTGTGGAAAACATTTGCAAACCGTGAGTATATTTGACCCTCTTTCATTTTAAACCACTTTTGGGTGTAACATGTATAAACTATCAAATTCACAAAAACACACAATCAATCTTATGCAAACACTCAATCCATTAAAAACATGCTACCTGTTATACTTAATGTTTATACATGCTAGAATACTTCCATTCAGTCTACATGTCATTAACTTCACGAGCCTACCTTAACATGTATAACGCTATAGGTTTAGCACACCGCCCATTGTTGGGTCATTGTTAAGTATTCTATCATAACGGTCTTGTTCACTTGTTGGCGAGATAACGCTAGTGTACATTTTGGTTTGACACTTAGGTTATGCATGCTAGTATATTGTTAAACTTAGTATAAAATTGCCAAGTTTGATTTGAGACTTTATTCATATATGCAATGTAGAACAAACTTGTATGCTCACCGACCTATTTTGTGTTGACGGATACTTTAATACATATTGTAGGAAATTGATGATGAAATCTCGAGAAAACTACTAGGAAGATAGTTTTTGGTAGGAAGGTTATGAATCAATCTTATCCCTTAGATATAAAATAAATGGCTAAAAATTAATTGGGTGGAATTCAACAAAAAAAAAAAGAGGTGTTGGGTTTGTTTAAGGGTATTCTAGTCCATCAAAGCACATAGTTTATCTCTCCTCCAATTTCTCCTGTTTTTAAAACATTAATAACTCTTTTATACGACATTAATTTTTTTTTATAAAAATTGCACCATAAAAAAACGAGCGTTTTTATCTTTAAAACAACTTCACTATTGCTATGCTTTTGAAAAAAAAAATCAAAAACCGAGATGCGTAAAACATAATGAACAAAAAACACAAAAAAAAATGATTTTTTTTCTAAAACACAATGGACTAAAAACACAAAAGAAATTGTTTTTTTTTTAAATGCAATGGACAAAAAACACAAAAGAAAATGTATTTTCTTCTAAAACACAATGGATTACAGAAACAAAGTGGTGTTTCTAAAATGCAATACACTAAAAACACAAAAGAAAATGTATTTTTCTAAAACACGATGGACGAAAAACATAAAAAAAGTGTTTTTTTCTAAAACGGAATGAACTAAAAACATAAAATAAGTGTTTATTCTAAAACGCAGTTGACTAAAAACACAAAAGAAATTGTATATTTTAAAAAGTAATGGACTAAAAACACAATTGAAAGTGTTTTTTTTAAACGCGTGTGTTTTTTTGTTTTTTTTTTTGTAAAACGCAATGGGAAAAACATAAAAAATATGTTTTTTCATTCTTTTGTAAAATGAAAGTCTAAACTGAAAACTATTTGTAATTTTCTTTAAGACATCATGTCAAACAACTGGTGTGCAACTTTTTACTACTGATTTCTCAATGAAATTGGAACCAATGATGTTGCCCAAACGCATGAATACATCAAGAGAAGGCTAGAATCACAGATATCTTCACTTTGACTAGAAAATGTTTAAGAAATTTGAGAAGAGAAGTACCTATTTCAATCGATTTCTCATGTTCCGTCGCATTTTATTAAATTAAAAAAAATGAGAAATTGTGTAAAAATAAATTGGGTTTCTTCAAAGAAATTGAAGCACATGTTGATTGTGTGTTTGAATCATTCATTGATGAAGAAAATCGTACTATGATGTAGTAATTCTAGAGAGAGAAGTGAAAGAGAGGTTGAAGATGGTAGGTTTTGAACATCATATGTTTTGAAGTTGCAGAGAAAGAGAAATAAAATAGATGAAAAGAGATTGACTAAAATGTCACCCCGTATGTTTTTTTGTTATTTGTCACATGTCCTCCTGTTATTGCTTTCTACACTTCCTACTCAAACCAAACTTCTTATTTGATCCTTACCCACAACAAATAATACAAAAAATAATTTTCGTATATACGTTATATTTTGTATTTCAAACCTATAAAAGATGTTTGTTATTCATTTAGCGTTTAGAAGATATTTTATTGATAAGTCATGTATCACATATATTTTATTGATAAGTTATGTATTATGTATTACACGGGTACTTAACCTAATAATTTATATAGATATAGTACTTTTTATTTAATATGATAGATATATACTACATTAGATATTATCATATATTTGTGATAGAAACTATTAAAAATATATATCAAGTTATATATATTTGTAATTACAAATATATAAAAAGTCTAGAAAGAAGTATATATACATGTAAATAAAATAACTTGAATAATTAATAAATAACAAATGATTCAAGCTCAAATCGAGTTTGAACTAAAAAGCCGTCTTATGGGCCGCATCCAAATTTTGAATATATAGATAATAGCCCAAGCTCTGTTTAGTTAAAAGAGTCGAGCTTTAGCTTCGACGAGCTTAAGATCGGCTCAAATCATATAGACCCTAGTTATAAAAAAATGTTATTCTTTGCATTTAACCAGATGTTAATTTTGAATCATAATTAGAGGTTGGTTTGAAGCAAAAGTATAGGTAGGTAATTACGGAGAAAAAACTCTCTTCAGGTTTGCTTAACAAAAAAAAAAGCATAGTCAAACTCCAAAGGCATTCCCCTAGGTTTGCTTAAAAAAAAAAAAAAAAAAAAAAAAAAAAAAAAAAAGGGCATAGTCAAACTCCAAAGGCATTCCCCATTTGGTTGGATTTTGATTTAAGGGACACTCCATTAAAATTGGAATCATTTAGTTATAGACAACTATTATTTTTAATAAAGTTTGTTAAATATGGAAATAATTACGTATGTCAAAAGGTGTATTCCACAAATTCTTATGGCCTAGTGGTAGGAGACTTGGGTTTTTCAATGGAGACTCAAGTTCAATTCCTACTTGTATCATATTGGGGTGGATATTGGGCAATGATGGTGACAAACCCACCGACGGGGGTTCGATCCTGAGCCGCACCCCGGCTTTCATCCGACTGTTACTTTAGCGAGGCTTCTCGTGTGGAGGCAGTACGGTTTCTGGGGGAACGCGGTAACCAAGTCTGACCAACCCAGTGCGAGCCCGGTTAAGACAACGTAGTCTGGGCAGATCTTGGCTAGGTGTAACGCCCCAAAAATGAAAACTCAATAAAACAAGTGAGGATAAATAACAAATGTAACATAATTAAGAATTTATGGCAAGATGGTAGTTAAATGTGGTTTAAAGATTAGATTTGTAATTTGCAACTAAGTGAAGGGGGTAAAGTGCAAAGTGATTAAACTTAACATTAATAAAAAAATAACAAATAAAACCCCAAACACAGTGAGTGTGTCTGGGGGATCGATCGAACAAGGCAGGAGGAGGGGGAAACCCTAAACTCAAGAAATCAAGCAATTGAAGCCTAAAATCATAAGAAAATCCAGTGCATGAGCCCTCTTATCGATCATCTAAGCATACCTAGTAAAGTGGTAAGTCGAATTTCTGGATTTGGTGAATTGTAGAAAAAGGGTTTCAACCCAATCATGAATTCGTGGTATGATTTGTGGTAATTAGATGTTAGGGTTACTCCCTAGAGTGGAAATCATGCTTGATTTTAGTTTAATTGAAAGAAAATTTTATAAACATATTTGTAGTAGTAGAGATGATGATATGGATGATTATACATGTTCAATGCTTGTGTGATGTTGATATTTGATGTTGATTGTAAGAAGTAATTGTTAGATAATGGTATAAAAGTTATATAATTCTAGTTGAAATTGATAATCTATGTTATGAACTAGGAAGAGTATGCATAAACTACTTGTACTATATGCTTAAATGATGGCATGCACACCAAGTGTTTGATGAAATGCATATGTGAGATTATTGGATGAGATTGGATGTAAACAATGAATGAATGTGTATAGGAAGTAATAATGGTGTGTTGAATAGTGAATTAACATAAGAAGTGTGCTTTAGATATGATTCATGTAGAAGATTAGATTTGCTAGTATCATGTGGTAGTAGTATGCTTTAGGAATGGTACCTTATGCTTAAATGATACAATGGACTCCATGTGTTGCCGAACTTTCTAAGTATGGTTATGAATTAATTGTAAGAACGTGAATGTACAAGGAAAAAAGAAATATTCGAATGGTGATTTAGGTTGGCGAATCATGGATTATGATGCTACATGTAGGATTACCTAAATACTAGTATGAATGGAAGTTGTTTATGTACATACGTGGA
Source organism: Helianthus tuberosus (assembly GCA_030545235.1). NCBI lineage: Eukaryota > Viridiplantae > Streptophyta > Magnoliopsida > Asterales > Asteraceae > Helianthus > Helianthus tuberosus. The sequence goes on along the minus strand of CM060367.1, from coordinate 18,786,324 downwards.
ATCTAGGTGAATGTGGTTGTATGTGTCTTACTACATGAGTGTGAAGCATATATAGTATAATGGGTATGTTCTAACATGCCATGATTTGATGATATGTTAAATTGTATAGAATTGTAATGAAATAATTGTTAAAATAGGACTTGTGTATGTTATAATGGACTAGTGAAAGTCAATGTGACCCATGTGTTGGAAATGGATGTTATTATGTATAAGCATATATGCTAACAATGTTGTAAACATGATAGCTTGAAAGAATAAGAACCATGTCAAGATGGTCCAACTCATGGGAAGCAAACGGGTCAAAGAGGAGGCAAAGAAACTAGCATAAACATGGCGAGCACAAGGTAAGTGATTTCCGTAATCACTTCTTAGTTTGTTTAAGTAATATAATGTTTTAATTATTAAGTTCATATGAAGTTGAGGTCAAATCAATAGATTATTTTGATAAATGCACGAACGGGTCGAATAGTTCATAGATGAATAACAAGCCGAACACGTAATAGTTAAGAAATTCCTTAACTCGGATGTTGGATTTCAAGTTCACATGATAGAATATTAATTTACAATCATGTAGGAAGAAACGTGACGCAAAACGGATGAAAAATGAGAGAGTTATGTCCGTTTCGGTAAGAATTAATGGCTAGGAAAAGTGCAGAGTTGACACGGCCGGGTGGTGAGCTGACACGGCCGGGTGAAGGTTCTGTCAAAAATATTATTTATGTGATTTATGCATCGTAGGCTTCGGTATATTATCCGTGGACTACGATGGGCCTCCCAAACATGATTTCGAGTGTTTCCTTGACGATTATAAGTTGTAAACCCAAGTCTAAGCCTCATGTAATTTATATAAGAGTATGATAGATGTATGTAATGAAGATGGACATGTATTACATGTAAATGGTATACAAGAATGCGTACGGAACACGTAGGTATGAATACATGATTGTAGGTATGATTGAATGTATATTAGGTATGTAGATATGTATGATTGTAAGTATGTATGTGTGCAAGTATGTGCGAATGCATGATTTGGATGCATTTGAGAATTAGCGTTACTAATAATGCCCTTGGGTTTGGAATGTAAGTTAATTAGATGCATTTAAATGGTTGACGTCCTTTTTACGAAGATGTAGTACTTGAATATGTTGAGATTACGGGTTTGCTAACCAAATTATTATTGAGTATGTTTTAAAGTGCAGGTTTAAGAATGTCGGACTTTCGAAGTGTTGATATAATAATGAAATGGTTGAATGTTGAAAGGATGATCGGGTTGAAGTAACTTATGCGGTTAGAATATGCTATGGACGTTTTAGTTTATACAACATTTTATGTTTGGTCGTCATCATCTACTAACGGGTTAGTTGTATGAAAATATATGTCATACCCATTTAATTGGGTAATCGAATGCGTAAGAGAAATGAAAGTACGTACACGAATGGAACTAAAATGACGGTTTTATAAGCAAACAAGTATAACGACTAACTTTTTAAAGCTTTGTTGTTGAATGTAGGTAAATCCTCAATTTAGGCGACTTGGAGAATTGGAGCGAGCACATGTTCATGATATGTCATATCAAGCGCTTCCGCTAGTTGCACTAATGTTTTGGGTCAAAATTTCTATTTTGTACAACTTGTTAGTAGACATACATTTTAACACTTGATGTCTAGGTTTTTAGTAGGGTCTTGTCAAACGAATTGTAGAATGGTATTTGTCTAACTTTTGTTGATAACAGGGGTATATCCGTCTTACGGACGGGTCATGCCCAATTTTTGTCAAAAGCATGTATTAATGTTGTTAATTTGAAGTCTTTTAATTTTCTTTGTAAGTTAATTTATAAAGACGAAAGACGGTCCTTTACAAGTTGGTATCAGAGCCAAGGTTTGAGGGATTCGAGCATATGATGTGATGCTTGAACTCAAACGGATGGCTCGTTCAAAAGTGTGCTCGCTCCAAGATCGTCAATGAGGTAACAATTTAAGTTTTTGGATAAATACAAGTATGTGTAATGTGCTTGTGGTATAAAGTTAAGTTAAGTATGTGAAAGAATAATTTTGGAGGGTGAAACGATGAATTCCAGGGACCATACGGCTGGAAACGGAACCGAAAAAGAGTTAAAACAATTAAAATAAGAAGCAGCAGCGGATTCACAAATTACAGGCCGTCGCCGACGGCTGTGTACCCGTCGCCGACGCCCCCTTCCTTTGGCCGACGCCTTAGTCTCCTGTCTACGGGAACAAGTGGCCGACGCCACATTTGGAGACCCGTCGCCGACGGACCATCAGCCGTCGCCGACGGGTTGTGCAAAGTGGATCCGCCCGAATTTTCATGTTTCGCGTATTTTAGCCAAAAGTACTTGCCGAAAGCCATTTTAATGTTCGTATAAGATCTATATAAGGCCTAGTACGACATATGTGACCACGATCAGTGGATAAGATAGACGGAATATGCTAATCATTTATTAATATGCTATTCATAAGGCCAAGAGCACGCAGGTTATGCGAAGGGTAAGCGCAATTGTTCGGAAGGGATGATCCGTGAATGCGGTCTAGGACCGGCATCAAGGCAAGTAATAAGACGAATTAACCCCTGGTACGTAAACTCAACGCGTGGATGTATGAAATAGTATAATTAGGCAAGCGAAAGAAAATTCTAGATGAATATAAGAACGACATGGTAAAGAAGTTTTAAAAATGTAACACGTGCTGAAACTTAATTCTTCGGACATAATGTGGCGATTACGCGAAGACACGAAACTAGTACGTGGATTGTGTACCTGGCCAGTACACAAGAAACGTATGACGTTCGTGAGACCGCGATAATTGTTACAGGTATGTCCGTTAGAATTGGGTAGCAGGTGGGCGTATGGGTGAAATGAGTAGTAAGACTCTCGGGAGATTGAGAGTACTACGTAAGAGTAAAAAATGCAGATGATAAGAATGAAATGTTTGAATCCGCGTGACGGATTCAAAGAATGAAAGATATGAATACAATGCTTGAATCTGCGAGACGGATTCAAGGAATGAAAGACATGAATGAAATGCTTGAATCCGCGAGACGGATTCAAAGAATGAAAGATATGGATGCAATGCTTGAATCCGCGAGACGGATTCAAGGAATGAAAGGCATGAATGTAATGTTTGAATCCGCGAGATGGATTCAAAGAATGAAGGATGTGAATGCAATGTTTGAATCCGCGAGACAGATTCAAAACATAGGAGGTACGAAAGGTATGAATAATGTGTTCGAATCCGCGAAACAGATTTAAGATATAAAAGACAAAACTAGTCTACATAAGAAGAAGTCGATAGCTTGACCATGTTAAGTAAATGTAAAGCAAATGAGCAAAAGAATGATAAGAATGAAAATATTCGAATGTGTAAATAATTACGGACCGAACAAGTAAATATTCCTTAAGTGATATGATCCAAATTATGTTTAAACTTTCATATATATATATATATATATATATATATATATATATACACATGAATATATTTATGCAAATGCGTTGTATGCAAGAATGGTAGAAAGGATAAATGGGACATACGGGTCAGATGGCGATCGCCATTTGAACTCGGTAGTTAATGATTTGATTTGTTAGGTTTATACTCATAGGTGAGCTTGAAGAATGGACACGCAATGTCACTGATCGGAAGGGAATGATCATCGTAAGATATGGATAATGAATCAATGGAATTTACTTCCGTCAGGTATGTATAAAAAGAGTTATAACTTAAATAGGAGGTTATGACTCGACTAGAGATGGATGTGTTAGAATAGAATGTATATATATACAAACCGTAATGCAAAAATGTAGAATGAATTTCAAAATGTTCGTAATGATCGTCGAGTGGTATAGAACTTGAATGCTCGTAACTGTGGAAGTTCTGATATAATGTAAGAGACGACAAGTATCGTTAAGAAATACTAACCCTGATGCTCGGCTTGTTGGCCATGTTCATTTGAACAAAACATTGTAGAAAAGATACGCATGACATAAATAACAATAGTAACCATAGAAATAATGCATAGTTTTCGTGTTAAGTATGGATAAGTGAGTTTAAGAGAGGTGATTTTGGTTGTAATAATAAGTCTTTGAATGATTATAATATGCGTATGATAATATATGGACCCCTCCTATGAGCTTAAGGGTAATCAGAAGTAAAGATAGTAATGGAATGTTTAGGATGGCTCATAGTGAACAAAATGAAAGATAGCATATGATGTATGAGTAGAATGAAATAAATCGACTTATTTCAATTAGTAAATATGCTTAAATAGGATGTTAGAAACAAGCCATAGACGTAGCTTGTATGGTTAATAACTGTATACAATTGGAATAAATTCGATGAATGAAGCGCTAGTGATGGTATGTGCTAGGAGCTAGCATTATAAAGTGAAAACGACACTAATAAGAGCTCTGGATCAGATTCTGATCTTAATGCGATTATGAAAGTAAATTACTTGATTTAAGAATGGAGGGACAATGCGTACAAAGACGTTTATGAATGAATGAAACTCTTGCCAAGATCTCGAATGCATCCATGTTGTGCTAAGCCTCGTGAATGAAAAGATGAAAAAGTAGGAATAGAATTGGTCCAGCTGGAATAAGAAAGGTTTCAGGGACGAAACCTCTTTTAAGGGGGGTAGACTTGTAACGCCCCAAAAATGAAAACTCAATAAAACAAGTGAGGATAAATAACAAACGTAACATAATTAAGAATTTATGGCAAGATGGTAGTTAAATGTGGTTTAAAGATTAGATTTGTAATTTGCAACTAAGTGAAGGGGGTAAAGTGCAAAGTGATTAAACTTAACATTAATAAAAAAAATAACAAATAAAACCCCAAACACAGTGAGTGTGTCTGGGGGATCGATCGAACAAGGCAGGAGGAGGGGGAAACCCTAAACTCAAGAAATCAAGCAATTGAAGCCTAAAATCATAAGAAAATCCAGTGCATGAGCCCTCTTATCGATCATCTAAGCATACCTAGTAAAGTGGTAAGTCGAATTTCTGGATTTGGTGAATTGTAGAAAAAGGGTTTCAACCCAATCATGAATTCGTGGTAATTAGATGTTAGGGTTACTCCCTAGAGTGGAAATCATGCTTGATTTTAGTTTAATTGAAAGAAAATTTTATAAACCTATTTGTAGTAGTAGAGATGATGATATGGATGATTATACATGTTCAATGCTTGTGTGATGTTGATATTTGATGTTGATTGTAAGAAGTAATTGTTAGATAATGGTATAAAAGTTATATAATTCTAGTTGAAATTGATAATCTATGTTATGAACTAGGAAGAGTATGCATAAACTACTTGTACTATATGCTTAAATGATGGCATGCACACCAAGTGTTTGATGAAATGCATATGTGAGATTATTGGATGAGATTGGATGTAAACAATGAATGAATGTGTATAGGAAGTAATAATGGTGTGTTGAATAGTGAATTAACATAAGAAGTGTGCTTTAGATATGATTCATGTAGAAGATTAGATTTGCTAGTATCATGTGGTAGTAGTATGCTTTAGGAATGGTACCTTATGCTTAAATGATACAATGGACTCCATGTGTTGCCGAACTTTCTAAATATGGTTATGAATTAATTGTAAGAACGTGAATGTACAAGGAAGAAGAAATATTCGAATGGTGATTTAGGTTGGCGAATCATGGATTATGATGCTACATGTAGGATTACCTAAATACTAGTATGAATGGAAGTTGTTTATGTACATACGTGGAATCTAGGTGAATGTGGTTGTATGTGTCTTACTACATGAGTGTGAAGCATATATAGTATAATGGGTATGTTCTAACATGCCATGATTTGATGATATGTTAAATTGTATAGAATTGTAATGAAATAATTGTTAAAATAGGACTTGTGTATGTTATAATGGACTAGTGAAAGTCAATGTGACCCATGTGTTGGAAATGGATGTTATTATGTATAAGCATATATGCTAACAATGTTGTAAACATGATAGCTTGAAAGAATAAGAACCATGTCAAGATGGTCCAACTCATGGGAAGCAAACGGGTCAAAGAGGAGGCAAAGAAACTAGCATAAACATGGCGAGCACAAGGTAAGTGATTTCCGTAATCACTTCTTAGTTTGTTTAAGTAATATAATGTTTTAATTATTAAGTTCATATGAAGTTGAGGTCAAATCAATAGATTATTTTGATAAATGCACGAACGGGTCGAATAGTTCATAGATGAATAACAAGCCGAACACGTAATAGTTAAGAAATTCCTTAACTCGGATGTTGGATTTCAAGTTCACATGATAGAATATTAATTTACAATCATGTAGGAAGAAACGTGACGCAAAACGGATGAAAAATGAGAGAGTTATGTCCGTTTCGGTAAGAATTAATGGCTAGGAAAAGTGCAGAGTTGACACGGCCGGGTGGTGAGCTGACACGGCCGGGTGAAGGTTCTGTCAAAAATATTATTTATGTGATTTATGCATCGTAGGCTTCGGTATATTATCCGTGGACTACGATGGGCCTCCCAAACATGATTTCGAGTGTTTCCTTGACGATTATAAGTTGTAAACCCAAGTCTAAGCCTCATGTAATTTATATAAGAGTATGATAGATGTATGTAATGAAGATGGACATGTATTACATGTAAATGGTATACAAGAATGCGTACGGAACACGTAGGTATGAATACATGATTGTAGGTATGATTGAATGTATATTAGGTATGTAGATATGTATGATTGTAAGTATGTATGTGTGCAAGTATGTGCGAATGCATGATTTGGATGCATTTGAGAATTAGCGTTACTAATAATGCCCTTGGGTTTGGAATGTAAGTTAATTAGATGCATTTAAATGGTTGACGTCCTTTTTACGAAGATGTAGTACTTGAATATGTTGAGATTACGGGTTTGCTAACCAAATTATTATTGAGTATGTTTTAAAGTGCAGGTTTAAGAATGTCGGACTTTCGAAGTGTTGATATAATAATGAAATGGTTGAATGTTGAAAGGATGATCGGGTTGAAGTAACTTATGCGGTTAGAATATGCTATGGACGTTTTAGTTTATACAACATTTTATGTTTGGTCGTCATCATCTACTAACGGGTTAGTTGTATGAAAATATATGTCATACCCATTTAATTGGGTAATCGAATGCGTAAGAGAAATGAAAGTACGTACACGAATGGAACTAAAATGACGGTTTTATAAGCAAACAAGTATAACGACTAACTTTTTAAAGCTTTGTTGTTGAATGTAGGTAAATCCTCAATTTAGGCGACTTGGAGAATTGGAGCGAGCACATGTTCATGATATGTCATATCAAGCGCTTCCGCTAGTTGCACTAATGTTTTGGGTCAAAATTTCTATTTTGTACAACTTGTTAGTAGACATACATTTTAACACTTGATGTCTAGGTTTTTAGTAGGGTCTTGTCAAACGAATTGTAGAATGGTATTTGTCTAACTTTTGTTGATAACAGGGGTATATCCGTCTTACGGACGGGTCATGCCCAATTTTTGTCAAAAGCATGTATTAATGTTGTTAATTTGAAGTCTTTTAATTTTCTTTGTAAGTTAATTTATAAAGACGAAAGACGGTCCTTTACACTAGGGCCGCCGTTTAGGTGGTGTGACATTGGGTCACTCAAAAAGAAAGTCGCCGTTCAAAAAAAATTTCAAACTTTCATATTTATATTGAAAATAAGGGTGTATGTACGTGTTGCGGCGTGAAATTGACTAATATGCTTTACGGTCCGTACTAATTGTTGGCCATAACTCATGAGATCAACTATCATAGAAAACATATTGTGTACAACTATAAAAGAAAATAAGATACTTATTTTTTTTCTTGTTTGAGACAAGTTGTGAATATATTAGTTTTTTTTTTTCGGTAAAAGAAGTTGGGAATAAGTTGTTATTAATAGTTCATCTAGAGAAATAGGCAAAAGAAATTTTCATCCAAGATTTAACAATTAATACATTCTCAGCGGCATTAGAGTCTATCTTCTTGCGATAGGAATGAATTTTAACAAATGCAACAAAGACACCATTCATTGTTCCAATATATCACAATATAGATAAAATTATGTTCGTCACAACGTTATATATGATACGTCGATCTAACACCATAAAAACGAGTACCGACACCGGTTTTGATAATATTAATATTGGTACCAATTTTTGTTCGGCCGGTATCTATTCATTCGTTAAGATACCCGTACAACACCGAAATTAGATATAAAAAACGAATACCGACACCGATTTCTATAATTCACTACCTTAGGAAGGAATGGGCACTCAAGGGTACTACCCTAGCCCTGACCAGTCCCGCATTGCCATGTCAGTTCTACACCCAAGGTACCTTAGAACCACAAAACGCTAGCGGCGCTTACTCACAAGTAGCCTAGAACAATGGACCTCATTCTTTTACTTCAACCACCAATCACACAACCTTAAACACCCCAACCCTCAAACCTTTACACTTTCTAGCGTGGATAGATAAACCCTTGACCGGAACCCGCATGGCCTACCCTAAAGGGTGGCGGCAGCGTTACCTTGCAAGTACCTTACCCGCATACTCCTACCCGTAAAATGCCGTAGCCACCCTTAAAAAAAAGCATATGTGATACTTTATACAAATTTATTGATTTGTGCCAAAAAGGCAGTCTTAGGATATAGGGATACGAAAATTGAATTAAAAAGGAAGTTGATAGATTCATTAAGAAAGTTCTAATTGGTCATAAACGTTAAACATGGCGTGTGTCAAATGCCAAAGCTAACCCAACTTCCAATGTAAATCTCTGATTATATGCTCTTGTCTTTTTAAAGATTATAAACCCACCAAAAAAAATCTTTTTAAAAGAAGAGACCACCTAAGCCAGCCAGGTAACCATGTGGGAATACTACTTTTAACTTGATACAAAAGATAATTAATATGTATGTAACCATCGAGTATGCCCGTACAACCCTTTTTCAATCGAAATTTTGGGTTCAAAGAATTAGTATTTGAGTTTGAAAATTTATTTTATTTTTCATGTCAGCAACAATAAACATATCCACGAATTTACTTGGGAAAGAATTTGTACTATTTTTTATGAAATAATTACAACATTTTCGTTATTGATTTTTTTATATATTTAAATAAGTCACGTCACTCGTAAGCTACTGAAGATTGATTTGCTAAAAGCTTGAATTTGACCGAGCTTAAATATAGTTAATAAATTGCCGTTCAAAAAAAAAAAAAAAAATATAGTTAATAAATGAGCTTGAGCTTAGGTTTCATACACTGAACTTATTATTAGACCTACAATTTTAGACAAACTTAACATTTATATAATATAAATTAGTAACATGTTGGGCTTCTTGTAGTTGTACACTCTGCATAAATGGAGTTTTGTGCTTCTATGGGTTGTATTTTTTGTTGTATTATATGTACATTGTTATTTTTTATTTTATAGTATGCGGGTTTATCATTGTATAAGCTAAAAAAACAACTGAACGTAAGTTGCATCTTATAAAATAAATAGTTTTTAGAAGTATCTATAATTGCATTATATCGTATCATATCATATTATATTAATACATATCACACCGTATCGTATCATATCATATCATATCTTATCGTATCGTATAATATCGCATTATATCACATTGTTCGATATTACATCATATCATATTACATTATAAGTTATATTATAACTAGTTAATAACAAATTAAATAGTATTTATCTATAATAATATTTATTTAATAGTAAATAGTATTATATTTATCCGTGACAAAAAGAAAAACTATTAATATACCCAAAAAAAACTTTGATTTCTTCCAGAAGAACATGATTAATCATTTGCTTCTCACGTCCTTTCAATAGCTAGGACGTTATGTTGTGTTATATGTAAATATTAATATACATATGTAGAGAGAGAGAAAAAGATATTAAAATGATAAACGAACCGAAGTAGAGCTTGTATAATTGTTTACTAACCGAGTTTGTTCTAATACTAAAAACTAAAGTGAACCAATTCCAAGCTCTTTTAAATTAAATGAGCCGAACTCATATATAATCGAAATAGATAAATCTAGACCTTTTGCATTTCCCATCATCTTTGTATAAATTCCCCGTACATTTATCTAGACTTAATATTAGGATAGAAGATTTACTATCGACATTGAAGTCCTTGCTCCTAATTATTATGGTGGAAGACAAGATATTGACATTGATGTTGTGCATCACTTTATGTATTTATGTACTTAAATGTATGCAAGCATGTGTGTGTAATACAAAAAAACTCTATTTCGTGTAAGCTTTTTAGATCAAGCATCAAAGCTTTATGCTATACTTGTGAGGGATGGCTAAAGGCCCATAGCTACCTAGTATTGTTTATGCAATAAGCCCATTTTGTATAGTACCTTAACCTTACCATCAAGCTACCCCACCTCACATATTCCTTTGGCATATTTAAAAGTTCAAATCTGGCCTTCTACTATTGAATTTGTCATTATTTGTTTTATAACATTAATTTTTTTTTTGAACTTGTAGGATTTCTAATCAGGGGCGGACTTATGTACAAAGTACGGGTTCTCGGGAACCCAGTCTTTTTTTAATTTTTAGTGTAAATATATATAAGAAGCTGAAAAGGAACCCATAAGTATATTATAAAAGGAACCCATAAACATAAAAGGCTTTGGTTCCACTGGTTATGCTCGCGCTTTTCTTCCTAACCTACCCGAGTTCGAATCCCGTAATTGCTGTTTTTGTCCGTTTTTTTTTAATTTCTCTTTTAATTTTTTTCTTTAAAGTAATAAAACATTAAAACCCATTTAGGGTTATATCAGAAAACATATACGCCGCACACAAACAAGCAGCGAACAGAGATCAAACAACATCAGCAGGCAGCAGCTCTCGCCCTCCGGCTGCTCCGCCTACGCCTCCGGCTGCCGAAACTTTGTTTTTCTTATCAATTTATCATCATCTCAGTGATTAAGGTTAGTTTTATACGATTAATTGATTATCAATTTATCAACATCTCAGTGATTAGAGTTTGTTATACTGAAAGTTTCTAAGTTCATATTGCTGCTGGCCTGCTGAAAGTTTCATCTGTTTGTTTGAAATTGGGTTCGTACTTTTATTATGTGATGAACCTTACCCGATCCGAACTATCGAACCAGGGGCGGACTTATGTACAAAGTACGGGTTCCCGGGAACCCAGTCTTTTTTTAATTTTTAGTGTAAATATATATAAGAAGCTGAAAAGGAACCCATAAGTATATTATAAAAGGAACCCATAAACATAAAAGGCCTTGGTTCCACAGGTTATGCTCGCGCTTTTCTTCCTAACCTACCCGAGTTCGAATCCCGTAATTGCTGTTTTTGTCCGTTTTTTTTTTAAATTTCTCTTTTAATTTTTTTTCTTTAAAGTAATAAAACATTAAAACCCATTTAGGGTTATATCAGAAAACATATACGCCGCACACAAACAAGCAGCGAACAGAGATCAAACAACATCAGCAGGCAGCAGCTCCGCCTCCGCCCTCGCCCTCCGGCTGCTCCGCCTCCGGCTGCCGAAACTTTGTTTTTCTTATCAATTTATCATCATCTCAGTGATTAAGGTTAGTTTTATACGATTAATTGATTATCAATTTATCATCATCTCAGTGATTAGAGTTTGTTATACTGAAAGTTTCTAAGTTCATATTGCTGCTGGCCTGCTGAAAGTTTCATCTGTTTGTTTGAAATTGGGTTCGTACTTTTATTATGTGATGAACCTTACCCGATCCGAACTATCGAACCGACCCGAAATTCTTTATGTTCAGTTACATGAAATTGGAGTATCTAAAAAAGTGAACCCAGTGAAAAATATTCCTGGATCCGCCACTGTTTCTAATACCGCCAGTATTCGAGCCTTATATATGGAGCCCTTGACCACCATCAAGCCCCATGGCGCTGGGTACATCCCCCCTCCCCCGGCGCTATGGGCAAAAAAAATTCTTTATGTGACATGCATAGTGGCGTGTCATGGTTTCTCTCTCTCTCACACACACACATACATATATATAATTGAAGGGAGTTATATAATCCCCACAACCCTCATTTCTTACACATTTGTCACGTGTCGTACAACCCCACATCTATGAGGGTTATGAAGCTTGACCGCTACAGATAATCTAAGTATTTGAATCTCTAGTTTATAAGTGCATATATAAATGATGGCAAAAGGTTGATTAACTCAGCTTTTGGTTGGTTCATGCAGTTTCGCTCAAGTGCTACCGCCTACGCACCCCCAATAGGTTAAATGACTTAAATCAATCTATTCTAGGGCATGTTTGTCACACCCCGATTTCCACGTGTCACCGGTGGGCCCGGTGGGGAGTATCGTGACGTGGTTGGCAACATAATAGTCAAACAACACAATATTTAATATGCACAGCGGAAACAAATGAAAGATATAATTCAACCGAATATAATATTGTAATATCGTGTATCACAACAGTCGATTGTTTATCCACAGACGGATCGAAAATAAATGATAGTTCAACAGACTTTTAGGCATCTTAAGCTTGCGAGACTTCTATTGATGCTAAGGAGAAATCCCAGCCAATTACGCTTAGTACCTGCATTTAATCTTTTTGGGAAAATACGTCAGTTTACACTGGTAAATACAATCAACTGACTCATTTTAAAAATGATTAAAATTGATTTGGATGCACGTGGCGTAAACATTTTATAACTTGGGAGAATCATTTAAATATATAATCTCGTAAATGAATTACATGTTCCTTATGCGTTCAGTAGCCCGGATCGTGTCCGGGTTAAAGATCAATAGACACACCACATTATTCTTTTGTGCACTGACGGGTGTACGCCTACACCCCGCGCTTAAGTCATGGCCATTTCGTAAAATGATGCCAAGGATATCCGGGACATGGTCATTAACCCCCCAAAGGCTTTAAGTAAACAAAACATATTTAAACGAGCCGATCAAATTATTCAATTAACCACCAAACGATGGAAGATTTGATGCCCGACCAAGCGGTATTTTATATACCGTAACCCAAGCCCGTATAGGGGAAAATAAGTTAAAAGTATTTACCTGAGCAATGTAATAATCACAATAAGCAAAATGCAAGTAGCTTTTACTAGTCCTCCTAATCTGGAACGAAGGTTTATAATAACCTATTAGAATCCTAACGGGTCTTTAATTAAGCTTAAGCTTAGACCGGTTAGTTTCAAGATACGGTTCGTACGCACGATTAGGCGATGACCGGATAGAACGTGATTTAGACCCGACATGTTCGGAGACTTGTCTTATATGGGTAATCTAAACACATTCTGTATTTTGAGATAAAACCGATAAGGTTTGACCCGTTTCGGCTAATTTATGTAAACTAGTTACATAAGCCGAACCGAACGCGTAATAAGCGTAACGGGTATCCGTAAGAGCCATATACAGGTTTCCTAAGTTAATATGCTTCAAATATGTTGTGACATCAGTAAGATGTCTTCTATTATGCCCGAAACGAATTTAAACACAAACTATACCCCGTAGGGGTAGTTTGGTCATTTACAAGGTTATAAAAGAGTTTAAGTATTAACCTGAGTTACAGGTCTGCTATAATCAGCAAAAATACTTATTTTACTAAGTTATAACAGTAGGGTAAAGTATATATGTGAAATTTATCAATTATAACCAAACTATGCACCGTAGGGGCATTTTGGTAATTTCACATAAGCCGAAAAGCTCAAAACTGAAGTCTGAGTTTAACAACTTTTGCTTACTATTGAAATATTATAATTTACCCAAAATATCAGTAGGTATCAACCCTTGTATGTTTAAAATAGTTCTAGTACATACTATGCGTTAAAAACGCTTAAAAAGGTGATTAGAAGCCATTTCCGGGTTCTATACATAAAGCTGATATTTTTAATATTCCAGAAGGCTTAAAATAATTTATTTATCATATCTAATCAGTAGAAAAAGGTTTGGAGTCGATTAGATATGTAAAACTCATTTATAGCCCGTAAGGGCAAAACCGACAATTACCGGATTAAGCCTATGACTATAAGTTATGCTCAGCCTAAAATTAATTAAAAATCTTCAAAAATCACAAAATAATATATTACATCAGTGGGTAAAGATTTTGATATCAAAAAGTAGGCTTAACTAGGCTATACGCTAATTACTCCGTTTAATTAACATAAAGCTTCATAATTACGCTAATGAGCATAACTCTCAATCTACACCTCAAACTGATATCCAATTTTGGGTGCAAGTTTATATATCAGTAATTAAAGTTTCTACTCTTTTACATTTTCAAAAATCACGTTTTAAGGTGAAAAGGGCATAATGGTCAACATATGAGCAATTAACGGAATCATGCATATTAATTGGTTAACTAATGAACCATGGTGTATAATCACAGAGGGTTATACTAGCATGTAGCCTGTTCCAATCAAATCTCTAAGTCATTTCTAAAACATGCCTAAACAGGTCAGAACTGAAGTCAAAGCAAAAGTCAAAGTTTTGCGACTTTCGGTTCCGAACCGGGTCTAAACAGTAAATTGTCAGGTTGAACATGTTTAGACATGTTCCTACACTAATTACCAAGTTATATTAATGATCAAACAGGTTGTATGTGTTCTACATTGCTAATCATGCATAAATTAGAAACTAAGTATCCTGTTGACTTTTTATTAACAGGTTTGACCCGACATTTGACCTAGTTAGAGTGGGAATCAGGGGGAACCCTTTTAAGGGTTTATTACCCACATAATTACCAAGTTATAACTACTTTCAATTCGACTAATCACTGGACCATTAGTGATTAATCGCTAAGTCAACCGTTAATTACGACGGTTTGACTTTTAAGCTAAAACTAAGCAAAAACTTAACTAAGAAGGGTTAAGCATACTTACTGAAGTCCTATACTTGATTAGGAAGGTCTTGTGTCTGCTCTTAAGCTTCCAAAAGATCCAGAATTGCACAAGAAGTGAATGATCAAATGGTTGCAACTTCATGGCCTTTTATAGTGCTCAAGAACACTTTGACTGTTGACAAACAACTCTAGCAATGTTCCCTGATCAGTAACACATGTCCCTAATGTCTAGGAGCCATTTAGGGGTCGTCCAAATATGAGGAAAATCGATTATAGATCATTTATTGCGTTTAAACAGCAAACAGCCAACTTTTCAGTCGCTGGCACCACCTTGCGCACCGTAAGGTATGTGCTTGCGGTGCGCAAGCCTTTTGCAGAACCCAAAAACTTTTGTTCTTTCAGGCATTCGAAAGGGCAACTGATGTGTAACGATTTTGGCCATGTTTTATCAGTAAGGGGCCTCTAAAATGTGCCTTGAACAGTTATATACCCTACCACTTTGATATGTTTACTTGGATTCTTTTTGAAAGTGCCATAAACGAAAGTTTACCGTAGAAATTCCATAGGATCCTGTCTTGCACTTTTGAATTCAATTACTGCCATCAATTTGCTGGATTAAAGGTATATTAGATGTTCATAATATATGATTGGGTCTTGGGATTTATAAACGAGGTCGTTCAGAGGTAAAAATTAACATGACGACACTTTTAAATCCTGCCATACATCTTTAATTATACCCAGGTTTATATCACTCTTGTCTTATATGACACGTGTTGTTTTTTCATTGAACACGAATTTTCGAGGTGTTACATCCTCACCCCCTTAAAAGAAATCTCGACCTCGAGATTTACTGAAACAAATGAGGGTACTTTCCTTTCATTGTGGACTCAACCTCCCACGTATATTCGGGACCTCTACGGGCATCCCATTTGACCTTTACAATAGGCACATGCTTCCTTCGAAGCTTCTTAACCTGTCGATCTTCAATCGACAATGGTTTTTCCATAAATTTTAAGCTCTCATCTATATGCACATCTGTGTGTGGTATGACTAGCGATTCATCGGCTAGGCATTTCTTCAGATTGCAGACGTGGAATACGTTATGAATACCACTGAGCTCTTCAAGTAAGTTTAACTTATAGGCAACTGACCCGACACGTTCGATAACCTCGAAAGGTCCTATGTATCTCGGGCTTAGCTTGCCTTTCTTACCAAATCGCATCACCCCCTTCCAGGGTGACACTTTAAGCAACACTTTGTCGCCTACTTCAAATTCCATAGCTTTACGCTTTGGATCTGCGTAACTCTTCTGCCTATCTCGGGCAGCTTTGAGACGGTCACGAATCTGGACAATCTTGTCCGTCGTTTCGAACACTATCTCCGGTCCTGATAATTGGACATCTCCAACTTCCGCCCAACAAACGGGCGTTCTACACTTTCTACCATATAAGGCCTCAAAAGGCGCAGCCTTTATGCTGGTGTGGTAGCTATTGTTGTAGGAGAACTGAATTAGTGGTAGGTGGTTATCCCAACTACCACCCAAATCAATCACGCATGCACGCAGCATGTCTTCCAACGTTTGAATAGTACGCTCACTCTGGCCGTCTGTCTGAGGATGGTAAGCCGTACTGAAATTCAAACGCGTGCCCAAAGATTGTTGGAAGCTTTTCCAAAAATGTGACGTGTATCTAGTATCCCTGTCGGAGATAATAGACACAGGTATGCCATGCAAGGCTACAATCTTATCCACGTATAGTTGGGCTAACATATCGGAGCTATAAGTCTCATTGATGGGTAAGAAATGTGCTGACTTAGTCAGTCTATCAACTATCACCCATATTGTATCATTGCCTTTCCTTGTCTTTGGCAACTTGGTGATGAAATCCATCGTCACCATCTCCCACTTCCAAGTAGGAAGTTCAGGCTGTTGTAGCAAACCTGACGGTTTCTGATGCTCGGCTTTGACTTGCGCACATGTCAAGCATTTAGCTACATAGGTGGCTACAGACTTCTTCAAGCCTATCCACCAATAATTTGCCCTTAGATCCTGGTACATCTTATCAGCTCCAGGATGAACGGAGTATTTGGAACTGTGGGCTTCCTGGAGGATGACATCTCGAAGTCCTCCATAAATTGGAACCCATATTCGTCCATTTAATCTCAGAATTCCGTCCTTGCTAAGAGATAACTGCTCCTCAGTTACCCCTAGCTTTTCCTTTGGGTAGTTAGCTTCCAACACAGCTTCCTTCTGTGCAGCTAACAACCTTTCGTTCAAACTGTTCTTTATTTCAATGCTCTTGGCATTGATTCGGATGGGTTTCACCCTTTCCTTTCGACTCAAGGCATCGGCGACCACATTCGCCTTGCCGGGATGGTATCTGATTTCACAATCGTAATCATTTAAAGTCTCCATCCATCGGCGTTGCCTCATGTTTAAATCCTTCTGATTAAACAGGTGCTGGAGGCTCTTGTGATCAGAATAGATCACACACTTGATTCCATATAGATAATGCCTCCAGAGCTTTAGTGCAAATACAACGGCACCCAACTCCAAGTCATGGGTGGTGTAATTCTTTTCATGCACCTTTAACTGTCTTGAAGCATAGGCAATAACCTTGCCTTTCTGCATAAGCACACACCCCATGCCAGTGTGTGATGCATCACAGTAGACAACGAATTCTTCGGTACCTTCGGGCAATGTCAGTACAGGAGCATTGCTCAACTTCTGCTTCAGAATATCAAAAGATTCTTGTTGCTTCGGTCCCCAGTCGAACTTAACCTTTTTCCTAGTCAAGGAAGTTAAGGGTGCAGCAATCCTTGAAAAATTTTCAATAAAACGCCTGTAATATCCTGCCAATCCCAGAAAGCTACGAATCTCTGTAGGCGTCTTCGGCTCTTGCCAGTTCATAACAGCTTCAACTTTAGCGGGTTCCACTTGGATACCACGCTCACTCACCACGTGTCCAAGGAATTGGACTTCTCGAAGCCAGAATTCACACTTAGAGAATTTGGCATAAAGCTTCTCATGATGTAGCAGTTTGAGAATATAGCGAAGGTGTTTCTCATGGTCAGCTTGGTTCTTAGAGTAAATGAGAATGTCGTCGATGAAAACGATGACGAATTTATCTAAGTAAGGCTTGCAAACGCGATTCATGAGATCCATGAACGCGGCAGGTGCATTAGTGAGCCCAAAAGGCATCACTAGGAACTCGTAATGTCCATAACGAGTCCTAAATGCAGTTTTGTGGACGTCTTCATCTCTAACCTTCAGTTGATGGTAGCCTGACCTCAAGTCAATCTTCGAGAAATAACTTGCCCCTTGCAATTGATCGAACAAATCGTCGATCCTGGGCAAAGGATACCTATTCTTTATTGTGACCTTATTAAGTTCACGGTAGTCGATGCACAGACGCATCGATCCATCCTTCTTCTTGACAAACAGGACTGGTGCTCCCCAAGGAGACGAACTAGGTTTAATGAAACCTTTGGCTAGCAGTTCATCCAGTTGTGTCCTCAATTCCTTCATCTCTGTGGGCGCCAACCTATAAGGTGCTCTAGCAACAGGTGCTACTCCAGGGATGATGTCAATTCTGAATTCCACTTGCCTATCTGGTGGTAAACCAGGTAGCTCTTCAGGAAACACTTCAGGGTATTCAGAAATGACGGGGATGTCTTCCATCTTAGGTTTCGGCTCATCAATGGTCACTTGTGCCATGTAGATGACACAACCCTTCATTAAACACTTTGAAGCTTTGAGCATAGTCACTTGCTCAGGCAGCCCATACTGGGTATCTCCTCGAATGGTAAGTGATTCACCAGACGGAGTCTTTATCACCACTTGTTTCTTGTCGCAGACAATTTGGGCCTGGTTATGAGATAACCAGTCCATACCCAAAACTATGTCAAAACCGGCTAACTTAATTGGAAGTAGGGACAGAGGAAAAGAGTGGTTCTTAATGGATATAACACATCCATCTAGCACAATAGAGACGGTTTCTAGGGTGCCATCTGCTAACTCCACCTCATAATTCACACTTAAGGTTTTGATAGGTAATTTCAGCAATTCACAAAACTTATTATCAACGAAAGACTTATCAGCGCCTGAATAAAAAAATACTCTTGCATAGACATCATTTACAAGGAAAGTACCTGTAATCACGTTGTCGTCTAGAACCGCTTCCCTTGCATCCATTCTAAAGACTCTAGCATTGGTCTTCTTGGCCTCCTCAGGCTTCTTGGCGTATTTAGGGCAGT
The DNA here is from genome assembly GCA_030545235.1 of Helianthus tuberosus. Lineage (NCBI taxonomy): Eukaryota > Viridiplantae > Streptophyta > Magnoliopsida > Asterales > Asteraceae > Helianthus > Helianthus tuberosus. Next base: position 18,767,199 of record CM060367.1, on the reverse strand, counting down.
TGGTTTTAATGTGCCCCTTTTCATTGCAACGGTAGCACGTTGCGTCTTTCAACTTTTTGCAATCCAAGGTTTTGTGCTCCTTGGACTTGCATATCCCGCAAGCAAAAGTTCTTGACTGAGTCTGCGAGTTCGAGTCGAGTCTGCACTTTCCAAAGTGCTGTTTCTTGCAAATCTTGCACTTGGGCTTCTCACCAGACTGATGCCCATCTTTCCTTGACTCAGACCCCCTCTTGTTGTCACCGTTTCCACGGTGCTTCTTACTCGACCTCCGTGAATTATCATCTTCACGTTTTCTCTTCTCAGCATCTTTGTTCCTCAGCGATCTTTGTCTAACCACATCCAGAGTGAGGGACAAAGATATGTCAGCTACCGATCTGAAAGTAGCTGGCCGGGAGGCCTTCACGCTTGCCTTTATCTCGGGGGCTAAACCACCGATAAAACGAGCTATTCTTTTTGGTTCCGGGGTCACCAGATACGGAACCAACCGGGACGTTGTGTTGAAGCTCGTGAGGTAAGCTTGACAGTCATGGTTTGTCATTACCAATGATAGAAAATCAGACTCTATCTTCTCCACCTCATGCTGAGGGCAGTAATTTTCCCTGATAAGGGCAACAAATTGTTCCCAAGACATGTTGTACAATGGGATCTTCCCAGTGGCTTGAATCAGTGATCTCCACCAGGCTAAAGCCTCGCCTTTAAAAGATTGCGACACATACTTGACCACATCCCTCTCAGCGCATCCGCTGATATCCACAACTGTATCCATCTCATCCAGCCACGTCATACAGTCAATGGCTCCTTTCTCCCCAGTGAAATCCCGGGGTTTGCAGGAAACAAAATATTTATAAGAGCAACCCTTGTCACGGGGCCCTTGATTTAGTATTATCTGTTGAGATGGAGCACTGTGGTGGTTTGAGGAGAGTCGATCATCATCTTTCTTCAGTTCTTCCTTCTTGGAAGGTGGCTTCGAATGCGGCATAGAGAGGGTCCTACTTCGAGTCCCACTATACTCTTCGTACTGCCGCTCTAAGGCTTTTGTAACTGCGTCGTCTGCCAACGCTTTCAATTCAGTACCCGTTAAATTAATTCGGGCGTTATCATTATTCTCCACTGGGTGACTATTAATTTCATCAGAGTCAGCCATTTTAATTGAACTGTTACAGAAAACAAGGACAATAGTTTATTTGGGAGTTTATTATGGAATTGCCCCTTAGGGTAATTCATTAACCATGGTAAACAGAGACCATATTTGGTTAATTTATTAATCACATTTATTTAGGATTTCTATTATAATTTATCCTAATTATAAAACAATAACAGTTTTATTAGTAGCACAAAAGGCCTAGTCACATGGACATTTTAAATCATAAGTCATGATTTTAGAGAATTACGGCTTTAAGGTTTGAATCATAGTTCATTACCTTTTCTGACAGGGAGTCATAGCTACCACTGTCTTTAGTCTTAGAGGTCATTAACTATAGCCCGTAGGCACTTCCCTGCTAAGGGATGTTTACAATATGATCATCTTATAGGATGATATAAGCCATGATTTCAGAGAATTACGGCTTTAAAGTTTGAATCGTAGTTACCTTTTTCGGACAGGGAGTCATAGCTACCACTGTCTTTTGGCTCATGTAGAAATGAGCAAGGCCCGTAGGCTCTATATTACCACGTATGGTCAAAATATGATCATCTTAATTGATGATCTAACCCATGATTCAGAGATCATTAAGTTGGGTTAGGAATCTTCTAAAGAATCCTTTTACAAAGAATGACGTGTGTGATTTTAACGAATCACATCTGGCAGGAGTGTTAACATGTTTACAGATGTTAACAGGGATTTGAATCTTTTAAACAGGTCTTACCATCATGGCCAGGTCTTTATAATGACACTCAGGCTAGGTTTCACTCTTAAGATTCTTATTTAATAATTACATAGGCAGATTATTTCAAAAGGAATGATTTTAATTTATTTATTTCATATATAATTTATTTATGCACATAATGGCAAACATGAAATTTATAAACTTACATTCCATTAATTATCAAAATATTACATATCGCCCTAAACGGGACTTTTTAGACAAACAAGTTACCCACGCAGGGGTCAAGCAACATACTAGTCCACGCAGGGACTTTAACAAATAACATACCCTCGTAGGGGTTAACAGAAGGATAGACCCACGTAGGGGTCAAAACAAACAAACATACATACATACCCACGCAGGGGCTAATACAGCAAGACAGGCCCACGCAGGGGCTCAAATGATACAAGGAAATCACAACAACAGTGGAAGGATTCAGTGGTCCTTCTTGCTCTTCCCTTTTATTAGGCTTGTCAATCCTTGGAAGAAAGTCTGTCGCTCCCTGCGATCGCGGTGAAAGTCTCGCTCTACCTGGTCCAGTCTCTGAAGGATTTCCTCCCGTTCTGGGGGAGAAAACCGTGGCGGCTGCGATTGCGTCCGTATTATAGGTCTGGCAGGTATCTGGTACCCACGAGTTGGGTACCCTACTTCCCAAGGAGCGCCATAGGGTCCTTCCGGGTTAAAGGCGTTGTAATTGGCCGCTACCATGTAGGGGTCGGCTTCAGCGTAACTGTAGTTGGTGTGAGCTGGCTGTTCAAACGGGTTGTACGCCATAGAACCCGTGTATGCTGGAATCGGGTTATCAAAACCCATCGGTGGTGGTTGCTGTGCAACTGGGTGTGAAGGTCCACCCATTTGTGGGTCTTCCTGAAGTGGCGGATAATGGCTGCCACTTGACTGACGAGGAGAACTAAAATGAAAGTCTCCTGCTCGCGCAGACATACGCGCTCCGGTTCTCCTACGCCTCGGCGGTTGTGGAGGTGCCGGCTGAACTGGTGGCGAAGGAGGTGGTGGCGTGACTGCCACAAAACGTGGATCCTCCGAGGGATCTTGCTGCTGCTGTTGCTGCTGTTGGTGAGGTGATGAATGGTGCGAGGGTGTGAAGTACCACTCGTGCTGAGTAAACCTCGCCTGAAAGCTGTCTGGACCACCGTAGGGTGATCCGTGAAAAGAAGAGCCATCCGAAATCTCAATGGGATGGTTCGGTGTACCACTGGCAGGTTCGACGGGATCCGTGTCCTCGTCCATATCCTCCGCATGATCGCCAGAGAAATGATCCTTTGGCCCCAATGGGTTAAAACCCACTGGCTCTTGTATGTAGTTGACCGGGTTAAACCGGCCCCTGAAGACAGGTGTAGGGTCTCCAAAAGAATGGTGCGATAAAGATCGCTGAAGGGGTATATAGGAGGGTTGTGGGTTATTGGGCTCATTTTCCGAATGTGGCCCATATGAGTTATGCACGGGAGGCGTCGAACTATGCGAAACAGATCGCCTCGCAGGTTCAAATAGGTTCCTCCGGTTCTGTCGAGGATCATCACTCTCGGTGGTAGAAGGAGCTCGCATATGCGAAGGCCCGACTTCATTATCGTTGGGGGCGGTGATTGGCCCCTTGCCTCGTCCTCCACGTCTAAAGAATCTTGGCGGCATTTTTTAATCCTGTCAATATAGCATGAGATAACAACAATAATATATAAAATAAAGGACAAAACAAAAACCAAACAAAGTAGAATTTGTCCTATGTTATTTGTCTAGACTCGAAAGTTTAGATATGTGCAATTGTGTAACTGAGATTAAACACAAAAGGCTAGTGTTTAATTCACTCAGTGTTGGCTCTGATACCAACCTGACACCCCGATTTCCACGTGTCACCGGTGGGCCCGGTGGGGAGTATCGTGACGTGGTTGGCAACATAATAGTCAAACAACACAATATTTAATATGCACAGCGGAAGCAAATGAAAGATATAATTCAACCGAATATAATATTGTAATATCGTGTATCACAACAGCCGATTGTTTATCCACAGACGGATCGAAAATAAATGATAGTTCAACAGACTTTTAGGCATCTTAAGCTTGCGAGACTTCTATTGATGCTAAGGAGAAATCCCAGCCAATTAGGCTTAGTACCTGCATTTAATCTTTTTGGGAAAATACGTCAGTTTACACTGGTAAATACAATCAACTGACTCATTTTAAAAATGATTAAAATTGATTTGGATGCACGTGGAATAAACATTTTATAACTTGGGAGAATCATTTAAATATATAATCTCGTAAATGAATTACATGTTCCTTATGCGTTCAGTAGCCCGGATCGTGTCCGGGTTAAAGATCAATAGACACACCACATTATTCTTTTGTGCACTGACGGGTGTACGCCTACACCCCGCGCTTAAGTCGTGGCCATTTCGTAAAATGATGCCAAGGATATCCGGGACATGGTCATTAACCCCCCAAAGGCTTTAAGTAAACAAAACATATTTAAACGAGCCGATCAAATTATTCAATTAACCACCAAACGATGGAAGATTTGATGCCCGACCAAGCGGTATTTTATATACCATAACCCAAGCCCGTATAGGGGAAAATAAGTTAAAAGTATTTACCTGAGCAATGTAATAATCACAATAAGCAAAATGCAAGTAGCTTTTACTGGTCCTCCTAATCTGGAACGAAGGTTTATAATAACCTATTAGAATCCTAACGGGTCTTTAATTAAGCTTAAGCTTAGACCGGTTAGTTTCAAGACACGGTTCGTACGCACGATTAGGCGATGACTGGATAGAACGTGATTTAGACCCGACATGTTCGGAGACTTGTCTTATATGGGTAATCTAAACACATTCTGGATTTTGAGATAAAACCGATAAGGTTTGACCCGTTTCGGCTAATTTATGTAAACTAGTTACATAAGCCGAACCGAACGCGTAATAAGCGTAACGGGTATCCGTAAGAGCCATATACAGGTTTCCTAAGTTAATATGCTTCAAATATGTTGTGACATCAGTAAGATGTCTTCTATTATGCCCGAAACGTATTTAAACACAAACTATGCCCCGTAGGGGTAGTTTGGTCATTTACAAGGTTATAAAAGAGTTTAAGTATTAACCTGAGTTACAGGTCTGCTATAATCAGCAAAAATACTTATTTTACTAAGTTATAACAGTAGGGTAAAGTATATATGTGAAATTTATCAATTATAACCAAACTATGCACCGTAGGGGCATTTTGGTAATTTCACATAAGCCGAAAAGCTCAAAACTGAAGTCTGAGTTTAACAACTTTTGCTTACTATTAAAATATTATAATTTACCAAAAATATCAGTAGGTATCAACCCTTGTATGTTTAAAATAGTTCTAGTACATACTATGCGTTAAAAACGCTTAAAAAGGTGATTAGAAGCCATTTCCGGGTTCTATACATAAAGCTGATATTTTTAATATTCCAGAAGGCTTAAAATAATTTATTTATCATATCTAATCAGTAGAAAAAGGTTTGGAGTCGATTAGATATGTAAAACTCATTTATAGCCCGTAAGGGCAAAACCGACAATTACCGGATTAAGCCTATGACTATAAGTTATGCTCAGCCTAAAATTAATTAAAAATCTTCAAAAATCACAAAATAATATATTACATCAGTGGGTAAAGATTTTGATATCAAAAAGTAGGCTTAACTAGGCTATACGCTAATTACTCCGTTTAATTAACATAAAGCTTCATAATTACGCTAATGAGCATAACTCTCAATCTACACCTCAAACTGATATCCAATTTTGGGTGCAAGTTTATATATCAGTAATTAAAGTTTCTACTCTTTTACATTTTCAAAAATCACGTTTTAAGGTGAAAAGGGCATAATGGTCAACATATGAGCAATTAACGGAATCATGCATATTAATTGGTTAACTAATGAACCATGGTGTATAATCACAGAGGGTTATACTAGCATGTAGCCTGTTCCTATCAAATCTCTAAGTCATTTCTAAAACATGCCTAAACAGGTCAGAACTGAAGTCAAAGCAAAAGTCAAAGTTTTGCGACTTTCGGTTCCGAACCGGGTCTAAACAGTAAATTGTCAGGTTGAACATGTTTAGACATGTTCCTACACTAATTACCAAGTTATATTAATGATCAAACAGGTTGTATGTGTTCTACATTGCTAATCATGCATAAATTAGAAACTAAGTATCCTGTTGACTTTTTATTAACAGGTTTGACCCGACATTTGACCTAGTTAGAGTGGGAATCAGGGGGAACCCTTTTAAGGGTTTATTACCCACATAATTACCAAGTTATAACTACTTTCAATTCGACTAATCACTGGACCATTAGTGATTAATCGCTAAGTCAACCGTTAATTACGACGGTTTGACTTTTAAGCTAAAACTAAGCAAAAACTTAACTAAGAAGGGTTAAGCATACTTACTGAAGTATTATACTTGATTAGGAAGGTCTTGTGTCTGCTCTTAAGCTTCCAAAAGATCCAGAATTGCACAAGAAGTGAATGATCAAATGGTTGCAACTTCATGGCCTTTTATAGTGCTCAAGAACACCAATAACATTGAACTCATAAAGTGTTACAAAACATTAATTTTAATTCATCGTGTTCAGCGGAAGCATAAACCATTAGTTAAGAATTTCATAAACCAAATGTATGGAAGCCATTAGACTTGTCTCGTCATTCCATGTATCTCGACCCATGACCTCTCCAGCATTCCAGACCGCAAGTTCCAAATAAATGTACCTATAAACCTGCAAGCATGCAGAAAAGTGTATCAGCATAACGCTGGCGAGTTCACTGTTTTGTTTACCAAAAATCATGTTACGTGTTTAGTTGCCAAAAGCTTAGTTCAGTTCAAAGCGATTCAAAAACAATGTTGATAATAACTCGATACCGCAAGATGGTGTCAGTTTGTTTGCCCTTCCCCAATACTCTATCAGACATTGGTCTAGTGGTAAAGGTAATTAGTTCATGCTCGTCCTCCCCGGAACGGTGTGAGGGTGCCAAACCTAATAGCGCTATAAACTAATAACCCTGTTGCCTCCCCGGCAACTAGTTCGGTAGTAGTTGGGACTTAAGTGATAGAAGGTGAGTGTATTATCCAACATTCTGGCTTAACATTCCATTCAAACCCATTACCCAATATTCCTCCCCAGAATATTTACCAGTTGTCCCTCCCCGGGACGCATGCTTGAAAAAGAGCAGTGAATTCACCTTAGATTTGCTCGGTAGGACTAGTTACTTGTTTACAGTTGGTCAACCAAAATCCTAATATGGTTACCAATGACAGTCAGTTTCGTAAACACGTAATGCAAGTTGTAACACATAATACACGAGTAACATACACGTATCATCATACAAGTTGTAACAGTTGATCATGAAATCCAACAATCCATAACATACAAACATAACATTATGTAGTAGGTGTCTGGGTCTCATACCAGTTGTTTACATGTTCACATCTATCATTCACAAATCATATAAGTGTGAGAGTGTCCAACAGGTAGTGTGTGACGTAATTCAAGTGTGCGATCCAGTTTATACTTATGTGCATGGCTGGCCCAATATCCAGGTGTGGCCCAAACAAGGTGTGCGACCGAGTGGGGGGTGTGCGATTCCCTTCCAATCGCACAATCCATAGTGGGTCCGATTCAAACAAGTGTGCGGCCCAATTAACTGATGTAACCCAAATTGGTTTAAGGGTCCATCACGTGAGTGTGCGACTCTAGAGGAAGTGTGCGACTATAAAAGAAGTGTGCGACTCAAGTTGGATTGTGCGATCCTTACCCTATCTGGCCCATTTCAGAGCGTGGCCCAATGTATTGTGCGACTGGACCGAGAGTGTGCGATCGGTGTCACTTGGTCGTAAATCATGGGATCGGTTACACATTACACGAACAATTCAATCAATCAAGCAGTTACCAATTATTTTGCATGAACCCTAGGTCGTTACTTTGAATCATTCAACCAAATCAATTTACACATGTTTATCATTCAAATCGGCTTAACCAGGATAGTTATTTCAATCAATCTATCACTATATACAATCCATCATTAACAACAATTAACATATGATCAACCTTCCAAATCAGACCAAATACGACATTCATACCGTCATATATTCATCATCATTAAATCACACCTTCATGGATAACATCCAGATTCGATTACTTGCTGATCCATATCTGTCACACCCCAAAAACGTCGCAGCGGAATATTAAACATAGTGGTGACGGAAGTTGGTGCCCATTTATATCTTGTCGATCGATGCATTTAATTGTTGGACATTTTAGTATATTTTAGATGTCAGTTATTTAAACATTACGTTTTAAGTTATGACACAACCATGACATAGTTTAGTTGTTTTGATCCTCACGGATCTTATTACATTCGTCCCAGTAAGTTTTAAAAGTTAGTCCAAAATTTTAAGTAACAAAACATGCATCAACAACCACAAGATACGCCATAATTCCCGAAGTCGATCTCACGTACATGTAGAACACGTTAAAAATCAAGTGTCAACACAAAGGAAGGTGAGTTCACTTATTCGTTTACTAACAAATTTTATTCTAAGGAAAACTTTCTGATTAGGTGTTTATTTGAAAACAATCCAGGTAATTTTAGAAAGTCCATTTTACTTCCTTAATAAAATCCATGGGCCTTCCAACGGTTCATTACTCCGACAATAGTAATACTGCCCAGGTTTTGTATATTAAATTATAGCATCAATTTTCAGACTCGTATGTTAGCTAGACGATACGAACTATATATTAACCATACAGGGATAATCAAAACTAGAAAATGAACAGAATATTAATTCGTCGTTTGACATTGACACGGGGCGACCGGTCACGACGGGGTTGTCAACCCGATAGATCTACCAACAATTCCTCGCGTGCAATATTTAACCGATTAAACGACATCATGGGCGCATGGTTCTTTCTCGAAGAACAATATGATGTCTGCCTCACGTACAATATATATATATCCTACTAATATGACAATTTAATACACGATGTGTACGAATCCCCTGTAATCCCCGACGAAATGTAAGCCTATGCTGATACTTACTCTCTTGAGACCAAGCAATATTCGTACCAACTACACGGTCGTTTTTACCCCAAACACCGTGCCTAATCCCGTTTCCACCCGAAACATATTTATTCTTCAAAACCATTTCATCCCGAAATACATATATAATTTCCCAAAAATGTATATATTTCCAATGAAAATATATAATTATATCTCTTATACAAAAAGCAACATGCACCCCTTTGTTTAACACACACACACCCCTTTGATTAATACATACCCCTTTGTTTAACACACAACCCTTTAATTAACACATACCCTTTTGTTTAACACACATACTCCTTTGATTAACACATACCCTTTTGTTTAACACATATACTCCTTTATTTAAGAGACATGCCCCTTCGGTATCTTATATACATATATATAATATAAGACATGTATCTCTTTAAATTATCTTATTATTAGAACTCTCCCTTTCTGATATCATAATTGAAAGCATCGATGAACAGATCGAAAGTTCCCACGAAAATGGTAATTGCCTCCAAGAAGCCCTCCCTCACTTGAATCTCATGTTTACAAACCATCTGTTTGTTTGCATTTGTTTTCATTCACAACTTGATAATTGCATATTCTCTCTCTAATATCTATCCATACATCATAATCCCCTGTTTTGCGATTCATTTTCTAACACAAATTCCATAAAACAACGATACATATTTGTTTATTCATACTCGAGCACCATCATCGGAGACAACCGATTCCCTCAGATACGCACCGATTCCGTGATAGATTACTATATTCAAAGTATGAAGAGTGAATTGCCGAAAAAAACCTACTAGCGTTTAAAATCTGGATCCCTCAGATACGCACTGATAAAATACAAGAAAATTGTTGTTTAAAATAAAAACCCAGATTACTAATTCTATGTTTTTGTTTGGAACTCACCGAAAGAAATCAAAAAACATAAAAATCTCATTCATGTTTTGGGTTCCTATCATAAATAGTAATAAAAACTTTTGTTTCAAAATCGTACAATGATTCAAAAGAATCATGAACAACAGATCCGATCCTCAAATTTTGAATAAAACCATATTTTTTTTCAAACGTATTTGATTTTAAAGAAAACTGAATTTATATACAGATCTGATTAAGGACCAGACTTAAAAATTCATTCAAGATCAAAAGGAAACTTAGGGTAAGATTATTTGGGAGGTTGAGTCCAGAAAACACAATATTTATGGAAAATCAATCATCACCTTTTTAAGGAATAAGAGAGATTTTTTAAGGAACAAGAGGGTAAGGTCAAAATTGATTTTGACTTTACATATTTTGGAAGAAATTGATTTTAGGAACCATTAAATAAGTTGATTATTACTATTAAAAAATCTAGAATTTAGTATCTTTTATCTATTTGGAAATTCTATAGATATCCAGAAATTATAATTATTTTGATATGTGTATTTGTTTTTAATCATATATGTTTATCTTTGATTGGTATTTTGTGTTAAGTTGATCATTTATGTTGGGGTTGGTTGTACAAAAATAATTATTTACCGTCATCTAATTTAATTATGGCTTTTTAAATCATGTTATATTATGTGTATGTTTATCTTTTATGGGTGTATTTGTTCATTCTAAGGACAATCACGTTTATGTGCTGGATCTTATATATGAAAGTACCATTCAATTGCTGATTTGTTTTATTGCCATCCGTTAATTTTTTTTTGTGTTTACGTAGACATTGCATTGGTCTGTATTTACTTTTTTCATTGCTTGGATAGAGTTTTCAGTTTTCTAATTTAGATAATGTGTTTTAATTTATGTTCATAATTATATTTCAAGACATTAAATTATTGTGGGTTTATCATCCTTTAATAACTTTGGGGTATTGCATAGGGATGAACTATTAATTTTTTGTTTTGTTTAAAGACAAGTTGTTTCTCTTACATGAAAAATAATATTCTTAAACTTTCTTCAAGAGATTCAAGCGTTCATTACTAATCTTTTTCCCATCTTATATAGTTATAATAATTACATAAATAATCAACATCCCGCCGCAACGCGCGGGTTAACGTTAACTCGTTTATATCAAAAGGTATGTTTTATTTCAAAAACAGTATTAAACCCTTTTATTAGCGTGTTCTACCCCCAAAATATATATAAAGCAGTAAAAAGAGGGGTTTAGTGACACTCACCTTTGGGTGCGTATTTTAATACCGAAATCCCAGAAATTGATTATATACGTCCTAATATGGGAACAATTCTAAATCAATATACATTTAATCACAAAAATCCTAAGTTTCTTAGAATTATCACATAACTTTGAGATTTTCTCGAAAAGTGGTCATTTTTGATTATGTTGGCACATTAATATATATATGAGTTCATATATATATATATATTATGATTTTGCGACTTGAATGATTTTATTGGTGACCAATATTGTGTAAATCTGTTAACTTTCTCGTTGATACGTAATATATTTACGACTTGCGTGCAGTTTCGTATACACATAAACGTTCACAGAATTTAATACCGATCACGCAAAATATTACTAACTTATCTATTTTATTATTTTTAAAGAAATTATGCCTAAAACATCTCATAAGTACCAAATTTCATGCTCGACAAACAAATTACACATTTAACGCAGTTTTATCGTTTCTACCACACAAAACGTACATGCATACATACATAGTCTAAATTTCCCTTTATTAGATTAACACTTAACATATTATCACATTCACATGTTTAAATTATATACACATCTTAACACATAAGATTCATCCAAAAATAACCCATACTAGTGTTCATTGAAAAATGCGTATTTTAACGATTCGGTAATGTTTTCGGGCGTCGTAAGTCACGTATGACCAACCAAACACCAAGTAAACTTAAAATTAGTTAAAATAATTATTTTTAAACTAAAAATATTAGTTTATTTACTGATCTAATTCAGTTTTACAGAAATCACCTGAAAAGCCGATTTTTTGACCGTTTTAACGCATAGTTTTGCGTTAAACGTTACTATAATCATCTCAACTCGAAACGACTTGATATTTTAACACAATACATGTTATTTACTTATTAAAATAGTGATTACAATCATATTAGTGCAGTTTTTGTATAAGTCATATAAATCATGCGATTTCACGTATTTTACAACTTTTAATGCACCAAGTACAACATGCAAAGCAAGTAAACATTGTCACAAGTTTATATATCACTAAACACTTTAAAATAACTTTATTTTTGTGTTTATAATCTGATTAAATCTGATTTTTACTAAATCATACTCAAAACACTTTTTTTTTGTAATCATATATCATCATGCATGTTCAAGTAAATGCATCTAATGCATTCATACAAAAATCATCATCTTTTATGTTCTAATCATGATCAAGAACACATATACATACATATACACGAAATATTTACACCTAGATAAACCTCCAAAAGTTCACTTTCTCATCAAATCCCTTTTTAAATCATGAAATACTCTTAGATCATTATTTTATGACATTTTTGATTCATGCATGTATTCTATCATTCAAGAATCATATTATTCATGAATCACTCAACCAAAAATCAAAACACAATTACATATACACACACATATACCTTCGGCTACACACACACACATTCGTCCATTTTTATTTATTAAAAAACTCATTTGTTTTTAGATTCCAAGTTTGTGTTTAAATCCAAGAACAAGAGAAACTTTTCAAGATTATCAACATCATTATGAACCAAGAACAAATTTAGAAAATGATTTTTATACCTTCAAGATTCAAGTGGGTTTTGACCTGATTTTTGATGTTTGAAAGCTTATTTCACCAAGAAAGCACCTTTGGATCATCAAAATAGCTTGGAAACACCTTAGATTTAATGATGTTCTTGCAAGAATCATCAAAATTTCGAAATTATGGAGGTGAGAAAGGGGGTATTCGGCTGAATTGTGAAGAGAGAGAGATGAAATTTTGAATATGATTTTTGATTCTTGAATTGTGAGGTTATGGGGAACATAAGGAACACATTCATGCATGCACCACCCACATTGCCCAATAAGATTATGAAAGAGGAGAGAGAAAGTGTTGTAGGGCTGCCATCTATCTCTACATACACATACACCATACGCACACACTCACAAATATATATATATATATATATATATATATATATAGGGGATGGTTCAAATGAAAACTACTTTTAACGCGAAAACTCGAAAACTCGAAAACTAACTAAAAAAAGCCTAAAAAACACACCAAAAATTTTATTTTTTTTTTCAATTTTTTTATAAAAAATCGCAGGTTTTTTTATATAAAAAAACTTTTTTTCAAAAAAAAAAAAAATTTGTATTACACATGTGTAGTAATACACATGTGTATGTGTACTACACATGTGCACTACAAATTTTATTTTATTTTTTGAAATTTTTTTTTATATATAAAAAGTGGCGAATTTTGGTATGAAAAAAAAATTTTGGTATGTTTTTTTGGCTTTTTTAGTTAGTTTTCGAGTTTTCGCGTTAACTAGTGGTTTTCATTTGAACCTTCCCCTATATATATATATATATATATATATATATATGTAATATAGTGTAAAAACAGGTATTTTACTGGATACCGGGTATTTTATGTAGCGTTTTAATACTGTTTTAGTGCGTTTTAAAATATTTTTAACACTCTTTAAAAATAAACTCACCAAAATACTATTGAACAATATTTTGTTTGCCTGGACTGGCTACGTTGCCGGTATTTGGCAGTATGCGCGCTGTGCTGCGCGGTACGCGCTTAAAATCGCAAAATTAGGAATTTAAGTGTTTTTATTTATTTTTATTATTCTATAATAATAAACTTATCAAATTATTACTAAAATGATTATAAGTTGCCTTGACAGGCTGTGTTGACAGTATTTTGTCGGTACACGCGTTGCATCGCGCGTTACGCGCTTAAACTCGAAAAATAGAGTTTCCTAGCGTTTTAAATTATTTTTCCTCACGAATATGATTAAAATTATTATTCTAATCATAACAAGCTATTTTTAGGATTTTAACACTGATCGGGTGGTCACCGACGTTCGTTTCGCATTTTAACCGTTACACGATAAGCATAAATTTTATCGTTGCCAACATAATTTTTATCAAAGTTTAATTTTACCAACTCATTAAATTTCACATATAAACATCACAATCAATCAAATATGGCCTTTTATCTATTCATATCACGTGTTACAATTGTATGGTACGGCCTGAAAAGCCGGGTGTCACAATATCATCGACCAACATCCACACTTTTAAATTAAATCTAACAATACCATTCACAATCCCGTTATCGCAAACCCTAGTTATTAACCGACAACCACATGATAACAATCGTATGAAACTACGATCCTATCAGAACCCTAATCTTCATTTAATCATGCAAAACACAAAATCAAGCATACACCATGTATAACACAATCAAATACACACATCAAACATGTACGCGCTCTGCAGCTCACTATCCACTCCAATTTACCTGACCAGATTCGTTCACCCCAAACTGAAGCGTTGAAGGACGAGAACCTTAAAGCTGAAGAAATGCGAGGCTTCGAGAAACGACTTGTGGAACGATATGACGGTATTCGCTATCTTATGGAGCGGATATGGGTTCCTTTGTACGGAAATCTTAGAGAGCTGGTGATGGACGAAGCGCACAATTCTCGATATTCTGTTCATCCGGGTTCTGATAAGATGTATCAGGATCTAAAAGTCTTATATTGGTGGCCGAAGATGAAAGCCCACATCGCGACATATGTGAGCAAATGTTTGACTTGTGCGAAAGTCAAAGTGGAGTACCAGAAACCATCTTGCCTGCTTCAGCAACCAGAAATACCCATGTGGAAATGGGAGCAAATTGCTATGGATTTCGTCATTGGTTTGCCAAGATCTTAAAACGGAAATGATACCATCTGGGTGATCGTTGACCGTCTCACGAAATCTGCACACTTCCTTGCGATCAAGGAAACTAATAAGTTCTCACAATTTGCAGCTGTTTATCTTAAGGAGGTGGTTTCTAGACACGTGGTGCCAACCTATATCATCTCCGACCGTGATCCGCGTTTCATATCTGATTTATGGCAGGCGATGCACAAATCTTTTGGCTCAGTTTAGACATGAGCACTGCTTATCACCCTCAGACGGATGGTTAAAGCGAACGAACCATCCAGACAGTTGAAGACAAGCTGCGAGCATGTGTGATCGATTTTGGTAAAGGTTGGGAGAAACACTTTCCTTTGATAGAGTTCTCTTACAACAACAGTTACCATTCCAGCATCCAGGCAGCTCCGTTCGAGGCATTGTACGGGCGAAAATGCCGATCTCCTCTTTGTTGGGCTGAGGTGGGTGACAGCCAGATCACAGGTCCGGAACTTGTGCTTGAAACTTCAGAGAAGATTGTCCAGATCAGAAATCGAATGGCGACAGCGCGTGACCGTCAGTAAAGCTACACTGATAAGCGTAGGAAACCCTTGGAGTTCGCTGTTGGCGATCGTGTCATGTCAAAAGTATCACCCTGGAAGGGTGTGGTGTGCTTTGGGAAGCGCGACAAGCTTAATCCATGCTACGTTGGGCTATTCAAAATCCTGGAACGAATTAGTAAAGTGGATTACAAACTCGAGTTACCTGCTGAATTAGGTAACGTTCATGATGTCTTCCATGTCTCAAATTTAAAGAAGTGTTTGCCTGACGAAACACTTGTGGTACCATTCCAAGAATTGAAAATCGACGAAAAATTGCAGTTTGTCGAAGAACCCATCGAAATTATGGACCGGGAAGTTAAGGTCCGTAAACACAGTCGAATTCCAATCGTGAGAGTTCGTTGGAACTCAAGGCGTGGACCAGAATTCACCTAGGAACGCGAGAATCAGATGAAGCTCAAGTATCCTCAGCTATTCGAAACTGCTCAATCTAATCCTGATGCAACTGGTGATTTTCGGGACGAAATTCCCTTTCAAGTTGGGGATGATGTGGCACTCGAGGAAAATCCGCAGTCATCCAGATCTATCATTTCACTCCCCTGTAACCGTTATCCAAATTTCAGGACGAAATTTCTTTCAAGTTGGGGATGATGTGACAACCCGTAATTTCTGGAATCCTTTCATTGCTTTGACTCTTAGTTTTACCTTGTACGTTATTTGGATTTTATATAATTGGTTAGTTTGTGATTGTATGAATTTATTTGTGCAAGTTGTGAATGAGTAAATCGTATGTATTATGTTGGTTTGGGTCACACAAACTTCTGGATCGCACACCCGATTCCCCCAACCCACAATCGTACATCTTGTGCTCTTGTACTCGGCCCATACGCACATCTCATAAGTAAACCCAACCGGCCCAAGCCCAAATTCTCCTGTTATGCGCATACAAGTATGTTACGTGGTGGTGTGTTGTGATTTTTGGGAAAACACAATAAACCCTAAAACACTTCTCTCCCTCCTCCTCTTGCAAACCGTCGGCAGCCACCTGTGGACCGAAGTCTCTCTCTTTTGCAAGCACCTCAATCCTAGTTCTAGCACACCTTCTCTGATCCTTCGGTTAGTACCAACATACTGGTTTTAATTCTTGATTCAATGTCTTCTTCTATGTGCAACTTGATCATGAGTTTTGTATAAACTAGGGTTATGCTAGAATCATGTATTACAAGCATCTTGATTATAATGAATGGTTATCACATGAAATATGGATCGGAAATCAATTGTTCATGAACTAGGTTATTACATGAATTAGAATGTTACTAAGTTATAAAAATAGAATGATTATGATTACTTGTTAGGGTTTAGAAATACATGTGCGAATCATGATCATGTTAGTAAAGGAATTAGTTGCATGATTAATTTATGATGAAACCGTTGAAGATGATCTATTGAAATTTGGTTGAATGATTAGTGTTATAATCCCCGAATTTCATAACTATTTTGATTGAATGTGTGTGAATGGTTGTTGTTAAGAGGCGATAAATGTGGAATAACTGTTGATTGATTACCCGTAAACATGGTAATTACTTATTAACGAAATAAAGTGTAACCGGCATGATTATTTTAAATGAGAATCACACATTTTCCTCCTGGTCGCACAAAAGGACTTGCATCGCACAAGCAGGGCCTGGTCGCACAAGCACATGGGCTTGTTTTGTAGTTGGACCGCACAACAGTTATTGGACCACAGACATACACCAATCCCACAAGCCCAAAACCTAATCGCACAGTATTTAAATGGGCCCTGAACTGTTGAATCGCACAAGCCCTATTTAGCGGATTGCACAATTAGACACCAATCACACAATCTGACGAGTAATCGAATAATATGTTGGGCCTTGAGTAACTGGGCCGCACACTTGAGCACTTGACATTTTAGACTGTTATGTGATATGTGTTGGATGAATGACTTAGTATGTGATGATATGCGTTGCTTGCATTGTTAACATGTGAAATGTTTGGGTGAAATTCTGACTGTTATCGACAATCATGTTAGGACGTAATTGGGCAACAAATTAAACACGTAAATAAACATACCGGGCAAACCAAGGTGAGTTCACTTCTCTTGAGCATGTGTCCCGATGGGTGGGACAATCAAACGGGTATTCCTGAGAGGAATAAGTCTTTTTGGTAAAAACTGGGATGTTGGATAATACACTAATTTCCTATCACCTTAAGTCCCATCTTCTACCGAATAGTTACATGAGAGGTAACGGGGTATTAGTTGATTGCGCTATTAGGCTTGGCAACCTCACACCGTACCTGAGAGGACGGGCGTGAACTAATGACCTTAATCATGACCAATGCTATGATAGGGGGCATTGGGGATTGGCAAACAATCTGATGCCATCTTGTACGGTACTCGAGTTATTATCAACATTGTTAACAAACTGAATTAAACATTGGTAACTAATCGTTTTCATAAAACCGTGAACTCGCCAGCTTTTTGCTGATACACTTGTTGCATGCTCGCAGGTCGTTAGATTCTTTGAACAAGGAACTTGCTGTCTGGAGTTGCTGGAGAAGTCACGAGTCAAGTCTTTTGGGAACACGTGATGAGATTATTGGTTTTCATAAAATTGGTTTCGAAACATTGAACGATGATTTATTTTATGCTTCCGTTGAACTTGTTAAACTTGAGTTATGGTTCGGAATATTTTAACTTAATAAATGGGAATTTTATTTAATACCTTGTTATTAGTTCAATGTGTTTGGTAGCTGGATCCTGGTACGTCACACGCCTTGCGGGATTTTCGGTTGTGGTATTTTGGGGGTGTGACAGTTTGGTATCAGAGCCACTAGTTATAGTGAACTAGGTTTTAAAATGTTTTTATAAAACCAGACTATAACCGAACAGTTCTGAAATCGACCATGACACTCAGCTCCAGATTGCAAGGTTCGTCTCTCGTTTACTTATTGCACAGCATAACTAGTGTACACTTACGTATGACATTGCATGAGATTGCACACTTAGCACTACAATATGAACTCTTGTGTTACTTGCTTACGTTATGCGACAGATAGTATGACGTTCCCTCTAGACTTTCGTGATCTATGTTTTGTGATGTCTTTTGTCTTGTTACTTGAAGCAGAGGAACCTTTTAACGCGAGTTGAGAGGAGCTGAGATAAACATGCAAATCGCATTATTATCATGGGTGCACACATAGTGATAATGTGGGGTGCATGTGAGTCCCAGTGAGGTTTAACAAGTGTGAAGGAGGTTCTGTTCCATTGTTTGACATAGTGATGGAACTCAGTAATCTGTAGAAGTCATAGCGATGTTTGACTCCTACTCAATCTCGACCCTTAACCTTTCCTACTCTTCTTATATAGAATCATGAGCGGACGAAACGGTGGACGTGGTGGAGGCCACAGCGGTGGACATGGCAACATTATGATGTCCCAAGCTGAACTAACCAACCTGATCAATACTCATGTGGCTGAAGCCCTAGCGGCTCAGCAGGCTGGTACGATATGTGCCAAATACTCTTTATCCTTGTGTCGCATACTCGACTCTAACCTGTGTGTTGTATTTTCTTTCGTCCTTAGGTCAACATGTGAATCAGAATCAGAACAATCCCCCTGTTTGCATGTTCAAAACATTTATGGATTGTAAGCCCTAGACGTTTAGTGGGACTGAAGGAGCAGTGGAATTACTCCGTTGGTTTGAGAAAGCAGAATCAGTCTTCGCTATGTGTAACTGTCCTGCTGGGGACAGAGTGAAGTATGCTTCGGGCACACTTGA
The DNA here is from genome assembly GCA_030545235.1 of Helianthus tuberosus. Classification (NCBI taxonomy): domain Eukaryota; kingdom Viridiplantae; phylum Streptophyta; class Magnoliopsida; order Asterales; family Asteraceae; genus Helianthus; species Helianthus tuberosus. The sequence continues at coordinate 18,748,031 of CM060367.1, read as the reverse complement.
AGATGGTGCCTTGACTTGGTGGAATTCCCAAGTCCAAATGTTGGGTATTGAAATGGCAAACGCGACTACTTGGGACGATTTCAAGGAACTGATGTGAGAAGACTACTGCCCTCGAGATGAGATCCAAAAGTTGGAGAATGAGTACTACAACCTAAAGATGGCAGGCTCTGAAATCGAGGCATATACGAAGCGATCTCATGAGCTTGCGAACATGTGTCCTAACTTATCGCGACCACCACATCGTAGAATTGAGCTGTACATCAATGGTCTAGTACCACAGGTTAAGGGTTTAGTCACTGCAGTGAATCTTGATAACTTGCCTCGAATCATCCGCTTAGTCTACAAAATCACAGATCAGGAGGTGGAGCGTGGCTCGCTACCACCACGTATTACTGCTACTGTCACTACTTCTACAGCTACTACTCCTGCTACTGATAACAAACGCAAATGGAATGACGCGGACAAGGTGTCTAACTCGAACCAGTCACAGAAGAAGCCAGACAATAGTAGCAACCGCAGCTTTAGTCAGTCATCCTATGTTAACCAAAATCAGAGCAACAATTCGAATTAGGGTTCTTACGCGGGGAAACAACCAAAGTGTAGCAAGTGAAACTACCATCTTCGTGGGCCGTGCACTTGAATCTGTCACAGGTGCAACAAAGTGTGCCATATGGCTCGAGATTGCCGGGCCCCATTCCTTAAACAGCAGCAGCAACAACCTCCACAGCAACAGCAGCCGCAGCAACAGGAAAGGCAGCAGCCTCAGCAGAACCATGGTAATCGTAAGGGGTGCTTTCAGTGTGAGATGAGGGTCATTTTAGGAGGGATTGCCCTCAACTGAATCAGAATGCTGGGAATAATAACAACAACACTAGGAACAACAACAACGAGAATAATGGTGGGAATGGAGCGCGTGGAAGAGTATTTACTATCGGCGCTGGTGAGGCTAGGAATGATGGCAACGTTGTGACCGGTACGTTTTTTGTGAACAATCTATTTGCTTCTGTCTTATTCGACTCTGGTGCCAATTGGAGTTATGTGTCTTTGGGGTTCAGTCGTCAGTTAGGGTTAACTCCAACACCTCTTGTAAAAAAACACGTAGTGGAATTGGCTGATGGCATGTCAATTGAAGCCTCACACGTTCATTTTGGGTGTAAACTCGATCTTATGGGTCAAGTGTTTGACATTGACCTACTTCCCATTACTCTTGGAAGCTTTGATGTAGTCGTTGGTATGGATTGGTTGTCCAAGCACCAAGCGGAGATTCTTTGTAGAGAGAAAATCGTACGTATTCCTCTCCCCATTGGAGAAACCCTGTCGGTCCAAGGTCATCGAAGCGGTTCAATGGTTGGAATCATTTTAGCTATGAAAGCCTAGAAGTGTCTACGAAAGGACTATCTGGTTCTTCTAGCACTTTTTACTGGCACTCAGCCTGAGGAAAGGAGAATCGAAGATCTGCCTGTTGTTCGTGAGTTTTCTGATGTATTCCCTGAAGAACTTTCTAGTTTACCTCCCCATCGTCGGGTGGAGTTCCAGATCGACCTTACGCCAGGAGCAGCCCCGATTGCTCGTGCTCCTTATCGTCTTACACCAGGAGAGTTGCAGGAACTGTCTAATCAACTTCATGAACTGTTGGATAGAGGCTTTATCCAACCCAGTTCTTCGCCATGGGGAGCCCCAGTTCTATTCGTGAAAAAGAAAGACGAGTCCTTTCGTATGTGTATAGATTATCGTGACCTCAACAAGGTGGCGGTTAAGAACCGTTATCCTTTGCCGCGCATCGATGATCTGTTTGACCAGCTGTAAGGGTCAAGCTTCTATTTGAAAATCGACCTAAGATCGGGTTACCATCAGATGAGAGTCCGAGAGGAGGATGTTCCTAAAACGGCTTTTCGAACACGGTATGGCCACTACGAGTTTCTGGTTATGCCATTCGGGTTAACTAACGTACTAGCGGTCTTCATGGACATCATGAACCGTGTGTGCAAACCGTATCTTGACGATTTCGTCATTGTGTTTATTGACGACATTCTAATCTATTCTAAGAGCAAGGAGGACCATGAGCGACACTTGCATCTTATCTTGGAACTCTTGAGAAAGGAGCAACTCTATGCGAAGTTTTCTAAATGCGACTTCTGGATTCGAGAAGTACACTTCCTTGGCCACATTGTTAACGAATCGGGAATACATGTGGATCCCGCTAAGATTGATGCTATCATAAATTGGGAGGCACCAAAGAATCCTTCGGAGGTGCGACAATTCCTAGGTCTCGCAGCATATTACCATAGATTTATCAAAGACTTCTAAAGGATTGCTCAACCTCTTACCTCGTTGACACAGAAAGGGGTTACATACTCTTGGGGAATGAAGCAGGAAGACGCTTTTCAGCTGTTGAAACAAAAACTTTGCAGTGCACCGATCTTGTCCCTACCTGATGGGACCGAAGACTTCGTGGTGTACTGTGACGCCTCTATTCAGGGTCTCGGTTGCGTGCTGATGCAACGCGAGAAGGTGATAGCTTATGCTTCCCGACAGTTGAAGATTCATGAGAAGAATTACACGACTCACGACTTAGAGATGGGGGCCGTTGTTTTCGCGTTGAAAATCTGGAGGCATTACTTGTACGGTACTAAATGCACTATTTATACCGACCACAAGAGCCTCCAGCATATCTTTGATCAAAAGGAGTTGAACATGCGACAGCGTCGCTGGGTGGAACTCTTAAATGACTACGACTGTGCCATCAAGTACCATCCAGGCAAGGCCAACGTGGTGGCTGATGCTCTGAGTCAGAAAGAAACGAAACCTAAATGTGTACACGCTCTGCAACTCACTATCCACTCTAATTTACCTGACCAGATTCGTTCAGCCCAAACTGAAGCGTTGAAGGACGAGAACCTTAAAGCTGAAGAAATGCGAGGCTTGGAGAAACGACTTGTGGAACTATCTGACGGTATTCGCTATCTTATGGAGCGGATATGGCTTCCTTTGTATGGAAATCTTAGAGAGCTGGTGATGGACGAAGCGCACAAGTCTCGATATTCTGTTCATCCGGGTTTTGATAAGATGTATCAGGATCTAAAAGTCTTATATTGGTGGCCAAAGATGAAAGCCCACATCGAGACATATGTGAGCAAATGTTTGACTTGTGCGAAAGTCAAAGTGGAGTACCAGAAACCATCTGGCCTGCTTCAGCAACCAGAAATACCCATGTGGAAATGGGAGCAAATTGCTAAGGATTTCATCACTGGTTTGCCAAGATCTCAAAACGGAAATGATACCATCTGGGTGATCGTTGACCGTCTCATGAAATCTGTACACTTCCTTGTGATCAAGGAAACTAATAAGTTCTCACAACTTGCAGCTGTTTATCTTAAGAAGGTGGTTTCTAGACACGGGGTGCCAACCTCTATCATCTCCAATTGTGATCCGCGTTTCATATTCGATTTATGGCAGGCGATGCACAAATCTCTCAGCTCACGTCTTGACATGAGCACTGCTTATCACCCTCAGACAGATGGTCAAAGCGAACAAACCATCCAGACACTTGAAGACATGCTGCGAGCAAGGGTGATCGATTTTGGAAAAGGTTGGGAGAAACACTTGCCTTTGATAAAGTTCTCTTACAACAACAGTTACCATTCCAGCATCCAGGCAGCTCCGTTCGAGGCATTGTACGGGCGAAAATGCCGATCTCCTCTTTGTTGGGCTGAGGTGGGTGACAGCCAGATCACAGGTCCGGAACTTGTGCTTGAAACTTCAGAGAAGATTGTCCAGATCAGAAATCGAATGGCGGAAGCGCGTGACCGTCAGAAAAGCTACGCTGATAAGTGTAGGAAACCCTTGGAGTTCACTGTAGGCGATCGTGTCATGTTAAAAGTATCACCCTGGAAGGGTGTGGTGCGCTTTGGGAAGCGCGACAAGCTTAATCCACCTAGGTTTATGCTAGAATCATGTATTACAAGCATCTTGATTATGATGAATAGTTATCACGTGAAATATGGATCGGAAATCAATTCTTCATGAACTAGGTTATTACATGAATTAGAATGTTACTAAGTTATAAAAAGAGAATGATTATGATTACTTGTTAGGGTTTAGAAATATGTGTGCGAATCATGATCATGTTAGTAAAGGAATTAGTTGCATGATTAATTTATGATGAAATTGTTGACGATGATCTATTGAAATTTGGTTGAATGATTAGTGTTATAATCCCCGAATTTCATAACTGTTTTGATTGAATGTGTGTGAATGGTTGTTGTTAAGAGACAATAAAGGTGGAATAACTATTGATTGATTACCCGTAAACATGGTAATTACTTATTAACGAAATAAAGTGTAACCGGCCTGAACGGTAATTACTTATCACAAAAGCAGGGCATGGTCGCACAAGCACATGGGCTAGTTTTGTAGTTGGGCCGCACAGCAGTTATTGGACCATAGACACACACCAATCGTACAAGCCCAAAACCTAATCGCACAGTATTTAAATGGGCCCTGAACTGTTGAATCGCACAAGCCCTATTTAGCGGATCACACAATTAGACACCAATCGCACAATTTGATGAGTAATCGCACAATATGTTGGGCCTTGAGTAACTGGGCCGCACACTTGAGCACTTGACATTTTGAACTGTTATGTGATACGTGTTGGTTTTATGACTTAGTACGTGATGATATGCGTTGCTTGCATTATTAACATGTGAAATGTTTGGGTGAAATTCTGACTGTTATCGACAATCATGTTAGGACGTAATTGGGCAACGAATTAAACACGTAAATAAACATACCGAGCAAACCAAGGTGAGTTCACTTCTCTTGAGCATGCGTCCCGGTGGGTGGGACAATCAAACGGGTATTCCTGAGAGGAATAAGTCTTTTGAGTAAAAACTGGGATGTTGGATGATACACTCATTTCCTATCACCTTAAGTCCCATCTTCTACCGAATAGTTACCTGAGAGGTAACGGGGTATTAGTTGAGAGCGCTATTAGGCTTGGCAACCTCACACCGACCTGAAAGGACGGGCGTGAACTAATGACCTTAATTATGACCAATGCTATGATAGGGGGCATTGGGGACGGGCAAACAATCTGATGCCATCTTGTACGGTACTTGAGTTATTATCAACATTGTTAACAAACTGAATTAAACACTTGGTAACTAATCGTTTTCATAAAACCGTTAACTCGCCAGCTTTTTGCTGATACATTTGTTGCATGCTCGCAGGTCGTTAGATTCTTTGAACAAGGAACTTGCTGTCTGGAGTTGGTGGAGAAGTCATGGGTCGAGTCTTTTGGGAACACGTGATGAGATTATTGGTTTTCATATAATTGGTTTCGAAACATTGAACGATGATTTATTTTATGCTTCCGCTGAACATGTTAAACTTGAGTTATGGTTGGGAATATTTTAACTTAATAAATGGGAATTTTATTTAATACCTTGTTATTAGTTCAATGTGATTGGTGGCTAGATCCTGGTACGTCAGACGCCTAGCGGTATTTCAACTTGTGGTATTTTGGGGGTGTGACACCATTGATATGGGTTTGGGCCGCGAACCAGTGGACAAGGTAATAAGAGTGTGCGGCCTGGTTCGATTTATGCGACCAAGATTTCACAATACATATATACTCACAGCACATATACATAAGTAAACCCACCCCATACAATTTCACTCCACGTAACAATCATCCACCTAGCATAACACAGGGCACATCAACATACGAGATGCGAAAAAGAAATCACTACAAGAGAAGGGCTTCTAAAATACGAGTTGTCACAGAATTGACGCTCGGTTGTAAACGATCCGATCTGTCCGGTTCGATTTGTAAACGAGCCAAGCATGAGCAAAGGTCCGCTCGGCTCGGTTCGGCTCGAATTATTATTTTTAATTAGTATATATATACATATACATATACACATACATATATAAACATGTATATACACATACATATATAAACATGTATATACACATATATATCATAAACATAAATTATACATATATATGTATATCCAGACACATACACCTATATACACACATACATATATACTTAAATATAAATTAAATTTTTAGTTTTATATATACCGCTCTATTAGATTTTGGTCTACTATATACAAATTTACAACTATATCTATACATACTAGCCCAATCACGTCAATAAAAAAATCATTCAAATCAAAATGGTAAACCCTAAACCGATAAACGACAATCTGCTCATCGCATCAATGTTTCATGTTGTTACTCTAAGTCGATCGTCTCTGTGACAACCCGAGATCCCAAGGTCCTTCCTATGCGTATTGTTTTTTTACAATCCTGTTCTTATTATGTACAATCATTCGAGTGATCAATGCTTATGTGTAATGTTTGGTTCCGGTTATGTATGAGTATGTTTGGTTGTTAAAGTGTTGTGTTAAACAAGATCCTTCATCACAAGTCCATCCCGATGAAAAATAGGAGTTCCGCCACATGTAACCTCGACGAAAGATGGATCTTTCGTCGAGAATGGTTTTTTGCCGTAGCGGGCCTCGACCCAATGTATTTCGTGGCCCAACTGTGGATGATTATAAAACCCTCATAACCGTAAGACGTAACTAGAAACCCTAAAAACTCTTTCTTCCTCTCCTTGCTGTGCGACGGCATTCGTGAGTCTCGAAGCCTTCATCCCTATCCGATTAATCCTCTTCGTATCACGGTTAGTGTCCTCTTGTTAATGGTGTGTTATGATTTTGAGGATGCTTTGTTATGATTTTATGGGATTAGGGTCTGTTAATGATTATGTTAATATAGATGTATGCTTAATGATTATTGACTTTCCAGAACTGTTGCACATTAAGTTTTGATGATTAGAGAGTGTACATGGATTGTTGTGGTTTTGAATGTAACGCAAAAACTAGGGTTTCGTGTAAAAGATCATAGGATTTGAATATGTGTTTAATCATGATATGAAATTACGCTTGAATGGTTAATGATTCGTTCATGATTTGGGTAGTATGAACATGAATAACTGTTGTTGATCCGTTGTTTATGTCGAAAGTGTGTTAACTGCTAGTATGTGTTTAGTGAATTGTAACTGTATATGTTGGTCCGACGAAAGACATGATTCGATGAAAGATGTGGTTCGACGAAAGATGGATCTTTCATCGACTGGCTCATGACGAATCTCCTGGATTCTTCGCCGTGCCCATCTCTGACGAAAAGTGGTTCTTCGTCGTCGGGGTATTTCGCCGAAAGGGGACGGAGTGTAACAGTATACAGTGTGTTGTATGCATTATTGAATATTTGTGGTTATTAGCTAATGCATGATGACAATCAAATCTAAGGATATGAAATCTGATTTGTATTGTGTGGTTAAGACATTCATCTGTTAGGTGTTGTGTGGTCACATGGGATGTGTACTCGTGCGTGAATTGGGTAGTTGATATATGTCATACAATGATCTTGATAATGAATGCAAACTGTATTAATTACGTGACTTGAACGATTATGAAACTGATGTTGTTTGGTAACCACGGTAGGGTTTGGGTTGACCAACTTGGATGGGTAATTTAACATACCGAGCAAATCAAAGGTGAGTTCATTCCTCATGAGCATGCGTCCTGGTGGTTGGGACAGTCTTTGGGGTATCCCTGAGAGGGATAGGTTTTTGGGTAAATCAATTGGGTATTCATGAGAGGAATACGTCTTGTGGGTAAAATCAGGAATGTTGGATAATACACTCGTCCTATCACCTATAAGTCCCATCTGTTTGTTACCTGAGAGGTAACGGAGTATTAGTTGGTAGCGCTATCTAGGTTTGGCACCCTCACCCCGTACCTAAGAGGACGGGTGTGAACTATTGACTCTGTAGGTGCATATGTCTGTCGACTTCGTCTTGTATCGAGTCTTGTACTAGTTTTGAAAGATCAGGGCACGAAAAACGAGAATGTGTGATGGAAGTTGATTTCACACGAAATGACAAAGAGCCATTTCGGACACTCTGCCTATATATAGCTGATGTGCCATTTCATTTGTAACGATTCTGATTTCCGGTACCGAACTGCTGCCGACGTGTCTACTGCCTGTAATTTTTGTCAAATCAATATACAAGACATTAAAAGTGATTCTGTGTGTAAATCAAGCCGATTCCAAGTCAATACGTCTGTTTTCGTCTTTCGTATTGATAAGAACGCTTCTGAACGACTCGTATTGGTCGTGCAAACGATCCTACAAGTGGTATCAGAGCTCAGGAGGAAGAGTTCTTGCCAAATCAGCTTGATTTCACCAAAATTTCTCTCTTCTACACCTTCTTTTCAAAATTAAACAGAATTTCACGGTTAAAATGGTTTAAATTTCACATATTAAATGTGAAACATAGTTTTAACAAAGCCTTGAAAGAATCAGACTTAAAATCGGACAAAGACTTGGTCAATTTTGGCAAAATCTGATCGAAAAGATGACATCAGCAGCATTTCGCGCGGAATAGTCCATTTCGTTTGAATCAGTTCTTCATTTCGTACGAAATCATTAGCTTATTTCGCACGAAATCATCATCTTCATCCTTATTTTGTACGAAATCAGATCATTTCGCACCAAGTTGTCATTTCGCATGACTGTTTTCGCACGAAATCACCATTCCGTTTGAAAGTGGTTATTTCGCTTGAAGTTCTATTTCTCATCAAAGGGTATTCCGCACAAAAAGTGATTTCGTGTGAATCATCATTTCGTTTGAACTTTGAAAGTTTGTGAAAGTTTGTACCGAAACATGGAAGAAGAATTTTACAATGCGTTTGCTACACCAGTTGCTCCTGTTATAGCTGCTGAAACTGTTTACAGTGAGAATGAGACGGGAACTTTTCAAAAACCGCCGAAGCTTATGTACATTGAATATTTTAGAGGATGGCAAAATCGGTTTGAAAACTGAGTGCAAGCTTATAAATTTGACGCATGGTGTTCGTTAGAGGTAGATTACGAGAAACCAAAAAATGAACGTGGGCTTGAAAAAGCTTTTAGTGACTATTCAGAGGGTGAAAAATTGAAATATACAAGTGAAACAATGATGATTAGTATTCTCCAACAAGCAGTTAAAGAAGATATCTTTGTTTTGCTTCAACATGCGGGTACTGCTAGATCAATTTGGATGGCGTTGATTAACAAGTTTAAGGGAAGCGCTGATATGATAAAGAACAAAAAAGCTTTACAAAAGAAATCATTTGATACGTTTGTAGCTTTTGAAGGTGAAACAACAAAAATGACCATTGATAGATATTGTCATCTGGTTTTGGAAATGGGAAGATTGGACATAAAGAAAGACGACGATGAATGGGTGGATAAGCTAGCCGATGCATTACCTCAGAATAAATGGGGAACATATTTGTTGATCTTAAAACATATGAGGAAATCAGAAAGTATGAATTTGGCAAAGTTCATTCAGAAGATTGAAGAACATGAATTGGACATTCAGAAAACAGCTATCATGAGTAATCCAAATGCGCAACAAGATGTCAGTTTATACTATAGAGGAAATAAATTTGAAACTACTCCGAATCCAAAGATTAAGACTGCTTTCAGTGCTGATAGTTCTTCTGGAACGAATGGTAGTACTGTAACTCAGAGTGGTGGACATTCGTCTTCGTATTCAAGCTTTGATCCAAATTTCACAACACTAAGTTCTCAACGACAGAATTCAACGAATCTGCAATGCAATGTTACATTGAACATTCAAAATGGTCAAAATCTTTCTCCAGAAATAGCTAAGCAACACATGGCATCACTTGTTGCTATGTTAGAGTCGTATGAAAGTTTAGTTGCTAGCAAAATTGGAAATCCAATGCTCACCAAAGAAGATTATGACCAAATAGATGCTGAAGAATTTGAGTTGATGGATGTCAAGTGGTGTTTAGCCAGTGTTGTTAGAAGGGCATAAAAATTTCAACAAATCACTGGTAGAGATAAGTTTAGTGAGATGGCCAAATCCCCGATAGGATTTGACAAATCAAAGGTTACTTGTTTTCGTTGCAGAGAAAAGTGACATTTTAAACGAGAATGTAAAAATAAAGAAGCAACCGGAAGACAAGAAAAGAACGGTTATTATCAGAAATCCATTTTTCATCAGATTGCTCAACAACCATCATCATCCCGTGCTATTGAAGATGAAAAGAAGAAAGCTTATCTCATGCGTCTGCTGACTTCGTCTTGTATCGAGTCTTGCATTGCTCAGGGCACGAAGATCGAGAAATCAAGACTGAGGTTAATTCCGCTTGAAGATGTACATGTAATTCCGTACGGAATTAACATGTAATTCCGTTTGAGTCTTAATTTCGCATGAATTGTAATATCGTTTGAAGCATGTTTCAAACTAAATTAGATGGCTATATATAGATGTAGATCCGGTTCATTTGGAGTGGAATTAGAAAGAGGTTTTCCAACGGCGAAGCGCTGTCGAAGTGTCTACAGAATTGAAATCTTGTCAGAATCAATATACAAGACAATTTAAGTGAATATCTAGCTGAGATCAACTCATCATGTCTGTTTCCGCCTTTCATTTTGAGTAGAAAGCCTCTGATCGACTCGTCTCGGGTCCGAACACGATCCTACAATTGGTATCAGAGCTACGGAGGAGGAGTTCTGCAGATTTCAGCCTGATTTCATCTCATTTTCTTACTTCTACACCTTCTTTTCTCAATTGAACAAGTTTGAACGGTTAAAATGGCCTGAATTTCACACAAAACAAGCGAAACAGTGTTTTAACAAACCCTTGAGAAAATTAGACCTTAATTCGACTTAAAACTGATAAAATCTGTAATTTCGTTTAAAAATGATGATATCACCTAATTCCGTTTGAGATTATTCACTAATTTCGCACGGAATTCCAATTAGTTCATAATTTCGCTTGAAAATTCTTCTAATTATGCACGGAATTATAATTCCGTTTGAGTGATTTCGTTTCAAACTTAATTTCGCTTGAAATCTGAGTAATTCCACACGGAATTACCTGATTCCGTTTGAAAGTTTCTAATCTCGTTTGAAAGTGTGTGGTGCAGGTAATTTCGCTTGAGAAATTCTGTTTGAAGGACTTAATTCCGTTTGAAAGTGTCTGTGTTGATAAAATTGTTACTAAATCATGGACGAGGAATTCTACAACGCGTTTGCCACATCCTCAACTACTCCGGCTGCCATTGCTCAAAACATGAATATGGAAAATGAAACCGGAACTTTGCAAAAGCCCCCGAAGCTTATGGGTATTGAAGAATACCATAGCTGGAAAGAAAGATTTGAGAACTGGGTTCAAGCAAATCATCTGAGATCTTGGGAGAGCATTGAAACAAAATATGTTAGACCACAAACCGCTTTGAAAGTTGATAAAATTATCTCAGAATTTACAGACAAAGAGAGATATAGTTATAAAGGAGAGAAAATGATGATAAGTCTTTTGCAACAAGCTGTTAAAGAGGATATATTTGTTTTGCTTCAGCATGATGGAAGTGCGTTTTCGATATGGGAGGCACTTGAGAAAAAATTTGAAGGAAGTGCAGAGATGCTCAGGAGTAAAGCATCTTTGATGAAAAAAGAGTTTGAGTTGTTTACGAGTGTGCCAGGGGAGACCACAAAGACTCTCATTGAGAGATATTGTCATCTTGTGCGTACCATGTCTCAGTTGAAAATTACCAAAACTCCAGCAGAATGGGTTGAGAAACTTGCTGACGCATTACCGCAGAAAGAATGGGGTACTTATCTGATGATTCTAAAGAATTCTGGAGAGTTTAGTAGATTGTCTATTGGACAGTTTATTGAAAAACTTAAGGCACAGGATCTTGAACAGCAAAAGATTTCCAGAATGAACAGCTCGAGCAATCAACAAGACATCAAATTGTATTACAAAGGAAATGTTCAAACTGTTGAACCAAGTCCAAAGATCCAAACTGCTTTTAGTGCAGGAAATTCATCTGGATCAGTTAGTCAAAGTTCAATCAACACTAGTGGATTTTCAAATGTCAATCCTCCAAGTGTTCAAAGTTCAAATGTTGGTAATGAACATATGATTCAGTGCAATGTTGCTTTGCATCTTCAAAATGGTCAGAATTTTTCTGAAGAAGTCGTTAAAAGTCATATGGCATTACTGGTTACTGCTTTGGAATCATATGAAGGATTGATTGCTGGAAGAATTGGTAATCCTATGCTAACCAAAGAAGATTATGATCAGATCGATGCAGAAGAATTAGAGCTCATGGACATCAAGTGGTGTCTAGCTAGTGTCTTGAGAAGAGCTGAAAAGTTCAAAATGATTACATGAAGAAATGATTTTTTGGATGCTCATGTTTCAGCTTTGGGTTTTGATAAATCTAAAGTTACTTGTTTTAAATGTAGGGAGAAAGGTCATTTCAAGAGAGAGTGCAAAAATCAGAAAGCTAATGGAGCAGAGAATCCTTTTGGAAAAGATGATTACTATCGAAAAGCCATATATCAACAGGTTTCTCATCAACCGCATCAACAATCACAAACTGCACATGGGAAAATGATCAAAGATGCAAATAAGAAAGCTTATTATGGTATCATTGATCAAGATGATGAAAAGATGGCTCCAGGATTTGGCTGGGATAGGTTTGTGGATGAGAATAGGAAGTTTAAAGCTTTCATTGCTCAAATTGTTCAAAAGCCAGAATTGATGAAAGAATGGATAGCAGTGTTATTTGATGAAGAGAAAAGTCAAGATGAAGAATCTGTTTCTTCTGAAAACAGTTCAACAGATACTAGTGATGATGATGAAGAAATTGAACAGATAAACATTGGAAAAACTCATTTATCTTCTGATAGTTTTGAATTTTATTTTGCAGAGAAATTGAAGAAACTTAAAGAAAGAAAAGCTGCAAAAGAAATGAAAGAAGTTAAGGTTGTTGAGAAGATAGTTGAAGTGGAGAAAGTAGTTGAAATCGAGAAGATTGTGGAAATTGAAAAGATTGTTGAAGTCACAAAACCTTTTCTTACGTGTTTGAAATCCTGCAAACAATGTGAAGAAAAAGACGAGAGGTTTAGTGAATTAGAAAAGTTGAAAGAAAAGTTGCTGTTTGATGTCAAGAATGTGAAAGAGTCGTATGATGTATTGAACAGAACTGTGAATAGTTTGCAGAAAACAAATTCTGAAAGAGAAGATGCTTTGACGATGATGAATGCAACAATGATGTCTAAGCAGAAAGAGATAATTTTTTTACATTGAAGAATGTGCTAAATGGAAGCAAGAGTTGGAAAGTGAAAAAGTTGAAAATGAAAGAATCAGACGATTACTGAGAAGTTATACAAGTTCTGATTACTTAATTGACATAATTTATCCAACTGTTGCAGGTTTTGAAGTGTTTGAAGAAAAGAAGTTGAAGAAAAAGGATACTGGTAAGAAACAGAGTGTTAGTTACAATAAGTGTCCGCCTCCGATTTGGGAAGGGTATTCGCCTAGAAAACCAAATGAGGAATAAGTAAAAAAGGCAGTCAATATACAGTTAGAGTCCGAGATAACTGACATGTTACCAGACAGTATTGATGTCACGTTCACAGCGTCCGACACAGATCATGAGTCTGAGTTAATAAAAAAGATGGTCGATCAGGTGTTGGATATGGATGAGGAGTTAGAGTCAAAGTCCGAGTTCGAAAGTTCATGTCTGTCAGTCGGGAGTTCGAGTTCGTCTGAAAAGAGTTCAAAATCATCGGGAAAACGGGTGTATAGTAAAGAATTTTTGTTGTCAAAATCTAATTTGAATGACGAAACATTTGAAGTTGTATATACTTTGAATGATTCTGACAAATTATATTTTGATAAAGAATTTCCAATAAGAGGTGTTAAAACTGAAATGATCAAAAAGGTTTTTAAACTGACAGAAATTAATATTTGTAAAATAAATGATGTAAATATTTTTACAAAACCAAGTCCTTACACCTCAAGAATAAAACAAAAACTAAACAAGAAAATGGGTTACAGTTCTGGTTCAGGTTATCGAAAGAAACCAAACCACAACGGTAATTTCAAAAAGAAAGGTTTAGGTTTTATTCCATCTGAAAACTATAAAAATGAAAAAATTTCTAAAAATACAAAATTTGTTTCAGGTCCATCTGCTGAGGAGGAAAAGAAGAGCTCATTCTGGAGACAGTCAAATCAAGAATTTCTTGCTGAGAAGAAGAAAAATGAAGCTCATCAGAGGAAAGAAACCAGAACCTGTTTTAGATGCAATGAAGCCGGTCACATTGCATGGAATTGTCCGTTGACAACAAAGACAAAACAGGGAGTCTCAGAAAAACTAAAAGAAATAGTTGTTGATAAGACCGAACTACCAACTGAGAAATTTAAAGTGTTCAAAAACTCAACATATGAAGTTGGTGAATGTTCGAAAAGATTTTACAAACGAAGGGGAAATCTTGATAATCAAGCTTGGGTTGTTAAGAAATCAAATGTAAAATCCGGCGATGAATCTGATTCCACAAAATCAGAGGAGCCACAATTTCATGAGAGTGATGAAAACTCAGTTCCTCCAATGGATGATGAGAACTTTCCACCATTGAGGACTGAGAATTTTAAACAAAAAATTGGTAAAATTGAAATCTCGAATCAATTTTATTCTGAGAAGAATGAATTTGATGTTGAGAAAACGTTTAATGGGAATGTGAAGAAGATTTTTGGAAAGATGATCGAGGGGAAGGTTAAAGGGGTTAAAGATTTTTATAAATCTAAGAAGGCAACTTACACCCCAACTGCAGATGAGTTGAAATCACCCAAGGCTGGTCAGGCTTGGGTGGACATTTTCTTTAACTAAAAAACCTGACTTGCCGGAGTTCCCAAGTTTGTAATCGTGGAACATGAATCGGCATTTTTCTTAATAATCGTTGTGAATGAATCTTAAAATTGTTAAATTTTACAGGTTGTGACTTGCCGGAGCTCTCAGGTTGGTAAGTGTAGAGCAGGAATCGGCATATTTCTTGGTATTTGAATTTGTGAAATAAGAATCTACATGTGGTGTCAAATGATTAATCAAGGTCATTAAGTTGAACTTGATGTAATCTTGTATGTGATATTGTAGGATCGAATTGCGACCTGAATGAGTCGTTCGGAAGAGTTCTTAGGCTATACGAAAGGCAGAAACAGATGTATAGACTCAAAACAGCTTGATTATCACTTTAAACTTCTTGTATATTGAATTAACAACGATTACAGTCACAAGAAATACCGGCAGCACTTCGGTACAAGTTTCTGATTCCCCACCAA
This sequence comes from Helianthus tuberosus, assembly GCA_030545235.1. Taxonomy (NCBI): domain Eukaryota; kingdom Viridiplantae; phylum Streptophyta; class Magnoliopsida; order Asterales; family Asteraceae; genus Helianthus; species Helianthus tuberosus. The sequence goes on along the minus strand of CM060367.1, from coordinate 18,732,805 downwards.
ATGACATGATCACTAGCCTATTTATAGAGTTTCTGATTCCCCACGAAAGTGCAATGTTCATTTCGTGGGAAATCAACATTTTGTCATTTCGTGGGAAATCAACATTTCGTGGGAAATCAACTCTAAAACTCTATTTTCCCGTACAATGTGCCCTGATCTAACATATCTAGTACTAGACTCGATACAAGACGAAGTCGACAGATGTATGCACTAACAGACTCCCCCTCAGATGTTGACGAGTCTTAAGTGTCGAGTCTTCAACGTCTTTAGTCTTTATCAGTCTTCGGGCTTTTCCTGCTCTTGACTCGCTCTATCTTCTCCTGAATATCAGCACCAACAGATAACTTCCCAAACTCTCTCTAACAGACTCCTCCTCAAAACATGCTTGGATCATAGACTGACTTTTACAGAATCAGGATCGCAACCTGGCTTGCTACTCTCAATCAGAATCCAGGCTTTCCTGCAAATCCTCTACCCAAAACATAAGTTTCATAAAAATAAGATACAACAAATTATGACATTACTAATGACTACTAGTAAACATATCATTCATTTTCAGAACACTTTTCTTTCTATAGATTCTTTTTTTTTTACTTAAAAACTTTTCAATCACATTCTCCCAAACCTGTTCATCATGTTCAGCACTCAGAATTTTGAAAATCAGCTCTTCAATATCAGTTGCCTAAAATCTTTTTGGATTTTTCAAAATTTATGCTAAAACACACCGAAAATCTTTTTGAATTTTGTTTGAAATAGAAATGCAGTAAAGAAATATTTACAGACACAATTTTTGTGAGTTTGTGTAAGAGGATCATATCAGTTTATGAGACAAAACACCAACACCGTTAAGCTTTAAACATTTTAAGTTCTAAACGATTCACTTAGATTGTCAGTATACTGATCCACTTAAATCTTCACACAAAGTTCAACTGTTTCGAGATACGAGATTAATGTTTTAAGCACTTAAACTTATTCGCGTGTCCCACCTCAGATAATACTCCCGTATCCAGATCCCAATATTCAGTCTTACAGGTGAATATACCTAGATGATATCTGTAAGGGGTTAAATTGCGAAACCGTGAGAGCTCAGGTCAGAACTTCCGTTCAGCAGAGAGATGACGGTTTGACTTTTGGTGGGTCCCCTTTAGAGGATCTTTTTTACAACAGCATTGATTAGCAATTTTATTGTCTCATCATTTTATGCTGAGGGCGACGCTATATTTCAAGCAAGCAGAAAGTATTCTCCGGGGACTAGGCCATTGCTTCCGCATTATCAGAAGTCCCGGGATAATACCCCAGATATCACTAAGCATAAAGACCTAGTATCTCAGAAAGAGGGGTCCTTCAAACAAGATTTCGGGGGTTACCCATATATCCGAGAGATGTTACCCACGATATAAGCAAGTTTGAATTTTAGGTTTATATCTCGTCACAATCTACTAAATGTGCAAAAACCTACTGGCATATCATCAGTGAGACCGTTTATCACATTTAACTTTCCATTTCTTTAGCATGCCGTGATCGTCCACTGATATACTATCATTTCCTCTTTTATACAACAAAACTCATTTTTGATTTTATCATGTTTTTGTCTTTTTCCAATTTTCTAATGTTTTTGGATTTTCTGAAATTTTTTACTCCCCCTAAAATGCAAACACATTTTAGGAAATTTGAAAGCAAATTTTGATACTCTACCTGTATAGTTTGTTTTCTTAAAAAAAATTGACAACCGATATCAAATCACTTCAATTCGCCATCCACTTGGCATAAACAATCAGAACTCCCCCTCACAACAAACTATTTTCCCATTGTGATTTCAAAACACTTAAGTTTGTTTTAATCAAATGGTTTTTCTGGAAAATTAGTTTTATTGATTTTCAAACCACTTGTAGGTTAGGGGATAAACTCATCATTTGTTCTCCAAAAATATCACTTGTAGGTATGATCCAATCAAGTTCAACTTAATGACCTTGATTAACCATTTGAAAATGAAAACCTTCTTCAACCACTTGCAGGTTCATTTCACTAACCATAACCACTTGTAAATCAACATATAACAATATAAAGATATCACCTGTAGATTTACCAACCAATCAATTCAAGAATGATGCCGATTCCTGCTCCTCGCTTACCAACCTGGGAGCTCCGGCAAGTCAGGATTTTTAGTTTGGAAAAACTTTCCCCCAAGCCTGACCAGCCTTGGGAGATTCTGGAACACATCTATCCCACCAACATTTTGATTTATAAAAATCTTTTGCACTTTTAACCTTTCTGTCAACCATCTTACCAAAAATATGCTTGACTTTTCCGTTGAAAACCTTCTCAACATCAAATTCTCCCTTATCAGCAAAGAATTGATTTGAGATCTCTACCTTTCCCACTTTCTTCATCAAATTTTCCTTTGACAATGGAGGAAAATCCTCATCGTTCACATCTGGAACGGAATTCACAACCTTTTTATCAACCAAAGACTCCTCTGATTTTATGGAATCAGATTCATTGTCAGAACAACTATCTGTTTTAACAACCCACTTTTGTTTACTCAAATCACCTCTTCTTTTGTAAAACCGTTTTGAACTTTCTCCTTCCTCAGAAGTAGAATTTTCAAACTTTTTAACATTTTTCACAGGTTGTTCTTTTTTATCAACACAAGTCTTTCTCAGAACAGAGTTAGAAGAAACTTCCTGTTTTTGGTAGTTAGTCTTGGGGCAATTCCAAGCTATATGTCCAACTTCTTGGCATTTGAAACAGGTTCTTCTGTCAACTCTTGAAGTAGACTTTCTCACATTCTTCTTTACTTCAGCAAGAAACTCTTGATTCGACTGCTTCCAGAACGGTTTCTTCTGTTCATCCTCTGAACTTCCTCCTGAAATAAATTTTGTTTTTGGTTTATAAGTTTTCTGATTTTTATAATTTTATGAAGAATTGAAACCAAGACCTTTCTTTTTGAGATTACCATTATGGTTTGATTTCTTTTGAAAACCATAACCACAATTATAACCCATTTTCTTGTTTACTCTCTGTTGAATTCTTGAAGTGTAAGGTTTAGGTTTTTCAGAAAGATTTAAATCTTTTATTTCATAAATATTTATTTCTGTCAATTTGAAAACCTTTTTGATTATTTCAGTTTTAACACTTCTTATTGGGAACTCCTCATCAGAATATAATTTGTCTGAATCATTCAAAGTATAAGCCACTTTGATTGGTTCGTCACTCAAATTAGATTTTGATAACAAGAATTCGTTATTGTAAACCCTTTTAAACAGTGAACTCGGACTCTTTTCTGACGAACTCGAACTTTCAGACTTAGACTCCGGTTTGGACTCTTCATCCGTATCCAACACCTGATTGACCACTCTTTTTAATAATTCAGACTCATGATCAGTGTCAGACGCTGTGAATGTAACATCAATATTGTCTGGTAATTCATCAATGATTTCAGACTTTAACTTGATGTTGACTGCCTTTTTTAGACGCTCCTCGTTAGGATTCCTTGGAGAATAACTTTCATGGATCGGGGGCGGACATCTGTTATACTTGACACTTGGTTTCTTACCAGTATCAGTATCTTCAGTCTTTTTCTCCATGAATGCCTCCAGACCTGCAACAATAGGATAAACACGATCAATCAAATAATCACAAGTAGTGTAACTCAATAGTAATCGTTTAATCCTATCACTCTCAATTTTCTCAAGTTCCACTTCTTTCTTCAACTGTGCACAATCTTCAATATACTCATTAATGACGCTCTGCTTTGTCATTAATGTTGCGCTCATTTTTGTCATTGCATTTTCAATTTCTGAATTCGTTCTCTTCAAACTATCAATTATTTTGTTCAACACATCATACGATTCCTTCAAATACTTTACATCAGACAGTATATCTTCTTTTATCTGCTCCAAATCAACAATCTTTTTATCTTTCTCCTCACAAACTTTGCACAATTCTAAACACTTCAAACATGGTTTTTCAACTTCAACCATTTTTTCAACTTTCTTTTCAACTTCAACAATTTTCTCCACTTCAATGATCTTTTCTATTACTTTCTCAGTCACTTGATCACTACTAGCTTCTCCAGCTTCTGTCTTTGATTTTTCATCAGCAAGAATTTTTGCTTCTTCCAGCTCATGTTCTTCGATCTTCTGAATAAACTGTGCCAGATTCATATTTTCAGTTTTTTTCATATGTTTTACAATCAACAGATAAGTTCCCCATTTTTGCTGTGGTAATGCATCAGCACGTTTATCAACCCATTCATCATCATCTTTCTTAATGTTCAATCTTCCCATTTCCACGACTAAATGACAATATCTATCAATGGTCATCTTTGTTGTTTCATGGTCAAAAGCTACAAACATGTCAAATGACTTCTTCAACAACTCCTTTTCCATGTTTCAAAGTCAAAGCTTCACAAACACAAATTTTCTTGTTTTAAAAATACTGTTCTCCAATGAGCTGGATCACCTCGTAAAAACACCGGCAGATCACCTTTCAATTTGATTGGACCTTATATGTTCAGCACATGTACTGATAATTGTCACTTGAATTTTTACTTTCTAGACAATCTCTTTATATGCCCATGCACAAAAGTTGATGGCCGACAAAGTCAAGTAACAATTAACTTTGATTGGGCCGCTTGGTCTATATAATATTGAAACTTGGGCTAAATACTGATTTACTCTAATTGGATCTCAAATAAAAATAGCAGACAATTTCTTTTCCCAACCAACTTTAATGATGATAAAATGTATTCACTTGGGCTGATGTAATTGCTTTATCACATGTAAACCTTGAACGGACCACTCATGTGACCAACTGATACACTAAAGCTAGCAACCACACATGCAGACCGACAACATTCTTTAAAGTTTCACACAATTCAATGCACTTTCACGTAAAATGAGTTCAAAACATTTTTCAAGCGGACTGTTTTTTTTTTCAAGCGAGATCAGTCACAATATATGTAATTTCAAGCGGGATGTAGTTTTCAAGCGAGATACACGTTGGAGCGGAATCATAAGAAACTTGGAGCGGAATCACCCAAACCAGTTTCAAGCGGAATAGTTTAAATAACAATTTTGGAGCGGAATCTCAACCAACAGTTTGGAGCGGAATCAGTAAAAACTTTCGAGCGGAATAAGATCTCCTCGAGCGGAATCAGACTATGTTCTTTCGAGCGGAATCACTTCTCGAGTCCATTTTTGTCATTTTTAGGTTGAATTTTGCTGTGAAACTTTCAAGGGTTTGTTAATATTGAATCTTGTATAATCTGTGAAAAATTCAGGACCTTTTGACCGTTTAATCTTGTGCAAATGAAGAAAGAAGGTGTAGAAGTGAGAAAACACAATGAAAACAGGCTGATATATGCAGAACTCCTCCTCCTGAGCTCTGATACCACTTGTAGGATCGAATTGCGACCTGAATGAGTCGTTCGGAAGAGTTCTTAGGCTATACGAAAGGCGGAAACAGACGTATAGACTCGAAACAACTTGATTATCACTTTAAACTTCTTGTATATTGAATTAACAGCGATTACAGTCACAAGAAATACCGGCAGCACTTCGGTACAAGTTTCTGATTCCCCACCAAATGACATGATCACTAGCCTATTTATAGAGTTTCTGATTCCCCACGAAAGTGTAATGTTCATTTCGTGGGAAATCAACATTTTGTCATTTCGTGGGAAATCAACATTTCGTGGGAAATCAACTCTAAAACTCTATTTTCCCATACAATGTGCCCTGATCTAACATATCTAGTACTAGACTCGATACAAGACGAAGTCGACAGATGTATGCACTAACAGATATGTTGATAAACAATGTGATAAGATGAACCCCGAACCTAAAAGTGGTTTTAACAAAACTTATTTTCTGGAAAAACCATTTTGATTAAAACAAACTTAAGTGTTTTGAAATCTAAATGGGAAAATAGTTTGTTGTAAGGGGGAGTTCTGATTGTTTACGCCAAGTGGATGGCGAATTGAAGCGATTCGATGTCAGTTGTTATATTTTTGTACAGTTTGTTTTCAAATTTCTTTAATGTGTTTGCATTTTAGGGGGAGTAAGAATTTCAGAAAATCCAAAAACATTTGAAAATTTGAAAAATACAAAAACATGATAAAATCTATAAAAGCCAAAAACATTTGAAAAATTAAAAATGAGTTTTGTTGTATCAAAGAGGAAATGATAGTATATCAGTGGACTATCACAGCATGCTAAAGATATGGAATGTTTAAAATGTGATAAACGGTCTCACTGATGATGTGCCAGTAGGTTTTTACACATTTAGTAGATTGTGACGAGATATAAACCTAAATTTCAAACTTACTTATATCGTGGGGAACATTTCTTGGATATATGGGTAACCCCCGAAATCTTGTTTAAAAAGTCCCTCTTTCTGAGATACTAGGTCTTTATACTCAGTGATATATGAGGTATTATTCCGGGACTTCTGATTTTGCGGAAGCAATGGCCTAGTCCCCGTATAATACTTTCTGCTTGCTTGAAATATAGCGCCGCCCTCAGCATAAAAAATGATGAAACATTGAAAAATGCTAATCATGTGCTGTTGAAAAAAAGATCCTCTAAAGGGGACACACCAAAAGTCGAGCCGTCATCTCTCTGCTGAACGGAAGTTCTGACCCGAGCTCTCACGGTTTCGCATCTAACCCCTTACAGATATCATCTAGGTATACTCACCTGTAAGACTGAATATTGGGATCTGGATACGGGAGTATATTCAAGTGGTGGGACACACGAATAAGTTTAAGTGCTTAAAATATTAATATCATATCTCGAAACAGTTGAACTTTGTGTGAGAATTTAAGTGGGCCAGTATACTGACAATCTAAGTGAACTGTTTAGAACGTAAAATGTTTATAGCTTAACGGTGTTGGTGATTTGTCTCAAAAACTGGTATGATCCTCTTACACAAACTCACAAAAATATTGTTTGTAAATATTTCTTTATTGCATTTCATTTCTGTTCTTACAAATAGTTTAGCTATTTTTTTTTGAAAAAAAAAATTCAAAAAGATTTTCAACAACTGATATTGGAAAGCTGATTTTCAAAATTCGAAGTGCTGAACTTGATGAACAGATTTGGGTGAAAACATTTGGAAAAGATATTTTTACAAGTGGTTCATCAGAAATTGACATTATTAAATCATTATGGTTAAATTTGAGGAGGAGTCTGTAATTATAATTTTGTCAAATGTAAAATTTGTGAAATTTATTATGAGGTAGAGAATGTGCAGGATGCCAGGTTTCATATTCTGAAGCTGAATGATAGAGAGCCAGGTTCCGATACCTGAGGACTCTGATTTTTCAAGAGCCAGATCATGATCATGATCCTGTGAAACTCTTTGAAAATCAGCATCCAAGGATTCGTTAGAGGGGAGTGTGTTGATGCTGAAAAGGAGAGTAAAGAGAAGTCTGAAGAAGGATTACATTGTCAAGATACTTTAGAAAGAGCAGACAGACCGATAAAGACTGAAGACGTTGAAGACTCGACACTTAAGACTCGTCAACATTCGAGGGGGAGTCTGTTGGTGCATGCGTCTGTTGACTTCGTCTTGTATCGAGTCTTGCATTGCTCAGGGCACGAAGATCGAGAAATCAAGACTGAGGTTAATTCCGCTTGGTCTGCTTAATTCCGCTTGAAGATGTAACATGTAATTCCGTACGGAATTAACATGTAATTCCGTTTGAGTCTTAATTTCGCATGAATTGTAATATCGTTTGAAGCATGTTTCAAACGAAATTAGATGGCTATATATAGATGTAGATCCGGTTCATTTGGAGCGGAATTAGAAAGAGGTTTTCCGACGACGAAGCGCTGTCGAAGTGTCTACAGAATTGAAATTTTGTCAGAATCAATATACAAGACAATTTAAGTGAATATCTAGCTGAGATCAACTCATCATGTCTGTTTCCGCCTTTCATTTTGAGTAGAAAGCCTCTGATCGACTCGTCTCGGGTCCGAACACGATCCTACATCGTTAATCAAGATGATGAAAAAGTGGCAAAGGGTTTTAGCTGGGACAAATACATTCCAGCTGATTCAGGACTTGTTGCTCGAATCTTGGAAGAACAAGAAGTCAAATCTAAACAAAAAAGAACGAAGATTTTCAAATTATCAGAAAGTGATGATGACACTGATGATGAAGAAGAATATATCAATACAGCTCGAAAAAATTTGTACTCATTTAGTTTTAATTTGTTCTTTGCAGATAAAATTGAGATGTTAAAAGAGAAGAGAGCTGCTCGTCTGAAGAAAAAATTGGAAGAATTGAAAGCAAGGAGAATTGCTGAAGAAAAGGCGAAATTGGAAACTGAAAAAACAGAAGTTGAAGAAAATTCGAAAGAAAAGATCGAAGTTGAAGGATGGGAAAAAGAGTTAGAATTCAATGAAGAACCGGGTATGGTTGAAAAAGTAGTGGAGAAAATTGTTGAAATTGAAAAAATAGTTGAAAAAGTTGTTGAAGTTGAAAAACTCGTCGAAGTTGAAAAAATTGTCGAAGTTGAAAAGATCATTGAGGTAACAAAACCTTGTCTGAAATGTTTGGAGTCTTGCAAACATTGTGAAGAAAAGGACAAGAAGATTCATGAACTTGAAGAGTTGAAAGAAAAACTGTTGTTTGATGTGAAGTACGTGAAGGAATCATATGATGTGTTGAATAGAACAGTTGATGGTCTGAAAAAGACAAATTTAGAAGTTGATGCTGCTATGACAATGATGAGCTCAACATTAATGATAAAGCAGAAGGTCATCAATGAGTATATTGAAGACTGTGCAAAGCTGAAGCAGGATTTGGAACTTGAAAAGATAGAAAGTGAAAGAATCAAACGATTGCTGTTGAGTTATACAACTTGTGATTATTTGATTGACAGAGTTTATCCTACTATTGCAGGTCTTGAAGCTTTTCAAGAACAAAAGAAAGAAGAAACGGATACTGGTAAGAAACAAAGTGTCAAGTATAACAAGTGTCCGCCCCCGATCTATTAAAGTTATTCCCCCAGAAAGCCAAATGAGGAACGTTTAAATAAGGCTCTCAACATAAAATTAAAGTCTGAAACCATTGATGAGTTACCAGACAACATTGATGTCACATTCACAGCGTCTGACACTGATCATTAGTCTGAGTTATTAAAGAAAGTGGTCGATCAGGTGTTGGATATGGATGAAGAGTCAAAGTCGGAGTCTAAATCTGAAAGTTCGAGTTCGTCAGACAAGAGTCCGAGTTCACCAGTCAAACGGGTTTACAATAAAGAATTTCTTATGTTGAAAAATAATTTGAATGATGAACCAATAAAAGTGGCATATACTTTGAATGATTCGGACAAATTATATTCTGAAGAAGAATTTCCAATAAGAAGTGTCAAAACTGAAATGATAAAACAGGTTTTCAAATTGACAGAAATTAATATTTCTGAAATAAAAGATTTAAATCTTTCTGAAAAACCTAAAAAATACACTTCAAGAATTCAACAAAGAATAAACAAGAAAATGGGTTACAATTCTGGTTATGGTTTTCAAAAGAAACCAAATCATCATAGTAATTTCAAAAAGAAAGGATTGGGTTTTATTCCCCCAGAAAATTATAAAAATGAGAAAACTTATCAATCAAAAACTAAATTTATTTCAGGAACAAGTTGTGAGGAAGAACAGAAGAAACCATTCTGGAGACAATCAAACCAAGAGTTTCTTGCTGAAAGAAAGAAGAATTTGAACAAATATGCACCAAGAGCTGACAGAAGAAAATGTTTCAAATGTCACAAGATTGGACACATTGCCTGGAATTGCCAACAGTCCAACAACACAAAACAGGGAGTTTCTTTTAACTCAAAATTAAAAGAACAATGTGTTGATGAAAGGAAACAACCAACTGAAAAATCTAATGTGTTTGAAAATTCGACTTTCGAAACTGGTGATGTTTCAAAACGTTTTTACAAAATAAAAGTCGATTTGGACAAACAGAAATGGGTTGTTAAAACAGAGAGTAGTTCTGACAATGAATCTGATTCCATAAAATCAGAGAAGTCATTTGTTGAGAAACATGTTGAAGATTCCGTTCCTGAGATGAACGATGAAAATTTTCCGCCATTGTCGAAGGAAAATTTGAAGTTAAAAGTTGGTAAGATTGAGATTTCACATCAATTCTTTGCTGGTAAAGAAGAATTTGATGCTGAAAAGGCTTTCAATGGAAAAGTCAAACATATTTTTGGTAAGATGGTTGATGGAAAGGTGAAAGGTGTGAAAGATTTTTACAAATCAAAACGTTGGTGGGATAGAGATGAGTCAAAAGCACCAAAGGTTGGTCAGGCTTGGGTGAATGCATTTTTTACTTAAAAACCTGACTTGCCGGAGCTCCTAAGTTGGTAATCGTGGAGCAGGAATCGGCATCTTTCTTGAGAAATTCACATCTGTGAAATTTCGACTTACAAGTGGTTATTGTTGAAATGAAAACCTACAAGTGGTTAATCAAGGTCATTAAGTTGAACTTGATTTAACTTTTATTCATGTGGTTTTTGGAAAACAATGTGATGATCATAACCCCGTTTTTACAAGTGGTTTCAACAAAACTAATTTTTATGGAAAAACCATTTTGATTAAAACAAATTTAAGTGTTTTTGAAATCATAATGGGAAAATAGTTTGTTGTCAGGGGGAGTTCTGATTGTTTATGCCAAGTGGATGGCGAATTGAAGCAATTCAAATCAGTTTGTCAGTTTATGTGTACATTTTGTTTTCAAATTTCCTTTAAAATGATTTTGAATTTTAGGGGGAGTAAGAAATTTCGGAAAATCCAAAAACATTAGAAAATTTGAAAAGTCCAAAAAATGATAAAATCAAAAATGAGTTTTGTTGTGAAAAAGAGGAAATGATAGTACATCAGTAGACTGTCACGGTACGCTAAAGAAATGAAATGATTAAATAGCATTAAACGGTCTCACTGATGATATGCCGATAGGTTTTTGCTCATTTAGTAGACTTTTTCAGGATATAAACTTAAATTCAAACTTGCTTGTTTCGTGGGGAACACTACTTGGATATATTGGTAACCCCTGAAATCTCGTTTGAAAGACCACTCTTTCTGAAATACTAGGTCTTTATGCTCAGTGATATCTGGGGTATTATCCCGGGACTTCTGATAATGCGGAAGCAATGGCCAAGTCCCCGTATAATACTTTACTGCTGCTTGAAATAAAAGCCCCCCCTCAGCATAAAAAATGATGAAAAATCGAAAAGATTAAATCATGTGCTGTTGTAAAAAGATCCTCTAAAGGGGACACACCAAAAGTCGAGCCTTCAACTCAGAAAAAATATGAGCTCTCAAGGTTTCGCAATTAACCCCTTACAGATATTATATGTGGTATACTCACCTGTAAGACTGAATATTGGGATCTGGATACGGGAGTATATTCAAGAGGTGGGACACATGAATGAGTTTAAGTTCTTAATACACCTAATTCGTATCCTGAATCTGTTGAAATTTGTGTGAGAATTTAAGTGGATCAGTATATCGAAAATCTAAGTGAACTGTTTAATTCTTAATGTGTAACTAAACTCAACGGTACTTGTGACTTGTTAAAAACTGATATGATCCTCTTACACAAACTCACAAAAATATTGTCTGTAAATATTTTTTTACTGCATTTCAATATTTTTCCTACAAGCGGTTTATCTTAAATGTTGAAAAAGTCAAAAAGATTTTCGACAACTGATGATGAAGAGCTAATTTTCAAAATTCCAAGTGCTAAGCATGATGAACAAATGGTTTGGGAGAAATTGTTTAGAAAAGAAAAATGATATTCATACATGTGGTCATTAGAGATTAAAAGTGTAAAATCATTTTTGAAGTGTTATCTATCTATGTGATGTTTTCTAAAATTGTTAAACTTTATAATTTGTGAATCTTATGTTTTGGGTAGAGGATGTGCAGGTTATCCAGGCTTCGATTCCTGAGCAGAAGTTGAGCCAGGTTTCGATTCTAAAAAACCTGTGAAAGCCAGACTACGATCCTGGCACAACTTAAGGGGGAGTCTGCTAGCAAAGGGGAGTCTGAAAGAGAATGAGGAGATAGAAGAAGAGAAGAGAATGAAGGAAGATTACACTATCAGATACTTCGGAGAAAGTGAAAAGACTGATAAAGACTGAAGACTGTGAAGACTCGACACCGAAGACTTTGTCAACATCCAAGGGGGAGTCTGTAGGTGCATATGTCTGTTGACTTCGTCTTGTATCGAGTCTTGTACTAGTTTTGAAAGATCAGGGCACGAAAAACGAGAATGTTTGATGGAAGTTGATTTCGCACGAAATGACAAAGAGCCATTTCGTACGAAATAGCCGGTGGCTATTTCGCATGAAATGAACCCTTAGTCATTTCGTACGAAACACTCTGCCTATATATAGCTGATGTGCCATTTCATTTGTAACGATTCTGATTTCCGGTACCGAACTGCTGCCGACGTGTCTACTGCCTGTAATTTTTGTCAAATCAATATACAAGACATTAAAAGTGATTCTGTGTGTAAATCAAGCCGATTCCAAGTCAATACGTCTGTTTCCGCCTTTTGTATTGATCAGAACGCTTCTGAACGACTCGTATTGGTCGTGCAAACGATCCTACAGACTCAGTCATGCCCAATGCTTTGATAGGAGCATTGGGGAACGAGCAAAATAAATTAGGAGCCGTTTTGTATCCGGGGTATTATCAACATTAAAGTCAATGAACTGAACTAAACACTTGGTAACTAACGTTTTCGTAAAACTATGAACTCACCAGCGTAGTCTGACACACTTGTTGCATGCTCGTAGGTCGTTAGGTACTTTGGATGGGGAACTTGCTATCTGGATGGCTGGAGTGGTCATGGGTCGTGTCGCTTGGATTTACAAGACTTGTTTACTGATTTCGCATACATTGGTTTTTGAAACATATGAACAGTGTTTTACTATTTGCTTCCGTTGATGCTATTTAACTTGGATTATGTTTTATGAATGTTTTATTTAATGAATGGGTATTTTGTTAAATATCTTATGGTTAGTTCAATGTGATTGGTGGCTATATCCTGGTACGTCACACGCCTAGCGGGGGTTACCTCATGTGGTATTTTGGGGGTGTGACAGTTTGGTATCAGAGCCACTGGTTATAGTGAACTAGGTTTTAAAACATTTTTATAAAACCAGACTATAACCGAACAGCTTCGAAATCGACCATGACACTCAACTCCAGATTGCAAGGTTCGTCTCTCGTTTACTTATTGTATAGCACATCTAGTATACTCTTATGTACAATGTTGCATGCGATTGCACACACTTAGCACTTTAGACTGAATTTATGTGCATTTACCTTAGTTATGTGATTGTTAGAGTCACGGTGTGATATTCTGTTAGATTTTCGTGGTCTATGATTGTGGTGTTCTGTCTTGTTGCGAGAATTTGAGGAACCTTTTTGCATGAGTTGGGAGGAGCTGAGATGAACATGCAAATCGCATTCCTATTATGGGTGCACACATAATAGTAATGTGGGGTGCATGTGAGTCCCAGTGAGGCCTAACGAGTGTGAAAGGGGTTCCGCTTTATTGCCTGATGTAAACTTGGTAGTCTGTAGAAGTCATCGTGAGGTTTGACTCCTACCTTATCTCGACTCTTAACCCTTCTCTTTCTCCTATATATAATCATGAGCGGACGAGGTCATGGACGTGGTCACATTGCGATAACCCAGGCTGAGCTGACAAATTTGATTAACACACGTGTGGCTGAGGCTTTGGCAGCCTATCAAGCTGGTACGATATGTGCCAATTAACCTTTATTCTTGTGTCACGTACACAACTCTTACCCGTGTGCTGTGTTTATTTTCGCATTTAGGTCAGCAAGCTAATCCGAATCAAAATAATCTGCCTGCTTGCACGTTTAAGACGTTCATGGATTGTAGGCCACAGACGTTTAGTGGGACTGAAGGGGCTGTGGGGCTATTGCATTTGTTTGAGAAGGCGGAGTTAGTATTCGCGATGTGTAACTGTCCTGCTGGGGACAGAGTGAAGTATGCTACAGGCACACTCGAGGATGGTGCCTTAACTTGGTGGAATGCCCAAGTCCAGATGCTGGGCAATGAGATGGCAAATGCCACTACGTGGGACGATTTTAAGGAGCTGATACAGGAAGAGTACTGTCCACGTGATGAGGTCCAGAAACTGGAAAACGAGTATTATGATCTGAAGATGGCGGGGTCTGAGATCGAGGCATACATGAAGAGGTCTCATGAGTTAGCTAATATGTGCCCGAATTTATCACGACCCCCACACCGAAGAATAGAGCTTTACATCAAAGGATTGGCCCCACAGGTTAAGGGCTTGGTTACTGCAGCGAACCTCAACAACTTAGCTCAGATCATCAGCTTAGCTCACAAGATCACAGACCAGGAGGTGGAGCATGGCTCGCTACCACCACGTGTTTCTACTACTGCTACTACTGCTACAGCTACTACTCCTACCACAGATAGTAAGCGCAAATTGAATGACGTGGACAAGGTGTCCAACTCGAATCAGTCACAGAAGAAGCCAGACCACAGTATCAACCGCAGTTTTAGCCAGTCATCTTCTGTGAATAAGAACCAGGGCAACAATTCGAATCAAGGTTCCTACGCGGGAAAGCTACCAAAGTGTAATAAGTGCGATTTCCATCATCATGGGCCGTGCACCCGAGTTTGTCACAGGTGCAACAAAGTGGGCCATATGGCTAGAGACTGCAGGGCCTCACTTCCCAAGCAACAGCAGCAGCAACCTCCACAGCAACAGCATCCGTAGCAACAGGGGAGGCAGCAGCCTCAACAAAATCTGGGAAATCGTATGGGGTGTTTTCAGTGTGGTGATGAGGGTCATTTTAAGCGGGATTGCCCTCATCTTAATCAGAATGCGGGCAACAACAGCAACGCTGGGAATAACAACAATGGGAATAATGGTGGGAACGGTGCGCGTGGGAGAGTGTTTACCATTGGTGCTAGGGAAGCTCGCAATGACGGCAACGTCGTGACTGATACGTTTTTTGTGAACGATCTTTTTGCTTCTGTTTTATTCGACTCTGGTGCCGATTGGAGTTATGTGTCTTTGGGGTTCAGTCGTCAGTTAGGGTTGACTCCCACACCTCTTGTGAATAAGCATGTAGTAGAATTAGCTGATGGTAAATCGATTGAAGCTTCTCACGTCCTATTTGGTTGTAAACTTGATCTCATGGGTCAAGTGTTCGACATTGACCTACTCCCCGTTACTCTAGAAAGTTTTGATGTGGTCATTGGCATGGATTGGTTGTCTAAGCATCAAGCGGAAATTCTCTGTAAAGAGAAAATTGTGCGTATCCCTCTCCCCAGTGGGGAATCCTTATCGGTTCAAGGTCATCGTAGTGGTGCCATGGTCGGCATCATCTCAGCCATGAAAGCCCAGGAATGTCTACGAAGGGGCTACCCTGCTATTCTGGCTCTTGTTACCGATTCACAACCTGAAAAAAAGAAGATCGAGGATCTTCCAGTTGTTCGTGAGTTTTCTGACGTGTTTCCTGAAGAGTTACCTGGTTTGCCTCCACATCGCAAGGTGGAATTTCAGATTGACCTTATACCAGGAGCAGCTCTGATTGCTCGCGCTCCTTATCGTCTTGCACCAATAGAGTTGCAAGAGCTATCGAATCAACTCCAAGAACTGTTGGATAGAGGTCTTATCCGACCCAGTTCTTCGACTTGGGGAGCCTCAGTTTTGTTTGTGAAGAAGAAGGACGGATGTTTTCGTATGTGTATTGATTACCTGGAACTCAACAAGGTGACAGTCAAGAATCGTTACCCTTTACCGCGTATTGACGACTTGTTTGACCAGTTGCAAGGGTCAAGTTTTTACTCAAAAATCGACTTAAGGTCGGGCTACCATCAGATGAGAGTTCGAGAGGAGGATGTTCCTAAGACGGCTTTTCGAACGCGATATGGACATTATGAGTTTTTGGTTATGCCATTCGGATTGACAAACGCCCCAGCAGTCTTCATGGAGCTTATGAATCGTGTGTGCAAACCGTATCTTGACGACTTCGTTATTGTGTTTATTGATGACATCTTGATATACTCAAAGAAAGGAGGACCAAGAACGACACTTACGTCTTATTTTGGAGCTCCTAAGGAAGGAGCAACTCTACGCGAAGTTTTCCAAGTGTGACTTCTGGATACGAGAAGTGCACTTCCTTGGCCACATTATTAATGAATCAGGGATACACGTGGATCCTGCTAAGATTGATGTTATCAGGAATTGGGCGGTACCAAAGAATCCTTCGGAGGTGCGACAATTTTTTGGTCTCGCTGGGTATTATCGAAGATTTATCAAGGATTTCTCAAAGATCGCTCAACCTCTTACCTCGTTGACACAGAAAGACGTTATATATTCTTGGGGAAACAAGTAGGAGGATGCTTTCCAACTTTTGAAACAGAAACTCTGCAGAGCACTGATCTTGTCTTTACAAGATGGTACTGAGGATTTTGTAGTATATTGTGATGCTTCTATTCAGGGTCTCGGTTGCGTGTTGATGCAACGTGAGAAAGTGATAGCCTATGCCTCTCGACAGTTGAAGGTTCACGAGAAGAATTACACAACTCACGACTTGGAGCTGGGAGCTGTGGTTTTTGCATTGAAAATCTGGAGGCATTATCTGTACGGTACCAAATGCACTATCTTCACCGATCACAGGAGCCTTCAGTATATTTTCGACCAGAAGGAATTGAATATGCGATAGCGTCGCTGGGTAGAACTATTGAACGACTACGATTGTGCCATCAAGTACCATCCGGGCAAAGCAAACATTGTAGCTGATGCCCTTTGTCGAAAGGAGGTGAAACCTAAGCGTGTGTGAGCCTTACAGCTCACTATTCACTCAAATCTTCCTGATCAGATCCGTTCGGCCCAGACTGAAGCTTTGAATGAAGAAAGCCTTGAAGCTGAATACTTGCGGGGCATGGAGAAACGACTTGAGAATAGATCTGATGGCATTTATTATTTTATGGAGCGGATATGGATTCCGTGGTTTGGTAACCGTAGAGATCTTGTGATGGACGAAGCGCACAAGTCTCGATACTCTGTTCATCCGGGTTCAGATAAGATGTATCAGGACCTCAAAGTTTTGTATTGGTGGCCGAAGATGAAAGCTAACATCGCGACATACATGAGCAAGTGTTTGACTTGTGCGAGAGTCAAGGTAGAGTATCAGAAACCCTCAGGCCTGCTTCAACAACCTAAAATACCCATGTGGAAATGGGAACAAATTGCTATGGATTTTGTCATTGGTCTGCGAAGAACTCAAAATGGAAACGATACCATTTTGGTGATCGTTGATAGACTCATGAAGTCAGCGCATTTTCTAGCAATCAAGGTAACAGATAAGTTCTCACAACTTGCTGCTGTTTATCTGAAGGAAGTGGTCTCTAGGCACGAGGTGCCAACCTCTATTATCTCTGATCGCGATCTACGTTTCATCTCAGATTTGTGGCAGTCGATGCACAAATCATTCGGCTCGCGTCTCGACATGAGCACTGCTTATCACCCACAGACGGATGGTCAAATTGAACGAACCATCCAGAAAGTTGAAGACATGCTGCGAGCATGTGTGATTGATTTTGGTAAGGGTTGGGAGAAACATTTGCCGCTGATCGAGTTCTCCTACAACAACAGTTACCACACTAGCATCCAGGCAATATCGTTCTCCTCTATGTTGGGCTGAGGTGGGTGACAACCAAGTCATAGGTCCGGAACTTGTTCTTGAAACTTCGGAAAAGATTGTCCAGATCAGAAACCGAATGGCGGCGGCGCGCGACCGTCAGAAAAGTTACGCTGACAAGCGTAGGAAACCCTTGGAGTTCGCTGTAGGCGATCACGTTATGCTGAAAGTTTCACCCTGGAAGAGTGTGGTGCGCTTTGGGAAGCGCGACAAGCTTAATCCACGTTATGTTGGGCCTTTCAAGATTTTGGAGCGCATTGATAAAGTGGCGTACAAACTCGAGTTACCTGCTGAGTTGGGTAACGTGCATGACGTGTTCCATGTTTCGCAACTGAAGAAGTTTTTGTCTGATGAAACACTGGTGGTACCGTTTCAAGAGCTAAAAGTCGATGACAAATTGCAGTTTGTCAAAAAACCGATAGAAATTATGGATCGGGAAGTCAAGGTTCGTAAGCATAGTCGAATCCCAATCGTGAGAGTCCGTTGGAACTCAAGACGTGGACCGGAGTTCACGTGGGAACGCGAGGACCAGATGAAGCTCAAGTACCCTCACTTATTCCCAACTGATCAATCTAAATCTGATGCAGATGGTGAATTTCGGGGCGAAATTCCCTTTCAAGTTGGGGATGATGTGGTACCCACGATAAATGTGGAATAACTGTTGATTGATTACCCGTAAACATGGTAATTACATATTAACGAAATAAAGTGTAACCGACCTGATGATTTTAAATGAGAATCGCACATTTTCCTCCTTGTCACACAAAAGGACTTGCATCGCACAAGCAGGGCCTGGTCGCTCAAGCACATGGGCTTGTTTTGTAGTTGGGCTACACAACAGTTATTGGACCACAGACACACACCAATCACACAAGCCCAAAACCTAATCGCACAATATTTAAATGGGCCCTTGAACTGTTGAATCGCACAAGCCCTATTTAGCAGATCGCATAATTAGACACCAATCGCACAATCTGATGAGTAATCGCACAATATGTTGGGCCTTGAGTAACTGGGCCGCATACTTGAGCACTTGACATTTTGGACTGTTATGTGATATGTGTTGGTTGAATGACGTAGTACGTGATGATATGCATTGCTTGCATTGTTAACATGTGAAATGTTTGGGTGAAATTCTGACTGTTATCGACAATCATGTTAGGACGTAATTGGGTAACGAATTAAACACGTAAATAAACATACCGAGCAAACCAAGGTGAGTTCACTTCTCTTGAGCATGCGTCCCGGTGGGTGGGACAATCAAATGGGTATTCCTGAGAGGAATAAGTCTTTTGGGTAAAAACTGGGATGTTGGATAATACACTCATATCCTATCACCTTAAGTCCCATCTTCTACCGAATAGTTTCCTGAGAGGTAACGGGGTATTAGTTAATAGCGCTATTAGGCTTGGTAACCTCACACCGTACCTGAGAGGACGGGCGTGAACTAATGACCTTAATCATGACCAATGCAATGATGGGGCGCATTGGGGACGGGCAAACAATCTGATGCCATCTTGTACGGTACTCGAGTTATTATCAACATTGTTAACAAACTGAATTAAACACTTGGTAACTAATCGTTTTCATAAAACCGTGAACTCACTAGCTTTTTGCTGATACACTTGTTGCATGCTCGCAGGTCGTTAGATTCTTTGAACAAGGAACTTGCTGTCAGGAGTTGCTGGAGAAGTCATGGGTCGAGTCTTTTGGGAACACGTGATGAGATTATTGGTTTTCATATAATTGGTTTCGAAACATTGAACGATGATTTATTTTATGCTTCCGCTGAACATGTTAAACTTGAGTTATGGTTGGGAATATTTTAACTTAATAAATGGGAATTTTATTTAATACCTTGTTATTAGTTCAATGTGATTGGTGGCTGGATCCTGGTACGTCACACGCCTAGCGGGATTTCCACTTGTGGTATTTTCGGGGTGTGACACCATTGATATGGGTTTGGGCCGCTAACAAGTTAACAAGGTAATAAGAGTGTGCGGCCCAGTTCAATTTATGCGACCAAGATTTCACAATACATATATACTCATAGCACATATACATAAGTAAACCCACACCATAAAATTTCAATCCATGTAACAATCATCCAACTAGCATAACACAGGGTACATCAAAATACGAAATGCGAAAAGGAAATCACTACAAGAGAAGGGCTTCTAAAATACGAGTTGTCACAGAATTAACGCTCGGTTGTAAACGAGCCGCTCTGTCCGGTTCGATTTGTAAACGAGCCAAGCATGAGCAAAGGTACGCTCGGCTCGGTTCGGCTCGAATTATTATTTTTAATTAGTATATATATACATATTCATATACACATACATATATAAACATGTATATACACATAAATATCATAAACATAAATTATACATATATATGTATATACAGACACACACACCTATATACACACATGCATATATACTTAAATATAAATTAAATTTTTAGTTTTATATATACCGTTCTGTTAGATTTTGGTCTACTATATACAAATTTACAACTATATCTATACATACTAGCCCAATCACGTCAATAAAAAATCATTCAAATCAAAATGCTAAACCCTAAACCGATAAACGACAATCAGCTCATCGCATCAATGTTTCATGTTGTTACTCTAAGTCGATCATCTCTGTGACAACCCGAGATCCCAAGGTCCTTCCTATGCGTATTGTTGTTTTACAATCCTGTTCTTATTATGTACAATCATCCGAATGATCAATGTTTATGTGTAATGTTTGGTTGCTTTTATGTATGAGTATATTTGGTTGTTAAAGTGTTGTGTTAAACAAGATCCTTCGTCACAAGTCCATCCCGACGAAAAATAGGAGTTCCGCCACATGTAACCTCGATGAAATATGGATCTTTCATCGAGAATGGTTTTTCGCCATAGCGGGCCTCAGCCCAATGTATTTTGTGGCCCAACTGTAGATGATTATAAAACTCTCATAACTGTAAGACGTAACTAGAAACCCTAAAAACTCTTTCTTCCTCTCCTTACTGTGCGACGGCATTCATGAGTCTCGAGGCCTTCATCCCTATCGGATTAATCCTCTTCGTATCACGGTTAGTGTCCTCTTGTTAATGGTGTGTTATGATTATGAGGATGCTTTGTTATGATTTTATGGGATTAGGGTATGTTAATAATTATGTTAATATAGATGTATGCTTAATGATTATTGACTATCCAGAACTGTTGCACATTAAGTTTTGATGATTAGAGAGTGTACACGGATTGTTGTGCTTTTGAATGTAACGCAAAAACTAGGGTTTCGTGTAAAAAATCATAGGATTAGAATATGTGTTTAATCATGATATGAAATTACCATTGAATGGTTAATGATTCGTTCATGATTTGTGTAGTATGAACATGAATAACTGTTGTTGATCCGCTGATTATGTTGAAAGTGTGTTAACTGCTAGTATGTGTTTGGTGAATTGTAACTGTATATGTTGGTCCGACGAAAGACATTATTCGATGAAAGATGTGGTTCGACGAAAGATGGATCATTCGTCGACTGGCTCATGACGAATGGTCTTGATATGAAATCTGATTTGTATTGTGTGGTTATTGAATATTTGTGGTTATCTCCGAAAGGGCACGAAGTGTAACAATATACAGTGTGTTGCATGCGTTATTGAATATTTGTGGTTATTAGCTAATGCATGATGACAATCCAATCTAAGGATATGAAATCTGATTTGTATTGTGTGGTTAAGACATTCATCTGTTAGGTGTTGTGTGGTCACATGGGATGTGTACTCGTGCGTGAATTGGGTAGCTGATATATGTCATACAATGATCTTGATAATGAATGCAAACTGTATTAATTACGTGACTTGAACGATTATGAAACTGATGTTGTTTGGTAACCACGGTAGGGTTTGGGTTGACCAACTTGGACGGGTAATTTAACATACCGAGCAAATCAAAGGTGAGTTCATTCCTCTTGAGCATGCGTCCTGGTGGTTGGGACAGTCTATGGGGTTTCCCTGAGAGGGATAGGTTTTTGGGTAAATCAAGTGGGTATTCCTGAGAGGAATACGTCTTTTGGGTAAAATCGGGAATGTTGGATAATACACTCGTCCTATCACCTTTAAGTCCCATCTGTTTGTTACCTGAGAGGTAATGGAGTATTAGTTGGTAGCGCTATCTAGGTTTGGCACCCTCACCCCGTACCTGAGAGGACGGGTGTGAACTAATGACCCAGTCATGCCCAATGCTTTGATAGGAGCATTGTGGAACGGGCAAAATAAATCAGGAGCCGTCTTGTATCCGGGGTATTATCAAAATTAAAGTCAATGAACTGAACTAAACACTTGGTAACTAACGTTTTTGTAAAACTATGAACTTACCAGCGTAGTCTGACACACTTGTTGCATGCTCGCAGGTCTTTAGGTACTTTGGATGGGGAACTTGCTATCTGGATGGCTGGAGTGGTCATGGGCCGTGTCGCTTGGATTTACAAGACTTGTTTACTGATTTCGCATACATTGGTTTTTGAAACATATGAACAGTGTTTTACTATTAGCTTCTGCTGATACTATTTAACTTGGATTATGTTTTATGAATGTTTTATTTAATGAATGGGTATTTTGTTTAATATCTTATGGTTAGTTCAATGTGATTGGTGGCTATATCCTGGTACGTCACACGTCTAGCAGGGGTTACCGCATGTGGTATTTTGGGGGTGTGACAGTCTCCTGCTCTCAACGTTATTGTTCGTCCAATATGATCATCGCCTCATCCGCCACAACATTCTTATTCATAGGAAAAATATTATGCCATGAAATGTACATTTTTAAAGACATAAAAACTTGAGACCCAACATTGTCACTATCTCTCTCAAGAAATTTTAATCGAGCGACACGGTTGTCCAAATCGCTCGAACTTCGCTCGACGCTCAATCGGAATATTTATTGCTCGGAAAATGCTCGCTTGATTTGAGGCTCGGTTTTTAATAAGCCGCTCTGCTCGTTTTGGTTTGTAAACGAGCCAAGCACGAGCAAAGGTCTGCTCGGTTCGGCTCGGCTCATGAACAACCCTTTGTGGTGGTAAGATGTCTTTTCTCTATCCTATAGATAGACAGTTCAAATCCCGCAAGGATGCTAGATCAATTATAGAGAACAAAACTTAATATTTATTGTTACACCAATGCGGCAACTCTAGAATCAAAGCCCTTCGCCTGTTTTTGATCCGTAGAAAAGTGTTAACTTTTATATTTTCATATACTTTTGCTACACAATAAGGGGTGTTTGGGATTGCTTATTTAACTCAAAAAAGGACTTTTTGGCAAAAGTACTTATTCACTTATAACTTATCCAAAAGAAGTTTTAAAAAAAGTGTTTAGATGAGCTTATGAGGTGGGAAAAGTCAATATGTTGTTTTAAAAAAGTGTTTGAATGAGCTTATGAGGTGGGACAAGATAATATTTCATGAAAAGTTAAAGGAGTTTCAAAAGGCCAAGTTTTCCTAGCTTTTCAAAATAACTTTTCTACCTTATACAAAAAGTTTTTTCAAACACTCCTTTTCATTTATCCAAAGATTTAGATGAACTAGATATGTAATGGATGTTAGTAGCCCATCGAGCCTGGTCTTTTTGGACCCATTAAATTGTCACACCCCAACCGATGGCGGAAACATCGGGACGGGACGAACAAATCGCTCAAAGCATCATAACGCTACTTGTGTCTATATAGATTAATCAAAATTTCATAATAAAAACTAGATTGTCATACAAACGAAAACATAGTCAAAATTGTATCGAACATCATCGAAATTCAAACATTGTTCAAAAATATTGTTTTTTTCTAAGGTGTGTAACTAAAGTCACCCTAGCTTGATTCTTCAACGTCCAAACTATCAACCTGCAACATGTATTAAAATAAAATCAATAAAAATGTTGGCGAGTATATAGGTTTAATACATAGCATAAGTAGTTTAAAGTTTAACTGCTCGTATCCAACATGAAAACATATTACAAGTTTCTAACATGCTAGGCTAAGTAATCAATATGTTAACCCAAGTCTCCAACGCAAAGTGCCTTTCCTACATCGTCGCAACGAGAATGAGGTAGAAGTATCAAACTTAACAATACCCCAAGACTCAAGGGCGGTGCGTTACTCCTATTGCGCTATAATTGTCAAGGTAGGCTAAACATAAGATTCAACGTTCACATAGCATATAAGACACACAAGTATCACAAGTATCATGTTTTCATGTTTAATAGTGGATAGAGTATGTTTATAAACAAGTTTCAAGTGTCGTGCGTTTATATAGAATACATGTTGCATCCCAAAGTGTTTAAAACAAAAGGGGATCGAGTATACTCATAGTGCATGCTTAGAACCTAGACACAGTCTGGTTGGATTGAGGGGAGCGCCGAATCAGCCTGCGTACGGGAATAATGCATAAGTCCTCTAAGCGCTGACATGGTTGGAAACGAAGTGTCGAGTTGGGTAAAAGTGAGTTAAGTGTTCAACAGACTATTCGAGCGGATGGGTTCCATCCGGACAGATGGTCATCCAGACGGATGGCCATGCGGAAGGATGGCCATTCAGACGGATGGCCATTCGGACGGATGGTCATTCGGTTAGTCTGTGGTTGTTTGTGAACTGTTAAAATTTTCGAAGTTTTGACTAAGAACGGGGCAACAAAAGTAAAAAACGATTATTATCAGAGTCAGATCATCCGAATGGATGGCCATCCGGATGGATGGTCATCCGGATGGATGGACATTCGGGCGGATGGTCTGTGTTTGAAGTTTTGTAAAATTTTCTAAGTAAAAGTTTTAAGTTAACGGAGACGGCGTGATGACTTGTCAAACAACGGAATATACCAAATCCAGTTCATTCGGCCGGATGGGCCCAGCCCTTTTAGAGAAACGCGATGTTCTTGATGAAGATTCATGTTTGACCCGTTAATCGGTCTGTCTCTTCGGTGGAAATCAGTTTCAAGCCGGCTTTCGACTAAGGAATGAGTCGAGAGCCTGATTGAGTCCAGATTCCATCAATATTGTGTAAAACCCGAGGAGAAGTTCAAAATTAGTAGGAAAATGTTGAAATATTTCATAACTAAGTTGAAAAATGTGAAAATCCTTTGGATCTTAGACCAATCTCGATTGAATGATGCTCCACAGTAGTTTGCCTAAGCAAAACGAGTGAAAACCACATTCGAGAGGTCTAAAATAAGTGTTTTCGAGAAAAAGTTAAGGTGTGTGTGTGATTTTGATGAAGAAGATAGAGTAGGAGTGATTAGAGATGATGATTGACGAAAATTTGGGAGAAAAAGCTTACAAAATGGCCTTGAATCGCGTCTGAGACTTGGGAAGCGGATGGGAGTGTCAAAGTGTTGAAATGAGGGTGTACGACTGGTATTTATAGTGGAGGGCGAGGTGTTAAGGCGGTGTTCGGATGGCTCCATTCGGACGAATGGTCATCCTGACAGATGGCCATCCGGGCGGATGGCCATTCGGACGGCCGGGTTTGCGTTTGTTAGTTTTCCAACTTTGGTTCGTTTGTTAAGCATTGTTTAGTGTTGCGTCGCGTATTATTGTGAGTAGCCATTACATATAGTATTATTACACCTAGACGTTCAAATAGCATAAATAACAAGAGTAATTTCGTGTTTCGAATTCGTGTTAAATTAGTTTCTCGTTCATTAAGTATCAAAGCATAACAAAGAGTTAAGAATCTTGTTAAACATGTCGTTCTTATGTAAGAAGCATCACATAGAGTAATAGTTTGCACATAGTTTAACACAAATATGACTAAAATAGTCTCATTTTCATTACGATCGGTGGTCTCGAGTGTACAAGTGTAACTGGATAGGAAGTACGGTAAGACTTGCTATGATAATAAACTGACTTAAACACTTGGTAACTAATCGTTTTCATAAAACTGTGAACTCACCAGCTTTTTGCTGATACACTTGTTGCATGCTCGCAGGTCGTTAGATTCTTTGAACAAGGAACTTGCTGTCTGGAGTTGCTGGAGAAGTCATGGATCGAGTCTTTTGGGAACACATGATGAGATTATTGGTTTTCATATAATTGGTTTTGAAACATTGAACGATGATTTATTTTATGCTTCCGCTGAACATGTTAAACTTGAGTTATGGTTGGGAATATTTTAACTTAATAAATGGGAATTTTATTTAATACCTTGTTATTAGTTCAATGTGATTGGTGGCTGGATCCTGGTACATCACACGCCTAGCGGATTTCCACTTGTGGTATTTTGGGGGTGTGACACCATTGATATGGGTTTGGGCCGCGAACAAGTTAACAAGGTAATAAGATTGTGCGGCCCGGTTCGATTTATGCGACCAAGATTTCACAATACATACATACTCACAACACATATACATAAGTAAACCCACACCATACAATTTCACTCCACGTAACAATCATCCAACTAGCATAACAGAGGTACATCAAAATACGAGATGCGAAAAGGAAATCACTACAAGAGAAGGGCTTCTAAAATACGAGTTGTCACAGAATTGACGCTCGGTTCTAAACGAGCCGCTCTGTCCGGTTCGATTTGTAAACGAGCCAAGCATGAGCAAAGGTCCGCTCGGCATGGTTCGGCTCGAATTATTATTTTTAATTATTATATATATACACATACATATATAAATATGTATATACACATATATATCATAAACATAAATTATACATATATATGTATATACAGACACACACACCTATATACACACATACATATATACTTAAATATAAATTAAATTTTTAGTGTTATATATACCGCTCTATTAGATTTTGGTCTACTATATACAAATTTACAACTATATCTATACATACTAGCCCAATCACGTCAATAAAAAATCATTCAAATCAAAATGCTAAACCCTAAACCGATAAACGACAATCTGCTCATCGCATCAATGTTTCATGTTGTTACTCTAAGTCGAACGTCTCCTGCTCTCAACGTTATTGTTCGTCCAATATGATCATCGCCTCGTCCGCCACAATATTCTTATTCATAAGAAAAATATTATGCCTTGAAATGTACATTTTTAAAGACATAAACACTTGAGACCCAACATTGTCACTATCTCTCTCAAGAAATTTTAATCGAGCGACACGGTTGTCCAAATCGCTCGACGCTCACTCGGAATATTTACTGCTCGGAAAATGCTCGCTTGATTTGAGGCTCGGTTTTAAATAAGCCGCTCTGCTCGGTTCGGCTCGGCTCATGAACAACCCTTTGTGGTGGTAAGATGTCTTTTCTCTATCCTATAGATAGACAGTTCAAATCCCGCAAGGATGCTAGATCAATTATAGAGAACAAAACTTAATATTTATTGTTACACCAATGCGGCAACTCAAGAATCAAAGCCCTTCGCCTGTTTTTGATCCGTAGAAAAGTGTTAACTTTTATATTTTCATATACTTTTGCTACACAACAAGGGGTGTTTGGGATTGCTTATTTAACTCAAAAATGGTCTTTTTAGCAAAAGTACTTATTCACTTATAACTTATCCAAAAGAAGTTTTTAAAAAAGTGTTTGGATGAGCTTATGAGGTGGGAAAAGTCAATATGTTGTTTTAAAAAAGTGTTTGAATGAGCTTATGAGGTGGAACAAGATAATATTTCATGAAAAGTTAAAGGAGTTTCAAAAGGCCAAGTTTTCCTAGCTTTTCAAAATATCTTTTCTACCTTATACAAAAAGTTGTTTCAAAAACTCCTTTTCATTTATCCAAAGATTTAGATGAACTAGATATGTAATGGATGTTAGTAGCCCATCGAGCCTGATCTTTTTGGACCCATTAAATTGTAACACCCCAACCGATGGCGGAAACATCGGGACGGGACAAACAAATTGCTCAAAGCATCATAACGCTACTTGTGTCTATATAGATTAATCAAAATTTCATAATAAAAACTAGATTGTCATACAAACGAAAACATAGTCAAAATTGTATCGAACATCATCGAAATTCAAACATTGTTCAAAAATATTGTTTTTTTCTAAGGTGTGTAACTAAAGTCACCCTAGCTTGATTCTTCAACGTCCAACCTATCAACCTGCAACATGTATTAAAATAAAATCAACAAAAATGTTGGCGAGTATATAGGTTTAATACATAGCATAAGTAGTTTAAAGTTTAACTGCTCGTATCCAACATGAAAACATATTACAAGTTTCTAACATGCTAGGCTAAGTAATCAATATGTTAACCCAAGTCTCCAAAGCAAAGTGCCTTTCCTACATCGTCACAACGAGAATGAGGTAGAAGTATCAAACTTAACAATACCCCAAGACTCAAGGGCGGTGCGTTACTCCTATTGCGCTATAATTGTCAAGGTAGGCTAAACATAAGATTCAACGTTCACATAGCATATAAGACTCACACGTATCACAAGTATCATGTTTTCATGTTTAATAGTGGATAGAGTATGTTTATAAACAAGTTTCAAGTGTCGTGCATTTATATAGAATACATGTTGCATCCCAAAGTGTTTAAAACAAAAGGGGATCGAGTATACTCATAGTGCATGCTTAGAACCTAGACACAGTCTGGTTGGATTGAGGGGAGCGCCGGATCAGCCTGCGTACGGGAATAATGCATAAGTCCTCTAAGCGCTGACACGGTTGGAAACGGAGTGTCGAGTTGGGTAAAAGTGAGTTAAATGTTCAACAGACTATTTGAGCAGATGGGTTCCATCCGGACAGATGGTTATCCAGACGGATGGCCATTCGGACGGATGGCCATTCGGACGGATGGCCATTCGGTTAGTCTGTGGTTGTTTGTGAACTGTTAAAATTTTTGAAGTTTTGACTAAGAACGTGGCAACAAAAGTAAAAAACGATTATTATCCGAGTCAGATCATCTGAACGGATGGTCATCCCGATGGATGGCCATTCGGGCGGATGGTCTGTCTTTGAAGTTTTGTAAAATTTTCTAAGTAAAAGTTTTAAGTTAACAGAGATGGCGTGATGACGTGTCAAACAACGGAATATACCAAATCCAGTTCATTCGGCCGGATGGGCCCAGCCCTTTTGGACAAACGCGCTGTTTTTGATGAAGATTCATGTTTGACCCATTAATCGGTCTGTCTCTTCAGTGGAAATCAGTTTTCAAGCCGGCTTTCGACTAAGGAATGAGTCGAGAGCCTGATTGAGTCCAGATTCCATCAATATTATGTAAAAACCGAGGAGAAGTTCAAAATTAGTAGGAAAATGTTGAAATATTTCATAACTAAGTTGAAAAATGTGAAAATCCTTTGGATCTTAGACCAATCTCGATTGAATGATGCTCCACAGTAGTTTGCCTAAGCAATACGAGTCAAAACCACATTCGAGAGGTCTAAAATCAGTGTTTTCGAGAAAAAGTTAAGGTGTGTGTGTGATTTTGATGAAGAAGATGGAGTAGGAGTGATTAGAGACGATGATTGACGAAAATTTTGGAGAAAAAGCTTACAAAATGGCCTTGAATCGCGTCATAGACTTGGGGAGCGGATGGGAGTGTCAAAGTGTTGAAATGAGGGTGTACGGCTGGTATTTATAGGGGAGGGCGAGGTGTTAAGGCGGTGTTCAGATGGCTCCATCCTGACGAATGGTCATCCGGACGGATGGCCATCCGGGCGGATGGCCATTCGGACAGCCGGGTTTGCGTTTGTTAGTTTTCCAACTTTGGTTCGTTTGTTAAGCGTTGTTTAGTGTTGCGTTGCGTATTATTGTGAGTAGCTATTACATATAGTATTATTAAACCTAGACGTTCAAATAGCATAAATAACAAGAGTAATTTCGTGTTTCGAATTCATGTTAAATTAGTTTCTCGTTCATTAAGTATCAAAGCATAACAAAGAGTTAAGAATCTGGGTAAACATATCGTTCTCATGTAAGAAGCATCACATAGAGTAATAGTTTGCACATAGTTTAACACAATTATGACTAAAATAGTCTCATTTTCATTACGATCGGTGGTCTCGAGTGTACAAGTGTAACTGGATAGGAAGTATGGTAAGACTTGCTATGATAATAAGAGTATCAAAATGCAGGGCGTTACAGTCTCCCCTACTTTAGGAGATTTCGTCCCCGAAATCTAAGAGGAAGACTGAACAAAGAGCTGTGGATACATGGTTTTCATTTCACTCTCGAGTTCCCAAGTGAATTCGGCGCCACGCTTTCCTTCCTATCTAACCTTGACTATGGAAATTTTGCTTCGCCTTAGCCGCTTGGTACCTCGGTGCATGATTTTGACCGGTTTTTCTTCAAAATGAAGAGTCTCATTTATTTGCAAATCTTTGATGGGAACTTGCAGTTCCTCATCTGCTAAACACTTCCTGAGATTTGAGACATGGAACGTCGGATGTACATTGCTAAGTTCCTGAGGTAAATCGAGTCGGTAGGCCACCTTGCCAATCCTTTTGAGTATCTTGAAATGACCCACATAGCGAGGGGCAAGCTTTCCCTTTTTACCAAAACGTATCACTCCTTTCCAGGGGGATACTTTGAGTAGAACGTGGTCTCCAACATTGAATTCCAGAGGCTTACGCCTTTTGTCAGCATAGCTCTTTTGTCTGCTTCTAACCTTGAGCAAGTTGTCGCAGATTTGAAGGATCTTATCCGTCGTCTCTTGAATGAGCTCAGGGCCAGTAAGTTGCTTGTCACCAATCTCATGCCAACTGATGGGAGATCGGCACTTGCGACCGTATAAAGCTTCGAAAGGAGCCATCTGAATACTGGAATGGTAGCTGTTGTTGTACGAGAACTCGATCAATGGTAAATGTACATCCCAATTACCACCAAAGTCGATGACACAAGAACAGAGCATATCCTCTAGGGTTTGAATAGTACGTTCTGTCATCCGTTTGGGGATGAAAGGCCATACTAAGATTCAAGTGAGAACCCATAGCGGTTTGAAAGGTTTCCCAAAGACGTGAAGTGAAACGACCATCACGGTTAGAGATGATGTCAATAGGTATACCATGACGACATATGATTTCATCCATGTAAACTCGGGCAAGTTTCTCCACTTTGAAATCTTCACGAATAGGAAGAAAGTGAGCTGATTTGGTCAAACGGTCGATGATTACCCATATGCTATCATGACCGGAAGGGTTTTGAGGGAGTTTAGTTATAAAGTCCATAGCAATGTTATCCCATTTCCACACAGGGATTTCAGGTTGCTCGAGAAGGCCTGAAGGACGCCGATGCTCAACTTTGACCTTTGAGCAAGTGAGACATTTCGAGACGTAAGCGGCAAAATCCTTTTTCATACCAGGCCACCAATAAGACGTACGCAAGTCATGGTACATCTTATCACCACCGGGATGAATAGAGTATTGGGATTTGCGAGCCTCATTCATGATGAGCTCACAAAGATTGTCGCGATCTGGCACCCAGATGCGACCGAGATAGTATTGAAGTCCATTAGACTTCGTCACAAGTTGGTCTATAGAAGCACCTCGTATTTCCATGATTAGACTACGTTCATTGGCTGACGAGTATTGAGCTTCACAAATACAAGCATGAAGATCGCTAGTGATCTGGAAACAGCGGATGCTACTAACATGAGTCTTACGACTAAGAGCATCGGCCACGACATTTGCTTTGCCAGGATGGTAGCGAATCTCGTAGTCGTAGTCGTTAAGCAACTCCACCCATCGTCGCTGACGCATGTTCAGTTCCTTTTGGTTAAAGATGTGCTGCAGGCTCTTATGGTCAGTGAAAACCACACACTTAGTACCATATAGGTAGTGTCACCAAATCTTTAATGCAAAAACAACTGCGCCCAGCTCGAGATCGTGGGTAGTATAGTTTTTCTTATGTATTTTGAGCTGTTGAGAGGCATAAGCAATGACCTTGTCTCGCTGCATGAGAACACAACCAAGACCACGGTTTGAGGCATAGCAATATACCACGAAATCATCATTCCCATCAGGGAGAGCATGTACAGGAGCGTTACAAAGCAGATTCTTAAGAGTTTGAAAAGATTCCTCTTGCTTAGGACCCCAAGCAAAAGGTTTCTCTTTCTGAGTTAACGATGTGAGAGGAACAACGATTTTTGAAAAAGTTCGAGATGAATCAACGGTAATAACTCGCCAATCCCAAGAAGGAACGAATCTCAGATGCAGATTTAGGCGTGATTCAATTCTTTACTGCTACGATTTTGGAAGGGTCAACATGGATTCCTTGCTTGCTAACAACGTGCCCGAGAAATTGTACTTCTTTAATCCAGAATTCGCACTTATAAAACTTTGCGTATAAGCGTTCACCACGTAATAGTTCTAACATGAGGCGTAAATGGCGTTCATGATCACCTTGGGTTTTTGAACAAATGAGAATATCATTAATAAAAACTATTACAAAACGATCCAAGTAAGGTTTACAAACACGGTTCATAAGGTCCTTTTCATTTATCCAAAGATTTAGATGAACTAGATATGTAATGGATGTTAGTAGCCCATCGAGCCTGATCTTTTTGGACCCATTAAATTGTAACACCCCAACCGATGGCGGAAACATCGGGACGGGACAAACAAATTGCTCAAAGCATCATAACGCTACTTGTGTCTATATAGATTAATCAAAATTTCATAATAAAAACTAGATTGTCATACAAACGAAAACATAGTCAAAATTGTATCGAACATCATCGAAATTCAAACATTGTTCAAAATATTGTTTTTTTCTAAGGTGTGTAACTAAAGTCACCCTAGCTTGATTCTTCAACGTCCAAACTATCAACCTGCAACATGTATTAAAATAAAATCAACAAAAATGTTGGCGAGTATATAGGTTTAATACATAGCATAAGTAGTTTAAAGTTTAACTGCTCGGATCCAACATGAAAACATATTACAAGTTTCTAACATGCTAGGCTAAGTAATCAATATGTTAACCCAAGTCTCCAAAGCAAAGTGCCTTTCCTACATCGTCACAACGAGAATGAGGTAGAAGTATCAAACTTAACAATACCCCAAGACTCAAGGGCGGTGCGTTACTCCTATTGCGCTATAATTGTCAAGGTAGGCTAAACATAAGATTCAACGTTCACATAGCATATAAGACTCACAAGTATCACAAGTATCATGTTTTCATGTTTAATAGTGGATAGAGTATGTTTATAAACAAGTTTCAAGTGTCGTGCATTTATATAGAATACATGTTGCATCCCAAAGTGTTTAAAACAAAAGGGGATCGAGTATACTCATAGTGCATGCTTAGAACCTAGACACAGTCTGGTTGGATTGAGGGGAGCGCCGGATCAGCCTGCGTACGGGAATAATGCATAAGTCCTCTAAGCGCTGACACGGTTGGAAACGGAGTGTCGAGTTGGACAAAAGTGAGTTAAGTGTTCAACAGACTATTTGAGCAGATGGGTTCCATCCGGACAGATGGTCATCCAGACGGATGGCCATTCGGAAGGATGGCCATTCGGACGGATGGCCATTCGGTTAGTCTGTGGTTGTTTGTGAATTGTTAAAATTTTTGAAGTTTTGACTAAGAACGTGGCAACAAAAGTAAAAAACGATTATTATCCGAGTCAGATAATCCGAACGGATGGTCATCCGGATGGATGGCCATTCGGGTGGATGGTTTGTGTTTGAAGTTTTGTAAAATTTTCTAAGTAAAAGTTTTAAGTTAACAGAGATGGCGTGATGACGTGTCAAACAACGGAATATACCAAATCCAGTTCATTCGGCCAGATGGGCCTAGCCCTTTTGGACAAACGCGCTATTTTTGATGAAGATTCATGTTTGACCCGTTAATCGGTCTGTCTCTTCAGTGGAAATCAGTTTTCAAGCCGGCTTTCGACTAAGGAATGAGTCGAGAGCCTGATTGAGTCCAGATTCCATCAATATTATGTAAAAACCGAGGAGAAGTTCAAAATTAGTAGGAAAATGTTGAAATATTTCATAACTAAGTTGAAAAATGTGAAAATCCTTTGGATCTTAGACCAATCTCGATTGAATGATGCTCCACAGCAGTTTGCCTAAGCAAAACGAGTCAAAACCACATTCGAGAGGTCTAAAATCAGTGTTTTCGAGAAAAAGTTAAGGTGTGTGTGTGATTTTGATGAAGAAGATGGAGTAGGAGTGATTAGAGACGATGATTGACGAAAATTTTGGAGAAAAAGCTTACAAAATGGCCTTGAATCGCGTCATAGACTTGGGGAGCGGATGGGAGTGTCAAAGTGTTGAAATGAGGGTGTACGGCTGGTATTTATAGGGGAGGGCGAGGTGTTAAGGCGGTGTTCAGATGGCTCCATCCGGACGAATGGTCATCCGGACGGATGGCCATCCGGGCGGATGGCCATTCGGACAGCCGGGTTTGCGTTTGTTAGTTTTCCAACTTTGGTTCGTTTGTTAAGCGTTGTTTAGTGTTGCGTTGCGTATTATTGTGAGTAGCTATTACATATAGTATTATTAAACCTAGACGTTCAAATAGCATAAATAACAAGAGTAATTTCGTGTTTCGAATTCATGTTAAATTAGTTTCTCGTTCATTAAGTATCAAAGCATAACAAAGAGTTAAGAATATGGGTAAACATATCGTTCTCATGTAAGAAGCATCACATAGAGTAATAGTTTGCACATAGTTTAACACAATTATGACTAAAATAGTCTCATTTTCATTACGATCGGTGGTCTCGAGTGTATAAGTGTAACTGGATAGGAAGTATGGTAAGACTTGCTATGATAATAAGAGTATCAAAATGCAGGGCGTTACAGTCTCCCCTACTTTAGGAGATTTCGTCCCCGAAATCTAAGAGGAAGACTGAACAAAGAGCTGTGGATACATGGTTTTCATTTCACTCTCGAGTTCCCAAGTGAATTCGGCGCCACACTTTCCTTCCTATCTAACCTTGACTATGGAAATTTTGCTTCGCCTTAGCCGCTTGGTACCTCGGTCCATGATTTCGACCGGTTTTTCTTCAAAATGAAGAGTCTCATTTATTTGCAAATCTTTGATGGGAACTTGCAGTTCCTCATCTGCTAAACACTTCCTGAGATTTGAGACATGGAACGTCGGATGTACATTGCTAAGTTCCTGAGGTAAATCGAGTCGGTAGGCCACCTTGCCAATCCTTTTGAGTATCTTGAAATGACCCACATAGCGAGGGGCAAGCTTTCCCTTTTTACCAAAACGTATCACTCCTTTCCAGGGGGATACTTTGAGTAGAACGTGGTCTCCAACATTGAATTCCAGAGGCTTACGCCTTTTGTCAGCATAGCTCTTTTGTCTGCTTCTAACCTTGAGCAAGTTGTCGCGGATTTGTAGGATCTTATCCGTCGTCTCTTGAATGAGCTCAGGGCCAGTAAGTTGCTTGTCACCAATCTCATGCCAACTGATGGGAGATCGACACTTGCGACCGTATAAAGCTTCGAAAGGAGCCATCTGAATACTGGAATGGTAGCTGTTGTTGTACGAGAACTCGATCAATGGTAAATGTACATCCCAATTACCACCAAAGTCGATGACACAAGAACGGAGCATATCCTCTAGGGTTTGAATAGTACGTCCTATCATCCGTTTGGGGATGAAAGGCCATACTAAGATTCAAGTGAGAACCCATAGCGGATTGAAAGGTTTCCCAAAGGCGTGAAGTGAAACGACCATCACGGTTAGAGATGATGTCAATAGGTATACCATGACGACATATGATTTCATACATGTAAACTCGGGCAAGTTTCTCCACTTTGAAATCTTCACGAATAGGAAGAAAGTGAGCTGATTTGGTCAAACGGTCGATGATTACC
The DNA here is from genome assembly GCA_030545235.1 of Helianthus tuberosus. Classification (NCBI taxonomy): domain Eukaryota; kingdom Viridiplantae; phylum Streptophyta; class Magnoliopsida; order Asterales; family Asteraceae; genus Helianthus; species Helianthus tuberosus. The sequence goes on along the minus strand of CM060367.1, from coordinate 18,697,312 downwards.
CATATGCTATCATGACCGGAAGGTTTTCGAGAGAGTTTAGTTATGAAGTCCATAGCAATGTTATCCCATTTCCACACAGGGATTTCAGGTTGCTCGAGAAGGCCTGAAGGATGCCGATGCTCAACTTTGACCTTTGAGCAAGTGAGACATTTCGAGACGTAAGCGGCAAAATCCTTTTTCATACCAGGCCACCAATAAGACGTACGCAAGTCATGGTACATCTTATCACCACCGGGATGAATAGAGTATTGGGATTTGCGAGCCTCATTCATGATGAGCTCACAAAGATTGTCGCGATCTGGCACCCAGATGCGACCGAGATAGTATTGAAGTCCATTAGACTTCGTCACAAGTTGGTCTATAGAAGCACCTCGTATTTCCATGATTAGACTACGTTCATTGGCTGACGAGTATTGAGCTTCACAAATACAAGCATGAAGATCGCTAGTGATCTGGAAACAGCGGATGCTACTAACATGAGTCTTACGACTAAGAGCATCGGCCACGACATTTGCTTTGCCAGGATGGTAGCGAATCTCGTAGTCGTAGTCGTTAAGCAACTCCACCCATCGTCGCTGACGCATGTTCAGTTCCTTTTGGTTAAAGATGTGCTGCAGGCTCTTATGGTCAGTGAAAACGACACACTTAGTACCATATAGGTAGTGTCACCAAATCTTTAATGCAAAAACAACTGCGCCCAGCTCGAGATCGTGGGTAGTTTAGTTTTTCTCATGTATTTTGAGCTGTTGAGAGGCATAAGCAATGACCTTGTCTCGCTGCATGAGAACACAACCAAGACCACGGGTTGAGGCATAGCAATATACCACGAAATCATCATTCCCATCAGGGAGAGCATGTACAGGAGCGTTACAAAGCAGACTCTTAAGAGTTTGAAAATATTCCTCTTGCTTAGGACCCCAAGCAAAAGGTTTCTCTTTCTGAGTTAACGAAGTGAGAGGAACAACGATTTTTGAAAAAGTGCGAGATGAATCGACGGTAATAACTCGCCAATCCCAAGAAGGAACGAATCTCAGATGCAGATTTAGGCGTGATTCAATTCTTTACTGCTTCAATTTTGGAAGGGTCAACATGGATTCCTTGCTTGCTAACAACGTGCCCGAGAAATTGTACTTCTTTAATCCAGAATTCGCACTTATAAAACTTTGCGTATAAGCGTTCACCACGTAATAGTTCTAACATGAGGCGTAAATGGCATTCATGATCACCTTGGGTTTTTGAACAAATGAGAATATCATTAATAAAAACTATTACAAAACGATCCAAGTAAGGTTTACAAACACGGTTCATATGGTCCATGAACACGGCTGGTGCGTTGGTCAAGCCAAAAGGCATAACCACGAACTCGTAGTGTCCATAACGAGTGCGAAATGCGGTTTTGGGGAGGTCTTCTTCGAGAACACAAAGTTGATGATAACCAGATCGTAGGTCGATTTTTGAGAAACAACTTGCGCCTTGTAGTTGGTCAAAGAGATCATCGATGCGGGGGAGAGGATAATGATTCTTGACGGTGAGTTTGTTAAGTTCACGGTAGTCGATGCACATGCGAAATGAACCATCTTTCTTTTTGACAAATAGCACAGGAGCACCCCAAGGCGAGGTACTTGGATGTATAAAACCCTTGTCGAGAAGTTCTTGCAGTTGACTAGATAACTCTTGCATCTCCGAGGGTGCAAGTCGGTAAGGAGCCTTGGCAACGGGAGTTGAACTAGGTACGAGATCAATAAGAAAATCAACAGATCGAGGTGGAGGAAGACCAGGAAGATCTTCAGGAAAGACATCAGGGAAATCGCACACTACTGGAACATCACTTACGCTCTTTCCCTTGCCCTTTTCTTCCACTATGTGAACTAAAAAGGCAAAGTATTGTTTACGTAAGCACTTATTTGCTTGAGTGCATGACATCAATTTCAGTCCTCTAGAAGGTCGGTCTCCATAGACGTGCAAAGTATCACCAGATGGAAGAGGTAAATGAACGTACTTCTCGTGACATGCGATTTCAACATGGTTCTTACGTAACCAATCCTTGCCTACTATGATATCGAAGCTACCCAGTTGCATGGGTATAAGGTCGATAGTGAAAACGTGATCATTAAGAGTAAGGAGATAATCACGGAGAATAGAGTCGACTAAGATAGACTTACCATCGGCAATCTCGACTAAGAACGACTTAGGTAGTTTAGAGCGTGTAAAGTTTAACAAAGATTCAAATTCAATGGACACAAAGCTTTTTTCCGCACCAGTATCAAATAGGATCGAAGCGTAAAGATTATTAACGAGAAACGTACCATTAATGACGTCATTGTCGTTCTGAGCTTGCTTGGCGTTGATGTTGAACGTGTGTCCTCCCAGGGCTTGCTGCTGTGGCTACTCTTGATTCAACTGAGGGCATTAAGAACGGAGATGAGTGGTATCACCACACTTATAGCAGGCTCGTGCATTCTTTGTTGGTTTGGGGTTCTGGGGAGCTTGCTGAACTTGGTTGGTCTGGCGGCAGTAAGGAGCTGTGTAACCGTAACGGTTGCATGAAGTACAATGGCGACAAGCAGAGTTGGCAGGGTGATGATAGTGACAAGTGTCGCACTTGGGATGAATCCTAGTGTATGGCTTTTTTGTGTTCTCAGGAGGAGCAGGGTTTGAATTTGCAGCAGGTACAATCGCATTGCAGCCAGAGTTTTGAGACTTTTGTTTCTTACCCTTGCCACCACTTGATTGTTGGGTGTTCTGGTTAGCTGGTTTCGAGGGGGCAGGTGTGCCAAACTATTTATCACGAACACGCTTGTTATTCAGACTGAAAGCAAGTCGGTAAACTTCTTTGATAGTGTCCAGTTGGGCTGCTTCAATGGAGTCACGCATACCAGGAGGTAACCCATGAATGTACTTCATGATCATGCGTTTGGGAGTAGACACCAAATGGGGCACAATTATGCTGAGTAGCTTGAAACGGGTGGTATAAGCCAGATTGTCATCACCAACTTGTTTAAGATGCCAAAATTCGTCTTCGAGCTTTTGCTGCTCATGAGGAGGACATAATTCGAGCATCATTAATTCTCTAACCTCATCCCACGGTAACACATAAGCTTCATGAAACACCCGATTTCCACATTCGAAAATAAAGTAATAAAATACAAGTTTTAATGAAATTTGGGCATGACCCGTTCGTAAAATAGGCGATTCCCTGCTTTTAGCAATTAAAAACATTTGCAAAACTTTAACTTTCTAACACAATATAAGTCATAGGGTAAATTACACTTTTCGTCCTTTATGTTTGTAGCGTGTTGCAATGGATAACCTTTAACTTCAATAATTACAGTCACAATCCTTTATTTGGAAAACATGTTGCACGTTTCATCCTTTACCCCAAACCCAGTTAGAAAATTAAGTTAGTTCTGAATACGAGGGCATTTAAGTCCATTCACCTACCAACTACCCCACCATATAAATTCCCCCTTTTCTTCCCCAAATCTCTCATTACGGTTTTTATCCTAACCTGCAACTCCTAAAAACAAAACCTAGACACATAACAGAAGTCAGGTGTGGAGAATCAGAATCATATCAATAATGCAATGGATGCTCAAAATGACGTCGATATGATGGATACCGACGCTCCGGCGATGCCACCTCCTCCTCCGTCGAGTTTGCCGGAATCTTCTTCACTTGAAGTCGTTAAAGGATTACTCACAGTGGCTCGCCAACTCATTGACAAACCTTCCGAAGCTCTTCAACCAGTAATTTCTTGTTGATGTTCACTTCATGTTGTTCAGTTTCTCTGATTTGAATGATGTATGTGAGTGTTTGTTGTTGAAAACTTATATAATTTGAGTGCTTGATGTGACTAAAGAACATGGAGTGATGCAACCTTGTTTTTGGGAGTTGCAGGTTTAGATAAAAACCCTAATGAGGGATTTGGGGGAGAGAAGGGGGAAATTTATATGGTGGGGTAGTTGGTAGGTGAATGGACTTAAATGCCCTCACTTGCCAACCACGTGATCCTAACTTAATTTTCTAACTGGGTTAGGTGTAAAGGATGAAACGTGCAACATGTTTTCTAAATAAAGGATTGTGACTGTAATTATTGAAGTTAAAGGCTATCCATTGCAACCCGCTACAAACATAAAGGATGAAAAGTGTAATTTACCCTAAGTCATATTAAACAACATTTAGGTACAAGGTCTACTAATCATAACTAAGTCAAAGTTCATACGAACACCAAAAGACTACACGTATTTGGTTTTATAAATAAAATCATAATTTTAGACCCATATTCGTAGATAAATCCGGAAGCGCGAGGTGGGTGTAACATGTGTGTTCGTTCCAAGTTCGCCATAACGTCTAAATTGTGGATTTACCTACATCAAGCATCAAAATTAAATTCGTCAGTTATGATACTTCTAATCTAGTAAATCAAAATTAACCCATTTTATACATTCATCTCATACATGCATTTTCTTACCTGATAAAACGGGTCAAAACATACTATCTCAAAATTGAAATATAACATACCATTCTTATCCCATTGAAACGGGAATTCACATTCGTACATAAACATTTATTCGGTTCATTTATAACGAACGAATACATTCCTTTCATTCATATGTATACACTCCAACCCGTGAGTGACAGATCAAGTAAATTTCATTCATTCATCACTTATCCGTTAATAATGGATAATAACATTCGTAACATAACTTTCATTCGGTTCGTTTATGACGAACGAATTCATTCCTTTCATACTTAACTATCATAATTATGGTTTTAGCACAAACGACAATTTACAATAGAATTTTGTAAACATAGAACAACACACATGGATTTGTAACAAAAGTTTACTACTATCAACATTACATAAAATTGTAAGTAAATAAACTTACCTTGTTCTTGAGCCTTTTTGTTGCGAACCGAAACTAGCTCCTTCTATCACACCCCGACCGCGTAAAACAACAAAACCACGGCGGAAACGTCGGGGAGTGTAGCAACAGAATTATTGTTTCATGACCAAGGTATTTAAAGTTTGATTTTATTTATTAACATAAGGGTTACATTGTCTTAAAACAACTGAAACAAAGAGTTCATAACATAAATTAAACTAATCTTGCTTCTTTTATGTCACTAAGGCACAGGTCTGCCTAAGTGTATCTCGAACATCCTATGCAACAGCTCCTGAAAACACATGTGAAAATAGGTACGTCAGCATAAAAATGCATGTGAGATACATAGGTTTTGTTAAAATAGGATTCATGACTTAAGTTTAAAGAAATGTTTAATAAAAGTTTGTCATGAATCTTGTTAAATGTTTTCTTTTATAAATCGTACGAAAATTTGAAAAGAAATCAGATTATATAAAAGAAAGATGTATGGTTAATTAAATAACCAACTAAAATGAGTTTGTATAAATTAAACTGTTTGTAAAATAATGTCTTATGAAGATATGTTATTTGTATAAAATGAAGTATGTCTAAATTGAAATGGTTTAAATAACACTACGATATATAATAGAGTTAATTGCCAAAATCGTCCCTGAGGTTTGGGCACATTTGTCATTTTCATCCAAAATCATACTTTTGTACCAAATTGCCCCCAACGTTTGTAACTTTTTGTCATTTTCATCCAAACCACTAACTTAGTTTATTTTTCTGTTAAGTTGAGAATATTTGGATGAAACTGGCAAATATAAAACCACATGGACGATTTTGACAATTTACTCAAACCCTTTTTAATTTCTTTTATTTAATTATTTTTGTTACATATATAATAAAAAAGAATATACATGGAGTTTTAAAAAAAAAATTATAGTTTTGTTACATAATTTTTATAAATTTTCATCCAAATCACTAACTCAGTTTATTTTTTCTGTTAAGGTGAAGTCTGTTTTAAATTTTATAAATTAAGACAGAAATTAATTTACAGCTTCTTTATATAAATCAGTTTTATAAAGAGAAAACGTCATTGGTGTGCAACACATAACAATCGATTACAACTTTTAGTATTTATTAGTTGTAGAAATATAAAAAAATTGTAAAACGTTACATATTTTTAAATGTGTTGAGCTCCTAGGAAATATGTTGGTAGAAATAAAATATTTATTTAATTAATATTATGAGGGTAACTAACTAACACTTATTCTGAGTGGCTTAAGTAAAAAAACTTTTGGTTCATACCATTATAATTACAATTTGGTGGGTAATTTTAAGGTTTGGTAACGATACGTTGTTTGATAGAGGGTGGGGGGGGGGGGGGTACTGGCTTCTGTTTTTCCTTAGGAGCGAATTTAAAAGAGTAGAAGATGAATTACAAACTTGGTACATATGATAAGATTTTTTTTATTTGAACTTTTTCAATTAGGTCAACAGCATTTTAGTTTTATAAAATTTAGAGGGTTAAGTAGATTTTATTTTTATAAAACTTATCTATATAAAAAATTAGAAATTAATTTCTGTCTTAGTTTATAAACATCCTTCGCCTTAATAGAAAAATTAACTTAGTTAGTGGTTGGATGAAAATTTATAAAAATTATGTGACAAAGCTATTATTTTTTTCATATAAAAATTGCATGTATGTTCTTTTTTATTATATATGTAACAAAATTAATTAAATAAAAGAAATTTAAAAGAGTTTGAGTAAATTGCCAAAATCGTCCCTGTGGTTTTATATTTGCTAGTTTCATCTAAATATCCTCAACTTAACAGAAAAAATAAACTAAGTTAGTGGTTTGGATGAAAATGGCAAAAAGTCACAAACGTTGGGGGCAATTTGGTACAAAAGTGTCATTTTGGACGAAAATGGCAAACCTACCCAAACCTTAGGGACGATTTTGGCAATTAACTCTATATAATATTATAAAAGTACTTATATATAGGAAGTACCAGCGGCGTATCCACCATGCTTTTATCCTATTACACACGCCTCCTTATTTAAATCACTTACCCAAACAAACCACCAAAATTGTCTTGTTTAAACCAATTATCAAATGTTCATGTGTAAACCATGTCTATTGTCAAATGTAAATAAGGTAATGTGTAAACAAATGTCAAAAATGTTCATGTGTATACAATGTCTATTGCCAAATGTAAATCATGTAATGTGTAACTATGACAACTCGAGTTTTCAAGATTTCCATCTTTGCATTTATTGCACGATTAATTGTTTAAGTAGTTTGTTTACACGACTTGGTTGTTTCACAACTGTACACGTTTGTAATATGCTAAATCGTATTTTGATTGATATATATATGGTGTGCATTACATTTGGGTGTATGTTAATAATATGTTTCATGTTAATATTGTGTTATGTGTATTATTTATGTATACGTAATAATATTGTTGATTAAACCACAACATTCACAACATGGACTAACCAAGCCCACTACACACACCTTGTATATTTCCATTTTGATTTCGGCCCAATCTCTTGACCACCGGCCCACTTATGTTACTTGGTACTACAATAATATGTTACCTAACCCCCTTGATATACCTCACATTATTGATACAAACAAACCCTACCCCTGCTCCTATTGGCGACGGCAGGCCCCCACTCCCTCCACAATCTCATCAGTTCTTCTTGTGTTCGGTTAGTAATATTCACCTATTAATTTTCGTGTTTGTGTGCTTAGTTGATATTATAGGTTTGAGTGTTGATGATATAGGTTACCTATGGGTGATGTAATAGTAACAGGAACGGTCCAATAAGTCTTGCATATAATGGCTTGATAAAAAGGATAACTTGTATGATGAAACTGGCGGCTCATGTGCATGTGTTTGTGGTAGTGATCAAATCAAGCCATGTGATATTCTAATAGGCTTGTCAGATTTTCTCGAATATTGATATTATGTGTGTCACACCCGCTCGTAGCGGAAACGCAAGGTGTGATCTGTCTGGTTTTCATTGCATAAATATCGATGTACATGAACAAACTATATGAATAAAACATACTCCAATGCCATTACATAGTGTTTCAAAAGATTACAACATAAGTTTAGTGTGTCGGTTACAAACCATTAACATAAAAGTAAAGTGTTATTGTTTCACACATTAACATGAAATAAACTACTAAGGGTTAAGCCATCATATTTCCTCAAAGAGGCGAAATATAATAGTTAAACCCTTCAAAAGATGGCATGGAGTTCTTGTACTTGTTATCTTGACTGGAAAATCCGACATGGTCCTTTAATTCCCTGAAATACATGTTAAGTTTGGAAAACATCAACAAAAGTTGGTGAATTCATGCAATTTTAGTTGTAAACGATGTATGAAAAACGTGAGTTGTAGTATGTAAAGCGTCAATGAAATCGTTGATCATTAATGTTTTGCAAGGACATTAATATGTGTGCCGAAAAAGGAAGCAAACCAACCCTAGACGATTTTATGCCGATTCCTATCGACTGGGACACAAACGCACTCTTCCGTAGGGGTCCATGACCAAGAGTGGGGCTCGCCAAAACCCATTAGATCTAAGCCTTTTTTCCTTGGTCCAATCTGGATTAATGGTGCTTATAGTAAGGCCCTAATTCGCACATGATCTATGGTGTTTCATTACCTAACTTTAACATACCCTGAACATGTATCCTCCCCGATAGTTGTAAAGTTTGTAAAACATTTAAATGAATAGGGGAACATGAACTCACTGTATAGCGTCCTGAAAATAGATGAAAATAAGATCTCACGTGCGGTCGTCCTGAATAGCGTGGCGACCTACAAACGTTCTTATTTTTGTTAGACACTTCGGTCTTTGAAAAGAACTTGAGTACAAGTCTTGTGTCTTGAGTATATGTAAGACTTGTATGTCTTTACTGTTCGTTAACTGTGTATTCGATGTATGAGTTGTTCAAATGTTCGTTAACTATGTATTCGATGAATGAGTTGTTCAACTGTTCGTTAACTGTGTATTCGATGAATGAGTTGTTCAAATGCTCGTTAACTGTGTATTCGATGAATGAGTTGTATAGTCGGATCTCGTCCGCTGAATCTCGTGTCTTGTATGTATCACTTGTATAGTTGTGTTTCCAATAATAGTATCATTGGGCCAAGCCCATGTTTTCATGTTATTGGGCTTAAATAGTGCTGGGCCTTAAATAGTGTTGGGCCTCAAATAGTGTTGGGCCTCAATAGTGTTGTGCCTCAATAGTGTTGGGCCTCAAATAGTGTTGGGCCTGAATAGTGTTGGGCTTGAATAGTGTTGGGCTTGAATAGTGTTGGGCTTTAATAGTGTTGGGCTTTAATAGTGTTGGGCTTTAATAGTGTTGGGCTTTAATAGTGTTGGGCTTTAATAGTGTTGGGCTTTAATAGTGTTGGGCTTTGGCCCATATGTTTAGTATTTGGGCTTAGCCCATTAATTTATGTTAAGCCCATTATGAAAAATAAGCCCATTTATAAAACAATAGCCCATTACTTAACTAGCCCATTTGTTTATAAAAATAGCCCATTAAGTATAATAAGCCCATTTGTAGAAAAATAGCCCACTAATACATGTAAGCCTTTCATTTTTATAAAAACCCCTTTTTATAAAAATTAACTAAGTATAGATGTTAGTAATAAAAACATACTAGTTTTTATAAGTTTCTAAACATCCGAAAATTTGTTATCGATAGTATATTTATATTTCGTGTCGAAAGATCGTCTAACGTCGTAGTAACTCCCCGGATTGGCAATTAGCTTATGTAGTCGTCCGTCGTCCTTTTTGACCATAAATGGTGTCCGATTATTCGAATCGTCCGTAACTCGTTTTTAAGGCGTAATTATGTGAAGTCTTATAAGACTTTGATTGTAATATGTCATGTGTTTATTTGTGTCATTATATTCAAGTTCCTCATTTGATAATATAACTAATACATCAAATAATCACATAGCACATAAGTTGTTAAATCACCAAATATATATTTTCTAAAAATATATATTTATAACTAACTTTGTTTTAAAAAAAAAAATTCTTTATATCTTTTTAAATCTTGTAGAGATTTACCCAAAAATGTTGTTATTTTATAAAATAAAGTTTTTATAAAAATTGGCCATATAACCTTTGTATTTTCATCTTAACCATGTTTCATTAAACATATCATTTTCTTTATTAAATCAACAACAATTTACTCTACATCTTAACAACAAAATATGAGACTTTTATAACATCAAATCATCAAGATGATAAGCAAATCATGTAGGGTTTTAAACATGATCCTTTCATATGTTAACTAGTTCAAAAACCAAGTTAAATTCTAGTTTTAACAACTTTCATAAAAATCTTTAGTTGTATGTTAATTTTTATAATCTTGTGAAAGTCTTGTTTTTGAATATAAACCCTAAATACTTTCACAAGATTACTAGATATGATCATTCCTTTATAACCCTTTATGTTAAAAACCATTTAACATAAACATGTATGATTATTAGATCATATTTTTATAACACCTTCTAACAATTTATTTGTATTCTAATCATCATAACAACATCAAATATGCATATTACAAGTCTTAAATCACAATATAAACAAACATAATTATATGATGATTTTTATCTTTGCTTCTTTGTATTTTTCTAGTTCATTATGTATGATTATATATGGTTATTATTAATTATAATAACAATCATAAACATAATAAAAAAGATAAAGAAGCTTACTTCTAGCACAAGGCTAGGGATGATCTTAGAGATTATGAAGGACTAAGAAGATGATGATCTTGATGTTAGAAGACTCTTGGATGGATGAAAAAGCTTGATTTAGCTTGCAAATGCTTTAGATCTTCTTAAGTTCCATGAAAATCCATGTTGTTCATAATAAAAAGTGAAGAAGTGAAGTGATTTATCTATGGTGTTCTTGGTAATATGATGAAGATGATGAGAGCTTTTCTTATGTGTGTGTAAGAAATGGTGTAAAAGTGTAGTAAGACTTAAGGGTTAAGTTATAAGATTAATCATCCATTTCATCCACTAGTAACTAAATAATATCTAGATATTATTTTTACCAACATAAACAAGGGGGTGGGACCCCTTGTTCACGGTTATAAGGTGGGGGGGGGGGGTCTCATGTGGTAAAATGTGTTAGTTATTTTTTTAGATTTCATAAGAATAAAAAGATGTAAGTATTTTGGTGTTAAGGGTTTGCAATTTTCCGAGATGTTCCAAGACTTGTAATAACCATAAACTAGTTTCGCAAGACCAAAAATAATATTAACTAGTTCGCTACAAGTGCCAAAATATAGTTCGGCTAGATGTTTAGCGCTCGTTTCGCTAGTAAATAGTCGAAAGGTACACTTAAGGAAGTTGTAAGAAAAGTTTCCGTTATGTGTGAAATTGATATTCCATAAATATTTTCATATGAAATTGGTGCCTAAACATCTATTTTGCATCTTGTAATAAAATTACAATTGCTGAATTTTGCGGAAAAAGAATGAAATGGTCACTTTTAGCGTATTTCGGACAGTTTTTAGTGCTACCGAGCATTGGTAAAATATTAACCAAACTCTTGTATTCCCATATAGGGTTTAATACATAATTGATATTGGACTCTCACCCGAGTCCTAAAGATGTCTTTTTAGATGTTTTCTGCGGATCCGGAGTTTTCGTCAGCACTCTAGTTCACTAGGCACTACTCTAGTTGTTTCGATGAATTGTTTGCACTATTTCAAATGTACCCAATAAAAATGAATCATGTGTAATAACCAATGAATATTCCATGAGTTTTCTAAGATGTATACCATGTAATCATGCAGTCAGAATATTCAAAATACATGCTTGTATAATGTAAATCACTGTTTTAAATGTAAGTAAATTACCAGAAAGTGGCAGTTGTCACAATGTGCACATGATGGGAAATAATGATAGGATTTAGGGCTGCACTATGATTTCTTAAATTCTAAAGGGGTTTGACTATTGTGGGATAAGCAGGTGACTAAGGTATCATGAGTGGAAATGATTAACTGTGGGAATGATCATGTGGGTCGGTTCACTAGGATCGAGCATTAGGATTTTTAAAACAAATCATGTGGGGCCGAGGGGTTACTAAAATGTATGGATCAAGTTGTTGTGTGTAACTGTTAGTGACATGGAAACCCTACCCGACGAAATCCCCATGAAATCACTAGAACTAGACGAAAACAACCAGTGTTTTCGTCAAACCTCAAGCCCGACGAAATCAAATGGGATTTCGTCGCCTGGGCGATTTCGTCGAATGGAGTTTTTGCCACGTGCATGTTTTCGTCGAATGCTGATAAGTCATGAACTTTGTTGGCTCGGTAAACCCAACTGGTTTATTAACTCTGTTAGGTTGTAACTCTGTTAGTATGTAACTCTGTTCGCTTGTTAACTCGGTTAATTCTGATTTGACTTAGTTGTTTCCGATTAGCTCTGTTACGTACGTTAACTATGTTAGATGTATTGATTCTGTTAAACATGCTGACTAGGGTACATATCTATGTTGAGCATGTCATGTATGTTAAGTATGTCATCTCTATGTTAAGTATGTCAAGCATGATTAACTCTGTTAAGTATGACAACTTAGTAAGGGACTTTCATGTGACTTGGAACCTCGTATGGAATGATTAATTGTTTATGCATTGCATGATGTTAACTGTCAAACACACTCTATGATATTGATTGTATGCGAAACCTTACAATCCTATACTGATTGAACATACGTGTATAAATATAGGACTTGACTGATTACTTGTGAACATACTTTAGCATACCGAGCAAACCAAGGTGAGTTCACACTCTTACCAAGGCATGGGATTCCCCGGTGGGTTGGGAATGGGATTGAATGATTACTTGTACTTACATCACTACTAGACTACTTACCACGGTCCTCGGATTGGGAAGGATGCCTGTGCCAAACTCTACGTAAAGCCTACGTACTGTCCTCGGTTTGGGAAGGACACTAGTGTTAAAACCTACGTACCGTTGTCCTCGGATGGGGAAGGACACCAGCGCTAAACCTACGTACTCGCTACGTACTGTCCTCGGTTGGGAAGGGCACTTACGTAAAACCTACGTAAACTTATACTTACTACTATCCTCGGATTGGGAAGGATACTTATGGATACAACTAGTCTAGTAACTTACAACATGGGAAGCCCCCACTAATTGAACTTACAACATGGGAAGCCCCCACTAATTGAACTTACAACATGGGAAGCCCCCACTAATTGAACTTACAACATGGGAAGCCCCACTAGATGAACATACAAATGGCCTACTAATACACGGCAGGGTTATAAACGAACTTACGATTTGTTAAACGAACTTATTACTGAACAACCAACTGTGAACTCGCTCAACTTTGTTGTTGATTCGTTGCTACATGCCTTGCAGGTCGTTAGGTACTCTTGGAGCTTGCACAGGGAGGCGCGGTCGTTGTGGGACATGGCAGCGTGTGCCATGCTAAAAACATTACTTTAATTCGTATTTCATACTTACGTTGGGTTTTACAATTATACTTCCACTAAACACTTAACTACGTTTTGGTTTGAAACACCTTTCATATTGTGTGGTTGAATTTTACGTATTACTTGTTATGTTCAATATGATTGGTGGCTTGATCCTGGTCAGTCACGCCTCCAAGCGGTGATACTCCGCGTGTGGATTTTGGGGGTGTGACAGATTGGTATTAGAGCCATTGGTTATAGTGAACTTGGTTTTAATAAGGGAAAAAGTTTTGTTAAAACTAGACTATAACCTGAACAGTGCTCAAACGATCCACAACGACGCTTCGCTCCACGTGCAAGACTCGACATTCTAGGTGATACGATTTATGTTTACATTGCCTACTTGCTAGATTATATAGAACTTTGCTCAGGGTATGCTTAGATGAACGTAACAACTATTGTTTGAAAACCCATATGTGCTTACTCTCTTCTGTTATCGCACTTTCGCGAACCTCCCTCACTCATGTTCTCTTTGATAGCAAGATCATGAGTGGACGCGTTAACCTAACTCAAGCCCAGTTAGCGGCTTTGATCACTGAACAAGTTACTGCAGAACTCGCAGCTACCCAGGCAGGCGGTATAACCTGCCATCACCACTTACTCTAGGATCTTTAGATCCTACTCTCGTAAACCAACACTCGTGCTTAAGTATGTTTACTCTTACGCACACGACAGGTCAACACGCTCAGCCACCTGTGTGCACGTTCAAAACTTTCATGGACTGTCCTAGTACTTTCAGTGGCACTGAAGGAGCCGTTGGACTCCTCCACTGGTTCGAGAAGCTCGAATCAGTCTTCGAAATGTGTGAATGCCCCGAAGCTCGTAGGGTGAAATATGCCACTGGTACTCTCGAAGGCACAGCGCTAAATTGGTGGAACGCGCAAGTTCAGATGCTGGGGCTGGCGGCTGCTAATGCCACCCCATGGAATGATTTTAAGGAACTGATCAAACGTGAATACTGTAGTCGTGATGACATCCACAAGCTGGAAGTGGAGTTCTTTAACTTGAAGATGACGGGGTCAGAGATAGAAGCGTACGCGAAACGATCCAACGAACTGGCAGTGTTGTGTCCAACTATGGTGGATCCTCCCATCAAACGTATCGAGCTGTATCTCAAGGGTCTTGTACCAGAAATTCAAAGCCATGTGACTTCGGAAAATCTTGCTACCATTCAAGATGTTACTCGTCTAGCTCATCGTCTCACAGACCAGGCAGTGGAACAGAACAAGCTGCCTAAACGCATTGGTGCTACTACTACTACTTCTGCTATTCCCAGTGACAACAAGAGAAAGTGGGATGGAACCTCCAGCAAGGGTTCAACTTCAGTTCAGTCCCAGGCACAGCAGCGAATGATTGATGACTATCAGAGCCCTGGTCAGCAATCTTCTGGTAGTCAAGGGTTGTAACCTCGTCTTAGCTGGTCAGACCTTCTCCATCAACCTCATTCCTATAGTTCTGGGTAGTTTCGACATCGTCATTGGGATGGATTGGTTATCCCAACAGCAAGCAGAGATCCTATGCAAAGAGAAGAGAATAGAGGATATCCCAGTAGTACGCGATTTTCCTCAGGTGTTTCCTGAAGATTTACCTGGGCTACCGCCTCATCGCCAGGTCGAATCCCAAATCGAGCTAGCTCCTGGAGCAGCACCCATAGCTCGAACACCTTATCGCTTAGCTCCTACCGAACTGGAAGAACTGTCCAAACAATTGCAGGAACTCTTGGACAAGGGTTTCATTCGTCCTAGCTCTTCGCCCTGGGGAGCTCCAGTATTATTTGTGAAAAAGAAAGACGGTACCTTCCGCATGTGCATAGATTACCGCGAACTGAACAAGGTGACCGTGAAGAATCGCTATCCTCTTCCACGCATTGACGACTTGTTCGACCAGCTGCAAGGGTCGAGCTACTATTCAAAGATTGATCTGAGGTCAGGCTACCCTCAACTGAGAGTCCGGGACAAGGACGTCTCCAAAACAGCATTCAGAACACGCTACGGCCATTACGAGTTTCTGGTCATGCTATTCGGATTAACAAACGCACCGGCAGTCTTCATGGATCTTATGAACAGAGTGTGCAAACCTTATCTTGACAAGTTCGTTATTGTCTTCATCGACGACATCCTGATCTATTCGAAGAGTCAGGAGGAACACGAGCAGCATTTACGACTCATTTTGGAACTCCTTCGAGCAGAACAGCTGTACGCCAAGTTTTCAAAATGCGACTTCTGGCTTCGTGAAGTCCACTTTCTAGGCCACGTGGTAAACAAGGATGGGATTCATGTTGATTCATCCAAGGTTGATTCGATTAGGAACTGGCCTGCACCTCGTACACCAACAGAAATCCGCCAGTTCTTGGGTTTGGCGGGCTACTATAGAAGGTTCATCAAGGACTTCTCCAAGATTGCACAACCCCTCACCTCACTAACTCAGAAAGGCGTTATCTACCGTTGGGGTAATACACAGGAATCAGCATTCCAACACTTAAAGGATAGACCTTGTAGCGCACCTATTCTTTCATTGCCAGAGGGCACAGACGATTTCGTGGTTTATTGCGACGCATCCATTCAGGGTCTTGGATGTGTGTTGATGCAACGTGACAAGGTCATAGCCTACGCATCGCGCCAACTTAAGATTCACGAAAGGAATTACACTACACACGATTTGGAGCTGGGAGCTGTTGTTTTCGCACTCAAGATATGGAGACATTACCTGTACGGTACCATGTGCACCATTTACACCGATCACAGGAGTCTCGAGCATATCTTCAAGAAAAAGGAATTGAACATGCGACAACGTCGATGGGTCGAGCTATTGAATGATTACGAATGTGCCATCAAGTACCATCCGGGCAAGGCAACTGTTGTGGCTGACGCCCTCAGTCAAAAGGATACTACACCTAGGCGTGTACGAGCGTTGCAACTCACTATTCAGTCTAGTCTTCCTTCTCAGATACGAGATGCTCAGGTAGAAGCATTGAAACCAGAAAACGTCAGGGCTAAAGCCCTACGCGGTTCAAGGCAACGGTTGGAACGAAAGGCAGACGGCACCTACTACGTGACAGGACGCATCTGGGCCCCACTCTATGGCAACTTACGTGGGCTTGTTAATGGATGAAGCTCATAAGTCTCGCTACTCAGTACATCCTGGGTTCGTGATAAGATGTACCACGACTTGAAAACTACATATTGGTGGCCTAGTGGCCTAGCATGAAAGCTCATATAGCAACTTACGTTAGCAAGTGTTTGACTTGTGCGAGAGTCAAAACGGAATATCAGAAACCATCGGGCCTACTCCAACAACCAGAGATACCACAATGGAAATGAGAGCAAATTTCCATGGATTTTGTTACTGGCTTGCCTAGATCTCAACGTGGGAATGATACTATTTGGGTGATCGTGGATCGACTCACAAAGTCTGCACACTTCTTGGCTATCAAGGAAACGGATAAGTTCTCCACTCTAGCAGACGTCTATCTTAAGGAAGTGGTTTCGAGGCACGGGGTGCCAACCTCTATTATTTCCGATCGTGATGCATGTTTTACTTCTGAACTGTGGCAAGCAATGCACAAATCTTTTGGCTCTCGATTAGACATGAGCACAAGCTTATCACCCTCAGACGGATGGGCAGTCTGAGCGCACTATTCAAACTTTAGAAGACATGCTTCAGGCATGTGTAATTGATTTTGGCAACGGCTGGGAGAAACACCTCCCATTGGTGGAGTTTTCGTATAACAACAGTTACCACACCAGCATTCAAGCCGCTCCATTCGAGGCATTGTACGGGCGTAAATGCCGATCACCTCTTTGTTGGGCAGAGGTGGGTGATAGTCAGATCACGGGTCCAGAACTTGTAGTGGACACAACGGAAAGAATTGCTCAGATACGGCAATGCATGGCGGCAGCTCGCGACCGTCAGAAAGCCTACGCAAACAAGCGCCGGAAACCACTCGAGTTCCAAGTTGGGGATCGAGTGCTACTCAAAGTTTCACCCTGGAAGGGTGTGGTTCGTTTTGGCAAACGGGGCAAGCTCAATCCGCGATATGTCGGACCGTTCGAAATCATTGAGAAGATAGGCAAAGTAGCCTACAAACTAAACCTGCCCGCAGAACTCAGTGCAGTTCACAACATTTTTCACGTGTCAAATCTGAAGAAGTGTCTGTCAGATGAGACCCTCATAGTTCCTTTGAAGGAGCTCACTATCGACGATCAGTTGCGATTCGTCGAGGAACCAGTTGAAATCACGGACCGGGATGTTAAGGTCCTCAAACATACCAGAATACCTCTTGTTCGAGTTCGTTGGAACTCCCGTCGTGGCCCAGAGTTTACCTGGGAACGAGAAGATCAAATGAAACTCAAGTATCCCCAGTTATTCGGAAACAGTGCAACCACTACTGAGGCTAAAGCTACTACAGAATTTCGGGACGAAATTCCAAATCAACGGGGGGATGATGTGACACCCCAGGAAAACCAGTAAACTACACAACACAACTAGCTTCCTCAGTAACCACGTGCTAAATTTCGGGACGAAATTTCTTTCAAGTTGGGGATAATGTGACAACTCGAGTTTCCAAGATTTCCATCTTTGCATTTATTGCACGATTAATTGTTTAAGTTGTTTGTTTACACGACTTGGTTGTTTCACAACTGTACACGTTTGTAATATGCTAAATCGTATTGTGATTGATATATATATGGTGTGCATTACATTTGGGTGTATGTTAATAATATGTTTCATGTTAATATTGTGTTATGTGTATTATTTATGTATACGTAATAATATTGTTGATTAAACCACAACATTCACAACATGGACTAACCGAGCCCACTACACACACCTTGTATATTTCCATTTTGATTTCGGCCCAAGCTCTTGACCACCGGCCCACTTATGTTACTTGGTACTACAATAATATGTTACCTAACCCCCTTGATATACCTCACATTATTGATACAAATAAACCCTACACCTTCTCCTATTGGCGACGGCAGGCCCCCACTCCCTCCACAATCTCATCAGTTCTTCTTGTGTTCGGTTAGTAATATTCACCTATTAATTTTCATGTTTGTGTGCTTAGTTGATATGATCGGTTTGAGTGTTGATGATATAGGTTACCTATGGGTGATGTAATAGTAACAGGAACCGTCCAATAAGTCTTGCATATAATGGCTTGATAAAAAGGATAACTTGTATGATGAAACTGGCGGCTCATGTGCATGTGTTTGTGGTAGTGATCAAATCAAGCCATGTGATATTCTAATAGGCTTGTCAGATTTTCACGAATATTGATATTATGTGCACATGATGGTAAATAATGATAGGATTTAGGGCTACACTATGATTTCTTAAATTCTAAAGGGGTTTGACTATTGTGGGATAAGCAGGTGACTAAGGTATCATGAGTGGAAATGATTAACTGTGGGAATGATCATGTGGGTCGGTTCACTAGGATCGAGCATTCGGATTTTTAAAACAAATCATGTGGGGCCGAGGGGTTACTAAAATGTATGGATCAAGTTGTTGTGTGTAACTGTTAGTGACATGGAAACCCTACCTGACGAAATCCCCATGAAATCACTAGAACCAGACGAAAACAACCAGTGTTTTCGTCAAACCTCAAGCCCGACGAAATCAAATGGGATTTCGTCGCCTGGGCGATTTCGTCGAATGGAGTTTTTGCCACGTGCATGTTTTCGTCGAATGCTGATAAGTCATGAACTTTGTTGGCTCGGTAAACCCAACTGGTTTATTAACTCTGTTAGGTTGTAACTCTATTAGTATGTAACTCTGTTCGCTTGTTAACTCGGTTAATTCTGATTTGACTTAGTTGTTTCCGATTAGCTCTGTTACGTACGTTAACTATGTTAGATGTATTGATTCTGTTAAACATGCTGACTAGGGTACATATCTATGTTGAGCATGTCATGTATGTTAAGTATGTCATCTCTATGTTAAGTATGTCAAGCATGATTAACTCTGTTAAGTATGACAACTTAGTAAGGGACTTGCATGTGACTTGGAACCTCGTATGGAATGATTAATTGTTTATGCATTGCATGATGTTAACTGTCAAACACACTCTATGATATTGATTGTATGCGAAACCTTACAATCCTATACTGATTGAACATACGTGTATAAATATAGGACTTGACTGATTACTTGTGAACATACTTTAGCATACCGAGCAAACCAAGGTGAGTTCACACTCTTACCAAGGCATGGGATTCCCCGGTGGGTTGGGAATGGGATTGAATGATTACTTGTACTTACATCACTACTAGGCTAGTTACCACGGTCCTCGAATTGGGAAGGATGCCTGTGCCAAACTCTACGTAAAGCCTACGTACTGTCCTCGGTTTAGGAAGGACACTAGTGTTAAAACCTACGTAAATCCTACGTACCGTTGTCCTCGGATGGGGAAGGACACCAGCGCTAAACCTACATACTCGCTACGTACTGTCCTCGGTTGGGAAGGGCACTTACGTAAAACCTACGTAAACTTATACTTACTACTATCCTCGGATTGGGAAGGATACTTATGGATACAACTAGTCTAGTAACTTACAACATGGGAAGCCCCCACTAATTGAACTTACAACATGGGAAGCCCCACTAGATGAACATACAAATGGCCTAGTAATACACGGCAGGGTTATAAACGAACTTACGATTTGTTAAACGAACTTATTACTGAACAACCAACTGTGAACTCGCTCAACTTTGTTGTTGATTCGTTGCTACATGCCTTGCAGGTCGTTAGGTACTCTTGGAGCTTGCACAGGGAGGCGCGGTCGTTGTGGGACATGGCAGCGTGTGCCATGCTAAAAACATTACTTTAATTCGTATTTCATACTTACGTTGGGTTTTACAATTATGCTTCCGCTAAACACTTAACTACGTTTTGGTTTGAAACACCTTTCATATTGTGTGGTTGAATTTTACGTATTACTTGTTATGTTCAATATGATTGGTGGCTTGATCCTGGTCAGTCACGCCTACAAGCGGTGATACTCCGCGTGTCGATTTTGGGGGTGTGACAGTAACCAAATGTCATGTATGGCGAGTGAAATATATCAACTAAACCATAGGTAAAATGCACAAAACAAGGTATTGAAGTAAATCATAGTTTAAATCAAAGTTATGTTTTGTAAAATAAATGCATGCTCTACTGATACAAACATCTATGCGGTATTGTGAAAATGCATGCATTCAAGCCTTGCGACTGTGGCGACAAACCCTTAAACAAATTAAAGTTTTATCTGAATTATGTATATCGAATTCGGTCATTCCTTCCATCCAAACAAACCTAGGATTTTAGGAACGGGAGTTGTCAATTCCTATGGTACCACTACCTACTAACGAACGGCATGGCCAATGTTAATGAACGTATTTTTGTCCCATTTAAACAAACCAAATGTCATACCAAAATGTAAGCATGTGATGTAAAATAATGTACTAAGTATGCAATAAATGAACATACATAGCGTGTGATGTAAAACAATGTACTAAGTATGCAATGAATGAACATACATAGCAAAAACATGTATAAAATCATGTACTATACGTGTACTAATGAACATAGCAAGTACGAGTTATGAAATCATGAAAAGCACGAAAGTAACAAGTAGGCACATGTGTTTCACCCCAAAATGTTTGAAAATCAGTAAAAGAGGGGTCTATGTACTCACTTGAGATTGCTCAATAGTCTTTGGATAACAACCAAGCAATGCTAGAAAGATCACGGAATCAATCGGCACCTAATATAGATAACTATGTTAATAAACTGGACCTAAATCGGAGGATCGGATAAAATGTGGTTTCGTAAACCAACTGAGTATAAGAACTCTTGTAATATGGTTTAACAAAGCCGACATTCTAAAACAGAACCTATCCTAAGTGCTTACGACCCATTACGACCCTTTTAGGTAGCTTACGCTACTTTAACGCGCCGTTCGCGTAAAACGCGTTCGGACCGCCTAACTAGTCCTATGACAAGTAATATATGACTTAACAAGTCTAATTATGTTGTCCTATCAGTTTAGATGTCAAAATTTAAGTTACATATGCTTAAAATGAATTTATGCGCAAAAAGGGCATTTTGGTGATTTACCTAAGGCATATAAACTACCTATTATACAACTAACTAAACGAAGTAACCATAAGGTATAACCTCGGAAGGTTATTCCCTATACAACTATGGTCACAAATATGTATTTGGTCGGATCCTAATGATCGACCAAACGGGTCGGGTTCGAAAGTCTAAGCGGTTGTTTAGACCGCTTACCTTTACGACCCTATATAAACGTTAAACTAAAAGTGACGAGCTAAACATATTAGAACATGTTTAACGAAGTTTGAAAACAGGTTTGATATCAAAACAAAGGGTTTTGATATCCAAGAATAGTTTGGTTGCAAAATACGCAAGAATACGCATTTTGACCGAAACTATGACCCCTCACTATGCCTAAATAACGTGGTAATCAGTAGGTATAGTCACAAGGTACTATGACCATCGTGATTACGCTCACGTTGCGAAGTTCAAACGAACTTCGTATTGACCATAGACTGGTCAAAGCTGAAAGTCAAACACTGTTTGACTTTCGTGCTTAAAAACGCATAAAAGAACGAAAGAGACTTACAAGAGGTCCAAGAAATGGAGATTTGATCTAGATATTCTCAGGTATGAAGGTTTTTATCCTTCAACTTAGAGAAATCAGATCAAAGTGTGAGTTTGGGTTGCAAAAACTTGGGGTATTTATACAATTTGGGTAACCGTTAGGATCGTTCATCGAAAAACGAGCTTTGATCTTGGCCTTACACTTACACTTGCACCCACTGATTTGTAATACCATGGGAGCCCCTAAATAGCCCATAGAATGCTTAAAAACCATTTGCAACCATGGGGAACAGCTGGAACAAGCTGGAAAAAGATTTTTGCATTCTGGTCTGCTCTCTCGGGCCGCGTAGGATGAGGCCCTGGGCTTACGCGCCCCGCCTGAGATGTCTGATCAGCAACAAAGTTTCAGAATTTGCAGTTTTGGTCCCTGCAAGTGTTTAAGCCCCATTTTGACACGTTTAAAGCCCGTTAAGCCATTTTCAAGGTTCTACAATGATGCCTAAACATAAGGGACATGAAACATGGTCAAAAATATGTCGGATGTCGGTTCATTTCGTCGTACGGTCACGATATTCGGTTAATTACGACGAAACACGAACGGACGCGAATAACGATCCAAATTACGCGACGAAAGGAATTTTATCATGCCAATCACTAAAACATAATATTTTAATGATTACATAAATTTTTGGATGTCCGGATGTATTCAGAACGTAAGTTGTGCGTGAAAATGCAAACTTATGCACTTTTTGACGCTTTTAGTCCCTGAATGACCAAAAAGTTTATTTTAGCACACCGACCCCTCAAAGCCTATTTCTAAGCTGTGTAAAGGATATTTAGGGTATGTTTAACTTATGGTCATGTTCTGGAATGTCCGTTACAGTACGAATCGGCATACTTTCACAGTTTGTCGAAATTAGTCCCTATAAGCGAATAAACTTGATTTTGCCATACCAAAGCCTTCAAAACTTATTTCTAAGTTATGTAAAGGTTATTTAAGGTATGTTAAGCATATATTGATGTTCCGGAGCATTTGTCGCATTAAACTGATTACGGTTACGCATCAGTTTGCGTATAACTTTCCAGAAAGCGATATAGAGTTTGAAATTGAACAAAAGTCAAAACATGAAAAATGTCAAACATAAATAAACAAACATTGGGATCAAATAACATTGTTTTATTGATAACTGAACTGTTTACAATGATCACAAGCACAGATGTCACAGTCTCCCCTACTTATGGAAATTTCGTCCCGAAATTTATTTAGAGGAAACTTGTGAGAAAAGATGTGGATATTTCGCCTTCATTTGATCTTCAAGTTCCCAAGTAAATTTTGTTCCACGTTTAGATTCCCAGCGAACTTTGACAAGTGGAATGCGCTTGCGTTTGAGCCATTTGACTTCACGGTCCAAGATTTCCACAGGCTTCTCAACAAAATGCATCGTTGTAGGATCGTTTACACGACCAAACGAGTCGTTCAGAAGAATTCTCAGATCAAATCAGAGGCGGAATACAAAGATTTGATCTTTGTTCAGCTTGTTATACACTTTACAAGTCTCTTGTATTGATTTTAGAACGTTTACAAGGATGGAGACACTTTGGCAACACCTTGGCTCTAGATTCCAAAAATTACAAATGAAATGACTAAGGCACCTATTTATACTAAATCTATTCCCCTTGAAAGTGACAAACCCATTTTGTGTGGAACAGACTTATGTCATTTCTCTACGTGACTTAATATCATTCTAATTACAAGACTCGATTACAAGATGAAGTCAACAGACATATGCACTAACAGTCTCCCCCTTGGATGTTGACGGAGTCTTCAGTATGAGACGCCAGTGCGTCAAAACTTTAGTCTTGTTCAGTCTTCATGCTTTCCAAAATATTTGACGCTGAAGCATCCTTCAAATTCTCTCTTTCTTTTCAATCACCACTATCAGCTATTCTCCAGAATCTGAATCTAGCTTTTTCACTCTTTAATCTCCCCTTTGCTAACAGACTCCCCCTTAAGTTGGTCCGGGATCGTAATCTGATATAGCACTTTCATAGGTTTTGTATCGGAAACCTGATTATAACTCTGCACAGACTTCAACACGGGGATCTGCACAAACTCTAACCAACATTAAGATTTAACTTTATGCTTACCACTTGTATTTAAAATGATTAAATTGGTTTCAAATTATTGAACCATTTAGTCATTTCAAAAACAATTTATATTTCCAACAAACTTTCCCAAACCTCTGTTCTTCCTGTTTAGCACTTGAACTTTGAATATCAGCTTTTCAACATCAGTAGTCGAAAATCTTTTTGGATTTTTGATTTTAATGAAATGCAGTAAAGACATATTTACAAACAATATTTTTGTGAGTTTGTGTAAGAGGATCATATCAGTTTATGAGACAAATCACTAGCACCGTTAAGCTTTAAACATATTAAGTTCTAAACGATTCACATAGATTAACGATATTGTTGTCCTCTTAAACTCAATCTAAAAACTTTCGAAATGCTTACCGATACGTTAAGATATATTAATTTTGCACTAATTCTTATGGACCCCACGATCTCAGCATATCCCCTCATCATGCTGTAACACCCCGAAAACGGGTTTGGTAATTAAACCCCGTTAATACTAAAGACGGGGAAAGTACCGTTAGTGGTAAAAGTAAACCGGCAAGTATTAGGAATTAATTGAATAATCCTAATATTTATTTAAAGTAAATAAGAGCTTTCAAGAAAATAGGATGATAAAAGGCCCGATTTAACGGGGCTTAAAGTAAAACGGGTTACGGCTTCCCGAACCTACTAAGCTAACTAGGAATAATTCTAACCTAGTTAGAAAGTGACTTATGAGTGGGTTAAAATACTTAAATTATGAACTAAGGAAAATGGAGGGGCCAAACTTGTTAAACTTGAAACCTGTTTTATTAAAAACAAGAATTAAAACAAACCAAACACCCACTTTAGGGGTGTCTGGTCGAACAAAAACACAGGGGCGACACAAGCTCCCCACCAAGCCCTAGTGCATGCCAAACTTGATCAAATTAAGGGTTCAAATCAGCTCCAAATCGAATTTCAAGCACAAATTCGTGAACACCTAGTTGAAAGGATCACAAGGTATGTAAAAATTGTGATGTTTTGATCCATCTTAAATTCTAGGTTATTTGTAAGAAACTGAAATTGAGCTTGATTGTGTCATGCATGAATGAAATTAGAAGGGTTATGGTGTCTAGGGATGAACCCTAGGTGAAATCTTGTTAAAAGATTTCATGTTTATTATAGAGTTCATAATCACCATTGTAGGTGATTAATGAACTTGATAAAACCTAGAATTATGATCTTGCTCTAGCATAATCTGAATTTAAGAGTAAATTTCAGAAATATGGATGTTAAGACTTGTGTAGAATTGTCTAATCGAAGTTAATTTAGATGATAATTACAAGTCATAAACTTGGTTTTGATGATATAAAAAAATCTGACCCGCTGGGTTTTTGATGAAACGCCTAAGTGAGGATTAAAATACTAAAAGTTGGGTAAAAACGCAGATTTGATTATTATAAAGAATTATGCGTTAAGGCTTATGAAAAAATGGGTTTAGGATGATTTAATGAAATTGATGTTGTATCGGTGTTTATAAACACCATACTAACTTGTACGAATGAACTACTTGAACGAAAAGGGAAATTGTTAAGAATTCATACTTGATTTGAAGTGGGTCTTGACATAAGAATTAAACTCATGATTTATGATTTAGTTCAATAAGAAAGTAGTCAAAGATTCATAAGGTGTGAAAGTCATGATTTAGAATGACTAATCTAACAACCTTGTGAATGATGGATGATAGTAGGCGCTTAACAAGCTAGGTGAAGCTTGGAGAGAAAGCGGGTCGATCGAAGCAAGTGAGAAAAGAAAAGCGTAATTCGGATGCAAGGTAAGTAAAACTTACACCTACTTGTAGTATACGTGTTTATTTTATAGGCGATAAATACGACAAAGGATTTGGTTCGAATTATGGGTTCTGACACGAAACGAATTGGGTCGGAACGAATAGAAACGTTTTAAACCATGATTAATGGTGAAAAAGGCAAAATGGTAAACTAGTCATGAATTGGTTATGAGTTTAAGAGTTTTTCTTAAGGTTACCTTATAGCGTAACTAGTAATGGGAAATTTGGTAAAATGGAAATTTAGTCAAGTATCGACTAAAGTAAATTAGAGTTCAAAAGGGGCACCCGTGGCGTAAGCCGAATGGGTAAAAACATAAGAAAGGAGTTTAAGAGAAAAGGGGTCTAGTAGCAAAAATCCGAAATGGGTCGGTTGAACAAATTGGCAATTAATAACCATGTTTTGCTACTTATGAAAATGCTTGGTCTTATAGGCCAAACGGGTCAAATGGTGTGATAACACCATTTGACAATATCGATTAATATGGTTGTCAAGTCTTGTGTTAACAGGAGCGATTAGCAATTTGGTTAATTGCGTCCATAGAATATGTGATAATAAAAGCGAGGTATAAATCGGGTCTATTTGTTGACCCGAGCCAGGTACGCATCAATGATATTACATTTTAAATGTGCGATTTGATCATAATTGTAGTGAAAGTCCTTCATCGTAAATGAAGGACTAATGTTGATAAATATACCCTGATGGGTAAAGCAGGCAAACGGCTCCTATGGGTGGTTTGGGAATCACGTATTGTAATCATGTAATCCTTAGATAAGCATCAAGGTGATAGGCATAAACCTTTGTGGGTCAATTGCCTAGAAATAGGTCTTTTTCGTAATATGACAAACCGAGAAGTAAAACGCGACATAAATAGTTTACTATATCAAATCCACCACAAATATAATTGTGGTGGAAGACCATTTGAGAACTAATGTGAAAAGATGGTGCTAAAAATGAATGAGCGAGAATTCATGCCAAAAAGGACATAAATACCCTTAACGGGTCAAAATAAACATTTGAGTAAAAACGGGTTCTAGAATGTATGTAAACCGGAATTTTGAACCTCTTATGATACACAACAATGAATTTATGGAATTTATGAGAAATCGGAGTCAAATAAATATGACTGTTTGACAAATACAAGAATGGGTCAAAATTTGGGTAAAAGGGTAATAAGCCGAAGACTTAAAAGTCTGAAATTTTGTTAATCCGAATGTGGGATTTTAACTCCATTAGATGGAGAATTAAATTACAGACGCGTAGGAAAAAGAATCGGGTAAAACGGATGTGTAGTTTGAAAGTTATGCACATTTTCGTAAAAACTTAGATTGCTGAAAAATGCAGGTTGCAGATCTGAACCTGCTGGAAAAGTGTATCCCCCGCGCCACGCGACGGAGGGAGTGAAACATGTCGCGACACGCGACGGATGGTCGCGGCCCGCGTAAAAACTCTCGCGCCCCGCGAGAGAGCCAGAAGCTTGCAAATTGTTTAATTTTATTCGTTAGACCCATATTTCTTGTTTAAAGTTGCTAATTAACTATCAAAACTAACTTTTAGGTTGGTTTTGATGATAGGTGAATGTCAAGCGTACCCGGATGTAGATCAAGCAGCGTACAAGAACCGAACACAAGAGATAAAAGCTTCCGCACGTTGTGTTCATCGTCATCTTAAACGACAATTCCGTAGTTATCAATTTGTATTATTTTCAAATTGTAAAAGTTTTAATTCACCCGTATTGTTCAACAGTATTTAAATAAAATTCCATGTTTATTTTCGTATTTTAAACGAAAATCTTTAAATTAATAGACGGGTGTTACAAGTTGGTAATCAGAGCTCAAGGTTGTTGACAAATGTGTTCGGTTCGAGGCTTGATCGCAAATCCGGTAAGTACATGTATGTTAATAAGTTTAAGCATGCTAAAGTGTTGTAAACAACACATAGCGCTATCGTGTTGTAAACAACACATAGCGCTATCGTGTGATACACGTTACCCCAATTAAAATGATTGATATAGTTGACGAAAATACGCGCGTTGACGTGTATAGTAAAAAAAAAAAGCCTTGTATTATAATACGGGCGATTATTGAAGTTGACGTTACTAACTTTTGTGAATGTTTTAATTGAAGGACACTCGCGTTTAAAGACGACGAGAGTCAAATGAATTGTGACTATGATGACGGAACGGTCCGAAGTATGACAAGAGGAGCATGCTCACCGAGGACTAAATCGCGTAACGACCGCGAACAAGGTTAATGGCAAGGAACGCCCGTCGGGGCAAACATTACCAGGTGCACATTTTAAATAATCGCACAAATAGTAATATGCAACAAATAAGTAGAAACTGAAAGTTGCATATGTAGATTAAAAACTTGGAAAAACCCGAATAGAAAATGTATTCGGGATATTGTTTCCAAGAGAAACAAATAGAGGCGTTACTTACATAGGGCGTGATGTGAAAACTATAAAAAGGTCATGTGTGTCATGTGTTAATCGCTTACTTTGGCCAAGTAAGTAGTGGCATATGATACCGTGAACTTCTTATGGCGGACACGTTTACGTCCGATGTAGTAAGGGCGGGGTGAATGGGGCTAACTTAAAAGTACCCAAATGAATCAAATGAGCAAAATATTCGATAATAATGTAAACGCACAGCCGGGTGACGGAAGCGTATTACATTAGGATGATGAGCCCGAGTGAAGGGACAAAGATTAATGTAAAAGGATTAAGGTATGCAATTGGGAGGGGTGTGCTTACACTCGAACCCGGAGAATGCAAATATGACTCTTAACGGACCGATTTTGTAAAACACTAAATTTGAGAATAAAGTAGGAATGTAAAAGCGAAACGAAGTCATAATGCATACCGTAAGGGTTGCAATAATAACGACTTCGGTAAAAACACCCGGTTGATGGGTAGGGTTTTGAAAGCATGCGTAAACCAAGAGACGGGTACGCGAAATAGAAAGTCAAAGGACTCGGATTAAGAGTCATGACTAAAAGATGATGAGAATTTGCAAACAAAAATGTTAATAACTACGTTCAACTATTTTAAAGTTGAACGGGTCGAATAAAGAATAAAGTTTGATGTTCACAAGTGATGAAATTTCACACGAACAAGTCAAACGAGATAAATAAGGTATAAAAACTTGGCAGTGCAAGTAAGCGCAAACCGAATAATGGAAGCGCGAAACATTAATGAACCTGCGTGACGGCTCATAAAGGAATATATATAGGAAAAACGCAAACTAGCAAAACAAAAATGTTAAAAGCATTAAAATAAAAGAAACCGGGTGATGGGATGTAAAGAAGTATAGGTAAGAACCGGGTAACGGTAAGTGTAGGACGAACTGACGTGTAAATGATGTTAGAAGTCGTAAAGTCGGAAAAGATGGTCCGAAAGTAAACAAATGAAACCTTAGACTACGGTCAAGCTCAACTAAAGTTCAAAAGCAAAATTTAATAATTCCAAACATAACAAAGGATGCTTTAAAGCTATGTATGTATAAATAGACAATGAAATAAAGACTAGAATAAAAGATGATCTACGGGATCATCATAACCTATGGGACATTAAATAGTGTAAGGGTCTACGGGGCCAAAACGACCTACGGGTCATGAATAGAAGCAAAGGGATCATAAGGGCCTCGTCTTAAAGAGATGAAAGCCTAAGGAAATAGCCTACGAGGTTAAGTGAAGGAACCTACGGGTCAATTGTGTAAGGTGAGGGAAATTGTTACGATTCCCCGCGTAAAACGAGAACGAAAAACAATAAATTATGGGTTGTCAATTTCCTTGATATGAGTAATCGGCATAGTTACAAAAAGAAACGTTAAACTAAAAATTCGGTTTTAGTTAGAAATAACGTTTTTACAAACATGAATTCTAATAGGAATTTAAATAATAAGTATAAAAGATACAAGTCTTGACACTGTTAGGCGCAAGACAATATATTCGAAAAGTGTTATTTTCGAAAATGAAATATTGATATAAATTAAATATGATGTGACATGATCACGGTCAAGAGGTACAATGTGAAGTAGAATCACATTACAACCAGGCGAGTGGTGAAAAGAAACTGGACAAATAAGTCTAGTTAGTGAAACCGGTTAAAGTCAGCAATTCAAGTTAAGAAATTTGGTTCGCTTGTAAACGGTAAATTCGGTATAACTGAACCGAATAAATAAATGTGAAAATTAAAGGATTTGTTGCTAAAAGTGAAGGATTTCACTAAAGACCTTTAAACGCGTCAAAGTAACGGATTCATAAAGAATTCGATAGTATATGAAAGCGATGGATATCGCTAAGTTAATTAAACTAGTGGAAATAACGAGATTACGCTATTTCAAGTCACATTATTTCATGTAAGATACGTAGATGATTAATAACCAAAAGGATATTACCATACTTTTATGGTAATACTAACAATCGGTTAAGATACGAGAAATGCTTAATTGATTATCGAGAGCAAATGCATGGAGTTGAACTCGATAAATTAGGTAAGAAAAGGTTTCGGGGACGAAACCTCTTTAAGGGGGGTAGACTTGTAACACCCCGAAAACGGGTTTGGTAATTAAACCCCGTTAATACTAAAGACGGGGAAAGTACCGTTAGTGGTAAAAGTAAACCGGCAAGTATTAGGAATTAATTGAATAATCCTAATATTTATTTAAAGTAAATAAGAGCTTTCAAGAAAATAGGATTATAAAAGGCCCGATTTAACGGGGCTTAAAGTAAAACGGGTTACGGCTTCCCGAACCTACTAAGCTAACTAGGAATAATTCTAACCTAGTTAGAAAGTGACTTATGAGTGGGTTAAAATACTTAAATTATGAACTAAGGAAAATGGAGGGGCCAAACTTGTTAAACTTGAAACCTGTTTTATTAAAAACAAGAATTAAAACAAACCAAACACCCACTTTAGGGGTGTCTGGTCGAACAAAAACACAGGGGCGACACAAGCTCCCCACCAAGCCCTAGTGCATGCCAAACTTGATCAAATTAAGGGTTCAAATCAGCTCCAAATCGAATTTCAAGCACAAATTCGTGAACACCTAGTTGAAAGGATCACAAGGTATGTAAAAATTGTGATGTTTTGATCCATCTTAAATTCTAGGTTATTTGTAAGAAACTGAAATTGAACTTGATTGTGTCATGCATGAATGAAATTAGAAGGGTTATGGTGTCTAGGGATGAACCCTAGGTGAAATCTTGTTAAAAGATTTCATGTTTATTATAGAGTTCATAATCACCATTGTAGGTGATTAATGAACTTGAAGAAAACTTGATAAAACCTAGAATTATGATCTTGCTCTAGCATAATCTGAATTTAAGAGTAAATTTCAGAAATATGGATGTTAAGACTTGTGTAGAATTGTCTAATCGAAGTTAATTTAGATGATAATTACAAGTCATAAACTTGGTTTTGATGATATAAAAAAATCTGACCCGCTAGGTGTTTGATGAAACGCCTAAGTGAGGATTAAAATACTAAAAGTTGGGTAAAAACGCATATTTGATTATTATAAAGAATTATGCGTTAAGGCTTATGAAAAAATGGGTTTAGGATGATTTAATGAAATTGATGTTGTATCGGTGTTTATAAACACCATACTAACTTGTACAAATGAACTACTTGAACGAAAAGGGAAATTGTTAAGAATTCATACTTGATTTGAAGTGGGTCTTGACATAAGAATTAAACTCATGATTTATGATTTAGTTCAATAAGAAAGTAGTCAAAGATTCATAAGGTGTGAAAGTCATGATTTAGAATGACTAATCTAACAACCTTGTGAATGATGGATGATAGTAGGCGCTTAACAAGCTAGGTGAAGCTTGGGGAGAAAGCGGGTCGATCGAAGCAAGTGAGAAAAGAAAAGCGTAATTCGGATGCAAGGTAAGTAAAACTTACACCTACTTGTAGTATACGTGTTTATTTTATAGGCGATAAATACGACAAAGGATTTGGTTCGAATTATGGGTTCCGACACGAAACGAATTGGGTCGGAATGAATAGAAACGTTTTAAACCATGATTAATGGTGAAAAAGGCAAAATGGTAAACTAGTCATGAATTGGTTATGAGTTTAAGAGTTTTTCTTAAGGTTACCTTATAGCGTAACTAGTAATGGGAAATTTGGTAAAATGGAAATTTAGTCAAGTATCGACTAAAGTAAATTAGAGTTCAAAAGGGGCACCCGTGGCGTAAGCCGAATGGGTAAAAACATAAGAAAGGAGTTTAAGAGAAAAGGGGTCTAGTAGCAAAAATCCGAAATGGGTCGGATGAACAAATTGGCAATTAATAACCATGTTTTGCTACTTATGAAAATGCTTGGTCTTATAGGCCAAACGGGTCAAATGGTGTGATAACACCATTTGACAATATCGATTAATATGGTTGTCAAGTCTTGTGTTAACAGGAGCGATTAGCAATTTGGTTAATTGCGTCCATAGAATATGTGATAATAAAAGCGAGGTATAAATCGGGTCTATTTGTTGACCCGATCCAGGTACACATCAATGATATTACATTTTAAATGTGCAATTTGATCATAATTGTAGTGAAAGTCCTTCATCGTAAATGAAAGACTAATGTTGATAAATATACCCTGATGGGTAAAGCAGGCAAACGGCTCCTATGGGTGGTTTGGGAATCACGTATTGTAATCATGTAATCCTTAGATAAGCATCAAGGTGATAGGCATAAACCTTTGTGGGTCAATTGCCTAGAAATAGGTCTTTTTCGTAATATGACAAACCGAGAAGTAAAACGCGACATAAATAGTTTACTATATCAAATCCTCCACAAATATAATTGTGGTGGAAGACCATTTGAGAACTAATGTGAAAAGATGGTGCTAAAAATGAATGAGCGAGAATTCATGCCAAAAAGGACATAAATACCCTTAACGGGTCAAAATAAACATTTGAGTAAAAACGGGTTCTAGAATGTATGTAAACCGGAATTTTGAACCTCTTCTGATACACAACAATGAATTTATGGAATTTATGAGAAATCGGAGTCAAATAAATATGACTGTTTGACAAATACAAGAATGGGTTAAAATTTGGGTAAAAGGGTAATAAGCCGAAGACTTAAAAGTCTAAAATTTTGTTAATCCGAATGTGGGATTTTAACTCCATTAGATGGAGAATTAAATTACAGACGCGTAGGAAAAAGAATCGGGTAAAACGGATGTGTAGTTTGAAAGTTATGCACATTTTCGTAAAAACTTAGATTGCTGAAAAATGCAGGATGCAGATCTGAACCTGCTGGAAAAGTGTATCCCCCGCGCCACGCGATGGAGGGAGTGAAACATGTCGCGACACGCGACGGATGGTCGCGGCCCGCGTAAAAACTCTCGCGCCCCGCGAGAGAGCCAGATGCTGGCAAATTGTTTAATTTTATTCGTTAGACCCATATTTCTTGTTTAAAGTTGCTAATTAACTATCAAAACTAACTTTTAGGTTGGTTTTGATGATAGGTGAATGTCAAGCGTACCCGGATGTAGATCAAGCAGCGTACAAGAACCGAACACAAGAGATAAAAGCTTCCGCACGTTGTTTTCGTCGTCATCTTAAACGGCAATTCCGTAGTTATCAATTTGTATTATTTTCAAATTGTAAAAGTTTTAATTCACCCGTATTGTTCAACAGTATTTAAATAAAATTCCATGTTTATTTTCGTATTTTAAACGAAAATCTTTAAATTAATAGACGGGTGTTACACATGCAATACACTAACTCAAGTAATGCCTTTAAACTTTCATCAACTATGATATGTGCGAAAATAACGCATAATGTTTAAACATTAACAATCAGGTCGATCTTTCGATATGCAGAGAAAGTCCAATGTTTAAACAAAATAAAAAATAAAAACAAGTTGAAAATGTTTAGATCTTAACCACCAGTTCGATATTCACATATACGCAGAGGTGATCCAAGATTTAAACGAAACACCAAGAAAAATAAAGCAAAACGTTTAGGCAATAACATCCAGGTCGATACTCACGTATACGCAGAGGATGTCCAATGCTTAAACAAAATAAAGAAATAAAACAAGTTTAAATCTTTGCAAAATGAAATACACAATCACAGCGACTTTTCAGCAAGTTGTGAAAGTCCACAAACTGACCGGTTTTTATGCTATTTTAGCATTCAGCAATTACTGAGTAGGCACACAATCAAGAAGGACAAAACTAAGTACTATGCTTTCAACCGTGTTTCCCACTAGAACTAGGCTTTTTATTTAAGTTTTTATCGTTATCGCAAATCTACTAGTCTAGCTGAGCCTATCGTCACATCTTTAGTGAGACCGTTTATCACTTTTGACATTTCATTTCTTTAGCATGCTGTGATAGTCCAACTGATTTACTATCATTTCCTCTTATCTCAACAAAACTCATTTTTTATTTTTCAATGTTTTTGACATTTTCAAATTTTCAATTTTTTTTTTAAAATTGTTCTCCCCCTAAAATCAAAATATATTTCAATTTTGATTTTCTGGGAAAATTTGAAAACAAACTATACAGATAAAGTGACAACATGATATCGAATCGCTTCAATTCGCCACCCACTTGGCATAAACAATCAGAACTCCCCATGACAACAAACTATTTTCCCATTATGATTTCAAAACACTTAAGTTTGTTTTAATCAAAATGATTTTTCCGGAAAATTAGTTTGTGAGGTTTCATCACATCGTTTTCAACCACTTGTAGGTTTATTACAAAAACAATTTCCAATAATCATACCACTTGTAAGATAGTTAAATCAAGTACAACTTAATGTCCTTGATTAACCACTTGTAAATCGAAATATCACATAACAACCATCATTCACATCTGTGATATTTTTAAGAAAGATGCCGATTCCTGTTCCACGATTACCAACTTGGGAACTCCGGCAAGTCAGGATTTCATACGGAAAATGGTGACACCCAAGCCTGACCAGTCTTGGGTGCATCCGAGTTATTTTCACTCGGTGTATCAGTTTTCCTCTTTGATTCATAAAATTCCTTTACCCCTTTTACTTTTCCATCAACCATTTTCCAAAAATGTTTAGAACATTGGGGTTAAAGGCTTTTTCAACATCAAAATCTTTCTTTTCAGAAAAAAATTGATTTGAAATCTCAACTTTGTCAACTTTTTGTTTAAAATTTTCAGTTCGCAATTGCGGAAAGTTTACGTCATCCATTGGCGGTACTGAATTTTCACTTTTGAGCTCAACTTGTGGCTCCTCTGATTTTGACGAATCAGAATCATTGCCAACACGTACCTTCTTTGTTTTCGAAGAAACAAATTTATCATCAGAAGGTGGCTCCTTTGTTTTTAACACAACAGATTCATCGCCGACCTTTATTGGAACTGTTTGATCAACAAATTTTACCTTTACTCTACCTTTTGTCCTCAGATTTGTATCTAATGGATTCTTTTTACTTGATTGTGTTGAGTAAAGCGATTTATCAGAACTTTTATCTGAATTAACAGTTGTACCCGAGGACAAAATCCTTTCAAGATACTCCCTTGCTTTCTTTCTCTTCTTTCTCAGTCGGTCTTTCTGCCCTTGTGAAAGCTTCACTTTCTGTTCTTTCACCTTCTGTTCTTTAGGCTTTTCTTCGACCTTGACTGATTTCTTCATCTTTTTCTGAAATTCAGCCCTCGATCTTTCCATTGATCTCATTGGGCAATTTCTGGCAATGTGACCTTTGATTTGACATTCATAACATCTTCTTGTCTCAAATCTCTGTCTCTGGCAGTTAACAGCAATGTGTCCTTGAAAACCACAGTTGTAACACACCCTGTTATCGTACCAATCTCCACCATCAATCCAAACACTCAAATCATAACACTGATTTGATTTGTAGTACTCATGACTTCTTCTATAAGCTTGATTTGACGCTTGAGCACTGTGGTCAAACCTGCACCACTTATTACCAACTTTTTGTGAGTTTTGATTTTCAAATTTTTGTGGTTTTTTATAACGATTGGATGACTGAACTGATGAGCTTTTATTGTTGTTTGGAAAATTTTTCGGTTTTTTAACATTTTGTTTTTGTTCCACATTCTTCTTTACAGGTTTTTGCGTTGAGCATTCACCTTTTTCAGTAGAATGTAAAACAGTTTCTTGAAATTTTTCTTTTAATTTCAAAAATATTTTCTGTTTTTCATTTTCATCATCAGTCTTATCATCACAATCCTCAATTATGACTTCGTCATAATTTGTGACATTGTCACTTATTGGAACTGCATTGATCGGTTTTGGACAGATATAATCTGTTATTGATGACGAAGTCACAAAACCTTTCAATTTTTCTCTAACTCCTTGATTTTATTTCTAGCAATTTCAGCTTCATTTTCAAGCTGAATGATTTTCTGGAGATGAGAATTTATTGCAATCTGTTTTTCAATATTATTTTTATTAAAAACAGACTTTTCATCTTCTAAAACCTTTATTTGACTTTGAAAATCTTTTTCAATTTTTAATTTTTCATTTTCAAACATTTTTATTTTATTTTCAAAATCTTTTTCTTTTTCTTTCAAAATTTTGTTTTCTAATGTCAAACTCTCCACATTTTTCAAGAGTTTGACATTGTCTGCTTCGGATTTATCACAGTTTAAGCACTTCTCAGACATCTTTTCAGCTTCAGCTTTCTTCTCAACCTTGATAGCTGAAATTTCGTCAACTTGCTTCTCTATCACTTGAACATTTTCCTCAGATTTGACTTTTACTTCAACAGTTGCTGCTTTATGATTCTTTTCTTCTGAATCAGACTTCAATTTTCTAATCTTTTGGAACTCAAGTTCTTGAGCTTGAATCTTCTCGACGAACGTGCTCAGATTGAATCCAAAATATCCCAAGCTATTTTTCCAAGCCGACAAATATGTACCCCACTCATCACGCGGTAAAGCATTTGCCAACTTGTTGACTTTTACTTCAACAGTTGCTGCTTTATGATTCTTTTCTTCTGAATCAGACTTCAATTTTCTAATCTTTTGGAACTCAAGTTCTTGAGCTTGAATCTTCTCGACGAACGTGCTCAGATTGAATCCAAAATATCCCAAGCTATTTTTCCAAGCCGACAAATATGTACCCCACTCATCACGCGGTAAAGCATTTGCCAACTTGTCAACCCACGTCTCATCCATTTTGTTAATGTTCAAATTTCTCATCTCTATATGCAACTTGCAATACCTCTCGATCAATTATTTTGTAGACTCTCCCTTGATACCCGTAAAACTATCAAACTTATTCTGTGCAATATAAAACTCAGAACCCATGTTTCGGTATTAAAAGATTTACAAAGACAGATTTTCAAACGATACAAAAATTCAATCAACCTAAGATTAGTTCAATCACTTTATCAAACAACTGAATCAGATGAATATCCGATTGTATGACAAAAATCAGGTGACAACGAGTATCCGATACTTGACAAATCACTTTGAATCACCTGAAACAATTCAAACAAACGATCAGTTTAAAAACGAACTGAATATGTGAACGTGTGTGACGGTAGAATTGATCTAGGACACGTGTCAAAGATTAGCGAATTCGTTTCAATGTTGTTCGGTTGAAATCACTGAATGAATTGGGTTGATCGGATGTGCCAAGTAATATGGGTTTAGAATGGACTAAACTCTATACTCAAACTTTTAATTGGGCTTTGTGATATGGATCTGATCAAATGACTTAACACCTGAATTGGTCACATGCAAGCCGAATATTGCTAACAAAATATCTATCACATGCAAAAGATACTCCTCAAAATCTGATTGGATCGATTCTATAATGCAAAAAATGGATTTATGAGTTCACGTGATTTCTTGTCCCAACAACAAATGACCTGACAACCTTGTTTTATGTTACACTCAACCTGGATTTTGACTAAATTTCAAACGAAATGATAATATTTCACATGGGTCAATAACTTTTTTTACATGCAAACAATTAATGGATTCTTTTTGGGAATATGACAATTCATTAATGCTCACAATCACTTAACACATCTCGTGACCTTTTAAGACTACACTCAATCCTTTCTTTGATTTTAATGAACTGACCAAAGTTATTTTCTTTCTAATCTTATTGGACCACTTTCTAACAATTAATGAGTTGACAAATTCAATTGTTATTCAATCTGATTTCACGTGACCCGAAACAACTTCACACGAATTGTCTTCTCACACGAAATAGAGATCTGATACACGACACATTCACACGAAATTAGTTTTCAAGCGGAATCAACATGTCATTTTCACACGGAATTAGTTTTCAAGCGGAATCAACATGTCATTTTCACACGGAATTAGTTTCAAACGGAATATGCACTTTCAAACGAAATAACAAATTTCAAGCGAAATAGCTCTGATTTGAAGCGAAATTAGGACTTTTCAAGCGGAATAAGGTGTATTTCAAGCGAAATAAGGCACTTTCAAATGGAATAAGGAGTTTTCAAGCGAAATAAGGTGAACTTTCAAGCGAAATCAAGCTGTTGACGTGAAATCGGACCTAAAAACTCAGATTTCTCCTA
Organism: Helianthus tuberosus; assembly: GCA_030545235.1. Classification (NCBI taxonomy): domain Eukaryota; kingdom Viridiplantae; phylum Streptophyta; class Magnoliopsida; order Asterales; family Asteraceae; genus Helianthus; species Helianthus tuberosus. Next base: position 18,658,794 of record CM060367.1, on the reverse strand, counting down.
AACGGCTTTGAATTAGGATCTGAAACTTGGTAGGGTTATAGATCAGGTATTTTCGCACAACATATCCAAAAATCAGCCGATTTGGACCGTAAAATCCCGTTCAATTTTGAAAAATTCAGTGAAAAACATGAAAGAATGAGTTGAAATCAGAAATCTCGGTGAAAACAAGCTAAATCGGTAAGAATTCTTCCTCCTGAGCTCTGATACCACTTGTAGGATCGTTTACACGACCAAACGAGTCGTTCAGAAGAATTCTCGGATCAAATCAGAGGCGGAATACAAAGATTTGATCTTCGTTCAGCTTGTTATACACTTTACAAGTATCTTGTATTGATTTTAGAACGTTTACCAGGATGGAGACACTTTGGCAACACCTTGGCTCTAGATTCCAAAAATTACAAATGAAATGACTAAGGCACCTATTTATACTAAATCTATTCCCCTTGAAAGTGACAAGCCCATTTTGTGTGGAATAGACTTATGTCATTTCTCTACGTGACTTAATCTATCATTCTAATTACAAGACTCGATTACAAGACGAAGTCAATAGACATATGCACTAACAATCGTGTTATCAACACGAATTTCATCAAGTGGTATGTGGAGGTTCTCATCAGCTAAACACTTCTTGAGATTGGACACGTGAAAGGTTGGATGAACATTTCCAAGTTCAGGAGGTAACTCAAGTCTGTAGGCTACCTTACCGATTCTTTCAACGATCTTGAATGGTCCAATATATCAAGGTGCAAGTTTTCCTGTCTTTCCAAATCTGATCACACCTTTCCAAGATGAGACCTTAAGTAATACGCGATCACCGACTTGAAATTCCAAGGGCTTGCGTCGTCGGTCCGCGTAACTGTTGTCTCTAGAATGAGGTCAGGTCCAGTAAGCTGAGCCTCACCGATCTCATTCCAGCAGACTGGTGAACGACATTTTCGACCATAGAGAGCCTCGAAAGGAGCCATGTTGATGCTGGAGTGATAACTATTGTTATAGGAGAATTCAATCAACGGAAGATACGAATCCCAACTACCACCAAAATCGATCACACAAGCTCTAAGCATATCCTCCAAGGTCTGGATTGTTCTTTCAGTTTGGCCATCTGATTGCGGATGATAAGCTGTGCTCAAATTAAGTTGGGTTCCCATAGCAGATTGCATGGTTCTCCAAAAGCAAGACGAGAATCGAGCATCTCTGTCGGAAATAATGTTCAAAGGAACACCATGTCTAGATACAATTTCATCCACATAAATATTAGCCAGCTTGTCAGCAGATAGATCCTCATGGATCGGCAAGAAATGTGCTGAATTTGTGAGACGATCAACAACTACCCAAATAGCGTCATGACCTCTCTTAGTGCGTGGAATTTTGGTAATAAGATCCATAGCAATGTTTTCCCATTTCCAAACTGGAATCTCTGGTTGCTCCAATAAACTAGAAGGATGTTGGTGTTCAGCCTTAACCTTAAGACAAGTAAGGCATTTGGACAAGTATAAGGCAATGTCTTTCTTCATACCAGGCCACCAAAACTGAGTACGAAGATCCTTATACATTTTATCTACACCAGGATGAATAGAATAACGCAACTTATGAGCTTCATCCATAAGCAAGGTGCGGAGATTGTCTTGACTTGGGACCCACAAACGGTCCATGAAATAATACAATCCATTGTCTTTCAGCTCGAGATCAGGCTTGATATAAAACGGTAATTCCTTACCCATCAAATCTTGTGAAACACAAGTATATTGAGCCTGAGAAATGCGGGTTTGGATATCAGATCGAACACGAACACAATGAAGCTTAACATGCTCTTTACGACTCAATGCATCGGCCACGACATTCGCCTTACTAGGATGGTAGCAAATTTCGCAGTCATAGTCGTTTAGGAGTTCAACCCAACGTCGTTGCCTCATGTTGAGTTCTTTCTGATTGAAGATGTGCTGAAGACTTTTGTGGTCAGTGAAAACCACACATTTTATACCATACAAATAGTGTCTCTATATCTTGAGAGCGAATACAACTGCACCTCATGAGTGGTGTTGTTCTTCTCATGTACTTTTAACTGCCTTGATGCATATGCTATGACTTTGTTCCTTTGCATGAGAACACAGCCAAGACCCAAGTTTAATGCATCACACTACACGACAAAATCATCATTGCCCTCAGGCAAAGATAGAATAGGCGCATCACAAAGTTTCTGCTTCAAGGTCTGAAACGCTTTTTCTTGTTTGGATCCCCAATCAAAGGGTTTGTTCTTCTGAGTTAGAGCAGTTAGAGGAATTGCAATCTTCGAGAAGTTTTCAATGAAGCGGCGGTAATAACCCGCAAGACCAAGGATGGAACGAACTTTAGTGGGTGTAGTAGGTGTATCCCAATCCTTAATCGCACTGATCTTGGAGGGGTCTACATGGATACCTTGTTCGTTGACGATATGCCCCAAAAATTGAACTTCCTTAAGACAAAATTCACATTTAGAGAATTTGGCAAAAATTTGCCCTTTCTTCAGGAGTTCCAGAGTAAGACGAAGATGCTGCTCATGATCAGCTTGCTTCTTAGAATAAATCAAGATGTCATCAATGAAAACGATGATGAACTTATCCAAATAAGGCTTGCAGACCCTATTCATCAAGTCCATGAAAACAGCAGGAGCATTAGTCAGACCGAAAGGCATAACAGTGAACTCATAATGCCCATATCTTGTGCGGAAAGCAGTCTTGGGAATATCTTCTTAATGCACACGAAGTTGATGATACCCAGAACGTAGATCAATCTTTGAGAAATAAGAAGCACCCTGTAACTAATCAAAGAGATCATCAATGCGAGGTAGGGGATATCGATTCTTGATGGTAAGCTTGTTAAGCTCACGATAATCGATACACATCCTGAAAGATCCATCTTTCTTCTTGAAAAAAAGAACGGGAGTACCCCAAGGTGAAAAGCTAGGATGGATAAAACCTTTGTCAGAAAGCTCCTGAAGCTGCTTAGATAAATCTTGCATCTCAGACGGTGCAAGACGATATGGAGATCCTGGCAATAGGATTTGCACCAGGTACAAGATCAATACGAAACTCGACTTGGCGCGCTGGGGGTAAACCAGGTAACTCTTCAGGAAACAATTCAGGATAATCCCAAACAACAGGGATATCCTGAATAGACTTACCTTTGCCTTTATCTGCTACGACATGTGCCAAGAAGGCCACATAATTCTTTCGTAGATAGTTCCGAGCCTGAGTACAAGACATGAGCTTGAGGCTACTAGCAGGTTTCTCACCACGAACCTGTAGGATCTCACCTGTCGAGAGCGGAATACGAACAATCTTCTCGAAACAAACTACCTCTGCATGATGCTTGGCTAACCAATCCATGCCCACTATAATGTCGAAGCTTCCAAGTTGCATTGGTGTGAGGCCGATAGGAAAAAGATGGTTGTTAAGGTTCAACTGACAATTGCGAAGAACAGAATCGAGAACAACGGGTTCACCACTAGCAACTTCTACTATCAAAGGCTTTCCTAGTTTGGTTCTAGACATGCGAAGCAAAGGCTCAAAAGATAATGACATAAAACTCTTATTGGCACCCGAATAAAAAAGAACAAAAGCAGACTGATTGTTAACAAAGAACGTACCGTTCACCACCTCGTTGTCTGCTCACGCCTCATTAGCATTCATGTTGAAGACTCAACCTCGAGCCTGAGCCTGATTCTGATTTGCGTTGGCCAGCCTTGGACACTGGTTGCGATAATGAGTCAGGTCCCCACAATTGTAGCCGAACCAGGAGAAAAGTGAGGTCGTGCAGCCTGAGCCTGTTGTTGAGCAGGCGGTTGAGCAGCCTGCTGAGCTGGGTTACGAGCTGCTTTGTCACACCCCCAAAATCCACCTGCAGGGTACCGTCCGCTTGAGGGCGTGACCGACCAGGATCCAGCCACCAATTATACTGAGCATTGGATATTAGTAAGGATGATCACCAACCATAATGGTTAGTAAACACCATAGTTTAAAGTTCAAATGTTTAGGTTCAAATAACAGTTAAGTAAGTAGCGGAAGCATAGATAAAATAGTTTAAACAAAGTTCATAGTTCAATTTAATTAGAACCCAACACGCGGGTTTAGACGACCACTACACTTCCCAAGCAGCAGCTCCTCAGTCACTGGTTACCTGCAAAGCATGCAGTAAGGGGTCAACAATAATGCTGAGTGAGTTCACTAGTTGTCCAGTTTTAATTACCAAAAACTTGTTTCACCAGTTAATTTATCCGTTTATACATGCCATGGGGAGCTACCCCAAAAGTTAGCAACTAAACTGTTTTTCCAATACCGAACACTAGGTGACCGTTGCGTATCCGCAAGAGAGTGCCCCGATGTCAATGTTCTATCATCATTGACGGATGCCTGAGTACATTAGTTCACGACCGATCCCATACCTTGGCACGGTGTGAGGTTGGTAAGACCTAAATAGCGCTATCAACTAATAACCCGTTCGCCTGGCCCCGGCGACTAATCGGTATTAAGTAGTAGGGACTTTAAGTGATAGAGTTTCGTTTAGTGCCGTTGGTTGCATTCCGTATAAACAGTAATTAACTAAAAGGTTCCCAATAACAAGGGAAGAAAAGTAAGTTGTATCCCTTATAAGGGGATAGTGTTGTTTTAGTTCCGTTTCCCAAACCACCGGGAATACATGCTTTAGGTTGTGAACTCACCTTGGGTTGCTCGGTAGATTAATTACCCGGTCTATCACGTTGGTCACCACGTCCTAGCATGGTTACCGAATATGGGTCAAGTTGGGGTACAAGTAAACATGTATAATCTACACATAACTAACACATAGCATGCACCACATATAATTACTCAATAAGTCATTGGGCCCGTCTAAGTTTCTTAACAGCAACAGTTAACAGTTAACACGTAGCCCACCTAAACAGTAACAAGCATGTACAGTTAAAACACTTGGGGCCCAATAACTAGCAGCCCAGTCGAGACCAAGTGTCGAGAACACACAGTTGCGAGTCGTAACCGGAGGTTGCGGCTTATCACGTCTTGGTTGCGAGTCGCAACCGGTATTTCGACTGGTCATGCCTTGGTTACGAGTCGCAACCGGAGGTTTCGAGTTGTCGTGATCTGGTTACGAGTCGCAACCGCCGTGGTTTCGAGTTGTCATGCTTTGGTTGCGAGTCGCAACCGGGGGTTGCGAGTCGCAACCTCGGATACGTGCACAAGAATCCTTCTAGAACCTCTGATTGTACTAGCCAATGAGATTGCAATTTCATGTAAATTGGTACTATCCAACCAAAATGCATAAAACATGTTTTATTGTCTAATCTATGTTCAAAACGGATCAAACAGCCATATTTCAAATATTCATATGATATTCAACCCACATTCATCCAGTTCATCATCTTGCAAGCATGTTCACCCAAAACAAAATACCATTTAGTCATCAACATCGGCCCTATATCTAGCACATAATCATCATCAACATAACTAATATTCATTCTTTATCATTCACTTAAACATATTTACAACATAACATACAATCATCGGTTTAATGGTAATGCATAACATGCTATACTAACATTTATTCTAAACACCTAACACCCTATACTAACCACCATTTATCATTCAAATGTCTTATGTTCACATATTTCATTCAAACATCCAACTAATCAAATAGTTTGTGCGTCAAGAACCATCATTTTAAGTCAAACAACTATAATACACTAACCGGTTGGATGAAGGGGTACAAAAGATCGATGAACCAAGTTCCGAGTGATGACCACAAGCTTGAACCGAGATGATCCGAGAGCTCCTCTTGTTGTTGCCGGTTTGATCCGTGAGAGGGAGAGGAGAGGGGGTGAGTTTGATGTTAGAACCTTAGGGTTTTAGTGGTTTTTAGAGAGAGAGAGAGGGAGAGTGTGTGGGATGAGGGAGTGTGAGAGTGATGTTGCCAAATGGTGCAAGTTGTGAGGGTGGCCGGTTATATATCTCGAGTGGGTTAGGGGGTTTCCGGGTGGGCTAAGGTCACGGCCCAACCGGCCCGAGTATCTTCGAGTCGGGTCCTTTGGGGTCTCGGCCCACTCATATAACACACATACGCCCATATATATAATACATACACATAATTTAATACATGGATCACGTAGCACGCCAAAATAATTCATAAACTTTCATTTAATATTATATATATACGCACATACATTCATTTAAGGACGACAGTTGGTTCAGGAAAACCCGAAGTGTCACATTATCCCCAAGTTTTAAGAACTTTCGTCCCGAAAGTTAAAGCAGCCACTGACAAGCTAGTAAAAGTGAGAGCGTTTCAACGGGGTGTCACATCATCCCCCCGTTAGTTTGAAATTTCGTCCCGAAATTCAGTCGTAGCTTCAGTGCTGGGGGTTTCATTTGGGAACAGCTGGGGATACTTGCGCTTCATCTGGTCTTCCCGCTCCCAGGTAAACTCTGGGCCACGGCGTGAGTTCCAACGAACTCGCACGAGGGGTATTTGGCTACGTTTGAGGGTTTTGATCTCACGATCCGTGATCTCAACCGGTTCCTCAGTAAAGTGTAGCTGTTCGTCAATAGTAAGTTCCTTGTAAGGAATGACGAGTGTTTCATCTGACAGGCACTTCTTCAGATTAGACACGTGGAAGACGTTGTGCACAGCACTCAGTTCTTCAGGCAGATTCAATCTGTAGGCGGCCGTGCCGACCTTTTCGGTGACTTCAAAGGGTCCGACATATCTTGGGTTAAGCTTGCCCCGTTTTCCAAAACGAACCACACCCTTCCAGGGTGAGACCTTAAGTAGAGCCCGTTCACCAACCTGGAACTCCTGCGGTTTCCTATCTTTATCAGCGTAGTACTTCTGACGGTCACGAGCTGCCGCCATGCGTTGCCTAATCTGGGCAATCTTTTCTGTGGTGTCGACTACATGTTCCGGGCCTGTGATCTGGCTGTCACCAACCTCAGCCCAGCAGAGAGGCGATCGACATTTACGGCCGTACAATGCCTCAAAGGGTGCTGCCTGAATGCTGGTGTGGTAGCTGTTGTTGTAGGAGAATTCCACCAACGGTAGGTGCTTCTCCCAATTCTTGCCAAAATCGATCACACATGCCCTAAGCATGTCTTCGAGGGTTTGGATGGTGCGTTCAGACTGCCCATCCGTTTGCGGGTGATAAGCGGTGCTCATGTCTAAACGTGAGCCAAAAGATTTGTGCATAGCTTGCCATAATTCAGAAGTAAAGCGTGCATCTCGATCAGAAATAATAGAGGTAGGCACTCCGTGCTTCGAAACCACTTCTTTTAAGTATACCTCTGCTAGGGTAGAGAACTTGTCTGTTTCTTTGATAGCCAAAAAGTGAGCAGACTTAGTTAAGCGATCCACTATTACCCAAATAGTGTCATTTCCGCGTTGAGACCTAGGCAGGCCAGTAACAAAATCCATGGAAATTTGCTCCCATTTCCATTGCGGGATCTCTGGCTGTTGGAGTAGGCCTGATGGTTTCTGATACTCAGCCTTGACCCTTGCGCAGGTTAAGCATTTTCTGACATACGTTGCTATGTGGGCTTTCATGCCAGGCCACCAATAGGTAGCCCTCAAGTCGTGGTACATCTTATCTGAACCCGGATGTACTGAGTAACGGGACTTATGGGCTTCATCCATCACAAGGTCACGTAAATTTCCATAAAGCGGAACCCATATGCGTCCGGCTACGTAGTAGGCGCCGTCTTCTTTTTGTTCCATTCGTTGTCTCGATCCTCGTAGGGACTCAGCCCTGATGTTTTCGGCTTTCAATGCTTCAACCTGAGCATTCCGAATCTGATTAGGGAGGTTCGAGTGGATAGTGAGCTGTAAAGCACGAACACGCTTGGGTTTGGTCTCCTTTCTGCTGAGGGCATCGGCTACCACATTAGCCTTGCCTGGGTGATATTTGATTGCACACTCGTAGTCATTTAGGAGTTCGACCCATCGGCGTTGCCGCATATTCAACTCCTTTTGTCCCATTATGTGCTGGAGACTCTTGTGATCAGTGTAAATCGTGCACTTGGTGCCGTACAAGTAGTGTCTCCAAAGCTTGAGCGCGAAGACCACAGCTCCAAATTCTAAGTCGTGTGTCGTATAATTCCGTTCGTGGACCTTGAGTTGTCGCGAGGCGTAAGCGATAACTTTCTCGCGTTGCATCAATACGCAGCCAAGTCCTTGAATAGAAGCGTCGCAGTAGACGACGAAGTCGTCGGTACCTTCGGGTAAGGAGAGAATAGGAGCACTACAAAGGTTCTTCTTTAGTTCCTGGAAGGCAGATTCCTGAGCATCGCTCCATTTGTAAGCAACACCCTTCTGAGTGAGTGTCGTAAGTGGTTGAGCGATCTTAGAGAATCCCTTGATAAATCTCCGATAGTATCCCGCCAATCCCAAGAATTGGCGAACTTCGGTCGGAGTCTTAGGTACGGGCCAATTCTTAATGGACTCAATCTTAGCGGGGTCGACATGAATCCCTTCCTGATTGACGATGTGCCCAAGGAAATGGACTTCTCTAAGCCAGAAATCACATTTCGAGAATTTGGCGTACAGTTGCTCATTGCGAAGAAGTTCGAGAATAAGACGTAGGTGTTGTTCATGCTCCTCTTGGCTCTTCGAGTAGATTAGGATGTCGTCGATGAATACGATTACGAATTTATCGAGGTAGGGTTTGCATACTCGGTTCATGAGATCCATGAAGATCGCAGGAGCGTTGGTCATACCGAAAGGCATAACAAGGAATTCGTAGTGACCATAGCGGGTTCTGAAAGCAGTCTTAGAGATGTCCTCATCGCGGACTCTCAGCTGGTGATAACCCGATCGCAGATCGATCTTGGAATAATAGCTCGACCCTTGCAGCTGGTCGAACAGGTCGTCGATACGGGGAAGTGGATAGCGGTTCTTGATGGTAACCTTGTTAAGCTCGCGGTAGTCAATGCACATTCGGAATGAGCCATCTTTCTTTTTGACGAAGAGCACTGGGGCTCCCCAGGGTGATGAACTAGGACGGATAAAACCTTTGTCCAAAAGTTCTTGTAGTTGAGTAGAAAGCTCCTTGAGCTCCGCGGGGGCTAATCGATAAGGTGCACGAGCTATAGGCGCTGCTCCGGGAGCTAGCTCGATTTGAAATTCGACCTGACGGTGAGGAGGGAGTCCAGGTAGTTCCTCCGGGAATACCTCGGGATAGTCGCGAACCACTGGAAAATCTTCAATCCTGTTTTCCCTTTTCTGTGTGTCGGTAATGAGTGCTAAGATAGCGGTGTGCCCTTTTTGTAGATACTTCTGGGCCTTTAAAAATGAAATGATGCCTGTGACTTCTCCGCTCTTGTCGCCTTGAACTATAAGAGGTTTGCCAGGGGGACGAGGAATACGAATAGCTTTCTCTTGGCAGAGGATTTCAGCTCGATGTTTGGATAACCAATCCATACCAATGATGACGTCGAAGCTTCCAAGAATGATGGGGAAAAGATCGATACAGAAGGTCTGACCAGACAACTTTAATTTGCAGTTACGAATTATGTGTGAGGCCTCGAGGTTTCTACCATTAGCTATTTCAACGGTGTGCTTAAAGCTCAGCGGCGTAAGAGTGAGCTTAAGTTTCTTACTAATACGTAGGGATACATAACTAACATCTGCTCCGGAATCAAATAGCATGGAAACATAACGATCATTAAGTAGGAACTTACCCGCTACAACGTTGGGGTCATTCCTTGCTTCCCCAGCTCCAATCACAAAAGCTTTTCCTCTAGCACCATTTCCAGCATTGTTGTTATTGTTCCCAGCACCCTGATTGTTGTTGTTTTGATTCAGTTCAGGGCAATCCTTTCGCATGTGCCCCATTGCTCCACACTTGAAGCATCCACGGTTGTTTCCTTGTTGCTGCTGGTGCTGTGGTTGTTGCTGATTCTGCCTAGCTGGGAATTGGCTTCGGCAGTCTTTGGCTTCATGCCCCATCTTGTTGCATCGCTGACACTGACCTTTTCCACATGGCCCATTGTGATGTCGGTTGCATTTGTTACACTTAGGGTGGTTCCCTCGATAGCCACCCTGTTGCTGAGGGCCCTTGTTACTTTCAGTCTTCCTTTGTTGAACTGGGGCCTGAGTGGGGTTAGCATCCTTTCCCTGACTTCCATCCCACTTTCGCTTGTTATCGCCCGAAGTTCCAGCAGTAGAACCGATCCTCTGGGGCAGCTTGCCCTCTTCCACAGCCTGATTGGTGAGTTTGTGAGCAAGACGAACCACAGGCTGTATGGTATTGAGGTTGGCTGAAGTCACATGGCTCCAGATTTCTGGGACCAAGCCTTTGATGTACAATTCGACCCTTCGATACATAGGCTGGGACATGTTTGGCCAAAGTGCAGCATAGTCATTGGACTGCTTGGTGTAGGTCTCAATCTCTGATCCAACCATCTTGAGCGCATAGTACTCGTTCTCGAGTTTGTGGATGTCATCCCGGTGACAGTACTCCTCTTTGATCATGTTTTTGAAATCTTCCCATGCCGTAGCATTAGCAGTTTCCAGACCAAGCATCTGAATCTGTGCTTTCCACCATGAAAGCGCGTTTCCTTCAAGCGTACCAGTTGCGTACTTAACCCAGTTAGCAGGGGGACACTCGCAGACAGCAAAGACAGCTTCGGCCTTTTCAATCCAGTGCAGGAGGCCTATGGCACCCTCAGTGCCGTTGAAAGGGAGAGGCTTGCCATCCATGAAGGTTTTGAAAGTACAAACACGTGGTTGCGCAGGCGCAGGCTGACCTGTTGTGAGAAATGGAGCGAATAGGTTTTAGAGGTGAAAAGACGATGTGGGGGTAGGATCTAAACATCCTATAGCAACGAGTTTACCTCCAGGGTGAGCTGCGAAAGCTGCAGCCACCGTGTTGAGCAAGTTGGCGAATTGAGCCTGAGTCATGTTAACACTTCCTCTTCCGCGTCCACTCATTGTCTTCATAACCAGAAAACACAGTATGAGTGTGATGTCGTAACGTAGCGAGAATAAGATAGAAGAGGGAGGTGTATCTATCTAATCAGGCACACTAGTATGTATAGTAGAGCAGTTAACATAAGACAAGCAAGTAAACACAAGTCCGAGCTACGAGGTCTAGTATGTCGAGTCTTGCCCTTGGAGTGTAGTGTCATCGCGAGTCACGGGTTATAGTCTGGTTTTTCTCAAAAAGACTCTTCTTTTTAAAACCAAGTTCACTATAACCAATGGCTCTGATACCAATCTGTCACACCCCCAAAATCCACCTGCGGGGTACCGTCCGCTTGAGGGCGTGACCGACCAGGATCCAGCCACCAATTATACTGAGCATTGGATATTAGTAAGGATGATCACCAACCATAATGGTTAGTAAACACCATAGTTTAAAGTTCAAATGTTTAGGTTCAAATAACAGTTAAGTAAGTAGCGGAAGCATAGATAAAATAGTTTAAACAAAGTTCATAGTTCAATTTAATTAGAACCCAACACGCGGGTTTAGACGACCACTACACTTCCCAAGCAGCAGCTCCTCAGTCACTGGTTACCTGCAAAGCATGCAGTAAGGGGTCAACAATAATGCTGAGTGAGTTCACTAGTTGTCCAGTTTTAATTACCAAAAACTTGTTTCACCAGTTAATTTATCCGTTTATACATGCCATGGGGAGCTACCCCAAAAGTTAGCAACTAAACTGTTTTTCCAATACCGAACACTAGGTGACCGTTGCGTATCCGCAAGAGAGTGCCCCGATGTCAATGTTCTATCATCATTGACGGATGCCTGAGTACATTAGTTCACGACCGATCCCATACCTTGGCACGGTGTGAGGTTGGTAAGACCTAAATAGCGCTATCAACTAATAACCCGTTCGCCTGGCCCCGGCGACTAATCGGTATTAAGTAGTAGGGACTTTAAGTGATAGAGTTTCGTTTAGTGCCGTTGGTTGCATTCCGTATAAACAGTAATTAACTAAAAGGTTCCCAATAACAAGGGAAGAAAAGTAAGTTGTATCCCTTATAAGGGGATAGTGTTGTTTTAGTTCCGTTTCCCAAACCACCGGGAATACATGCTTTAGGTTGTGAACTCACCTTGGGTTGCTCGGTAGATTAATTACCCGGTCTATCACGTTGGTCACAACGTCCTAGCATGGTTACCGAATATGGGTCAAGTTGGGGTACAAGTAAACATGTATAATCTACACATAACTAACACATAGCATGCACCACATATAATTACTCAATAAGTCATTGGGCCCGTCTAAGTTTCTTAACAGCAACAGTTAACAGTTAACACGTAGCCCACCTAAACAGTAACAAGCATGTACAGTTAAAACACTTGGGGCCCAATAACTAGCAGCCCAGTCGAGACCAAGTGTCGAGAACACACAGTTGCGAGTCGTAACCGGAGGTTGCGGCTTATCACGTCTTGGTTGCGAGTCGCAACCGGTATTTCGACTGGTCATGCCTTGGTTACGAGTCGCAACCAGAGGTTTCGAGTTGTCGTGATCTGGTTACGAGTCGCAACCGCCGTGGTTTCGAGTTGTCATGCTTTGGTTGCGAGTCGCAACCGGGGGTTGCGAGTCGCAACCTCGGATACGTGCACAAGAATCCTTCTAGAACCTCTGATTGTACTAGCCAATGAGATTGCAATTTCATGTAAATTGGTACTATCCAACCAAAATGCATAAAACATGTTTTATTGTCTAATCTATGTTCAAAACGGATCAAACAGCCATATTTCAAATATTCATATGATATTCAACCCACATTCATCCAGTTCATCATCTTGCAAGCATGTTCACCCAAAACAAAATACCATTTAGTCATCAACATCGGCCCTATATCTAGCACATAATCATCATCAACATAACTAATATTCATTCTTTATCATTCACTTAAACATATTTACAACATAACATACAATCATCGGTTTAATGGTAATGCATAACATGCTATACTAACATTTATTCTAAACACCTAACACCCTATACTAACCACCATTTATCATTCAAATGTCTTATGTTCACATATTTCATTCAAACATCCAACTAATCAAATAGTTTGTGCGTCAAGAACCATCATTTTAAGTCAAACAACTATAATACACTAACCGGTTGGATGAAGGGGTACAAAAGATCGATGAACCAAGTTCCGAGTGATGACCACAAGCTTGAACCGAGATGATCCGAGATGATCCGAGAGCTCCTCTTGTTGTTGCCGGTTTGATCCGTGAGAGGGAGAGGAGAGGGGGTGAGTTTGATGTTAGAACCTTAGGGTTTTAGTGGTTTTTAGAGAGAGAGAGAGGGAGAGTGTGTGGGATGAGGGAGTGTGAGAGTGATGTTGCCAAATGGTGCAAGTTGTGAGGGTGGCCGGTTATATATCTCGAGTGGGTTAGGGGGTTTCCGGGTGGGCTAAGGTCACGGCCCAACCGGCCCGAGTATCTTCGAGTCGGGTCCTTTGGGGTCTCGGCCCACTCATATAACACACATACGCCCATATATATAATACATACACATAATTTAATACATGGATCACGTAGCACGCCAAAATAATTCATAAACTTTCATTTAATATTATATATATACGCACATACATTCATTTAAGGACGACAGTTGGTTCAGGAAAACCCGAAGTGTCACATTATCCCCAAGTTTTAAGAACTTTCGTCCCGAAAGTTAAAGCAGCCACTGACAAGCTAGTAAAAGTGAGAGCGTTTCAACGGGGTGTCACATGCTTGATTGGGAGCAAAGCAATAAACATCAGAAAGATGACCCGACTTCCCAAAGTTTGTACAGAAACGACACTGAACTTGCGGTTGATGGTGGCTATTGCATCTGTTGCACAACGGTGCATTCCCCGCATACCGTTTCTTTGCTGGTGGTTGTGCGGCCTGATTGGGAGCTGCCTGATTGACTTGGGCAGTGACAGCGAAATTCTGGGAAACCTTGCGCTTCCTAGACCCTTTCGAAGAACCAGATTCCTTTCCCTTCTTGTTCTTACCCTTCTTGTTCTTACCCTTCTTGTTCTTACCCTTCTTGCTTTCACCCTTATCAGAAGACTGTTTCTTACCCTTGTTACCCTTCCTGTGTAGCTTACCCTTTCGGACCTGTGACTCAGTCAAAGTCGCAGCTAACGCGATTGCCTGACGAACTGTGGTAGGGTTACTACCAGTGACGATGTCTTGTATGGAGATAGGTAAACCATCAATATACCTCTTGATGGCCTTTTCAACTAGGGTAACCATTGTAGGGCATAGCAAACTCAACTCTTCATACCTATCAGTGTAAGCCCGGTGCTCACCACTATCCTGCTTTAAATCCTCAAACTCCCTTTCTAAAGCCCTCAGTTCATGACGAGGACATAATTCCCTCATCATAAGAGCCCTAAGTTCGGCCCAGGTTTGTGCTAAAGCAACCTCAGCACCACGATCTCTCATAACCCCGTTCCACCATGTAAGAGCCCTCTTCAGAAACACGCTGGAAGCAAACTCGACTTTGCGATTATCAGGACACTGAACATGACGAAAGGTACTCTCAATGCTCTCGAACTACTGTAGGAGCCCTGTTGCTCCTTCAGAACCACTAAACTTGAGTGGTTTAGCCGAATTGAAACTCTTGAAATTGCATGGAGCATTTTGGTTATTGTTGGCTTGGTTAATTTGAGCAATAATGTCTGAGAGTACAGCAGCCATATGCTGCGCCATGATAGCTGCCATTTCGGCATTAGGTAGCGGATTTTCGCGTCGAGGAGGCATTCTAAAAGAGGAAACATGAGAGAAAACGAGTGAGATGTTTAGATGAAAAGAACGAGGTGATACAAAAATCGACAAAGCAAAGAGGGTGTTCATTCGTCCGTACCACAAAGCAAACAAATGACACACAATGACTAATCAAAGTAAATGGGTCAAAAATATTGTATTGCGAAGACATGCTTTAGCCTATAAGTGGACACTCACCCCAAGAGTTCCCAGGTAAGAGTGACTGATCCGATTATGTGGATTTGTACAAACACTCTAGCCTAGATAGAAAACCCGAGATACATGCATCCACCCTTCCAGATTGCACGTGTTCACATTATTTAGACCCAAAACTTTGACGAGATTTTGAAAACTTGGAAGGCACAAGGCCAAAAGAATCATTCAAAAACGGATGATTAAATTCTCAAAATCATTTTGAAAAATTGGAGGGTTCAAAACCTTATAACAAATCATTTAAAAACAGATGATTGATTTTCAGAAATCGTTTCAGAAAATTGTGTTCTTGTTTTGATTATCACCTAAGGATAAGTGAAGTGCATGTTTTAAGATCTAAACACAAGTTAACTTGTGTTAGGGTCCTAGAAAAGTTATAGTCTAGGTCAAAGCATCACTAATAACCTAATTCCCTATAACCATTGGCTCTGATACCAACTCTTCTGTCACACCCCGACCGCGTAAAACAACAAAACCGCGACGGAAACGTCGGGGAGTGTAGCAACAGAATTATTGTTTCATGACCAAGGTATTTAAAGTTTGATTTTATTTATTAACATAAGGGTTACATTGTCTTAAAACAACTGAAACAAAGAGTTCATAACATAAATTAAACTAATCTTGCTTCTTTTATGTCACTAAGGCACAGGTCTGCCTAAGTGTATCTCGAACATACTATGCAACAGCTCCTGAAAACACATATGAAAATAAGTACGTCAGCATAAAAATGCCTGTGAGATACATAGGTTTTGTTAAAATAGGATTCATGACTTAAGTTTAAAGAAATGTTTAATAAAAGTTAGTCATGAATCTTGTTAAATGTTTTCTTTTATAAATCGTACGAAAATTTGATAAGAAATCAGATTATATAAAAGAAAGGTGTATGGTTAATTAAATAACCAATTAAAATGAGTTTGTACAAATTAAACTATTTGTAAAATAATGTCTTATGAAGATATGTTATTTGTATAAAATGAAGTATGTCTAAATTGAAATGGTTTAAATAACGCTACGAAATGTAATATTATAAAAGCACTTATATATAGGAAGTACCAGCGGCGTATCCACCATGCTTTTATCTTATTACACACGCCTCGTTATTTAAATCACTTACCCAAACAAACCACCAAAATTGTCTTGTTTAAACCAATTGTCAAATGTTCATGTGTAAATGTTAGTGCATTCATCTGTCGACTTCGTCTTATTTCAAGTCTCGGGTTCGTTGCGAAGTTGTTCAAGCATAATGTTATGATGACATCATCATAGTGACATCATCATTGACATCACAACATGACAACATCACGTGAAATTACATGCAATCTTGAAACAGAATGTTAATTTGTCGATTTCGCTTGAAATAGATTCTAGAAGGTTTCGCTTGAACATTAATTAGGTGGTTTCGCTTGACATGTGTATGTGTCTTCAAGCGAAACCTAGAGTATTATATATAGGGTTGTTGTCTTGTCATTTGTAACGATTGTCTCAGAGTAATACCGAAGTGTTGCCGGTATACCTTTTGATTGTAAACGCTGTTAAATCAATACAAAAGAGGATTAAAGTGATAAACAAGCTGTTTGATCATTAGATTCTTATTTTCCGCATCTGAATCTGATTAAATCTCTTCTGAACGACTCGTTCGGGTCACAAAACGATCCTACAGTAAACCATGTCTATTGTCAAATGTAAATCATGTAATGTGTAAACAAATGTCAAAAATGTTCATGTGTATACAATGTCTATTGCCAAATGTAAATCATGTAATCTGTAACCAAATGTCATGTATGGCGAGTGAAATATATCAACTAAACCATAGGTAAAATGCACAAAACAAGGTATTGAAGTAAATCATAGTTTAAATCAAAGTTATGTTTTGTAAAACAAATGCATGCTCTACTGATACAAACATCTATGCGGTATTGTGAAAATGCATACATTCAAGCCTTGCGACTGTGGCGACAAACCCTTAAACAAATTAAAGGTTTATCTGAATTATGTATATCGAATTTGGTCATTCCTTCCATCCAAACAAACCTAGGATTTCAGGAACAGGAGTTGTCAATTCCTATGGTACGACTACCTACTAACGAACGGCATGGCCAATGTTAATGAACGTATTTTTGTCCCATTTAAACAAACCAAATGTTATACCAAAATGTAAGCATGTGATGTAAAATAATGTACTAAGTATGCAATAAATGAACATACATAGCGTGTGATGTAAAACAATGTACTAAGTATGCAATGAATGAACATACATAGCAAAAACATGTATAAAATCATGTACTATACGTGTACTAATGAACATAGCAAGTACGAGTTATGAAATCATGAAAAGCACGAAAGTAACAAGTAGGCACATGTGTTTCACCCCAAAATGTTTGAAAATCAGTAAAAGATGGGTCTATGTACTCACTTGAGATTGCTCAATAGTCTTTGGATAACAACCAAGCGATGCTAGAAAGATCACGGAATCAATCGGCACCTAATATAGATAACTATGTTAATAAACTGGACCTAAATCGAAGGATCGGATAAAATGTGGTTTCGTAA
This sequence comes from Helianthus tuberosus, assembly GCA_030545235.1. Classification (NCBI taxonomy): domain Eukaryota; kingdom Viridiplantae; phylum Streptophyta; class Magnoliopsida; order Asterales; family Asteraceae; genus Helianthus; species Helianthus tuberosus. Next base: position 18,641,288 of record CM060367.1, on the reverse strand, counting down.
ACCAACTGAGTATAAGAACTCGTGTAATATGGTTTAACAAAGCCTACATTCTAAAACAGAACCTATCCTAAGTGCTTACGACCCATTACGACCCGTTTAGGTACCTTACGCTACTTTAATGCGTCGTTCACGTAAAACGCGTTCGGACCGCCTAACTAGTCCTATGACAAGTAATATATGCCTTAACATGTCTAATTATGTTGCCCTATAAGTTTAAATGTCAAAATTTAAGTTACATATGCTTAAAATGAATTTATGCGCAAAAAGGGCATTTTGGTCATTTACCTAAGGCATATAAGCTACCTATCATACAACTAACTAAATGAAGTGACCATAAGGTATAACCTCGGAAGGTTATTCCCTATGAAACTATGGTCAGAAATATGTGTTTGGTTGGATCCTAATGATCGACCAAATGGGTCGGGTTCGAAAGTCTAAGCGGTTGTTTAGACCGCTTACCTTTACGACCCTATATAAGCATTAAACTAAAAGTGACGAGCTAAACATGTTAGAACATGTTTAACGAAGTTTGAAAACAGGTTTGATATCAAAACAAAGGGTTTTGATATCCAAGAATAGTTTGGTTGCAAAATACGCAAGAATACGCATTTTGACCGAAACTATGACTCGTCACTATGCCTAAATAACGTGGTAATCAGTAGGTATAGTCACAAGGGACTATGACCATCGTGATTACGCTCACGTTGCGAAGTTCAAACGAACTTCGTGTTGACCATAGACTGGTCAAAGCTGAAAGTCAAACACTGTTTGACTTTCGTGCTTAAAAACGCATAAAAGAACGAAAGAGACATACAAGAGGTCCAAGAAATGGAGATTTGATCTAGATATTCTCAGGTATGAAGATTTTTATCCTTCAACTTAGAGAAATCAGATCAAAGTGTGAGTTTGGGTTGCAAAAACTTGGGGTATTTATAGAATTCGGGTAACCGTTAGGATCGTTCATCGAAAAATGAGCTTTGATCTTGGCCTTACACTTGCACCCACTGATTTGTAATACAATGGGAGCCCCTAAATAGCCCATAGAATGCTTAAAAACCATTTGCAACCATGGGGAACAGCTGGAACAAGCTGGAACAAGATTTTTGCAGATCTGGTCTGCTCTCGCGGGCCGCGTAGGATGAGGCCCTGGGCTTACGCGCCCCGCCTGAGATGTCTGATCAGCAACAAAGTTTCAGAATTTGCAGTTTTGGTCCCTGCAAGTGTTTAAGCCCCATTTTGACACGTTTAAAGCCCGTTAAGACATTTTCAAGGTTCTACAATGATGCCTAAACATAAGGGACATGAAACATGCTCAAAAATATGTCAGATGTCGGTTTGTTTGGTCGTACGGTCACGATATTCGGTTAATTACGACGAAACACGAACGGACGCGAATAACGATCCAAATTACGTGACGAAAGGAATTTTATCATGCCAATCACTAAAACATAATATTTTAATGATTACATAAATTTTTGGATGTCCGGTTGTATTCAGAACGTAAGTTATGCGTGAAAATGCAAACTTATGCACTTTTTGACGCTTTTAGTCCCTAAATGACCAAAAAGTTTATTTTAGCACAACGAACCCCTCAAAGCCTATTTCTACGCTATGTAAAGGATATTTAGGGTATGTTTAACTTATGGTCATGTTCCAGAATGTCCGTTACAGTACGAATCGGCATACTTTCGCAGTTTGTCGAAATTAGTCCTTGTAAGCGAATAAACTTGATTTTGCCATACCAAAGCCTTCAAAACTTATTTCTAAGTTATGTAAAGGTTATTTAAGGTATGATAAGCATATATTGATGTTTCGGAGCGTTTGTCGCGTTAAACTGATTATGGTTACGCATCAGTTTGCGTATAACTTTCCAGAAAGCGATATAGAGTTTGAAATTGAACAAAAGTCAAAACATGAAAAATGTCAAACATAAACAAACAAACATTGGGATCAAATAACATTGTTTTATTGATAACTGAACTATTTACAATGATCACAAGCACAGATGTCACACCTTCTTCTTTCAATCCTACACATAGTTCATTCTTATTTAGATTATATCACTTGTTCCCATAACACTTACATTCAAGTACCATTCGTATTTTATATCACAATTGACAATATATCAATTTCCGTAATTCCCTTATGCAAAACATTTGTTCATATTTCATTCAAAACTACTTAGATTTTCATTGAGGCATTTCATCAAACACATAGTGTGCGTACAACATTTTATGCATTATGTACATGTATCCTATGCATAATTTCACTAGATATATTCACAATTCACACAATCAACCACTCTTGCATAAATCACTCATCCTACACATAATAATCTATCAATGTTCTAGTACACATATATTTATTCATAGAAATTACTCTACTTATTCAACTTACAAAATCATCATCCTACAAGAACAAGTGGGTTTTCCCCCAAATCTTTAGTGCAATCAAATTCAAGCATAATACACCTTCTATTTGATGATTCTAACTCATATATAAACTAAATTTCATAATATTTCATGGATTGGTAAAACCCCACTTCATAAAATGCATCAAAACATAAAATTCTAACTCACCTTATGTTCAAGAGACTTGGATTATGGAGTAATTAAGCACATGCATTCGAATTATGTCTAAAATCACTACTAATTGCTGAATTTTGAGTTCAATTGATGTAGTAGGGTTTGTCTCCTCTTCTTTCCCCTCTGGTCGCGATCTACAGACCCACCCAAATACTGGGTTTTTATTTTTCTTATGTTAACTTTCTAACTTTACACATTCAACCCCCAAGTTACCTTTTGTTGTCTCTTTGTACACTTTTTCAAGGTTTATGAACTTTCTTTATATTTAAAAACTTAACTAATTATGTAAAACATTTAAACATCCAATATTTTATCATACAAATTATAGGGTGTTACAAGTCTACCCCACTTAAAGAAGGTTTCGTCCCCGAAACCTTTCTCATTCTAACTAGACCAATTCTACTCTTACTTTTTCATCTATTCATTCACGATGCTTACTACAACATAAATGCATTGGGGATCTTGGCAAAAAGTTTCATTCATGCATAAACATATTTTTACGCATTGTCCCTACGTTCTTAAATTGAGTAAATTACTTTCATAATCACATATAAGTCAGAATCTGATCCAGAGCTCTTATTAGTGTCGTTTTCATTTTATAATGCTAGTTCCTAGCATACATCATCACTAGCGCTTCGTTCATTGAAATTTATTCCAAATGTATACTAGGGGTCGTACAAGCCTATGTTTACGGCTTGTTTCTATCTTTCTAATTAAGCGTAACATATTCATACATTTGCTAATAAAAATAAATCGATTTATTTCATTCCACTCACGTATCATACACGATATAATTCATTATTGTAACCATGAGCAAACCCCATCATCCCATTACTAACGTTCTTCTAATTACTTTCTTATTCATATGAGGGCTTAGCATATCATTATACGCATACTATAAACATTTAATGATTTAGTGGTACTAAAACAAAGCTACCTTCTTCCTAATTACTTTTTCATACTTAATACGAGTATAAAGCATCATTCTACGGTTACTACCGTTACTTGAACTAATTACAACTTTGAGTTTAGCCTCAAATTTAATCCTTTGCAACACTTTATTATTAGCTCTTTGCATGAACTACTTATTATACCAACCAGGTATGTTGTGCACGAGAATCATACGAGCGCTTAACCAAATCAGTTCAAATTTTCATTTAAGGCCTTTAGATCTTCCTCTTAATGACATACATACCTTCTCACGCTGACCATTACAAGTCGATTATTGCATACCATACCATAATTATCCTACCATTCATTTTGTTCACACTTACAAATAAATCTACAGATTCTTAATCATCAATCAAGAATTAAACATTTTACTATCCTTGCCTTCATTGCATAAATCAGTTATCCGTGTGCCGGATCGATCCACTTCTTTATATGTACCTTCTGTACCAGAATTGGTCTCATTCATTCATGAAATATGCTCCCACTCATGAGCATCCTTCCACCAGCTTTATTACTATCATCTCACTAAGAATTCCATCATTCTTATCTATAAATAAATGGTTAGCACATAACCTTTCATAATTGTGTCCTACATGGTGTTTGTTCGCCTATGTCTCTTTCACAAATTTCTTACGTACATGCTAAAACATATCAACATTCCATTTCTTACATACAATCCTTTCATTTTGTTGATCATTTCGCCAACTTTCGCAGTTTGGCCTTTCAAGGTCAGACTGACACCTCTTACTTATCGTGGACGTATCGAGGTACACGTTCGTACTTTTTTTATACTTGCATACTTGCATGGACTTCATTTTACTTTGTTTGACTTTTCGAAAGTCTAATTGTAATCACATTCTTACATATGTGTATTAGTTATCCTATTCTGACACATCCCTCTCTAGTCGAGCCCTAAGCTCCTATTAAAAATATAGCCTTTTTATACATACCTGGCGTGGGTCAAATTCCATGACTTGTTATTCATACATTGAGACGGTTGTTTCTTTCCAATCTATGACAATGCATGCCCATACATTATGCTCACCTATAAGTATAAAACTTGACAAATCGAACATTAAATACCGGGTTCAAATGGCGATCACCATTTGACCCGTATGACTCATTTGTCCTTTCAACCATTCTTGCATACAAACATATTTGCGTATATATATATAGGACAAAGATCCGTTAGGAACCACCCTTTATTGCGAGAACCAGTGTGAACACAAACAGTAATACCTAAAAAAACCTAAAAAAACACCCAAAAATTTTTTTTTTTACTATTTTTATTGTAAAAGTCGCTATATTTTGTTTACAATAAAAAAAATAAAAAAAAATTTCGAGTCACAGTTGTCCATGCACATGTGCATTTGTATCATTTCTTTGACAAATTCCGTAATTCATTACAAATATTAGACAATTGCACTTTCATTTACACTACCACGTGTAATACACTACTTTTTACGTTACCAATATTAGAAATGCACATGTGCATCTATATGTATCAACATGAAATAAGGTGTGTTGGTACACTACTTTCTCTTTCATCTATCATTCTATCCATAATACACAAGCATGCACATGTGCATTTTTGTCATTTCTTTGACAAATTCCGTAATTCATTACACATATTAGACAATTGCAGTTTCATTTACTCTACCATATGTAATACAATACCTTTTACGTTACCAATATTTGAAATGCACATGTGCATTTATATGTATCAACATGAAATAAGGTGTTTTGGTACACTACTTTGAATACACTTTCCCTTTCATCTATCATACCATCCATAATACACTACCATTACCTCCTACCATCCATAATACAATACCATTACCTCCTACCATCCATAATACAATACTATTACCAATATTTTCACTTTATTACATGTATGTAAACACCATTTATACCATCCAATCAACATATTACATCATAAATTAACAACTATAACCAAACCATCAACCACTAGATATAACTAACCAAAAAACATGTATATGGGCCTACTTCTTCATTCAAAATCACAGACTTTTTGTACCAAAACACGTTATATCATGGTTATACCTAATGATGCACATGTGTATTTTGAATATTGGTAATGTAAAAAGTAGTGTTTTACGAATAGTATTGTAAATTAAAGTGCAATTATCTATTCCTGATAACGTATTACCGAGTTTGTCGAAGTAATGATACATATGCACATGTACATGGATATCTGTTACTCGAAAAAAAAGTTTTTTTTAATGGTAACGAAATATAGCGATTTTTTAAAAAATATTAAAAAAAACAATTTTTTTTGAGTGCTTTTTTGATTTTATTTTGTGTTCACATTGGTTCTCGCGGTTCTCGCAATAAGGGTGGTTCTCGCATGAACCTTACCCTATATATATATATATGTGCGCAAGATTTAAAACATAACTTAGATAATATCCGCTTTTAAAAATATTTAATCATTTAAGTTTCGTTCTTACTTTTTATTCTTACATGTTTAATCCGTCTTCACTTACGGATTCAAACTTTTAATTTATTACCTTTCATTCTTACTGGTTTGATCCGTGTTTGCTTTCGGATCCAACCTTTCATTCCTTACATGGTTGAATCCATTTCTCAGATTTAAACGTTTTCATCCGTACCTTTCTTTCTTCTGTCGTAACATTTACCATTTCATTTCTTATGATACGTTTTCGTATTAATCTTCCACATTCAACTTCAAGTGTTGTGTCCTAACACTTTATTTCATGTCCTAATTCATGTAGCGTGTCTCGACGCGACACTCTACATCCTATTTCTAGTGGTGTTCCCACCCTTCTTTCTTAAATTTGATTCACATTCAATCGTGAGCTTAAACTTTTCATTCTTATCTTTCTTTCTTACATTTGATCCGATCCTTTAAGAATCGTTAGACCCCTTTTTACTAGCTTGACTGGACATAAGTGTGATGATTCTCGTGTTTTCTCGAGCTTCGGTCAATACATGACCATCCCTTAATATACCATTTCCATTTGTTCATTCATTGTATTTGGTGTTAATTCACCTACGTTCTCTCACATATCCCTTACTAATGAGTATCCTCATTACACATTGCATTTCTTACATAATACTTCCAAAATTTGTAAATAATTATTATTTACTGACTTCTGCAATTTAACCTTTTAAAGTCAATCACCACTTAGTACTTATTGTATATAAGTATTGTAGTACGCGTTGTACTTACTTTCAATTCGAACATACTTACAAAATGTCTTTAGCTAACATCTTAACTAATATTCTTTCCATACCTTTCATCAACATTACCAAGTTCTCATTTCCGTCTTAAAACTTCTCAACTAAAATTTATGACCGGTTTATCCCTATAATGAGGTCTTACCGGTTTAACATTATGCCAACCATTTCAACAAAACGTACCTTAACATTTGTCATTTATTTATACGTTTCACTTTGATTTCGAATATTCAAACACATATACATCTTCATGTAAATAAATTCGAAGTGATTACGAAATCACTTACCTTTAGCGTCCATGTTCATGCTTGCCTCATTGCTTCATCTTACCCCGTTTGCCATCCATGCTTGAGTCAATTGACAAGATTTCCATCCTTACATGTTATTACATTCGTAACATTGTTAGCTTATGTGAGCATACATACAACTATTCACTTTCTTTCTATTAATACGTTAATTGACTTTCGTTAGTCAAAATTCGTATAAATGAGACATTTATTAATAGTTATCTCATTTCCAATCCATACAACTAAACTATCATCAAGCATAACACGTAAATCGCTTATACATAACACATTAACACTTTACTTTAACATTTGTGTCTAATGGCCATTGCATGGTATCCCTATACTGTTGACTTTCAAAAAGTCAATTGTCTTGCTTACACACTTTAAACTTTTGAACATGTATTCATCTAAATATGATAGGCCATAATATTAATATCCTACGCATTTCATACTCGTATTGTATGATATATACAATTTACGTGATCTTCTAAACAATACACATATACATTCACATTCATGTACTTTCACATGCTAATGCTTAATGATTCTACAAATAGCAAATATCATGCAAGGTAACTATATAACATAATTCCAACATATCCTTTACTAATAAGATCGTATGATTCACATTTAGCACATATTCGCCTCTTAATCATAACAAAGCAAATCATTAAATACACATAAGTATCACACCATTCAATCACATGGTACAAGCCTCTAATGCATAATTCTGATCAAGCATACATTTATTTGAATTCTCGTACGAATTCCATCTAACTCACATTCTTCAAGTTATTTTACCACTAATCTCATCATTTTCATTTATTAACAAATCATATTCTTTCACGCATCAAAGTACTTAAATCTGTATTTACTTCATTCATTATTCATAATCATACGTTTCAAACTCAACCTCTTACGTTCGTCATTCATTTCGTGCCACTACATTATCATTCACGTTGACATTGTCCACCATCTACATAAAACATTCATTTCATTTATTAAATTTCTTTTCATACTCTCCTTCATCATAGTTAACTCATTTTATCATACTACAATCAATTTTTACATTTCATACTTCATGCATTATCGTCATCGACGATCATGTCGTATCGTGTAGATCAAAATCTTTGATCGCAATGATTTACCTTTTTGCCCTTCGTATATACTTTCCCTCATCACTCTTAATATAAAAATTATCTTAAACATTGATTATGAGGCCTTAAAAACTAGTTAAAACAAGTTTCATGAGTCAAAACAACAAAATTCAAACAAATTTCCGAAATTAAGTGCGTCGCGCTACGCGACGGGTATAAGGGGTGGGCGTCGCGGGACGCTACGCCCCGTTTTCGATAGAAGGTTTGCTTGTTTGCTGTTGTAGTTGCCCAACTCCAATTTTAAACAAAAATCCAACTTAAAACTGTCATAACTTTTGTTTCGCAAGTCCGTTTTAGGTGATTCTTTTTCCTACGCATTCTTAATAAAAATACGCATCCGTTTATCATATTTATTTGCATCAAAAATTTGGATTATAAGCTGATAGCCTTTAAATCCTCTTTTATTTCTAACTATAAACATAATCAAATTTACGATTTACTTACTTGCATAGCGCTTCGGAACGAACACACCTTCATATGAGCTTTCGGTTTGAGTTCAAGCATTTTAACAATACTTGAATCCCTCAAACCTTGGCTCTGATACCAACTTGAAACACCTGATTTCCACATTCGAAAATAAAGTAATAAAATACAAGTTTTAATGAAATTTGGGCATGACCCGTTCGTAAAATTGGCGATTCCCTGCTTTTAGCAATTAAAAACATTTGCAAAACTTTAACTTTCTAACACAATAAAAGTCATATTAAACAACATTTAGGTACAAGGTCTACTAATCATAACTAAGTTAAAGTTCATACGAACACCAAAAGACTACACGTATTTGGTTTTATAAATAAAATCATAATTTTAGACCCATATTCGTAGATAACTCCGGAAGCGCGAGGTGGGTGTAACATGTGTGTTCGTTCCAAGTTCGCCATAACTTCTAAACTGTGGATTTACCTACATGTGTGTTCGGTAAGCATGGAAAGCTTAACCCTCGTTATGTAGGACAATTTGAAATCTTAGAAAAGATTGGCACCGTTGCTTACAAGTTGAAGTTACCAGACGAACTGAGCAGTGTGCACGACACATTTTATGTGTCGAATCTCAAAAAGAGTCCAACACAAGAAATAGTTATCATCCCGGAGGATGAGATTCAAATTGATGACAAACTCCAATTCATAAAGCACCTGTTAAGGTCATGGACCGGAAGGTCCAGAAAAAACGAAGGAGTCGTAACATATTAGTAAAAATTCGTTGGAACTCTCGACACGGACCCGAATATACTTGGGAACGTGAAGATCACATCAAAACCAAATTACCCCCACCTGTTCGAGAATACTCCTGCAAAGGATGACTCAGCTTGAATTTCGGGACGAAATTCTCAATAACAGGGGGAGAATGTGACAACTGCCACTTTTCGGTAACTTTCTTACACTTAAAATACTAATTTTTAGCTACATTTTTATGCATTTTGAACACCGGAACTGTGTATTTCGTGACATACACTTAGAATAATCATGGAATACTTACTTAGGATGCATATGATTCATTTTTATTAAGTACATTTGAAACAGTTTAAACAATGCATCGAAACTACTCGAAAAGCACCTAGTAAACTAGTATTCTAACGAAAACGCAGGATCCGCAGAAACCATCTAAACAACATCTTTAGGACTCAGACGAAAGTCCAACATCTAATATACATTAAACCCTAACTAGGAATGCAAGGGTTTGATTTAAAACCTTCCCGAAGTCCGATAACACTAAAAACTGCCCGAAAAGCACTAAAAGCGACAATTTCAACACTTTTCCACAGAAATTCTGCAGAAATCTGCCTTTAATATTTTTACAACATATAAAAGTGCTGTTTAACATAGAATTCATATGAGGATACCTTCGGGTATCATCCGAACCAATAACTACATCAATTTACACAAGTTACACAAGCTTAGCGTTCAAATAACGACTAACGGAAACAATGCGAAACGAATATCCGAACAATATCGGATCTTTTTTTTAGTGACCATCTAATGTTATTTGGATCATGTTAGACTAGTAATGGTCACTTAACACATTTAAACACTTAAACACTTAAGCTTATGAAGTTTCCTAACATTTCACCTAAGTAAACTAACACTTTTTAACAAAGAAAACAAGTTGCAAATGTGGGACCCACTTTTTTTTTACCTTGTTCCCATAAATATCTTAGATATTTACTAGTTGTTGCAACTTGCTCAAGTTGGTGAAAAAGATGAAGACGTATAACACTTTGATCCATAATCACTAAAGCTCATTCCTCTCATTTACACCTTAATTTACACACACATAAGAAATCCTCTCAATGTTCATACATTAGCCAAGAACACCCACCAAAAATCTTTCACCATTTTACACTTCTTTGATGATCAAGATGGAACTTGAAGATACTTAAGATGATCCAAGGATACTACAAGAAGAAACAAGCTTTTCTTTCCATTCCATAGCTTCTCAATATCAATATCAACAATTTTTCTTTTCTTTAATCATCATCAAGATCATCCCTAGCCATTAATGCTAGAAGTAAGCTTCTAAAATCCCTTTTTTCATACTTATTTAGGTATTTTTTGTTTAAAGAACATGTAATAAACTAAATAATCATACAAAATAATTTGAAAATACAAAGAAGCAAAATGATAATCATGATATAAAAGTTTGTTTATGTTGTGATTTAAGGATGATTACTTGCATATTTGATCTAGTTTTGATAACTTGCATATGAATAACTTGTTAGATGATGTTTAAAAACATAATCTAACAAGTGTACATGAAAATGTTTAAGGGTTTTGTTAAACATAAATGTTTGAATGGATGATCATAATCTTTGATTTTGTTAAAGTATATAAGGTTTTTCACTAAAAAACAATACTTTTACAAAGTTATAAAAAGAAACATACAAGATGGGTTTTTGTAAAAAGTTTGATAAAGCATGGATTTTGAACTAGTTAACATATGTTATTGTTTTGGTCAAAAATTACCGAAGCAATTAAGTGATCAAATTAGTTTGTGAGGTAGTGTGCTAATGGTGTTTGCAAAAAAAAAATATTGAGTTGATTGCTTTATAAAACAGTTTCAGGATATAGCCCGAGGATATTAGACTATATCAACAATCAAACAATGAGCAAAAATGTAAAGGTTGACACGAGATGTACGAGGAAAGCCCTTGATCAATCTAGATCTCCGACATAAAACCTCGGGAGCTGACAATCGTCGGCTGCCTTGTTCTTCTTATTGCTTGAAAATTCAGGATACAGTGCAGGATAATGCTCAGATCGCTACTAAGTGGTACAAGGATTGTAAGTGATGAGTGTTAGTGCGTGATTGCTGCTAGAAAAGAGAGTGAATGAGTAGGTGAACTCGAAAGTGTGTGTTTCCTATGATCTGGCCATCCATATTTATAGTTACAAGAACCAACAAACTATCCTATTATTCCAGGATACTAAGAATATTCCCCTATTATTCCGGGATACTAAGAATATTCCCTTCTGAACGTTGGGGGGCTGTTTCAACTTGTTTTCCACGTGCATATTGTGGCACCCGCGGAAAATGCCTAGTCGTCTTGATCTAACATTGTACCGTTTTGGGATTGCTTGTCAAATTTCGGGACGAAATTTCTTTTAAGTTGGGGATGATGTGATAACCCGAGATTTCAAGTTCTTTCATTTACGTATCTTTTGTGTAACAACCCTGTTTTGATAAATTGTTTATGTTATGTGATGTGTAAGTTTGAAAGATTAGAGTTTGTGATTAATGAATTGATTGGTGAATGGAACTTATGACTTACAAATATTTCGTCACATGATGTTCACGACGAAAGACTCACGAAAGACTCAACTTTCGCCATCATCGACCAACCGGCGAAACATGTATTTCGTCAGGAACCTTATTCGCTGGATTGGGCTTGGGCCCAAATGAAACCAGACGTGCTAACCTTCCTATTTAAACCTAAACCTGCGTAACCCTAAACTTTTCTTCTCAACTGCAAACGTCGGCAATACCATTCATCTCTTTCGAAGCCTTCTTGCATTCACGTGATTATCTCGTCGATCGGTTAGTGGTTAGTAAACCTTTCATGTTTCGATTAAACCTCTATGTAATTCCTGTTCGTGTGTACTTGATTCGCTTATTGTGGAACCAATGCATGATCTAAAGTCTAGTTTGTAGTTCGATATGATTGATGTTAGTCTTAGGGTTGCATGACTACAAGGTTTTGATGATTGACTGGTAACAACGAATCGATCAGATTCGAACAGTGGGTGTACGGGTAAGGTTAGTTGTTAAAAGGATTTTGAACTGTTACTAAATCTGAAAATTTAGAACATTCATTAGACCATATGTGTACATTCATTGTGTGGTATGCTAAATCTATTCGATGAACTAAGTGATACCAGGAAGTCGTTTGGCTATCGTTTGATGATATGTGAAACTGTGTTGGTTTGGGTTAGGGAGATGATGAAACTGTGAATGGGTAATCGACAAAACATAGGACGACGAAACACAGGTTGTTCGTCGAAAAACATCACGGCAAAACATGGGTTGTTTCGCCGACCATCATTCCGACGAAACACATGGGCTTTTGTAACACCTCACCTCGACGAAAGATAATCTTTCATCACCAGAAGTGTTTCGCCGTGTGAGTTACTGAGTTGAACAGTAGGTGTGTGATGCTAAAGATAGATACTTGTGTGTATGCATGATCCATGATGCATGTCAATAGTAATAAGAAACTTGGTGAGATTAATTGGTATAACAAACTCACCTGCTACGTTATGTGCTAATTATGACATTCACATGAGATGTGAACCTGTATTAGAAAGGTGTCCTGGCTAGCTGATATACTGTGAACTGGTGTGTGTGATGCAACCTGTGTGAAAACAATAACTTGTTTAATCGTGAAACTGATATTCATTGGTAACCACGTTAGGGTTGGTTGATTAACTTGGAAATGTGTAACTAAACAAACCGAGCAAACCAAGGTGAGTTCACTGCTTTTTCTCCAAGCATGCGTCCCGGGGAGGGACATCTAGTAATTGTTCCGGGGAGGAACGTCGGGTATATTGGGATGTTGGTTATTACACTCATTTCTATCATTAAGACCCCTAACATCTACCGATTGGTTTGGGCAAATAAATCTAGAGCCATCTGCGGTAATCGAGTTAATAACAACATCAAATCAAATCATGGAAATGTTTTACATTCATAACTGGTAACTAAAACGTGTTAACAAACTTTGAACTCACCAGCGTCGTCTGACACACTTGTCTGCATGCTTGCAGGTCGTTAGATTCTTGAGTATGGACTTGCTATCTAGGAGTGCTAGAGTGGTCATGGGTCGAGACTCTTGGATACTTGCTTTGTTGATTATGAACACATGTTTTGAAACAATTGAAATACAGTTTACATTGTGCTTCCGCTGAATGTTTACTTTGGTTTAACTTATGACTTGGGTTTATATTTTGAAATGAATGGAATGTTTTATTTAACTATCATTTATAGTTCAATGTGATTGGTGGCTTGGATCCTGGTACGTCACACGTCCCGCGGTGTTTCCCCATGTGGTAATTTGGGGGTGTGACACATATTAACTATAAATCCGGGTCTTAACCGTTACAACATTAATAGCATTAATTAGCATACGAAATTCTCGCAGAATATGCCTTTCTTCAATGCTGACCGTTACAAGAGCTATTATTCCGCCATCAACGTCCTTATCCTAACCAATTTGAGCGAGTCTTCAGGGTGACTTAGTCCTCATGAACGTTAGTCCCTTGTAACCAACGTTTACAAGCAAATTGTTAGTAATAGTCAGGATACTGCCTCAGGATGTTACCAATATCCTGGTCCGGTATCCTGATCATAAACAGCTAACATAAAATCAAGATATAGTGTTAGGATATGGGCTCAGAATTTCACCTATAAAAATTGTCCCAAAAAATATTGCCGTTGGGGATCCCTGATCTAACGGTAATATTTTTCTAATTTCTTCAAGGCCCTCAATTGATTTGATGATATGACGTGACACGGAACAACTTCCCATGCCCATATCTTCTCCATAATTTCTTCTTTTTAAATGCCATCCAAGAAATCGAAAAGGTAAGTCCTCCTTCTTATCTTTAACTCCCTTCATCTTCTTCTTCTTTACCTCCGATCACCAATGGCAAGACAGACCAGATCATATTCCGGCGACTCCTTTGGCCCATGACCTCGTTCCTCAACAAGGTAAATATCTTGACCCTGTATTCTGCATACATATGTTAAGTCTGTATCCCGATTAGACAGTATTAATGATACTTGTGTTCTGGTAAGCCTTCAAAGTTGGCTGAGGTGGCGGTTGAAGCTGCAGAGAAGGTGGTGGCTGGAGCTGATGTTGTTGTGTGAGAGCATCAAAGTGGGCAATGATGGATACTATTGCTTAGGTCGGAGCCCACTCTTTTAAATTTGAATGATCTGTAACCCTTAAACAATTTACATTTCCTGCACTTTACTTTTCCTACACTTGAACAATTTAACAGTTGGAGGTGGAGGGATCCTGTGTTTTAAGGATGAAGCCTTCAACTGTTTATGTAAATATGCTTTAAAAACTCAATTGTGTTCTTGGTGGATGGGTCTCTTTTTGGAGATGAAACCAAGAATACAATCTTTTGGACCCTTAATAATAAACTAACCTTTTAGCCTTATCTGTTGTTGTTATGTTTTTATTTTGAAAGGTATGTCTGATTAAATATCCTAGTCAGGATACTGATGAAATGTTCAATACTTTTGTCATCGAAATGTTAGACAAAACTTGGTTGAATATGACTTTTTAGAAAACTTAGATAATTTAGATAAGGTTTTCAAGACTTGAAAAATAATAAATCATACAAGAAACACTTAGACAATAATTTCCAACCTCAACCTTTTAATCCTTTGCAATGTCCCCGGCATGGATGTCCCCTGTCTGTGCAGGATATTGCATCAGTGCATGACATACTTGAGTATTTCTTCACTTAGTGGTTAAACTTCGTAGCTTTTTATCCATAAAAGAACGTGTGTAATCACAGTTTGTCATATCTTTGCAATCTTGTCAAAAACTTTAGTTTTACCGGGGATAAACCGTTAATGTACTGGGGATAAACCCTTAATATCCTGGGGATAAACCCTTAGTATCCTTGGGATAAACCCTTGTTTTCGTGCGCTACAGGCGGGAGTGTATAAACTCCAAGACTTAGAAAGGTGAAAACCTTTAAACCTTAGAGAGTATGAAAATACCCTTTTGCGAGAGAGGGTGATCAATCCTCATATACCTTAAGGATCCAGGATATAGCCAATAATAACGAAATTGTCAGCCACTGTTACACGAACTGGTCCCGCTATCTTGAACTATCCCTGGATAACTTGCGCTCCAGTTCGTGAATACCTTTAAACCTTTGAAGGGAATACCTTTATACCCAATTCGAGAGAAAGGTGAATACCTTTATACCCAATTCGAGAGAAAGGTGAATACCTTTAAACCTTTGAAGGGATAAGGATCCCTTAAACGTGAGAGAGGGGGCCAATCCTCTAATCTTTCGATTCATCTTGAGTATATATCCTGGAGTAACATCCTGAAGCATATCCTACAAAACACCTAGTCAGTATTGGGTTTCAAAGAATAAATTAATCAAACATATTTAAAAGAGATATAATTCATACCATCCTGAGTTAGAAATTAAATTCTAAACTCACTTGAAATAACGCCTAAGGTGTATAGCATTCCAGGATCTTGGCAACATACCCCCTTCCATATTCTTGAGTTGGTATGCTCCTTTCCCATATTCTGACTCAATTTCATAGGGTCCTTCCCATTTTGGAGCTAATTTTCCATCGGTAGGGTTGGTTGTATTCTTGAAAGCTTTCCTCATCACCCAATCTCCAACTTGAAATCTTCTAGTCCTTAAATTCTTATTATATGATTTGGCTAACCTCTGCTGGTATGCCGCCATCCTTAGCTTTGCTGCATCTCTTGTTTCATCAATAGTATCCAGTTCTTGACATAAGATTTCAGGATTTGATTCAGGATCCCGTAGGCTTGATCTAGCTGTCGGTATCACCATTTCTGTCGGGATCACTGCTTCTGCCCCAAATACCAAAGAAAATGGGGTTTGCCCAGTAGCATTCTTCACACTTGTTCTATCAGCCCATTGGACAAATGGTAGTTCCTCTGCCCATTTTCCTTTTTTGGCACCTAACCTCTTCTTTAAGTTGTTGATGATTATCTTGTTCGAGGATTCTGCTTGTCCATTTGCTTGAGGATGCACTGGTGTTGACGTGATCATCTTAATTCCCCAACTTTTGCAAAAATCAGTAGTTCTTTTGCTGATGAATTGGGAGCCATTATCACAAATTATCTCGGCCGGTACACCAAATCTCGTCAGGATATTCCTCTTTATGAAGGATACCACTTCTTGATCTCTAACTTGGACAAAGGCTTCTGCTTCAATCCACTTGGAGAAATAATCCGTCATTGCTAACATGAAAACCTTTCCTCCTGGAGCCTTTGGAAGTTTTCCCACTATGTCCATCCCCCATTTCATAAACGGCCAAGGGGATACGATAGGATATAATGGCTCTACAGGTTGATGCAGTATATTGCTGTGTCTCTGACATGCATCACATTTCTGAGCATACTCAATAGCATCCTTCATCATGGTCGGCTAATAATATCCTGTTCTCAACACCTTCGGGAACAAAGATCTGCCCCTAGCATGGTTGTCATAGTCTCCTTCGTGTATATCCTGAAGTACCTCCTTGGTCTCAGGATCCTTCAAGCATCTTAGGTATGGACCTGCAGGAGATTTCTTATACAAAATATTATTTATAACAGTAAAACGAGATACCTTCATCCTGAAAGCCCTAGGATTTGCATCCTTTGGGATATCTCCTTCTTAAAGATACTTCAAAATTGGGGTCACCCAGGATTCAGGATCCTTCTCAGGACATCCATCACCAGGATCCTGGATACTTGCTACTTCTTTATCCTCATATTTGAAATGTTCTATCGTAGGATATAAGATGTGCACTATTGGTATCTGAGTTCCCTCTCGTATCCTGACAGTAGATCCTAAGTTTGCTAGAGCGTCAGCCTCAGCATTCTTTTCTCTTGGTACCTGTTCAAGTGTAAAAATTTCGAAATATCCTGCTAATTTTTTAACAACATCAAGATATTCAGCTAACTTTTCACCTTTTACTGCATAAGATCCATTGAAATGGTTAGTAATCAACAGGGAATCAACATATACATGTTAACATCTAATATTCATATTTTTAGCCAATTCTAATCCTGCTATCAGAGCTTCATACTCAGCTTCATTATTGGTAGCAGAAAATTCACATTTAATAGCCTGGGGTAATATGTCCCCCTGTAGCGATTTTAGTAGCATCCCTAATCCTATACCTCTTATGTTGGATGCACCATCAGTATGTAATATCCAAAATTCTGAACTTTCACCTAGTTGTTGTACTTCTATGTCGGCTTTCTCTTGAATATCACTACTAAAATCAGCCACAAAGTCTGCTAAAGCCTGAGACTTTATAGCATTCCTAGGTTCATATACCAAATCATATGCACTTCGTTTTACGGACCATTTAGCCATCCTACCCGACATCTGTGGTTTCCTAAGCACATTTTTAACTTGATAATTGGCTTTAACATGAATCCTATGTGTCTCAAAATAATGTCTAGGCTTAGTTGATGCCATAACTAGGACTAATATCAATTTCTCTAAGTGTGAATATCTTGTTTCAGCATTTAATAAACTTTTATTAACATAATAGACAGGATACTGCTGACCTTCATGATCCTTGACCAAAACAACACTTACAGGGATAATGGTTCACCATCCTCGGGCTTCATAAGTAGAGGTGCACTTGAAAGATATTGCTTTAATTCCTGTAGGGCAGCTTCATGTCTTTCTCCCCATTCAAACTTTTTGTTCTTCTTTAGGATATCATTAAATTCCTTGCATTTCTCTGAGGATCTTGATATGAACCTGTTCAATGCTGCAACTCTTGCAGTTAGCCTTTGCACATCCTTCCTGTTGGATGGTGATTTGAGATCCAGGATAGCTTTAATCTGTTCTGGGCTTGCTTCTATCCCCCTTTTAGTCACCATGTATCCTAAAAACTTTCCTGCACCCACTCCGAAATGGCACTTAGCAGGATTCAGCTTCATATTATATTGGTCCAGGATATCGAATGTAGCTTCAAGATCTGGGAGATGACCCTCTGCCTTCTTGGACTTTACCACCATATCATCAATATATACCTCCATGGTGTCCCCTAGTTTGTCTTTAAACATCATATTCACCAATCTCTGGTACGTTGCACCTGCATTTTTCAAACCGAAAGGCATAGCAGTATAACAGTGAATACATGTTGGTGTCATGAAAGCAGTATCCTCCTGATCTGGAGGTTCCATTTGGATCTGCTGGAATCCGGAGGATGCATCCATAAAGGTTAGCATTTCATGACTGGCAGTTGCATCCACCATCGAGTCTATATGAGGCAAAGGGAATGGGTCTTTAGGACATGCTTTGTTCAAGTCTGTGTAATCTACACAAACTCTCCATTTCTCATTCTTCTTTTGAATTACGACCACATTTGCTAGCCACTTGGGAAATTTAACTTCCCTAATCATCTTGGACTTCAACAATCTTTCAACCTCTTCCTGTATAATTGTGTTTCTTTTAGGAGAAAACTTCCTTCTCTTTTGCTGAATGGGCTTGAAAGACCTGTCAATTCCAAGCTTGTGAGTTATAATATCCTTATAAATACCTGTCATATCCTCATGCTTCCATGCGAACGTGGACATCCTGTATTTCAAAAAGTTAGTTAACTGATTTTCAATATCCTGAGGGATATTGGCTCCTACGAGCACCGAGATATCTGGATTATCCTGATCCAGGATAAATTTTTAACATCTTGCTCTGAGACCTCCACGATATCCTGGGCTCGTATCTTTGATTGCTATCCTGCTTAGGATTTTATTGAGGCCTTCATTGAAGAAGAGTAGCATTCCTTCGCCCCCTGTTGATCACTTTC
Source organism: Helianthus tuberosus (assembly GCA_030545235.1). Lineage (NCBI taxonomy): Eukaryota > Viridiplantae > Streptophyta > Magnoliopsida > Asterales > Asteraceae > Helianthus > Helianthus tuberosus. The sequence continues at coordinate 18,622,046 of CM060367.1, read as the reverse complement.
CACTTTAACTACCCCCCAAGGCGATAATCTTGACACACTGATGATAGGTGGAAGGCACGACTTTCATATCATGAATCCATGGCCTGCCTAATATGATGTTATAGCAAGATAATGAATCCAAGACACAAAACCGTTGCATGGAATTTACTCCTTCAACATATACTGGTAATTTTATCTCTCCAATAGTGTTCTTCACTTCTCCACTGAACCCTACAAGCACAGTGGATTTCAAGGTGATATCCATTTCTGGGATATTCATTCTCTTCAGGGTTTCCAATTGGATGATGTTGACTGAGCTACCATTGTCCACCAATATCCTGTGTATAAAATGGTTAGCAATATATAAAGTAATTACCAGACCATCATGGTGAGGATCCTGGATGTTATTTCGGCCGTCACTATCGAATGTTATCAATTTGTCGTTTGTAAGCGTTGTCATCCTGGTCAGCTTGTCTCCTCTTTCAGCCTTAGCCTCCTTAGCATGTCTCTTCGCTGCAGAATAAGAGGTTCCACATATATCGGAACCTCCGGATATGAAATTGATTATCTTGGCATCTGGTGGAGGTGATGCTGCTCGTTCAGGATCCTTGTCAGTATCCTGAACCTTATTCTTCTTCCCACCAAGAAGATCTTTCAAGTAGCCTTTGCTTAGCAAGTAGCTTATCTCCTTTATTAAGGCTATGCAATCCTCAGTCATATGCCCAAAGTCTTCATGGAAGGCACACCATTTGGACTTATCCTTCCAATCAGCCTTCTGTTGATTCTTCCTTGGCCATCTTGCTTTATCTCCTAAATCCTGCTTGGCATATATTAGTTCAGGAATATTCACCGAGAAACAATATTATGATAACTCAGGATATTCTTCTCCATCCTCATCTTTGACAGCGTTTACTCTCTTGTTTTCATTTTTATCATACGGCCTAGAGCGGTATGGTTTATATGAAGATTCTGATTTTCTTTTTGTTGACTCATATGCTGAGGATGCATTCATCCTCTCTTGCATTTTCTTATCATTTTTAAGCCTGATATATCTCAAAACCCTGTTTCGAGCTTCGTCCAAGTTCCTGCAAGAATTCATCACAAGATCCTGATAAAACTGGGAATCCTTTTGTAGTCCCATCTTGAATGCTTGGACTGCTATAGCAACATCAAGGTGTGGGATATCCAAGGATTCCCTGCTGAATTTGTTCACATAATCACTTAGGGATTCTTGAGGTCCCTGTGTTATCCTGTAGAGGTCACTTGTTAGTTTTTCAAAGATTCTACTACAAGAAAACTGACTGTTAAACAAATTAACTAAATGAGCAAATGATGTAATTGAATGAGGTGGAACATTTAGAAGCCATTTGAAGGCTTATCCTGTTAAAGTAGAGCCGAAGCCCTTGCACAAGCATGGTTCCTTAAGATCCGACGGGATAGGGTTAATCTCCATTCTCTCCCTATACTGGGCAATATGCTCCTCAGGATCTGTCGTCCCATCATACAGCTTCATGTTAGGAGTCTGGAATCTCTTTGGGATTTCTGCATCACAAATTGGGTGAGCAAAGCGGGATATGTTGTGACTATCCCGAGATATTCTGGTATATGCTGCACTATCCCTGGCACACTTGATATCATATCCTTCAACTTTTGAAGCTCTCTGGTTATCGCTGATGTCACACCTGCATCCTGCAATGATCCAAGATTATTAGTAACAGGGATACTGGTGTTAACATACAAGTTACCAGTTTGGCAATTCTGGCCATATCCTGGAGCGTATCCTGGAGCATATCCTGGATCCCTCACAGTAGACATCCTGGCCGTTAATGGTATCTCTGGAATATTGCTCTGAGAATGACTCGGTATGATACTGCCCTGATTATCCTCAGTATATATGCTGAACTAAAGTTCAGCGTCCTGGGCTGCAAAGGGGTGACAGTATCCTCAGCAGGTCTCTTGGAGTTGGACTTCAAGAGTTGTATCTCTCTCATTATCATCTGGTTATTTTCCTGCTGTTGCTTCATCTGATCCTGTATATTACCAAACAAAGTTAAAATTTCATCATTAGAAACCATAACAGGAGTTCTCCCTGGAACACCAGATCTGTTGACATTCTGAGCAGGAGGAGTGTCTCGGGATATTTGGCTTTCATTTCTCTTTAGAGGAGCTTGAACTTGTGGAGGAGGAGGAAGCGCCGAACCAGTTGTAGCAGAGGTTGTAGCAGGCATTATGTCACACCCCGACTGCGTAAAACAACACCCGCGGCGGAAACATCGGGGAGTGTCGTAACAGATTGTTTCATAACAAATGGAAATTGAAGTTTTGTTTTATTGAATTAAAAGAGGTTACAATGTCTTAAAAACAAAGAAACATAACATAATTAACTAGTCTTGCATCTTTTATTGTTACTAAGGCCCAAGTCCGCCTAAGTGTATCTTGATTAATCCTATGCATCAGCTCCTGAAAACACATGTGAAAATAGGTACGTCAGCATAAAAATGCCTGTGAGATACATAGGTTTTAATAAAATAGGATTCATGACTGGTAAGTTTAAAGAAAATGTTTAACAAAAGTAGTCATGAACCTTAAAATATTTTCTTTTAGAAATCATGCGAAAATCGATAAGAAAACAGATGATATAAAAGAATAATGCATAGATAAGTAAATAACCAAGTAAAAATGAGTTTGTATAAAAATATGTTGTTTGTAAAACAATGTTTTGTAAAGATATGTTAATTGTGTAAAATGTAATATGTCAAAATTGAAATGGTTTAAATAACGCTACGATATGTAATATCATAAAAACACTTATATATAGGAAGTACCAGCGGCGTATCCACCATGCTTTTATCATATTACACATGCCTCGTTATTTAAATCACTTACTCAAACAAACCACCAATGTAAAAATGTTCATCTATAACCAAATGCAATGTATAGTGAATAAAAGCATTTACTAAATAAAAGCATTTACTCAACCCTATAAGAAAGAAATGTACAAAACAATGTATTTGATAAATCATAATTTAAATCAAAAGTTATGTTTTGTAAAATTAATGCTTTATTGATACAAACATATACGCGGTAATGTTCTAACGTCTACATTCAAGCCTTGCGACTTTGGCGACAAACCCCCCTAACAAGTTAAAGGTTCATCTAAATTCTGAATATCAAATTCGGTCATTCCTTCCACCCAAACAAACCTAGGATTTCAGGAATGGGAGTTGTCAATTCCTATGGTACCACTACCTACTAACGAACGGCATGATCAGTGTTAATGAATGTATTTATGACCCGTTAAACAAACCAAATGTAAGCATGTTATATGAAAATAATGTACTTAAATACGCTAAATGAACATACAAAGTAGAGATGTAAAACAATGTGTCCATATGCTGGGTGAGCATATGCAACAAAAAGTAATATATGAAATCAATGTGCTAGCATGCTAAGTGAACATACATAGCAAAACATAATGGAAATCATGTAGTATATGTGTACTAATGAACATAGCAAGTATATGTTATGAAAGCATGAAAAGCACGAAAGTAACAAGTAGGCACATGTGTTTCACCCCAAAATGTTTGAAAATAGTAAAAGAGGGGAACTATGTACTCACATGAGAATGCTTAGAAGTCTTGAATAACAACCAAGCAAAGCTAGAGGGATCACGGAAATCAAACGACACCTAATATAGGTAACTATGTTAATAAACCGGACCTAAATCGGGAGATCAGATAGGATGAGGTTTTGTAAACCAAACGAGTATTGGAACTCATATGATATGGTTTAACAAAGCCTACATACTAAATCAAAACCTAACATAAATGCTTACGACCCATTACGACCCGTTTAGGTAGCTTACGCTACTTTAACGCGTCGTTCGCGTAAAACACGTTCGGACCGCCTAACTACTCCTATGACAAGTATTATATGCCTTAACATGTCTAATAATGTTACCTAATCAGTTTAGATGTAAAAATTTAAGTTACATATGCTTAAATTGAATTTATGCGTGAAAAGGGCATTTTGGTCATTTTCCTAAGGCATATAAATTACCTATCATACAACTAACTAAACGAAGTGACCACAAGGTATAACCTCGGAAGGTTATTCCCTATACAACTATGGTCACAAAATGTGTTTGGTCGGATCCTAATGATCGACCAAACGGGTCGGGTTCGAAAGTCTAAGCGGTTGTTTAAACCGCTTATCTTACGGCCCTATATAAGCACTAAACTAAAAGTGACGAGTTAAACATGTTAAAACATGTTTAACGAAGTTAGAAAATAAGTTTGATATCAAAACAAATGGTTTTGATACCCAAGAATAGTTTGGTTGCAAAATACGCATAAACGTGTATTTTTACCGAAACTATGACTCGTCACTATGCCTAAATAACGTGGTAATCAGTAGGTATAGTCACAAAGGACTATGACCATCGTGATTACGCTCACGTTGCGAAGTTCAACCGAACTTCGTGTTGACCATGGACTGGTCAAAGCAGAAAGTCAAACACAGTTTGACTTTCAAGCTTAAAAACGCATAAAAGCATGAAAGAAACTTACAAAAGGTCCAAGCAATGAAGAACTTGATCTAAAATACCCAGGTATGAAGCAAAGGCTTCAACTTAGAGTATAAATTCAGATCAATGTGAGAATGAAAGGAAAATCAAGGTGGGTATTTATAGATTCGGAGCACCGTTAGGATCGTTCCTCGATAAATGAGCTTCAATCTTGGCCCTCCATGTGTACCCACTGATTTGAAATATTATGGGTGTCCAAAACCAACTCATGGTATTGAGAATTTTGCATAAATAACCCTTGAAATTCGATCCAGTTGCTGAATCAAAGAATCTGCCCTGATCAGTCTTTGGCGCCCCGCGAGAGGCCTGTCGCGCCCCGCAAGAGACCAAAATGGCAGAATGTCAGAAATGGTCCCTGCATGCAATAAACTCAGTTTTTTACACGTTTAAGCCCCGTTAACCCCATTTCAAGGCTCCATAATGAAGTTAAAGCATAGGGAACATGAAATATGCTTAAAAATATCTCGGATGTCGGTTCGTTTGGTCGTACGATCACGTTATTCGGTTAATTACAACGAAACACGAACGGACGTGAAAAACGATCCAAATTACGCGACGAATGGAATTTGAGCCCTCCAATCACTAAAATAAAATATTATAATGATTAAATAAATTTTTGGATGTCCAGATATATTCAGAACGTAAGATATGCGCGAAAATGCAAACTTATGCACTTTTTGATGCTTTTAGTCCCTGTTTGACCACAATGTTTATTTTTGAAAACCGAACCCTTCAAAGCCTATTTCTAAGTTATGTAAAGGATATTTATGGTATGTTTAACTTATGGTCAAGTTCAAAAATGTTCGATACCATATGAATCAGCAGACTTTTGTAGTTTGACGCAAATAGTCCCTGCGATCGAATGAACTTGATTTCGACACACCAAACCTTCTAAAACTTATTTCTAAGTTATGTAAAGGTTATTTAAGGTATGTTAAGCCTATGTCACTGTTCCGAAGTGTTTTTTGCGTTAAACTGATTACGTTTACGCATCAGTTCGCGTATAACTTTCCAGAAAGCGATTTAGAGCTCGAAATCGAACGAGAATTAATATGGGCAAATGATGCACACATTTATACAAATCCCAAGATTGAAACACAAGATTTCATTGGATTTGTACTTGTATGATGGCCGTGGAGGCACAGATGTCACAGTCTCCCCTACTTTAGGAAATTTCATCCCGAAATTTATTTAGAGGAAACTTGTGAAAACATGAAGTCCAAAAGATAAAACAACACTGGTTAGGGTTCTGAACTTCTAGTAACTTTAAATAACATCATGCTTGCAATGTAAGAGGAACACTTATATACAAGTATATGAAGCGCCATTGGTGCATCCACCGTATCTCCATTACATTGTTCACGTTTCGTTATTGTTGCCACTATCGGTTCTTACACATGATAAATCTTACTGTGGTTTCCGTGTACTGAATTTCATAATTATTGTATGCATCCATAATTATGTAATTCCTTGCATAGTCCACATAGTGCATTTTATAATGTGTAGGGGAAGAAAAACAATGAACGAACCTGTGATGATTGGGACTAGACCACCCTAGGGTCCTTTTAATTAAATCAATAAATGATCTCTTTAAATAGACCACCAAGGAGTCTTTTCAGTTATATCATCACATGCCATTCTTAACCAGATTCTGAATCAATCTTTTTAATTAGACCACTCAAAGGGTCTCTTTTGAATTATGGAATAGTACTTTATAATACCAGGGTCTTAACTATTACGTAGAAGCCCATTAAGGATTTAAGGTAGTACTTGTGGATATCCTACTATGAATCTCTCATATGAAGATATGGAAAATTCTATGAGGATTTGGATGACGAAAAATCAGATTACACAAAAACAAAACAACATAAAACATAATCCCGAAATCACATAATTGTTTAACTTGATCTTTAATTTGTTATCATTTTGTTAATTTGTTTGTTAATTTGTTTGTTAATTTGTACACGAGTATTTAAAGCACACCAGGAATCCAATCCGCGGATTTCATTTGGCACTTTAAACATCTTCAAGAATCTAACTATGAAGATAGGAAGATCTTAATAGGAATTCGGCTTTGTCCTTATTGAATCGTAATGTACGTATTAAAGTATACCATGAATTCAATTAAGGACTCTGATTTGAGCGATAATCATCCACAAGGATTCTAATTGCGAAGATAAGAAGATCCTATATGGATTTTGGAATTTGAATAGCGGGAGCTATTTCGAAACCTTGCACTAGACATGCTTAATTCGATACACGAGGTACAATGCTCATGAAGTTGAGGCGCTAGATATGCCAAGGCGACATATGAAGCAGAATTTGGAGGTTGGATAGTACGTATGTTAAGTCAATCATACGAGCAGAATGCTTTTCGAAAACTATGCATGGGGTTCTTTAGATATGTGTTTAATGTTTTTGAAACCTTATGTAATACTTTTGAAATCATATGGTAGATGTATTAGGTAAATATGTTTATAAATTGTTTTAAAATCATGTGAGATGAATTTTGAAATTATGTATAAGGTTTTTGAAAACATGGATAATGCTTTTGAAATCATGCACTTGATATAATAAATAAATATACTGTGTTAAAATTGTTTTCAAACTATATGAAATATTTTGAAATCATGAAGGTTGTTTTTGAAAAACATATACTATGTATGTTGTTATGGAAACTAGAATGCAATGATATGGGTATGAGATCGAAAAAAACAATTTCCTTAGTTATTTAACCAAGGGTTTAAAGTGACATTTTGAGTAATCGTCTAAAATTGACTCATATTCTGTACTTCATTTCTTAGAATGAAACGAGTACTTAGAATTTTCGAGGAAAAATCATGAGCGATCACATGAATGGGAAAACTACAAGAGTAGTTTGTTTAAAGAACATAGTTCTTTGGTGTAGGTATCATAGGGGTATGCCATACACACATGTAACTACACTTGTACATCAGAATTGCGAACAACGATTTATTTATAAACCCAACAGATTGTTTCAGAGTTCAAGATAAACAAAAGAAACAAAAGCATAAGATTCAGATTATTCAAAGCAGTAGCATCTTCTAGTCAGCCAAATGCTCATTCGTGGGTCAGATCTGCATCGACAAACTTTGGGCATTTGTTCCTGAAATGACCCGTCTAGCCATAGATGTAGCAAGTACCAGGAGGAAAACGAGCATGTGCTGGATTTGCTTGAAGTTGAACAGGGTTCTGAATAGCTTGGTTTAGCACAGTGACTGAACGACAGACTCTTGCCGTATGGCCAATAAGTCCATAGTTGAAACATGTTCAGCATTTGACAGTGGCACGGTGATGGAGGTTACACTGATTGCACAAAGGAGCAGTTCCCTTGTACGGCTTCTTGACTGGTGGTGTTGCCACCTGGCTAGGTCCTACTTGATTTGGTGCAACGGCTGGAGGGTTCTTTGAAGCTTTACACTTCTTTGATTTTGATGAAGACTTGGCTTCTGTTTCCTTTGGTGATTCTTGGGTGGCTTCATCCTTGAGACAAGACATGGCGATAGCCAATTCAACAGTCTTCAGGATTACTACTCCTATTCGCTGGGCAAATTTGGTAGCCTGCTCGGACATTTAAGTGTCGCTGCGATGAAGAGACATCCTAAAGGAAATGGAAGACATAGGATGTAATAACCATAAATTTAAAAATCATTATTCTAGAAATAAAAGAATAATAATAATATATATAATAAACTAAACAGTTATTTTATGATCCATCTTTCTGTATATCAACCAAAACTATTATTATTATTTATAAATTATCCAATAGGAAACCCTAATTAAGACACCCAAGTAATTTTGTACAAACCCTAGAATTTTCAGAATTTTCAGAATCAGGATTAGGGCCCCTAAAACTCAGGGGGGGTATTCCCTACTTGACGATTATCCTAATAACTTGCTGTCGAAGTTGAAATTTAAAAATCTGTCGACTCAGCTAGGCTAGTCCCACACGTGGCAACCCTATGCATAAAATAAGTTGCCTCGCGGGCCGCGTAAGGATAAGCTTAATGTTACGCGGGCCGCGACAAGGTCAAAATTCACCTATAAATAGCAGCGATTGGGACTTGATTCTGGGCACAAAAACGACGAAGAAACTCAAAATTCGCACTGAGATATCGTCCAATTACTCTCAAAACACACACGAAACACAAATTAGTATAGCGGGGTGCTGCAGAACAGGGTATTAACTCAATCGCTGATACGATTCAATGTCCGATTGATTGAAATCAATCCAATGGATGTTTAAGTGCTGCTCAAATTTGGGTTATGCTTTGTCATTAGTCGTGATTCCGATGGATGTTTAAGTAATTTCACTTTGTCATTAGTTGTGATTCCGATGGATGTTTAAGTGTTTACACTTTGTCATTCGTTGTGAATCCGATGGATGTTTAAGTGATTTCACTTTGTCATTAATTGTGAATCCGATGGATGTTTAAGTATCGCACTTTGTCATTCGTTGTGAAGATTTTAATCTCGTGAGATATCGTAAATGCTGTATTAAGTTACTAACCTAGTTTGTGTGCATGTTATTTAAATTAGGTTAAAAGCTTAATCAGTAGTCTAAACTCTGCCCGTATTAATTCTGAATTATTATCACAAGGTAGCATCACTTTGGAATTTTTAAGGTACGGATCCTAACCCACTCCTTATTGCTTCATATTCAAATTGTTATAAACCCATTAAATTCGTACACTCCTCACGTCTTTGATTATCGATTCATTTGACAGTCCGTTAAACTCCTATTCTAAACTTTGGATTTAGCTTTTATGTCATGCGATAGTTTTCTGTTAGTTGTACTCATTATCGCATGTTCCAATATATGTTAAGTTTTGTTATGAAAATATTTTTGATAAGTTATAAGAATAAGACCATTTGTACTCTGTTACCCTGAGTATCGCTTCTCGTGGAGTGTCCCACGAGCATGTTGTTGCGGCATCGACATCATGTGCTCCATCCGTGACGGAGAGATCAGTTCACGGCGTCTCTTAAGTACAAGTGTGGTACATAAGGCTATTAGGAGGCGTATGGATCGATCCTAGGATTTAAGTTAAGGAGGTGGATAACGGGTATGCCAACTCGCCATTTCATGTGATAACTATGCAGGAGTAGCTACCTGTGTATTGTCACGTTATAAGTTTGCTCATGGGTACATCCGTATGATATGATTATGAAATTACGTTTCATTCGAATAACATTTCTATAAAACGTTACTTGTTATTTGAGCCTATTATTCCGTACTGAGCATTCGGCTCATTCCGTAAACTTTTTGTATATACAGGTCAGCAGGTTACTTTGGGCGGGGAAAAGAGAGAAGAGTAAAGCCTAGGAATAAATCGGAAGATGTTAGTAAATCAAGTCGAATGTGTTCGCTTGTATATTAACCTTAATTATAGTTGTTGTGTGGTTATATCTTTATCAAATAAATAAATGGAATTATGACTTTTGTTTATGATACTGTTATTGTGACACGTTAGCCCTTCCGGGTTGGGGTGTTACAGCTATGGTATCAGAGCAAAGGCTATTTCCTGTAGACAACTTGAAGATAGTAATTAAAACCTGTGAGGAATGGGTAGATATCTATGATAGGATTCAACTTGGTCTCTTATTTGGTTTAACTCCTATGTCTATTCTTATAGATGCCTCCTCGTCGTCCGCTACGTAGGAGTACTCGTACTAACCATGTACGTAACAACACTTCTTCGAATGAGACTCCAGTTGATCCAAACGTAATTAATGCTATCAACCAGGCTGTTGCCGGGTTGCTTCCAAACCTGGTTGCTCAAACAGCTGAGGCCGTTATTCAACAAACTCGTCATCCAGAACGTAATAACACGAATCCAATCTCTGGTGAAGAAACTCGTGAGAATACCACAAACCATACTAACTATAGTATAGACATATGGATCGCTAAATTCCAAAAACAAAAGCCGAAATCCTTTAGTCACGCTACTAATCCAGTCGATGCCAGAAACTGGATAGCTCATGTTGAAAAGATCTTCGGAGTTCTTGGAGTTCCGGATCAATACAAAGTTAGATTGGCTGCCTACAAACTTGAAGATGACGCACAAACTTGGTGGGAAGGATATAAGCAAGTCAAAGGAGGGGATGATTTCGACGCTAATCTTTCATGGGTCAACTTTCATACCATCTTTTACGACAAGTATTTTTCTACCGCTGATAAAGAAGCTTATATCAGGGAGTATGCAGTGATTCGACAGGGGAGTGATGAACCAGCCTCTGAGTTCATTACTAGATTTTCAAGGTTGGCTAGTATTGTAGGAGAAGTTGCAGGATCAGCAGAAGCCCAGGCAGAGAAATGCAAGTGGGCAGTCAATGATCGAATTCGGAAGTCGATCATGTACATGAAATTTAAGGATATCACCAAAGTTGCTGATGCAATCAAAACTTTTTAGTTCGAAAGGAAAGAATTCTTATCTCGAACTGAGGATAATAAGAAGAGAAACAGAGAAGGACAATTTAAGCAGGCAATCGGCCAATCATCCACTACGCCACAGCATCAAGACCGCAAAGTGCAAGGAAATCAAAACTCTGGAAATCAGACACGTCCATGGCAACCTAGACCGCAAAACCCGAGGCCCGCTCAAAACCAGATTCAGTTGTATGCAGAACCTATTAGAGCACAACCATTTAATCAACCTCTAAACCCGAATCAAATTACATATCCTATATGTAATACTTGTGGTAAGAGACATCAGGGCGTATGTCACCGAAGTACAGGAGCATGCTTTAGATGTGGCCAAACTGGACACATGATCAAGGAGTGTCCTAAGAAAGACACTAAGAAGAATAACCGACCAAATGTTACACCACCCAATGTCGGAGGAAGAGTTTTCGCACTTTCTGCTACTGACGCTGCTAATGCCCCAGGTACTGTATCTGGAAACCTTCAGCTTGGTGAACGTAGTATCTATGTGTTATTCGATACAGGAGCGATCCATTCTTTAGTATCCCATTCGTTTACTAAGTACCTTCCGATAAGACCAACTCTCTTAAAACATATTTTAACCATTTCCACTCCCATGGAAACTTCATCCGTAATCACTTACGTATATAAAGATTGTCCGATCCGTATTGAATCTATTGTGTATAAGGCAGACCTATTTCCAATACATATGTGTGACTTTGATGTTATTCTAGGGATAGATTGGTTGTCTAGACATCACGTAACTATAGATTGTCATTTCCGCCGTGTTATTTTCAGTGATCTTCATCATCCTGATATTATATATCAGGGAACTCAAGCTCATAAATCTCTTAAAATTATCTCTGCGCTTAAGGCTCGAAAATTCTTATCAAACGGCTGTGCTGGATTCCTAGCATCGATTAAGGATACTTCTGCTAGTGTTAAGAGTATCGATAACCACTCCGTTGTTCGTGAATATCCTGATGTATTTCCGGATGAACTACCAGGATTACCACCCGACCGTCAGGTAGAATTCACCATCGACTTGATCCCTGGTGCCGAACCTATTTCTAAAGCTCCATACCGTATGGCCCCGATGGAACTAAAGGAGTTGAAGGAACAATTGCAAGAATTGTTAGATCTAGGATTCATAAGACCCAGTGTTTCACCTTGGGGTGCTCCGGTCTTATTTGTGAAGAAGAAAGACGGTAGTATGCGTCTATGTATTGACTACCGAGAGCTAAACAAGATTACTATTCGTAATCAGTATCCTCTGCCTCGCATTGATGATCTCTTTGATCAACTTCAGGGGGCTCAGTTCTTCTCAAAATTCGACTTGAGGACCAGATACCATCAGCTAAAGATCAAGAATGATGATGTTCCCAAGACCGCCTTTCGTACTCGATATGGTCATTACGAATTTTTGGTTATGCCCTTTGGGCTAACTAATGCACCCGCAGTCTTCATGGATTTGATGAATCGCGTATTTCACAAATTCCTAGACAAATTCGTTATTGTCTTTATCGATGACATTCTAGTGTATTCTAAGAGTCACGAAGAGCATGAAGCACATCTACATGCAGTACTTGGAACCTTGCGGCAGGAGAAATTGTACGCGAAGTTTTCCAAATGTGACTTTTGGCTTAGCGAAGTGGCATTTCTAGGTCATGTCATATCAGCAGAGGGAATTATGGTAGACCCAACAAAGGTTGAAGCTATTACAAATGGCCAAGACCCACTTCTGTTAGCGAAATACGAAGTTTCTTGGGTCTTGCTGGCTATTACCGAAGATTTGTTGAAAGATTCTCGGTAATTGCTTTACCACTCACAAAACTCCTAAGGAAAGGGGTGAAGTACTCATGGAATGAGGAACAAGAGAAAAGTTTTGAAGAATTGAAGAAGCGACTCGTATCCTCTCCGATACTCGCTCTCCCTTCTGGATCAGGAGGTTACCAAGTCTATAGTGATGCCTCAAAGAAAGGATTAGGTTGTGTGCTAATGCAACATGGGAAGGTTATCGCTTATACCTCCCGTCAGTTGAAGCCTTATGAAGTTAACTACCCTACACATGATTTAGAACTAGCCGCAGTCGTCTTTGCACTTAAGATTTGGCGACACTATCTGTATGGTGAAAGTTGTGACATCTTTACCGACCACAAGAGCCTCAAGTACATATTCACCCAGAAAGAGCTAAATATGAGGCAAAGAAGGTGGTTAGAACTTTTAAAAGATTACGACACAAATATTCAATACCATCCAGGCAAAGCCAATGTTGTAGCTGACGCATTGAGCCGAAAGAATTCCGGGACTATATCTTGCTTACAAATTCAGCCTCATATTAGGAGGGATCTCGAAAGGATGAACATTTGGCTTCAGGTTAGTAAATCTGATGGATATTTAGCTAGAATGCAGATTGAACCCGACCTCATATCACGGATCAAAGATGCACAAAAGCAAGATGGAGAACTTTGGCCAATTGTGCAAAATCTTGAGGTGGGTAAGCAATCTGAATTTCGTATAGACCATCATGAGGTGATTTGGTGCGGCAAAAGACTTTGTGTACCCGATGACTCCACCATTCGTGAGTCATTGTTAGCCGAAGCTCATAGCTCACCATTTTCAATTCACCCAGGATCTACCAAGATGTATCGAGACTTAAGACAAAACTTCTGGTGGAATGGCATAAAGGAAGACGTTGCTCGATACGTAAGTAAATGCCTCACTTGCCAACAAGTGAAAATTGAACACAAACGAGCAAGCGGTCTATTACAGCCATTGGATATTCCCATATGGAAGTGGGATGAGATCACAATGGATTTTGTTACCGGTTTGCCTAAGACATTCAAGAAGAATGATGTTGTATGGGTTGTTGTCGATAGATTGTCAAAGTCAGCATATTTTCTACCGATTCAGCAAGGATTTTCGGTTAATAAGTTATCCGAAATATTTCTTCAAGAAATTATTCGACTCCATGGCACACCATCTTCCATTGTGTCCGATAGAGACCCACGTTTCACCTCACGATTTTGGAAAGGTTTTCAGGCAGCTTGGGGTACACGATTGAAGTTTAGTACGGCTTTCCATCCACAAACAGATGGGCAGTCAGAACGCACGATTCAGACCTTGGAAGACATGCTCCGAGCATGTGCACTTGAATGGTCTGGAAACTGGGATGAATATCTATGTCTTGTTGAGTTCGCTTACAACAATAGTTGGCAAGCAAGTATTGGCATGGCACCTTTTGAGCTTTTATACGGTCGGAAATGTCGCGCACCAATCTGCTGGAATGAAGTGGGAGAAAAGATTATTGAAGGGCCAGAACTAGTTCAGATTACAAACGAAAAAGTCACTATAGCACGAGAAAAACTGAAAGAAGCTCAGAGGAGACAAAAGAGCTATGCAGATCAAGATAGACGGCCACTCGAATTTAAAATTGGTGACCACGTATTCTTAAAGGTATCACCTTGGCGTGGCATTCGTAGATTTGGAATTAAAGGGAAGCTTAGTCCTCGTTTCATTGGTCCATTTGAAATCCTTGAAAGAATTGGAGAAGTATCATATCGACTAGCTCTACCGCCTCAACTTTCGCACGTTCATAACGTTTTTCATGTCTCCTCGTTAAGAGGATATAATTATCATCCACTCCATGTCATTAGTTATCCATTACTTACAATTCACGAAGATTTATCTTACGAAGAGGAACCAGAAGCCATCTTAGATCGACAAGAAAGGGTTATGCGTAGGAAAGTAATTTCGTTTGTTAAAATCCTCTGGAAAAATCACTCTGAACGCGAAGCAACATGGGAATCTGAAGAATCAATTCGCTCTCTATACCCTAATCTATTCAAGCAATAGAATTTTAGTCAAGGTCACCTTGCTCTTTGATCTATGTTCAATTATTTATGTTTGTGATCATTCATGTTTTATCTTATGTGAAAATATCTTAGCTATGATTAAGCATATCTATATAGGAGATATAAGTACCAATAGTCACTCTATTATCTGTAAGTTTCCATTGACTTTTCGTACGATAAGATATTATATTAAGATACGTTATAGGAGGACCATTAGGGCACATATGTAAGGTAATTGACAAATATAGTCATGAACGTAATTATGAATTTCAGATACACCTGTGTGTTTAGGAGATTCTTGTTATATAAGTTAGTAACTTTGCTATGAAAGTTCTGTTACTTATACGATATGTTATATTCTTATTTGAAAAATTTCGAGGACGAAATTTCTTTTAAGGGGGTAATAGTTGTAATAACCATAAATTTAAAAATCATTATTCTAGAAATAAAAGAATAATAATAATATATATAATAAACTAAACAGTTATTTTATGATCCATCTTTCTGTATATCAACCAAAACTATTATTATTATTTATAAATTATCCAATAGGAAACCCTAATTAAGACACCCAAGTAATTTTGTACAAACCCTAGAATTTTCAGAATTTTCAGAATCAGGATTAGGGCCCCTAAAACTCAGGGGGGGTATTCCCTACTTGACGATTATCCTAATAACTTGCTGTCGAAGTTGAAATTTAAAAATCTGTCGACTCAGCTAGGCTAGTCCCACACGTGGCAACCCTATGCATAAAATAAGTTGCCTCGCGGGCCGCGTAAGGATAAGCTTAATGTTACGCGGGCCGCGACAAGGTCAAAATTCACCTATAAATAGCAGCGATTGGGACTTGATTCTGGGCACAAAAACGACGAAGAAACTCAAAATTCGCGCTGAGATATCGTCCAATTACTCTCAAAACACACACGAAACACAAATTAGTATAGCAGGGTGCTGCAGAACAGGGTATTAAGTCAATCGCTGATACGATTCAATGTCCGATTGATTGAAATCAATCCAATGGATGTTTAAGTGCTGCTCAAATTTGGGTTATGCTTTGTCATTAGTCGTGATTCCGATGGATGTTTAAGTAATTTCACTTTGTCATTAGTTGTGATTCCGATGGATGTTTAAGTGTTTACACTTTGTCATTCGTTGTGAATCCGATGGATGTTTAAGTGATTTCACTTTGTCATTAATTGTGAATCCGATGGATGTTTAAGTATCGCACTTTGTCATTCGTTGTGAAGATTTTAATCTCGTGAGATATCGTAAATGCTGTATTAAGTTACTAACCTAGTTTGTGTGCATGTTATTTAAATTAGGTTAAAAGCTTAATCAGTAGTCTAAACTCTGCCCGTATTAATTCTGAATTATTATCACAAGGTAGCATCACTTTGGAATTTTTAAGGTACGGATCCTACCCCACTCCTTATTGCTTCATATTCAAATTGTTATAAACCCATTAAATTCGTACACTCCTCACGTCTTTGATTATCGATTCATTTGACAGTCCGTTAAATTCCTATTCTAAACTTTGGATTTAGCTTTTATGTCATGCGATAGTTTTCTGTTAGTTGTACTCATTATCGCATGTTCCAATATATGTTAAGTTTTGTTATGAAAATATTTTTGATAAGTTATAAGAATAAGACCATTTGTACTCTGTTACCCTGAGTATCGCTTCTCGTGGAGTGTCCCACGAGCATGTTGTTGCGGCATCGACATCATGTGCTCCATCCGTGACGGAGAGATCAGTTCACGGCGTCTCTTAAGTACAAGTGTGGTACATAAGGCTATTAGGAGGCGTATGGATCGATCCTAGGATTTAAGTTAAGGAGGTGGATAACGGGTATGCCAACTCGCCATCTCATGTGATAACTATGCAGGAGTAGCTACCTGTGTATTGTCACGTTATAAGTTTGCTCATGGGTACATCCGTATGATATGATTATGAAATTACGTTTCATTCGAATAACATTTCTATAAAGCGTTACTTGTTATTTGAGCCTATTATTCCGTACTGAGCATTCGGCTCATTCCGTAAACTTTTTGTATATACAGGCCAGCAGGTTACTTTGGGCGGGGAAAAGAGAGAAGAGTAAAGCCTAGGAATAAATCGGAAGATGTTAGTAAATCAAGTCGAATGTGTTCGCTTGTATATTAACCTTAATTATAGTTGTTGTGTGGTTATATCTTTATCAAATAAATAAATGGAATTATGACTTTTGTTTATGATACTGTTATTGTGACACGTCAGCCCTTCCGGGTTGGGGTGTTACATAGGAGGAAACAAGTGAAATGTTATCGGATAATCAAAACAGAATGACAACGCATAAAAATTGTGATCAATTGTTTGTTACCAAAGGCAAACAAATGAGACGGTGATTAATCAAAGTAAGCGGGTCATATTAATGTATCGCGAAGACATGCTTTAGCCTATAAGTGGACACTCACCCCAAGAGTTCCAGGTAAGAGTGACTGGTCCGATTATGTGGATTTGTACGAACACTCTAGCCTTAGACAGAAAACTCAGAGTACAGGCATCCACTCTTCCAGATTGCACGTGTTCACACTATAAGACCCAAACTTTGACGAGATTTTGAAAATTCGAAAGGCACTAAGCCAAAAACGAATCTTCCGAAAGGGTGGGTGATTATTTTCAAAATCGCTTTGGAAACTTTGAAGGTTCAAAACCTTATAATAAATCATCCTAGAACAGATGATTAGTTTTCAAAGCAGATTTGAAATTTGTGTTCTTGTTGTGGTTGTCAACTAAGGATAAGTGACGGTATTGTTTTAAGATCTAAACGCAAGAATCTTGTGTTATGTAACACCCGTGTCACTCCAACCATCAGACAAATGCCAAACCAATGAAATATAGTATTTCATACTTGGGATTTGTAAAAATATGTGTATCGTTTACACATATCAATTCCTGTTCGATTTCAAGCTTTAAATCGCTTTCTGGAGGGTTATACGCGCTCTGATGTGTAGATATAACCAGTTTAATCCAATGAACACTCCGGAATAGTGAAATAGGCTTAACATACCTTAAATAACCTTTACATAACTTAGATATAAGTTTTGAAAGGTTTGGTGTGGTGAAATCAAAGTTTAATCGCTTACAGGGACTAAAGTTGACAAACTGCGAAAGTATGCCAATTTGAACTGTAACAGACCTTCCGGAGCATGACCATAAGTTAAACATACCACAAATATCCTTTACATAGCTCAGAAATAGGCTTTGAGGTGTTCGGTATGCTAAAATAAACTTTTGTGTCATTCAGGGACTAAAAGCGTCAAAAAGTGCACAAGTTTGCATTTTTACGCGTAACTTACGTTCTGAATACATCCGGACATCCAAAAATTTATGTGAGCATGACTACATTATATTTTAGTGTTCGCCTTAAGAAAAATCCATTCGTCGCGTCATTTGGTTCGTTTTTCGCGCTTATGCGCATTCCGTCGTAATTAAGCGAACATCGCGTTCGTACGGCCAAACGAACCGACATCCGAGATATTTTTGAACATGTTTTAAGTTCCCTATACTTTAACTTCATTTTAGAGCTTTGAAATGGGGTTAAAGGGCCTTAAACGTGTCGGAAATGGCTGAAACAAGGTGCAGGGACTGAAAATGCAATTCTGCCAAACTAGGGGTAGCGCACCGCTACCCTTATATTGTAACGGTGCGCTAGGGGTCCTGCAGAACAGATCAGACTTAACAGTCAGCATGATCCAGCTGTTTTAACCTCACCCACAAGCTCCCAATCCGCACATTAAGCTCATTTGGACCCATTTTTAGTTACCACAACAATTGGACAAGTGTACGGCCTTGATCGTTTCCCCTTTTCCAAGAAACGATCTCAACGGTGGACCGAATACTATAAATACCCCACCCCCCTTTGTTCAAAATCACTAGAAACTTGAATTGAGAAACTCTAAGTTGAAACATTAGTTTCATACCTGAGATTTTCGAATCGAGTTTAGCATTCGGGGACCCTGGGTTAGTATTCTTTCGTTCTTTTCCTTATTTTTACTGCTTTTCGAGTCCGAAAGTCAAACTTTGTTTGACTTTCAGCGTTGACCAGTAATGGTCAATGCGAAGTTCGTTTGAACTTCGCAACGTGAGTGTAATCACGTTGGTCATGGTCCCTTGGGACTATGCCCACTGATTACCACGTTGTCCAGAGTCGTAGGGTAGGCGATCTGATAAATCGCCTATACCTTCGAACTCGACCCATTTGGTCGATCATTAGGATCGGACCAAATACATTAGGTGACCATAGTAGGTAGGGAATAACCTTCCGAGGTTATACCCTATGGTCACATCGTTTAAGTAGTTGTATGATAGGTAGTTTATATGCCTTAGGTAAATTACCAGAATACCCTTTTCATGTATAATTGGTAATTAAGCATATGTAACCTAAACTTTTGCCACATAACTGATTATGTAACATGTTTAGGCATATAACACTTGTCATAGGACTAGTTAGGCGTTCCGAACGCGTTTTACGCGAACGACGCGTTAAAGTAGCATAAGCTTCCTAAACGGGTCGTAATGGGTCGATAAGACTTAGGTTAAGTTTCATTTAGCATGTAGGCTTCGTTAAACCATATCATATGAGTTCCTACACTCATTTGGTTTACAAACCCTAATGCTACCCAGTCTTCCGATTTAGGTCCGGTTAATTAACATAGTTACCTATATTAGGTGCCGTTTGATTTCCGTGATCCCTAGCATTGTTTGGTTGTTACTCAAGGACTACTGAGCATTCTCAAGTGAGTACATAGACCCCTCTTTTACTGTTTTCCAAACTGTTTTGGGGTGAAACACATGTGCCTACTTGTTACTTTCATGCTTTCCGTTTTCACATCATATACTTCCTATGTTCATTAGTACATTATAGTACATCGTTTTACATTACATTTCATACTAGGTGTGCCATTGTGTGCATTACTTAGTACATTGTTTTACATTACATCACATGCTACGTATGTCTATTGTTGCATACTTAGTACAGGTCGCATGCTACGTATGTATGTTGTTGCATACTTAGTACAGTTCACATGCTATGTATGTTCAATCGTTGCATTGTTCTTCATACTTAGTACATTTGTTATTCATCACATTCTTACAGTTTGGACGCATATTACATGATTTACATTGATCATGCATTTACTACACAAAACATAACTTTGATTTAAACCAAGTTTTACTTCAATACATTGTTGTTGTGCATTTTTACATATGGTTTAGTTGAGACATTTCACTTGCCATACATGACATTTTGACATAGACATTTGACATGGATATTTGACATAGACATTTGACATGGATATTTGACATAGACATTTTGACATGATTTACATCTTGACATGAACATTTTACATTGTTTGGTTTGGTTTGATTAAGTGATTAAGTAACGATGCGTGTGTAATATGATACAAGCATGGTGGATACGCCGCTGGTACTTCCTATATATAAGTGTTTGTATGGTATTACATGTCGTAACGTTATTTGAATCATTTCAGTTTGATACATATGACATTTTATACAAATAACATATTTCTCACAAGACATTGTTTTACAACAACTTATCTTATACAAACTCAGTTACATGGTTATTCAGTTAACCATACATTTTTTCATTATTTATACATATCATCTGATCTTATCGATTTTCAAATGATTTACAAAACAAAGCAAATAACAAGGTTCATGACTAAACATTTTCTCAAATATAAGTCATGAAACCTATTTTCACAAAACCTATGTATCTCACCGGCATTTTTATGCTGACGTACCATATTTTCACATGTGTTTTTCAGGAGCTGTTGCATAAGATGATCAAGTTACACATAGACAGACTTGGGCTTTAGTGACAATAAAAGATGCAAGACTATTTAATTATGTTGTATTTCTTTGTTTAATAATACATTGTAATACTTTTAATCAATAAAACGAAACTTCATTTGCCATGGATTTGAAACATTAATTCTGTTACAACACTCCCCGATGTTTCCGCCACGTTTTGTATGTTCTACGTGGTCGGGGTGTGACAGAAAAGATGGTATCAGAGCCAATGGTTATAGGGAATTAGGTTATTAGTAATGCTTTGACCTAGTCTATAACTTTCTTAGGACCCTAACGCGAGTTTACTTGCGTTTAGTCATAAAACAATACTGTCACCTATCCTTAGGCGACTACCACAACAAGAACATAAATTTCAAAACCGCTTTGGAAACTGATCATCTGTTCTAGGATGATTGATTACTAGGTTTTGAACCCTCTATTGTAAGGTTTTGAACTCTCTGTTATATGGTTTTGAACCCCTTTGAATTTTCAAAACCTCATCAAGGTTTTGGGTTTTAAATAATGTGAACACGTGCAAACTGGAAGGGTGAATGCCTGTATTCTGGGTTTTCTGTCTAGGCAAGCACTTCGTATACATCTCATCAGACGCGAGACCAGTTGTGCTTACCTGGGAATTCTTGGGATGAGCGTTCACTTATAGGCGAGCATGTCTTCGCGATACATTATTTTTGATCCATTTACTTTAATTTAGTCACTGTGTGTCGTTTGTTGCTTTGTAGTAACAAACAAATGACCACTACCCTTGCTTTCATCAGATTTGTTTCATCTCATTCTTTTCGTCTAATTCTTTCACTCGTTTCCTTTCATGTTTCCTCTTTTTAGAATGCCTCCTCGACGCGAAAATCAGATGGCGCCTGCCGAGCTGGCGGAAATCA
Organism: Helianthus tuberosus; assembly: GCA_030545235.1. Lineage (NCBI taxonomy): Eukaryota > Viridiplantae > Streptophyta > Magnoliopsida > Asterales > Asteraceae > Helianthus > Helianthus tuberosus. The sequence goes on along the minus strand of CM060367.1, from coordinate 18,600,433 downwards.
TCGCGCAGCAAATGGCTGCTGCCTTCCCAAATCTGTGTGCTCAAATAATACAAGCCATCAACAACAATAATGCTCTCTGCAGCTTCAAGACGTTCAACTCGGCCAAGCCATCAAAGTTTTCTGGGTCTCAAGGAGCGACAGCACTTCTGCAATGGTTCGAGAGTCTAGAGAGCACCTTCAGGCATGTACAATGTCCAAATGAGCGAAAGGTAGATTTCGCATCTAGTGTCTTTGAGAAACGAGCCTTGACATGGTGGAACGGTGTGGTGAGAGATAGGGGTGCTGAAGTGGCACTGGCCCAAACTTGGGAAGAACTTAGAGCACTGATGATGAAGGAATTCTGTCCTCGTCACGAGATCAGGGCATTGGAAAGGGAATTCGACGATCTTAAGCAAGACAGCGGCGAGCATCGAGCCTACACGGACCGTTATGAGGAGTTGAGTCTGTTATGCCCAAACATGGTCACGCCTTTGGATAAGGCAATCGAAAAGTACATTGATGGTCTCCCTGACATAGTTCAAGACATTGTTACGGGTAGTAACCCCACTACGGTTAGGCAGGCCATTGAGCTATCCGCAACGTTGACTGAATCTCAGATCAGGAAACGTAAGCTTTTCCGAAATGGTGACAAGAAACCGCTAGAGGAATCAAAGACCATGGATGAGCAGACTGGATCCCTTGAGCGGTCAAAGAAGCAAAAGGCTTCTCAGAACTTCGCCATGGTCGCTCACAATGGTCAAGCCGCCCCCAACCAACCAGCTAAACTCCGTGCTAGGAAACCATACAATGGAACTTCACCCTTGTGCAACCAATGTGGCCTACATCATCATGCTAATATGAAGTGCCGCGAATGTCAAATTTGTGGACTTAAAGGTCATGTGGCAAAAGTTTGCGTTGCAGCAGTTGCACCGAATCAAGCTAACAACAAACCTGCCCGAGCTCGCTTTCCACCGGGTTCGTGCAACAAGTGTGGTGAGATGGGACATTTCCGAAGAAATTGCCCAAAGCTTGCTAATGCTAATCCAGCACAGAGATGAGCATCTGATCGACTAGAAGACAACACTCTTTAGAAATAATCACATCTTATGTATTATTTTCTTTTGTTGTCGAGGTCCATGAAACAGTTGTTATCATTGTTAATAAATAAATCTTTTTATTTACATTGCAATGTATTTATGTGGTTGTATGCATAACAACATATCTCTTTCAATACCGACAATCAAGGAACTGTATTCCTTAAAGAACAGACTACCCCAAAATTCTTCCATTTTACAATCTCTTGCGTTTTCCACAAAGATCCTAAGTACCCGTCTCTTGCAAAGAGACGAAGTACAAGGTACAAGTTATAACTCTGTACGAATACCCCAAGTACCACTATGAATTCTTAATAGGGTACCTAAGGGTATTTCCGTATGTCCTAGATTATTGTGTACCTTAATTCGAATATTGTGTTTTCCTGAAAACGAAAATCGAATTTTTGGTAGATCATCCTATCTTCATGAATGGATTCTTGAAATGATTAAAGTGCCAAATGGAATCTACGAATTGGATTCCTGGTGTGCTTTAAGTATCCGCGTCCAAAGATAACAAATTAATAAACAAGTCAAACAACTATGTGATTATGTGCTTATGTGTTTCCTTTTATGTTTTTGTGTGATCCAAGTTTTGTCATCCAAATCCTCGAAGAATCTTCCATATCTTCGTATAAGGAATTCATAGTAGGATATCCAAAGGTACTATATTAGATCCTCAATGGGCTTCTACGTAGTAGCAAAGACCCTTGGATTATATTGTACCATTCCATAATTAGACCCCTGAGTGGTCTAAAAATCTGGTTAGGAATATCATGTGATGATATAGTTGAAAGGACTCCTTGGTGGCCTAATTTAAAAGGATCCTTTGTCGATCTATTTAAAAGGACCCTATGGTAGTCTAGTCACACTCATCACAGGTTTGATTTTCCTCCCCTTCACATTACAAACAAATTGTGCGGACTATGCAAGGAATTGCGTAATTATGGATGCATACATAATTAGGAAATTCAGTGCACAGAAACCACAGCAAATTTTGTCATGTGTCTAGAGACTATTCCGTTCATTTTTGTTTCTGAAGATGTAAAATGACTATTCCGTTCATTTTTGTTTCTGAAGATGTAAAATGACTATTCCGTTCATTTTTGTTTCTGAAGATGTAAAATGACCATTCCGTTCATTTTTGTTTCTGAAGATGTAAAATGACTATTCCGTTCATTTTTGTTTCTGAAGATGTAAAATGACTATTCCGTTCATTTTTGTTTCTGAAGATGTAAAATGACCATTCCGTTCATTTTTGTTTCTGAAGATGTAAAATGACCATTCCGTTCATTTTTGTTTCTGAAGATGTAAAATGACTATTCCGTTCATTTTTGTTTCTGAAGATGTAAAATGACTATTCCGTTCATTTTTGTTTCTGAAGATGTAAAATGACCATTCCGTTCATTTTTGTTTCTGAAGATGTAAAATGACTATTCCGTTCATTTTTGTTTCTGAAGATGTAAAATGACTATTCCGTTCATTTTTGTTTCTGAAGATGTAAAATGACCATTCCGTTCATTTTTGTTTCTGAAGATGTAAAATGACTATTCTGTTCATTTTTGTTTCTGAATAATGCCTGTTGAAAATAACTCCGTTCATTTTTCAATTCTGAAAAATGTCCGTTAAAGAGAAATAACAGGATTATGCCTTTCATATCTCTGGTGGTTATTTGACACAAAGCCACAGTTAGACTCCTACGAATTAATTTCGGGACGAAATTTCCTAAAGTAGGGGAGACTGTAACACCCGTGTCACTCCAACCATCAGACAAATGCCAAACCAATGAAATATAGTATTTCATACTTGGGATTTGTAAAAATATGTGTATCGTTTACACATATCAATTCCTGTTCGATTTCAAGCTTTAAATCGCTTTCTGGAGGGTTATACGCGCTCTGATGTGTAGATATAACCAGTTTAATCCAACGAACACTCCGGAATAGTGAAATAGGCTTAACATACCTTAAATAACCTTTACATAACTTAGATATAAGTTTTGAAAGGTTTGGTGTGGTGAAATCAAAGTTTAATCGCTTACAGGGACTAAAGTTGACAAACTGCGAAAGTATGCCAATTTGAACTGTAACAGACCTTCCGGAGCATGACCATAAGTTAAACATACCACAAATATCCTTTACATAGCTCAGAAATAGGCTTTGAGGTGTTCGGTATGCTAAAATAAACTTTTGTGTCATTCAGGGACTAAAAGCGTCAAAAAGTGCACAAGTTTGCATTTTTACGCGTAACTTACGTTCTGAATACATCCGGACATCCAAAAATTTATGTGAGCATGACTACATTATATTTTAGTGTTCGCCTTAAGAAAAATCCATTCGTCGCGTCATTTGGTTCGTTTTTCGCGCTTATGCGCATTCCGTCGTAATTAAGCGAACATCGCGTTCGTACGGCCAAACGAACCGACATCCGAGATATTTTTGAACATGTTTTAAGTTCCCTATACTTTAACTTCATTTTAGAGCTTTGAAATGGGGTTAAAGGGCCTTAAACGTGTCGGAAATGGCTGAAACAAGGTGCAGGGACTGAAAATGCAATTCTGCCAAACTAGGGGTAGCGCACCGCTACCCTTATATTGTAACGGTGCGCTAGGGGTCCTGCAGAACAGATCAGACTTAACAGTCAGCATGATCCAGCTGTTTTAACCTCACCCACAAGCTCCCAATCCGCACATTAAGCTCATTTGGACCCATTTTTAGTTACCACAACAATTGGACAAGTGTACGGCCTTGATCGTTTCCCCTTTTCCAAGAAACGATCTCAACGGTGGACCGAATACTATAAATACCCCACCCCCCTTTGTTCAAAATCACTAGAAACTTGAATTGAGAAACTCTAAGTTGAAACATTAGTTTCATACCTGAGATTTTCGAATCGAGTTTAGCATTCGGGGACCCTGGGTTAGTATTCTTTCGTTCTTTTCCTTATTTTTACTGCTTTTCGAGTCCGAAAGTCAAACTTTGTTTGACTTTCAGCGTTGACCAGTAATGGTCAATGCGAAGTTCGTTTGAACTTCGCAACGTGAGTGTAATCACGTTGGTCATGGTCCCTTGGGACTATGCCCACTGATTACCACGTTGTCCAGAGTCGTAGGGTAGGCGATCTGATAAATCGCCTATACCTTCGAACTCGACCCATTTGGTCGATCATTAGGATCGGACCAAATACATTAGGTGACCATAGTAGGTAGGGAATAACCTTCCGAGGTTATACCCTATGGTCACATCGTTTAAGTAGTTGTATGATAGGTAGTTTATATGCCTTAGGTAAATTACCAGAATACCCTTTTCATGTATAATTGGTAATTAAGCATATGTAACCTAAACTTTTGCCACATAACTGATTATGTAACATGTTTAGGCATATAACACTTGTCATAGGACTAGTTAGGCGTTCCGAACGCGTTTTACGCGAACGACGCGTTAAAGTAGCATAAGCTTCCTAAACGGGTCGTAATGGGTCGATAAGACTTAGGTTAAGTTTCATTTAGCATGTAGGCTTCGTTAAACCATATCATATGAGTTCCTACACTCATTTGGTTTACAAACCCTAATGCTACCCAGTCTTCCGATTTAGGTCCGGTTAATTAACATAGTTACCTATATTAGGTGCCGTTTGATTTCCGTGATCCCTAGCATTGTTTGGTTGTTACTCAAGGACTACTGAGCATTCTCAAGTGAGTACATAGACCCCTCTTTTACTGTTTTCCAAACTGTTTTGGGGTGAAACACATGTGCCTACTTGTTACTTTCATGCTTTCCGTTTTCACATCATATACTTCCTATGTTCATTAGTACATTATAGTACATCGTTTTACATTACATTTCATACTAGGTGTGCCATTGTGTGCATTACTTAGTACATTGTTTTACATTACATCACATGCTACGTATGTCTATTGTTGCATACTTAGTACAGGTCGCATGCTACGTATGTATGTTGTTGCATACTTAGTACAGTTCACATGCTATGTATGTTCAATCGTTGCATTGTTCTTCATACTTAGTACATTTGTTATTCATCACATTCTTACAGTTTGGACGCATATTACATGATTTACATTGATCATGCATTTACTACACAAAACATAACTTTGATTTAAACCAAGTTTTACTTCAATACATTGTTGTTGTGCATTTTTACATATGGTTTAGTTGAGACATTTCACTTGCCATACATGACATTTTGACATAGACATTTGACATGGATATTTGACATAGACATTTGACATGGATATTTGACATAGACATTTTGACATGATTTACATCTTGACATGAACATTTTACATTGTTTGGTTTGGTTTGATTAAGTGATTAAGTAACGATGCGTGTGTAATATGATACAAGCATGGTGGATACGCCGCTGGTACTTCCTATATATAAGTGTTTGTATGGTATTACATGTCGTAACGTTATTTGAATCATTTCAGTTTGATACATATGACATTTTATACAAATAACATATTTCTCACAAGACATTGTTTTACAACAACTTATCTTATACAAACTCAGTTACATGGTTATTCAGTTAACCATACATTTTTTCATTATTTATACATATCATCTGATCTTATCGATTTTCAAATGATTTACAAAACAAAGCAAATAACAAGGTTCATGACTAAACATTTTCTCAAATATAAGTCATGAAACCTATTTTCACAAAACCTATGTATCTCACCGGCATTTTTATGCTGACGTACCATATTTTCACATGTGTTTTTCAGGAGCTGTTGCATAAGATGATCAAGTTACACATAGACAGACTTGGGCTTTAGTGACAATAAAAGATGCAAGACTATTTAATTATGTTGTATTTCTTTGTTTAATAATACATTGTAATACTTTTAATCAATAAAACGAAACTTCATTTGCCATGGATTTGAAACATTAATTCTGTTACAACACTCCCCGATGTTTCCGCCACGTTTTGTATGTTCTACGTGGTCGGGGTGTGACATGTTAGGCCTAGGAAGGTTATATACTAGGTCAAAGCATTACTAATAACCTAATTCCATATAACCATGAGCTCTGATACCAACTCTTCTGTCACACCCCGACCGCGTAAAACAACAACCGCGGCGGAAACGTCGGGGAGTGTCGTAACAGAATCATTGTTTCATAACACATGGAAATTGAAGTTTTGTTTTATTGAATTAAAAGAGGTTACAATGTCCTAAAAACAAAGAAACATAACATAATTAACTAGTCCTGCATCTTTTATTGTCACTAAGGCCCAAGTCCGCCTAAGTGTATCTTGATTAATCCTATGCATCAGCTCCTGAAAACACATGTGAAAATAGGTACGTCAGCATAAAAATGCCTGTGAGATACATAGGTTTTAATAAAATAGGATTCATGACTTGTAAGTTTAAAGAAAATGTTTAACAAAAGTAGTCATGAACCTTAAAATATTTTCTTTTAGAAATCATACGAAAATCGATAAGAAAACAAATGATATAAAAGAATAAGGCATAGATAAGTAAATAACCAAGTAAAAATGAGTTTGTATAAAAATATGTTGTTTGTAAAACAATGTTTTGTAAAGATATGTTAATTGTGTAAAATGTAATATGTCAAAATTGAAATGGTTTAAATAACGCTACGATATGTAATATCATAAAAGCACTTATATATAGGAAGTACCAGCGGCGTATCCACCATGCTTTTATCATATTACACACGCCTCGTTATTTAAATCCCTTACTCAAACAAACCACCAATGTAAAAATGTTCATGTATAACCAAATGTAATGTATAGTGAATAAAAGCATTTACTAAATAAAAGAATTTACTCAACTCTATAAGAAAGAAATGTACAAAACAATGTATTTGATAAATCATAATTTAAATCAAAAGTTATGTTTTGTAAAATTAATGCTTTATTGATACAAACATCTACGCGGTAATGTTCTAACGTCTACATTCAAGCCTTGCGACTGTGGTGACAAACCCCCCTAACAAGTTAAAGGTTCATCTAAATTCTAAATATCAAATTCGGTCATTCCTTCTACCCAAACAAACCTAGGATTTCAGGAATGGGAGTTGTCAATTCCTATGGTACCACTACCTACTAACGAAAGGCAAGATCGGTGTTAATGAATGTATTTATGACCCGTTAAACAAACCAAATGTCATACCAAATGTAAGCATGTTATATGAAAATAATGTACTTAAATGTGCTAAATGAACATACAAAGTAGAGATGTAAAACAATGTGTCCATATGCTGGGTGAGCATATGCAACAAAAAGTAATATATGAAATAAATGTGCTAGCATGCTAAGTGAACATACATAGCAAAACATAATGGAAATCATGTACTATTTGTGTACTAATGAACATAGTAAGTATATGTTATGAAAGCATGAAAAGCACGAAAGTAACAAGTAGGAACATGTGTTTCACCCCAAAATGTTTGAAAACAGTAAAAGAGGGGAACTATGTACTCACCTGAGAATGCTTAGAAGTCTTGAATAACAACCAAGCAAAGCTAGAGGGATCACGGAAATCAAACGGCACCTAATATAGGTAACTATGTTAATAAACCGGACCTAAATCGGGAGATCGGATAGGATGAGTTTTCGTAAACAAAACAAGTATTGGAACTCATATGATATGGTTTAACAAAGCCTACATACTAAATCGAAACCTAACCTAAGTGCTTACGACCCATTACGACCCGTTTAGGTAGCTTACGCTACTTTAACGCGTCGTTCGCATAAAACGCGTTCGGACCGCCTAACTAGTCCTATGACAAGTATTATATGCCTTAATATGTCTAATAATGTTACCTAATCAGTTTAGATGTAAAAATTTAAGTTACATATGCTTAAAATGAATTTATGCGTGAAAAGGGCATTTTGGTCATTTTCCTAAGGCATATAAATTACCTATCATACAACTAACTAAACGAAGTGACCATAAGGTATAACATCGGAAGGTTATTCCCTATGCAACTATGGTCACAAAATGTGTTTGGTCGGATCCTAATGATCGACCAAACGGGTCGGGTTTGAAAGTCTAAGCGGTTGTTTAGACCGCTTATCTTACGACCCTATATAAGCACTAAACTAAAAGTGACGAGTTAAACATGTTAAAACATGTTTAACGAAGTTAGAAAATAAGTTTGATATCAAAACAAAGGGTTTTGATACCCAAGAATAGTTTGGTTGCAAAATACGCATAAACGCGTATTTTGACCGAAACTATGACTCGTCACTATGCCTAAATAACGTGGTAATCAGTAGGTATAGTCACAAAGGACTATGACCATCGTGATTACGCTCACGTTGAGAAGTTCAACCAAACTTCGTGTTCACCATGGACTGGTCAAAGCAGAAAGTGAAACACAGTTTGACTTTCGTTCTTAAAAACGCATAAAAGCATGAAAGAAACTTACAAAAGGTCCAAGCAATGAAGAACTTGATCTAAAATACCCAGGTATGTAGCAAAGGCTTCAACTTAGAGTATAAATTCAGATCAATGTGAGAATGAAAGGAAAATCAAGGTGGGTATTTATAGATTTCGGACCACCGTTAGGATCGTTCCTCGATAAATGAGCTTCAATATTGGCTCTCCATGTGTACCCACTAATTTGGAATACTATGGGTGTCCAAAACCAGCTCATGGTATTGAGAATTTTGCATAAATAACCCCTAAAATTCGATCTAGTTGCTGAATCAAAGAATCTGCCCAGATCAGTCTTTGGCACCCCGCGAGAGGCCTGTCGCGCCCCGCCAGAGACCAAAATGGCAGAATGTCAGAAATGGTCCCTGCATGCAATAAACTCAGTTTTTGACACGTTTAAGCCCCGTTAACCCCATTTCAAGTCTCCATAATGAAGTTAAAGCATAGGGAACATGAAATATGCTTAAAATATCTCGGATGCCGGTTTGTTTGGTCGTACGATCACGTTATTCGGTTAATTACGATGAAACACGAACGGACGTGAAAAACGATCCAAATTACACGACGAATGGAATTTGAGCCTTCCAATCACTAAAATAAAATATTTTAATGATTAAATAAATTTTTGGATGTCCGGATATATTCAGAACGTATGATATGCGCGAAAATGCAAACTTATGCACTTTTTGACGCTTTTAGTCCCTGTTTGACCGCAAAGTTTATTTTTGCACTTCGAACCCCTCAAAGCCTATTTCTAAGCAATGTAAAGGATATTTATGGTATGTTTAACTTATGGTCAAGTTATGAAATGTTCGATACCATACGAATCAGCAGACTTTTGCATTTTGACGCAAATAGTCCCTGCGATCGAATGAACTTGATTTCGACACACCAAATCTTCTAAAACTTATATCTAAGTTATGTAAAGGTTATCTAAGGTATGTTAAGCCTATGTAACTGTTCCGGAGTGTTTGTCGAGTTAAACTGATTACGTTTACGCATCAGTTCGCGTATAACTTTCCAGAAAGCGATTTAGAGCTCGAAATCGAACGAGAATTGATATGGGCAAATGATGCACACATTTATACAAATCCCAAGATTAAAACACAAAATTTCATTGGATTTGTACTTGTATGATGGCCGTTGAGGCACAGATGTCACACATTAAGGAATAGCTCAAGTTTGATTTTGAAGCCATTGAAAATAGTTGTGAAAAACGTTTTTGAAAATAAAAAGACAAGTAATGATTTTAACTAAGCTTTTTGGTCAAAAATTACCGAAGCAATTAAGTGATCAAATTAGTTTGTGAGGTAGTGTGCTAATGGTGTTTGCAAAAAATATATTGAGTTGATTGCTTTTTAAAGACAGTTTCAGGATATAGCTCGAGGATATCAGACTATATCAATAATCAAACAATGAGAAAAAATGTAAAGGTTGACACGAGATGTACGAGGAAAGCCCTTGATCAATATAGATCTCCGGCATAAAACCTCTAGAGCCTACAATCGTCGGCTGCCTTGTTCTTCTTATTGCTTGAAAATTCAAGATACAGTGCAGGATAATGCTCAGATCGCTACTAAGTGGTACAATGATTTTAAGTGATGAGTGTTAGTGCGTGATTGCTGCTAGAAAAGAGAGTGAATGAGTAGGTGAACTCGAAAGTGTGTGTTTCCTATGATCAGGCCATCCATATTTATAGTTACAAGAACCAACAAACTATCCTATTATTCCGGGATACTGAGAATATTCCCCTATTATTCTGGGATACTGAGAATATTCCCTTCTGAACGTTGGGGGGCTGTTTCAACTTGTTTTCCACGTGCATATTAACTATAAATCCGGGTCTTCAGCTCACATAACCGTTACAACATTAATTGCATTAATTAGCATCCGAAATTCTCGTAGAATATGCCTTTCTTCAATGCTGACCGTTACAAGAGCTATTCTTCCGCCATCAACGTCCTTATCCTAACCAATTTGAGCCAGTCTTCAGGGTGACTTGGTCCTCGTGAACGTTAGTCCCTTGTAACCAACGTTTACAAGCAAATTGTTAGTAATAGTTAGGATACTGCCTCAGGATGTTACCAATATCCTGGTCCTGTATCCTGATCATAAACAGCTAACATAAAATCAAGATATAGTGTCAGGATATGGGCTCAGAATTTCACCCATAACAGTTATGATCATACCAAAACCCTACATGTTATTGATTTCATCTTGTTAAAGATTTTGATATAAATCTCATATGTTTTTATTAAGAATAATATGAGAAGATTGTTGGTGATTTTTATAAGAAAAAGATATGTTTTATTAAACATTGCTAAGTATATATTTCAAAGGAAATATGGCCATTTTTCTTAAAAATCATGTATTATAAAAACTATCATTGTTGACAAAATCTTTATTAGAGTAAAAAGATTTTAAAGAATAGTTTTTATAAAAGCAAAATTTGATATAAATATATATTTTTTAGAAAATATATATTTAGTTATCTTAACAACTTATGTGCTATGTGTTATTTGTTTGTATTAGTTATATGTATGAAAACTAGTAACTTAAATACAATGGTAAAAATAAACACAAGACACATTACAACTAAAGTCTTACAAGACTACACCTATAAAGACACCTTAAAAACAACTTACGGATGATCCGAGCCTTTGTACACAACTTATGGACAAATCGGACTTACGGACAAATATACGGACTATATATGTACTACGGACTATATTACACAATATATCGACGACTTGGTAAACTACGTTTTCTAAACCGAATAAGTAACCATATATTTTCTACAATATACAAAATATATTACTTATGGTTTATAATAAAAAGGTATTGTTTTTGAAATATATAAACATACATATATATTTCTTACCATCTAAAATATATTGTTTTAGTAAAAGACTAAAATTATATTTTTAGAACTAGTCTTAAAAATATATTATTTTTAAGATATTTTCTATACCTTTTACCAAGTATAACACATATATTTTTATGAAATATATCTTAGAATATATAGGTATATGTATTCTAAGAATACAAGATCACAAACACACGGACATACGTATTCCTATAGGTGCAACGATATGCACATTTACATCACCTAACACTTGGTGAAAACACATTTATACAACTACGATACAACTCACGAGATATAAGAATATATGTATTTGGCGAAATATATATCCACTAAACAGTTATCAGTTAATACATCTAAAACACAGTTCAACTAATAACAAAGTCATACAAGTCTTAAGACATATTCAAGATAAAAGACTTGTACTCAAGTCATTACAAAGACCGAAGTGTCTAACAAATATAGAACGCTTGTAGGTCGTGACACTATTCAGGACGACCGCACGTGAGATCACAGTTATCTACAATTCACGGATGCAATTCTGTGAGTTCATGTCCCCTATTCATTTTAAGTGCTTTACAACTTTACAACTATCGGGGAAAATACATGTTCATAGTATGATAAGTCATGGAATGGAACACCTTAGATCATGTGTGAATAGGGTTATACAGCTAAGCACCATTAATCCAGTTTGGACCTAGGTACAAGGGGTTAGATCTAATGGGTTTTGGCGAGACCCACTCTTGATCGTGGACCCATACAGAAGAGTTTGTTTGTGTCCCAGTCGATGGTAGTCGACACAAAATCGTCTAGGTTTGGATTGCTTCCTAATTCATCACACATATTAATGTCCTCGCGAAACATTAATGATCAACGATTTCATTGACGCTTTACATACTACATCTTTACATACAGATACATTTTATACAACTCACATTTTACAGATACATTTTATACAACTCACATTTTACAGATACATTTTATACAACTCACATTTTACAAGATACATCTTATACAACTCACATTTTACAAGATACATCTTATACAACTAAACTGCATGAACTCGCCAACTTTTGTTGATGTTTTCAAACTCACATGTATTTCAGGGAATTAGTGGACCATGCAGACATTTCAGTCAAGGAAAGCAAGTATCAAGACTCCATGCCACCATTTGAAGGGTTTGCCCGTTATATACCGCCTCTTTGCGGTGATATAGTGGTCAAAGCCTTGACATTTTAAGACTTACATTTTGATGTATAAAACAATGATAACTTATTTTCATTTGATGGTTTGTAACCAATACATTTAACTTATGTTGCGTTCTTTTGAAACGATTATGACAATGGCATTGCAGCTTGTTTTTATTCATTTAGTATATTCACTTATATTGTTATGCAATGAGAACCGATCAGATCACACCTCGCGCTTCCGCTACGAGCGGGTGTGACAGGTTGGTATCAGAGCATCGATTGTAGTGAACCAGTATTCTTTCTCGAGTCTAGTCTACACTCACTAGGGACCTCTCACGAAAAAAATTTATACAAGAACAAGAGGTTTTCATTGCATAAACATTTTTCAAGTTCCACTACAACAAAAATTCACTTCACATAAATCAAGCGAGGACATTTCCATGGGTGAAGTGTATGAGAAATAGACACATTACATTAACAGACTATGTGCCTACAATACACTACATTATCAGTTTACGCATTATAAACAGTTTACAAGTTCAACTTATACAAGATAGAAATCCTTGATTGATAGGATTTTACAGGATTATATATATATATATATATATATATATATAAGTTATTCATATATGTGTTGTATGGAATATTTGGCAAGAACAAAATTCCTTCGACTTCGAATTCCATTGTCATCCTTGACACGCATAACATGGTTAAGACACGACATCTTTTACACAAGACATAATACTCTATTTCAAAACATAACATATTTTATACAATACCTCTTCCCAGAGAATATCGACCTCACGTCTATTGCGGAGCTTATGGCGAATGTGGTTCCTTAGTGAGACCATAAAGCATTGATGTGACACCCTGACCGGAGGCGGAAACGTCGAGGGCATCACGAAACTTTGGTAGAATGCATATAAGCACATGATGATTAATTTAAAGTTGAAATATAATTAAGTTTGGTTAATAGGATTGCATTCACATCCAAACTAGTACAAATAAATACAACACATTGTTCACAAAAGTTCTTTTGTTTTTATTTTAAGCTAAGGCACTTGTCTTGAGCAATCCTATGTGGTCCTTGCAAAAGCTAAATTCCAACATTTTCACCTGAAACATATGTTAAAAACAATTTGGGTCAACAAACGGTTGAGTGAATTCATAGGTTTTGGTTAGTTTGGTAATAAATAAATAATGTGATAATGAAAGGAAATGTTTAACAATATGGCATTTGATATATCTTAGCAAAATGAGTAATACAAGTACGCTTGGTAGAACATTCAAACCTTGTAGACGTAAACACGGATCTATCATCCAAACTTCCGAATTTGCAAAAATGGGAACAACAACAACAACAAGTGATCTGGAAGTTAGGATGGGGCGTCACACCTATAGCGCTATAATATTACCGCTGGGCTTGTACGGAGTTAATGAATGTAGGTGTTAAGCAACAAGTATCAAGAAATTGCAAGAAACAATCAAGATAGCCACAAAATGCAAATTTGTTTGTATCACATTATTTCATATGTTTCATCCCAAAAATATTGTAAAAAGAAAATGGGAACTATGAACTCACCTTGTTTGCGAATAATTTCCAAACAAGTAAAGGTAAGAGTTTTGCGGGAACAAGATTTCCACGTCACTCTAATTGAACATGCACAAGACAACATGGAACACGACATCAACAAATGGGTAAATTTTGCAACTGTATAAACGGGAAACTATGTATATCGTGTTTGTACGGTTTGACTAGGGTGGTAACTATGGGTTTAAACAATCCTAATCGGTGAAGACAAGGGAGCATGGTTATAATTTAAAGGGATTATTTAAGAAAAATATATTTTATACAAATAATTAAGTTATACAAATAATGGATATAGAAATAACATTTGTATAATTAAAACAAACAAATATATATATATATTTAACTCAAAATTTGTATATATATATATATGATTAACTTACAAAAATTTAAATGAACAATTTATATATAATGAGAGTTACAAAAATATAGTCCAAATGTTAGATTTAATTTATAAAAATCATAAATTAATTTTAGTGCTCTAAAAATATATATATATTTTCAAGATAACATGATAATTATACAATTAATTATCTAAATAATTAATTTAAGCCGAGATAATTAAAATAACATTTTTAATTATTGAACATATATATATATCTGATTTAACTTAGTTTTCATGGCAAAATATATATGTATTTTTTTTGTAAACAATTATATATAGTTTCAAAATGAAATAACATGATAATTATCTAATAATTGTCTAAATAATTGGTTTAAATCAACATATTTAAAAATAACCTTTTTAATTATGAACATGAAATATTACTGATTTACAGTAATTATTAGGGCCTTTGAATAATTTTATATAAATAAGATGGAATCAAAAAGGTTAAATAACAATAAATAAGTTTATAAAGTCAAAATAATATGTAAATAGATAAATCAGTTACTGATTTGTTATAAACTCAGAAAAATATATATAATGTCACAAAAATATTTTTGGAATAAAATTATATAGCTACATAATTTAAATCAATTAAGTTTAACTATATAAATAAGTGATTTAACTGATTTAAATCATATAAAATCTGAATTTATACAAAAGAACTGTGAAAGTATTATTTTCAGAAAGATCAGTAATTAAAATATTTATACTGAAATTTTTAGATTTTATATGAATTTTTAAAGAATAAAACTGTTTTTAATAAAAAAAATAAATAAAAAAGTCAGCCATCTTCCCCAAATAAGGTCAACAGGAAAGTCAACTATCGCGATTCTTGATCAAAACAGGTTTATATTCAAATAAATTCTAGGGACACATTGTATAAGCATAAACAAACTGATTGAACGATTAAAAACGAACCGGTAAAGGTTGGAATGACGAATCGATTAGATTCCGGCGAGTGAAGTCCGACGATAGTTGTGTTGGTGCACTACATCTGTCGACTTCGTCTTGGATCGAGTCTTAGATTGCATTGTATAGATTAGGGCACGTTTTACGAGAAAATATGAGAATGTATGTGTCTTAGGTGCTGATTTCGCTCATAGGGTCTTAGACAGGTGATTTCGCTTATGTGGTCAAGTTGGGATTTCGCTCTTGTGGCCCTGTGTCTCTTGGAGCGAAATCTGGAACCCATATATAGGTGTCCATGAGCGAAATCACATAATCAGTTGTGCAATTCCATACCGAAGTGCTGCCTGTGTGAAGACTGAGTTGTAATTGTTTTCCGATCAATACAATCTGTAGTTAATAGTGAAATCAAGCTAAACAAAGACTGAATCAATGAATTCCGCCTCTGATTCAGTCTGAGTACTCTTTTGATCGACTCGTTAGGTCAAAACACGATCCTACAAGTTGCAGGTTTGTTTTCCAAATAATTACGAAGTGTTGGTGAATTGTGAGATGTGCAGGATGTTCGAAGGAGTTCAGGGAATCTATATAGCATTTTAATTCGACCAGGAATCGACACAAACCAGTGGGATTAAACTCGCTTTCAGTTTAAATAAAATTTCTCCGATTCCGACGATGTCAGGCACGGGTAAGATCGAATAAAACGCGTGGGAGGGTTGGTTTCGATGTAAAGATTCCGCGTGCAGCAACATTGGGTAGGGAAACCACTAAACACGTGGTTTGGGTATAAGTCCGGCAACACAGCGGGGTTTGCAGGTTTGAATATATATTATTTAAATATTAATGTATATATAAATATAATATAAGTCCAAGATATAACCGGATGAGGGCTTAGCCCGACCGGTCACGACATCGTTTGTTGAATGAGGCGCCGTGAGTTCGATCCCCCCTTGTGACCGGTTCAAAACCCATTTTTTTGTTTTAATGTTTTAAAATTTACACTTTAGTCCCTGTGTTTTTGAAAAAGACATAAACAGTCCCTGAAATAGTTTAGTTAAATAAGTTAACTAGGTTATGTTTTTAAATAGGAATCCTTATAACAAAGTTAACCCGGTTAGTCTTTTTAGTTAAAAACAGTTTCAAAAATGACCATTTTGGTCCCCGGAGTACGAGTTTCATAAAATGACCAAATGGTCCCTTGACTTTTATTTCAAAAATATATACATTTATTTTATTTATAAAATAAGTTTCAAAAATCTCATAAAGGACCCTAAACTTATAGTTTTCAAAAATTGCGCTTTTAACCCTTGTATTTCTAAGGTTTCAAAGAATGACAAATAGGTCCTTCAAATTTGTAGTTTCACGACAAGTCATAATAGGCCTTTATAGTTTATGTAGCCTCGTTTAATAGTATAAAACTCAACAAATTTGCAATTGTTTCATGTGTTTGCATTTATATAAGCATGTATGAGCACAAAGCAAGTATATTCAAATAAGTTTCATTTCAATTACGGTATTTGTTACAATGTAGGTCAAACAAATACAAGTGTGAAAATCAGGGTGGTTACAGTCTCCCCTACTTTAGAAAATTTTGTCCCGAAATTTATTCAAAAGAGACCGTAGAATGTAATTGTAATGATTAGAAAGATAATAAAGTCATTGTTTGGTGCTGATAATTTTGAGGAATTTACGAGGATCATTGTATAAAAATTGTTTTGCATGGCTTTATGTTATGCTAGATTTGTAATGTAAATATTATGCAAACAAATGTGTGTACAAATAAGCAAATAATGGATAATCACATAACCACATAATATTGTTATCTGCCACCTTACTTAACAAGGCTTACTATGATTCTCATGCGTCGAACCTCGTAATTAAGTGTGCACCCAAAATTACGCGTTTCGTCGCATGGTCCATATAGCACTTCTAGTTAAGTGAGGAAAACAAATAAGATTGAGGTATTGTTTAAATCAAACAAGCATCAATATAACACAAGATCAACTGAATCAAAACGTATTTCACATTAGCAATGATAGCATTGTTTGTTTGACAGTTTATTGAACAAATTTACATTTGAAATAAGTCATGTAATAGATCAAATTCAGGATTATAAGGTGGTGGAGGTGGTAGAGGCAGTTGCATATGATCAGTTAATTGTCTCAGCATGCTTTCCAACCATTGATTTCTTTCTTTCAACCATTTTATTTGTTGAGACAAATTTCGAACTTGATTGTTTAACCTAGTCACTTCGACTCCCATTGAATCTGGAGGTAGATGCATTTGAGGCATCGTACTTGGGCTGGCTATATCAGTTGGTGGCAGTTGTTCTACTTCGTTCAACAGTGTCTGGAAAGACTGTGGAAGTAATGGTGATTGCAAAAATGATTCCGATACTAATTGATCTTGGATCATCATGCTTTCATCAAACAAAGCTTCTTGCGTCATTGGATCCTCCTCGAAAACTATCGGTAAGAAGTTTGGTGTTGATGGTTGGGATAAGTTAGTTGTAATATGTTCTTGTATGTATGGCAGCGGTGGTTGCATATCAAATCGATAAAAAGACGATTGAGGAAACTGCAATAATGATTGTTGTAAATTTTGTGGGAAGGTATTCTCTAAGATAACTGGAGCTCCCTTCGACTGTGATGGTTGAGTTAGTGTATCAATATGAACAGAGGTTAGCCTAATGGTGTGTAAATTTACAATCCCTGATGCCTTTGGTGGAGATAATCCTTGGATAATCTGATCACTTAAGACACCTAATGATTTTGCTATTTTTGTAATGTAAGACCCTCCCATGAGACTTCTCAGAGGATGTGATTGTTGACTAGAAAAATATACAGCAAGCTCGTGGGCAATATTACAAGGGACTTGCTCAAAAATACTATACAGATAGAAAAGTTCGATTGTTCTAACCCTTTGTTGATTATGCTTGCGCCCCGTGATAGTGTTGGCTAAAACACGGTGCATATATTGATAACAAGGGTCTGTGAAGTTCATAGAATTATTGTGGCCACACCATTCTTTTAATGAATAGCATTGCCAATAATCTACCATATTCGCGGAGGAATAAGAGGTTGATGCCTCCGTAAAAATGGGTTGTTTAACTTCTTCATCTGTATATATGCCCAGATGAACTGCGAATTCTGTTAATGACATAGTATATATGAGGTTGCCCACAAAGTTGAAAATGAATGGATTCATTGGTAAGATTTTTATTATATTTGTAATAGAAAGTGGACAAGAACTCATACACCAGTTCATCGTATGATGGCTCTAGGATGTCGAAGAAACGGCGCAAGGGCGTATTAGGTAGTAGTAATCTTGCCAGTAAACCACTGGAATCAATCGTTCCTATTCGCTGCCAATCAATACCGCTAATAGTAAGAACTTCATGATGCTTGAGTTTTTGATACCTCTCTCGATTGTGTAAATTAGTAAACTGAAGGAAGGGATGAATTTTTGCTGCATTTGAAGATTCAGCATATGCTGCTGGGAGATTTGTCATTGGGATATGGGGTTCTGTTGAACTAAGAAAAGTTTGGGTATGTGTTGAGTTATGTCAGAAGTTGTAGTTCTTGTGTAGATTAGCTCGAGTAGTGAGTTTCTTATACAGATAGGGAAATTCCGGATTACACCATATGATCGGTTAGGGCTTCCATGCTACGTTCTAAAACAGTTTACTGCAGCTAGTTTGAAAATTTGAATCTGAAATGTATGGTCTCGAGAAAATTTTGAAACTCGAAAAGGGGAATCGTATCGTATAAAATTGATAATAGTACAACGTAGGTCGATTAAAACTTGGATTGTTCTGAAATGGAGAAAAGAAGAAAAAAAATCCTTTCGAATTAGGGTAACATGCCTTGAGCCTATAGGTATTCTGTACACTCATCGGTAGTTCCCAGGTAGGCAAACGTGTGTCTCGTCGTGGAGGCATTTTCTGAAAGAAAGATTATAGTGATTTCATAATGGGGTAAAGTAGT
Organism: Helianthus tuberosus; assembly: GCA_030545235.1. Classification (NCBI taxonomy): domain Eukaryota; kingdom Viridiplantae; phylum Streptophyta; class Magnoliopsida; order Asterales; family Asteraceae; genus Helianthus; species Helianthus tuberosus. Next base: position 18,581,016 of record CM060367.1, on the reverse strand, counting down.
TTCATAAAATCAATGAGGATAAGAGAAAACGCGTAACAAGATGGATATCATTTATTCCACGAATAAACGACATCAATGACAAGTCAAAGTAGTTGGGTTCTTATAACTTAGTGAAGTCATGCTTTAGCCTATAAGTGGACACTCATCCAGAGAATTCCCAGGTAAGCACAACTGGTTCCTCGAGTTGGAATTTATACGAAGTGCTTGCCTAGACAGAAAACCCCAAATACAGGCATCCACCCTTCCAGATTGCACAAGTTCGTTATTAGAGCCCAAGACTTTGATGAGAATTTAAAATCAGAAGAGGTTTTGAAAAATAATCACCTAAGGATAGGTGATGAGCATTTGTAAAATCTAAAGATGAGATATGTGGTGACGAGGCATTGGTTACAAGAGATAAGAATAGGGATGAAGACAAGGGCAAAGATAACGGAAGAGTTACTAATGGAAAGTGTCCTAGGTAAGTTATAGTCTAGGTCAAAAGTAATTTCTAATAACCTAAATCCCTATAACCATGGCTCTGATACCAACCTGTGACACCCTGACCGAAGGCGGAAACGTCGAGGGCATCACGAAACTTTGGTAGAATGCATATAAGCACATGATGATTAATTTAAAGTTGAAATATAATTAAGTTTGGTTAATAGGATTGCATTCACATCCAAACTAGTACAAACAAATACAACACATTGTTCACAAAAGTTCTTTTGTTTTTATTTTAAGCTAAGGCACTTGTCTTGAGCAATCCTATGTGGTCCTTGCAAAAGCTAAATTCCAACATTTTCACCTGAAACATATGTTAAAAACAATTTGGGTCAATAAACGGTTGAGTGAATTCATAGGTTTTGGTTAGTTTGGTAATAAATAAATAATGTGATAATGAAAGGAAATGTTTAACAATATGGCATTTGATATATCTTAGCAAAATGAGTAATACAAGTATGCTTAGTGGAACATTCAAACCTTGTAGACGTAAACACGGATCTATCATCCAAACTTCCGAATTTGCAAAAATGTGAACAACAACAACAACAACAAGTGATCTGGAAGTTAGGATGGGGCGTCACACCTATAGTGCTATAATATTACCGCTGGGCTTGTACGGAGTTAATGAATGTAGGTGTTAAGCAACAAGTATCAAGAAATTGCAAGAAACAATCAAGATAGCCACAAAATGCAAATTTGTTTGTATCACATTATTTCATATGTTTCATCCCAAAAATATTGTAAAAAGAAAATGGGAACTATGAACTCACCTTGTTTGCGAATAATTTCCAAACAGGTAAAGGTAAGAGTTTTGCGGGAACAAGATTTCCACGTCACTCTAATTGAACATGCACAAGACAACATGGAACACGGCATCAACAAATGGGTAAAATGTGCAACTGTATAAACGGGAAACTATGTCTATCGTGTTTGTACGGATTGACTAGGGTGGTAATGTTGGTGCACACATCTGTCGTCTTCGTCTTATATCGAGTCTTGGTTGCGTTACGGATCTGATCAAGACATGATGTCATCTTATTTATTGATGACATCATATATATTGCATCATCATTACATCATGCTCACATAAAGACAAAGAAGTTAGAAAGAAACAGAATATGTTTGAGATTGTAACCGTTTGAATTTGACATGTACGTTTGAAGTCAAGGCATGACCGTTTGAAATGTCATGACCGTTTGAAGTGTGGTGTGTCACCTTCAAACGGTCAGGGGTCTCTCCCTATAAATAGGCTTCAAACTGTCATCATTTGTAATTTTCTGATTTCCGACGCCGAGGTGCTGTCGAGGTGTCTCTGTACTGTAAAGTGTTCAAGATCAATAAACAAGACATTTATTAGTGAATACAAGCTAAACGAAGACCGAATCAATGAATTCCGCCTCTGATTCAGTCTGAGCACTCTTCTGATCGACTCATTAGGTCGTTTCACGATCCTACAAGTGGTATCAGAGCTCAGGAGGAAGAGTTCTTACCGTTTAGCTCGTTTTCGCTAGCAAATTCTGATTTTCTACACCTTCTTTCATAAAATTGATATTTTTCACGGATAAAATCGGCTAAAACTTTCACAATATGTGCGTAATTGTATTTTAACAAACCCTTGAGAGTTTCAGCTCAAAATTTGAAGAAAAAATGGTAAAAATGGACTGAAAATTGCTGACCGTTTGAACGAGACTTGGCTGTCAGTTTGAAACTGGACATGACCGTTTGAATCTGACCCTGACCGTTTGAAAATACATACCTGTCCGTTTGAAAATTGACTTAACCGTTTGAAGCAAGCACCTGTCCGTTTGAAAATTGACCTTGTCAGTTTGAAAGGTGACCTGACCGTTTGAAACATGATCACCGTTTGAAAAGTTATCACGTGAAAGTTGTTCAGGTCATTCAAAATCGTGTCAGTTTGCATATGTTGTGTCAGTACATTAATTAAGAAATTGTATGTGGTATTGAAATTGTCGGCCACATTCACGTAAAGATCCAACAGAATTTATTGAATTGATAATAGTTTGGCGGTTCAATTAAATCCCATTTGAATATATCACATGGTCATGTGACTCTTGGTACATTATTCAAGAGTTTTTGTCAGTTGTACATGTGATGTTGTTGGCACAAGTTACAATTCATCGATCTTATCAATTCATGTGAAACTGGTTGTATATTGTATTGATGTTGTCGGCAACATTTAGTTGATATCATGGGTTTGCATGTGAAGTGTTGTTTTCGGTTTAATGAGTTTCTAGGCCCAATCAGTTTGTTGAGATAATATTGTTGTTAGCTAGAGTTGTTTTTGAAAGTCGAAAAAAAAAATCACGGCCCAATCATATTTCGGTTTAATGAGTTTCTAGGCCCAGTCAGTTTGTTGAGATAATATTGTTGTTAGCTAGAGTTGTTTTTGAAAGTTGAAAAAAAAATGTTTGATGAACAAGAAAATTATTATTTCGAAAGATTCAACGATTGGCATAGAGGATATATAGATGATAGTTATAGCAATGTGAAGAAGGTTGGTTGGGAGAAAAGATTTAAATACTTTGTGTGTTTGAAAAATGAAAAGTTGGATGATCTAGCAAACCGATATACAGTCTTAATTGAACATTTGAAAGAACATGAGATAAGACTGTCAGATACTGAAAAAATATCAAAGTTTGCTGATGCATTACCTATCGAATGGGATGATTGTTTGAAAAACCTAAAGAAAGATTCTAGTTTTTCAAAGCTGTATCTAAAAGGGTTCATCAACAAACTTAAAGATTTTGAGTATGAAAGTGACAATAAAAAGAAAGAATTGATAAATGAAACAAAAAATATTTTGATGAAAATGGATTTAGATGTGATTCTTGAAATGAAAAGAAGAGTTAATGTATGTCTTGCTGCAAAAAGTAATCTGATATACGATATGAAGAGGGGTTGTTATATTGATGAGAATATGAATCCTCTTGATTTCGTTAAAATTTTTTGTGCAGGAACATACAAGATAGAGAAAAAGGAAATCTCAAAGACTGAAGAATTTGTGAAGAATGAATCTTCAAGATCTGCATCAGTGTGCTCTAAATGTGATAAACTTGAAGCTGACAATGGCAAACTCTTGAAAGATGCGGAAAGTTTGACATTGGAAGTCAAAAAGTTGAAGGATGAGAAGCAAGCTGATGTTAAACAGATTCTTATTTTGCAGGAAATTTGTGAGAAGCAAAAATCTGAAAATGTTAAACTGTTAAATGACTTGAACAGTTTGACATCAGAAAACAAGAAGTTGAAAGGAAATGCAAAAATTTTTAAAATAAAATTAAAAGTTTTGAAAATGAAAAATCGAAAATTGAAAAGGAATTTCAAAGTCAAATAAAGATTCTTGAAGATGGGAGATCTGTTTTTAGCAAGAATAATATTGAAAAACAAAAAGTAATAAATTCTCATCTTCAGACTATTATTCGACTTGAAAAAGAAGCTGAATGTGCTCGAATGACAATCAAGGCTCATCTTGAACGAATATCTCAGCTTGAAAATGAAGCTGAGAATTCAAGGAACAAAACAGATGAGCTTGAAAAGAAATTGAAAGGTTTTGAGACTTCATAAGTGACAATGTCACAAACTTTGACAATGTCAAAGTTGAAGATTGTGATGAGAAAACTGATAATGATGAGAAAAAGAAAACATTTTTGAAATTAAAAGAAATGTTTCGAGAAACTGTTCTACATTCTACTGAAAAAGGTGAATGCTCAACGCAAAAACCTGTAAAGAAGAATATGGAACAAAAACAAAAAGATAAAAAACTGAAAAATTTTCAAAAAGAAAATAAAAGCTCATCAGTTCAATCATCCAATCAAAACAAAAATTTAAACAAATTGAAAAATGAAAACTCTAAAATAGTTGGTAATAAGTGGTGCAGGTTTGACCACAGTGCTCAAAAGCCAAATCCAGCAAACAAGAGGAGCAAGGATTATCACCAAGCCAAACAGTGCTATGATCTGAATGTTTGGACTGAAAATGGTGATTGGTATGATAACAGAGTGTGTTACAGATGTGGCTATCAAGGACACATTGCTGTTAACTGCCAGAGTTGGAGGTTTGAATCAAGGAGATGCTTTAACTGCAACATGATTGGCCATATTGCTAGAGACTGCTCAATGAGATCAATGAGAAGATCGAGGGCTGAATCTCAGAGGCAGGTGAAGAAACCAGTAAATGTCAAGCCCAAAGAACAGAAAGTTCAAGAACCTAAAGTTCAAGAACAGAAAGTTCTAAAACCGAAAGTGAAGCTTTCACAGGGGCAAAAAGACAGACTGAGGAAGAAGAGGAAGAAGGCGAGAGAGTATCTGGAGAAGATATTGTCCTCGGATACAACTGGTAAAACAGATAAAAGTTCTGATAAATCGTCTTGCTCGCCAAAGAATGACAAATCAAGCAAAACGAATTCATCAGATACAAATCTGAGGACAGAGAAGAGAGTTAAGAAAAAGAAAGTTGATGGTGATGAATTTGTTTCTTCGGAAACAAAGGAGCCACATGTCGGCGATGAATCGGGCTCATCAAAGTCAGACAAGCCACATTCAGGCAATGATTCTGGTTCGTTAAAACCAGAGGAGCCATTTGTTGAGGTAAAAGTTGAGAATTCTAGTCTAACAATGGATGATGCAAATTTTCCACCATTGTTGAACAAGAATTCAAAATCACCCAAGGACCGTCAGGCTTGGGTGAATTTGTTTAAATGAAAAACCTGACTTGCCGGAGTTCCCAGGTTGGTAAGCGTGGAACATGAATCGGCACATTTCTTGAGAAATTCACGAAAGTGATATTTCGATGTACATGTGGTAAATCAGGGACATTAAGTTGTACTTGATTTTCTACAAGTGGTATTATTGTTTATATCAGAAATGTTAGTTTTTACAAGTGATTGAAGAAAACAAAGTGATGAAAGGTCCCCGAATTTGTGAAAAGACACACAAAACTTATTTTCCGGAAAAACCATTTTGATTAAAACAAACTTAAGTGTTTTGAAATCACTATGGGAAAATAGTTTGTTGTCAGGGGGAGTTCTGATTGTTCAAGCCAAGTGAATGGAGAATTGAAGTAATTCTCATCATGTTGTCACGTTTATTGTACAGTTTGTGTTTCAAATTTTCCCAGAAAATTAAAATTGAGACATATTTTGATTTTACGGGGAGTAAAAATTTTAAAAAAAATTTGAAAATGTCAAAAACATTAAAAAATGCAAAAATGAGTTTTGTTGTGAAAAAGAGGAAATGATAGTAGATCAGTTGGACTGTCACAGCATGCTAAAGAAATGGAGAGATAAAATGTGATAAGCGATCTCACTAAAGATGTGACGATAGGCTCAGCTAGACTAGTAGATTTGCGATAACGATACAAACATAAAGCAAAAAGCCTAGTTCTAGTGGGAAACATGGTCGAAAGCATAGTACTTAGTTTTGTCCTTCTTGATTGTGTGCCTACTCGGTAATCGCTGATTGTCGAAAGACATAAAACTGGTTAAGTTTGTGAACTTTCACAACTTTGCTAAAAAGTCGCTGTGATTGTGCATTTTATTTTGCAAAGACTTAAACTTGTTTTATTTCTTTATTTTGTTTAAGCATCGGACATCCTCTGCGTATACGTGAGTATCGACCTGGATGTTGTTGCCTAAACGTTCTGCTTTATTTTCTTTGGTGTTTCGTTTAAGCTTTGGATCACCTCTGCGTATACGGGAGTATCGACCTGGTGGTTAAAGCCTAAACAACTTCAACTTGTTTTATTTTTATTATTTTGTTTAAACATTGGACTTTCTCTGCGTATACGGAAGTATCGACCTGATTGTTAATGTTTAAACATTCTGCTTTGTTTTCGCACAAATCACAGTTGATAAAAGTTTAAAGGCATTGCTTGAGATAGTGTATTGCATGATGAGGGGATATGCTGAGATCGTGGGGTCCATTAGAACTTAGTGCAAAATTAATATACCTTAACGTATCGGTAAGCATTTCGAAAGTTTTTAGATTGAGTTTAAGTGGAAAACAATATCGTCAATCAACGTGAATCGTTTAGAACTGAAAATGTTTAAAGCTTAACGGTGCTAGTGATTGGTCACATAAACTGATATGATCCTCTTACACAAGCTCACAAAAATATTGTTTGTAAATATTTCTTTACTGTATTTCTTTGTTATTAAAAACCCAAAAAGATTTTAGTGTGTTTTAGCATAAATTTTGAAAAATACAAAAAGATTTTCGACAACTGATGTTGAAGAGCTGATTTTCAAAATTTCAAGTGCTGAACTTGACGAACAGGGTTGGGAGTGTGTGTTTAACAGAAGAAATTTGTTTTGAGAAAAAAGGTTTGATTAGTTAATCAAGGTCATTAATTTGAACTTGATGTAACTATTACTAGTAAGTTTTTCTTATTGATTTAAGTAAAAACTTATGTGTTTGAGAGAATTTTGTGCAGGAAATGAGTTTAAACAGAGATAAAGCCAGGAATTGATTTCAAGGTGATAGCTAATTCCAGACAGCGATCCCATCATGATGAGAGGGGGAGTCTGACGAGGCTAGAGCCAAAGAGAAGATCTTGGTATATGCTAAGAAAGAAAAGAGACTGATAAAGACTGAAGATGCGAAGACTCGACACTTAAGACTCGTCAACATCTGAGGGGGAGTCTGTTGGTGCACACATCTGTCGTCTTCGTCTTATATCGAGTCTTGGTTGCGTTACGGATCTGATCAAGACATGATGTCATCTTATTTATTGATGACATCATATATATTGCATCATCATTACATCATGCTCACATAAAGACAAAGAAGTTAGAAAGAAACAGAATATGTTTGAGATTGTAACCGTTTGAATTTGACATGTACATTTGAAGTCAAGGCATGACCGTTTGAAATGTCATGACCGTTTGAAGTGTGGTGTGTCACCTTCAAACGGTCAGGGGTCTCTCCCTATAAATAGGCTTCAAACTGTCATCATTTGTAATTTTCTGATTTCCGACGCCGAGGTGCTGTCGAGGTGTCTCTGTACTGTAAAGTGTTCAAGATCAATAAACAAGACATTTATTAGTGAATACAAGCTAAACGAAGACCGAATCAATGAATTCCGCCTCTGATTCAGTCTGAGCACTCTTCTGATCGACTCATTAGGTCGTTTCACGATCCTACAGGTAACTATGGGTTTAAACAATCCTAATTGGTGAAGACAAGGGAGCATGGTTATAATTTAAAGGGATTATTTAAGAAAAATATATTTTATACAAATAATGGATATAGAAATAACATTTGTATAATTAAAACAAACAAATATATATATATATATATTTAACTCAAAATTTGTATATATATATATATATATATATATGATTAACTTACAAAAATTTAAATGAACAATTTATATATAATGAGAGTTACAAAAATATAGTCCAAATGTTAGATTTAATTTATAAAAATCATAAATTAATTTTAGTGCTCTAAAAATATATATATATTTTCAAGATAACATGATAATTATACAATTAATTATCTAAATAATTAATTATTGAACATATATATATCGGATTTAACTTAGTTTTCATGGCAAAATATATAAATTTTTTTGTAAACAATTATATATAGTTTCAAAATGAAATAACATGATAATTATCTAATAATTGTCTAAATAATTAGTTTAAATCAGCATATTTAAAAATAACCTTTTTAATTATGAACATGAAATATTACTGATTTACAGTAATTATTAGGGCCTTTGAATAATTTTATATAAATAAGATGGAATCAAAAAGGTTAAATAACAATAAATAAGTTTATAAAGTCAAAATAATATGTAAATAGATAAATCAGTTATTGATTTGTTATAAACTCAGAAAAATATATATAATGTCACAAAAATATTTTTGGAATAAAATTATATAGCTACATAATTTAAATCAATTAAGCTTAACTATATAAATAAGTGATTTAACTGATTTAAATCACATAAAATCTGAATTTATACAAAATAACTGTGAAAGTATTATTTTCAGAAAGATCAGTAATTAAAATATTTATACTGAAATTTTTAGATTTTAAATAATTAAGATCGATTTTATATGAATTTTTAAAGAATAAAACTGTTTTTAATAAAAAAAATAAATAAAAAAGTCAGTCATCTTCCCCAAATAAGGTCAACAGGAAAGTCAACTATCACGATTCTTGATCAAAACAGGTTTATATTCAAATAAATTCTAGGCACACATTGTATAAGCATAATCAAACTGATTGAACGATTAAAAACGAACCGGTAAAGGTTGGAATGACGAATCGATTAGATTCCGGCGAGTGAAGTCCGACGATAGTTGCAGGTTTGTTTTCCGAATAACTACGAAGTGTTGGTGAATTGTGAGATGTGCAGGATGTTCGAAAGAGTTCAGGGAATCTATATAGCATTTTAATTCGACCAGGAATCGACACAAACCAGTGGGATTAAACTCGCTTTCGGTTTAAATAAAATTTCTCCGATTCCGACGATGTCAGGCACGGGTAAGATCGAATAAAACGCGTGGGAGGGTTGGTTTCGATGTAAAGATTCCGCGTGCAACAACATTGGGCAGGGAAACCACTAAACACGTGGTTTGGGTATAAGTCCGGCAACACAGCGGGGTTTGCAGGTTTAAATATACATTATTTAAATATTAATGTGTATATAAATATAATATAAGTCCAAGATATAACCGGATGAGGGCTTAGCCCGACCGGTCACGACATCGTTTGTTGAATGAGGCGCCGCGAGTTCGATCCCCCCTTGTGACCGGTTCAAAACCCATTTTTTTGTTTTAATGTTTTAAAATTTACACTTTAGTCCCTGTGTTTTTGAAAAAGACATAAACAGTCCCTGAAATAGTTTAGTTAAATAAGTTAACTAGGTTATGTTTTTAAATAGGAATCCTTATAACAAAGTTAACCCGGTTAGTCTTTTTAGTTAAAAACAGTTTCAAAAATGACCATTTTGGTCCCTGGAGTACGAGTTTCATAAAATGACCAAATGGTCCCTTGACTTTTATTTCAAAAATATATACATTTATTTTATTTATAAAATAAGTTTCAAAAATCTCATAAAGGACCCTAAACTTATAGTTTTCAAAAATTGCGCTTTTAACCCTTGTATTTCTAAGGTTTCAAAGAATGACAAATAGGTCCTTCAAATTTGTAGTTTCACAAGAGGTCATAATAGGCCTTTATAGTTTATGTAGCCTCGTTTAATAGTATAAAACTCAACAAATTTGCAATTGTTTCATGTGTTTGCATTTGTATAAGCATGTATGAGCACAAAGCAAGTATATTCAAATAAGTTTCATTTCAATTACGGTATTTGTTACAATGTAGGTCAAACAAATACAAGTGTGAAAACCAGGGTGGTTACAATTGATCCCGTGGAAGATGGTTGCTTTTTCGCGGATGCTGAGATGCCTGACTTCAATAGTGACGATGAGGCGGAGGTGGCAGCCTTGGACAACAACTCCATTAGTGGGACGAGGTCCCTGTGGCTCATACAAATCATGATTGACGACATTCTTCTCCAGACAAGGAAGATGAAGTACTCTTCTTAAAGGTGCCCCTCTAGTTGTTATTAATACGAATTCTCTCTATTTCAATGCCATCTAACGTTGTGCCGTTCCGCGAGTAATGACAACGGACGTTGATACGTGAACTATCACGAAGGTCCTTTGTATGTTGAAGTATATAGACAATAGTGTCCTCTCTCTGACTTATCGTCTGCTCTGAACAAGAGAATGCTAGGGTGACCATGCAAGACAATTTATTAATACGGGGGCCCACGAAATAACAACTTGCAGTGCAAGAAAATTCTGGTGGACACTGCGGGAAAAGATAGTGATCACTATCCATTCAAAATTCTTAAGTTGTTCAAGTTTCTTTCCAGTAGAACACTAACCGAGTTGGTTACTATAACACCCTACAATACAATACAGGAAGACGATACGTATTGTTCGCACCTAACATTCGATCTACAACACGAGTTGTTCGAGACTAGTCATCTAAACAAACAAAACTTGTTAACCACTCATGGAGGATCTTTCCTCAACATTCTGGAATTCTTGTACATGAGTTGGTTCTTTGGTGTCTATGACACCTTATCTTATTTATTGGAAACGAATACAATAAATTCCGTCCTTTTGACATTTGTCTTATCCCAAGGGATAGTATGGCATGAGCCATGCTACAACTCCCCCATTGCATTCTATTCGACATCTATGAAGATCTTAATGATCTTGTTGGAGCTCGTGAAGCTCAAGTACTATTACCATATTCGTTACATGGACAAGTACAACAAAGGAATCTCTCTACTTCGGATAATCAAAGCCTATGTAGTATGGAATGCATACTATAGGGACGGAGGCCACTGGTTGGTTTTCCCTCCTCAACAAATTATTTCGTTTTCCACTTAGACATATGACCAATACACACAAGGGGCACTACGCATTTAGTTGCGGTTACCCACATTATCATCTATTCGAAACATGTATGAACAATACGATCTTGAGGTTTCCATGACTGATTTCATTCTTCATTCATGGGAGCATGATAGACTATATTATCCAAATATATGTCTAGGTTATTTTAATAATGCGTATTAAAAGATCATGGCGCCAAAAGGAAGGTTTACACCCAAAAAGGATTAATAAATCAGCATCTTATTGATTAAGTCGAACAAGAGTTCTTATGGAACAACACGAGGGTGCAGAAATTGCAGAACATGAGGTCAATCGAGACGACACTAGCGACAGTACTGGTGGTACTGGTAGTTCAAGTGGATCAAATCCTGATGGATCGGGAACGAGTAGCAATGCCACACCGGAAGATGCGATCACACAAGGCCTAAATTTTAAGGCTTTTCCAGACTATAAGCGGCGAGACCTCGATAATACAAGGGGTGCGATAGGTTCTGTCCGCCAAATAAAGACAATGAAGTCGGTTAGTCATACTAGTAAACGTATTCCTGAGTAAACAATTAGATACACGGAGAGTCTCCTTCTAAATGTAACCTTAACTTGGAGGAATCTCCAAGTACAAACGCTAGGAAGTGATACAGTGAAGAGGTTGACGGGGGAAGTGTCACACCCCTTTCTAAGGCGGAAGCATGAGGTGTGGTCTTGAAAGGTTCTCATTGCATACGAATGGTAAACATACTACATGATCATAAAATAACTCCAAATGCCATTAACATTACATAATTAAAAACATAAGTTAAGTTTTGAGTTTACATCACAACATAAAATATTGTCTGAAAAGTTTACAACATTATTCAAAGAAAAACATAAAGGTTTTGATCCTTATATCACCACACAGGATGGGATATAACAACCATACCCAGCAAAACGGGCATAGGAGTCTTGACACATAGTAACTAAAAACAGAAACGACATTCAAGAGCAAAAGTGAGACCGCACGAACATCCACTTTATTTACCTGAAATACATGTGAGTTTGGAAAAATCGTTAACATAATGTTGGTGTGAATTGATGCAGTTTTGTGTAAACATTTAAGCATTCGCTGTAGAAAAACTTGGTATGTAATTTGTACTGAAAATAAGTACTTCTGTAAATTTAAGGAAATCGAGATCGCTAATGGTTTGCAAGGCCATTAACCTGTGACACGACATAGGAAGCATCCAAACCATAGGCATTTTAACTTGTCGATTCACGACTAGAGACACAAAAGCACTGCTTGGTAAAAGAGTGGCCAAGAGTGTGGTTGCCTGAAACCCATTAGATCTAACCTTTTCTTCCGCGGTCTTGGTATGTAACTGATTAATGGTGCTTATGGCACCCTATTCGTGACATGATCTAAAGTATCTTTCCTTAGTATTTGTATTCAACATACCATAACACATGTATTTTCCCCAAGTTTAGAAAACAAGTAAAAGTTTAAAAGTGGGGACATGAACTCACAAATTTACGTTTCTTAAGTCGTCAACTTCACCGGTTGGTTTCGTAGCGTCGTGACCTATATGCGTTCTATTAATGTTAGTCACTAGACTTGTATCATACAAGTACAAGTCAGCATCTTTTGTTTATGTATATGTTCTTTGTATGTTTAATCTTGGTGAGGGCCGTGTCCTTGTTTGTCGGGTCTTGCCCGTTGAGTATATATTGTTTATTCGTAAATATATATTTTCCTTCACAAATATATATTCATTTATAAAGTCTTTCTCAAGGTAATAAGTGTTAAAAATAATTTATGTTTTTAACTTTTCATGTATGTTACTTACATTATTTTCCCAAAAATAAATATAAGTATTTTGTGAAATAATATCTTCAATATTATTTTTGTACACGTATTCTTAGGAAAGTATACTTGTATTTTAAGTAAACACTTGTGTATTTTGTTTTTTTCACCAAAAATCAATACTTTGATTTTTATTTCTTTCCGGAATTATATTTCGTAAAAATAATATATTTTTAAGACTTGTATGAAATATATATATATTTTGTCATGCTATAATATATATATATACATATATATATTCTTGATATCCACCCGATTTTTGTATAAATTCCAATACTTGGTATAGGTTATATATTTTGTCCAAAACTATATATTTAAGTCCATAGTGTCCAAGTTTAATAATATGCTAAGAAATATATTTTTCATAAATATATTTTCTTGTATTTGTCCATGTATTTCCTTGTGAGGAATTTTGTATACTTGTATACTTCTGAATTCTCATGTATTTGTATGTGTATTTTTGTATTTATACTCCATGGGAGTATTTAGTGTATTTTCAAGTCCCTAATACACTACTACATATAATACACATAATATACACTTAGCACAAAATTTGGTGTTCAATAAATATATATATATATTTTCCCTAAAAATATACATACTTAATATTAATTTTAACTTGAAGAAATCATCATTTCTTGACTTGAAATTTTACACAAAAATTAGGGAAACCTTGGTAAATATTTTTAGGTGAATTTTTAGGGAATAAGTTTCACCACAACTTATATTTTCTAAGTGTCAAAATTTTATAAAATTTTTGACGTAGTTTCCCCTAAAAATGGAGGTTTCCCATGTTTTCAAAACATGTGTTTAATTTCTTTTCTACACCAAAACAATTTTCCAACAATAATCACCAACAACATACACTAATTTTTCCATATGAAACATCATGGTGAACTTGATTCTTGTTAAAAAAAAAATGTGTAGTCTTTTAGATCTACACTTAACATAAGATGATATTTCCAAAAATAAGTGTTCTTGAGTATTTTAAACAAACTTTTATAAAACTTTATTTTATTAACCAACTTATCCATGAGTTTTATGGTCTTTAAAGTTTGTAAATCATGTTCTAAAACCACTCTTATGTTTATTAGAAAGATCATTATTTTTAACGTCATGTTTAACCATGGATCTTTCAAGATCCATGCTTAATAAATTTAGATCTTTCAAAAATAAGCTTTATGTTAAATTTTTAACAAACTTTCCATGAGATTTAGTTTCAAATATTAGTTCTACACACACTTTATTACTTCAAGATTATGCATAGAGATTCTTATTTCAAGTTCACATCATGCTTCAAATGTTCATCTTCAAGTTTAACCATGGATCCTTCAAGATCCATGCTTAAACTTGTTAGATCCAAGCTTTAACATACTTGATCTAGACATAAACACAAGATATAACATCAACAACTTCATTACATACACTAACATTTCATGTAATCACTTGATTTCTTCAGAAATATGTTAGATCTTCTCATTTTCTTCTTTAAAAGTTAAGTTGTTTAGATGGTGAAACTTGTACATAACATAAACATGACTTATATTAGTGATCAAGAAGCTTACTATGAGCTCTAATGGCTAGGGAAGTGGCACAAGAATGAAGGTGATGATCAAGGAAGAAAATGAGAGGTTAAAAGCTCCACAAGGTGGTCCTTCAAGTTCCTACACTTCAAGCCTTCCTAGATAGCCTCCATACACCTTGTAGTAACCTTGGATTTGTTGTATGATGATAAAAAATGAAAGTGTGTGATTGTGTGAGTATGGCCGAGAGTATGGAGGGGAAGAAGAGGGTGTTTGGTGAGTTAGATGGTGATGAATGATGGAGTGGTATTAGTTTAGGATTTTATAAAAAAATTTCCATATCTTTCATGGTATATTTGTTAGAATATTCCCCAACATAATCTCTAATATAATCAAATAAAATCAATTAAAATCCTTAGGTGGGACCCTTGTCCCAACCGTCCAAAGAGAAGGGGGGGTAAAGTGTAAAATTTTTGGAAGTTGAAGGTTTAAAGTGCAAATGAGGGGGCTTAACTTAGTTTAAGTGTGTTTAGGTGTTTTTATGATGTTTATTGTGTTCTAGCACCAATACTAGTTTAATATCATAAAAACATTACTTTTAGTCAAATTTTGATGTTCCGGGTAGTGTCCGGTTGTTCGTTTCGTTACGGTTCGTTAAAGTGTTGAATTGCGCAGTTTCACTAGGTATGAAGCACCTTTTGTGACAGTTTCAATTCCCGAAACTTTGTAAGTTATTTTGGGCAATAAAACATAAATTTTTGCATGATATTATTGTGTTAAAAAGTTGATTATAGCTGAATTGTTGATGATTTATGCAGAATTCTGCATTTAAAGTGTGTTTCGGGTGCTTTTTAGTGCATAGTTTAGCTTCCGGAAAGTTTATATGTTAACACTTGTATCCACACTTGGGTTTTAATGTATTTTAGATGTTGGACCTCTTCCTAGGCCCTAATTCTATTATCTGACTGCCTTCTGCAGAATTACTGACACAGTGTGTCTTACCGGTGAGTTTACTGGTCTTTCTGACGCAACGCTTAAAGAAATGCATAAAGAAATATATGAAGTATAAAACGTGCATGAATTCACATGTATAGCATGAAATCAGACAATGTTGACATTTAAGCACATAATTGCAGATAATAAATAATATTAAAGTAGTACGAAAATTACCGGTTTTGTGCCGGTTGTCACAGTCTCCCCCCCCGTTAAAAGAATTTCGTCCCGAAATTCAGGCCGAGTTATCTCCCGAAGGAGTTTTTTCGAACATATGGGGGTACTTGGCTTTGAACCGGTCTTCGCATTCCCACGTGTACTCGGGTTCGTGCTTAGAGTTCCAACGTACTTTGACAAGCTTAATGCGACTCCTCCTTGTTTTATGGGTCTTCCAATCCGTTACCTCAACAGGTTGTTCTGTAAATCGGAGCGAGTCGTCGATATGCACCTCATCCGCAGGGATGATAACTGTTTCCTGAGTTGGACTCTTTTTAAGGTTTGACACATGAAACGTATCATGTACACCATTAAGTTCTTCCAGTAACTCTAATTTGTACGCCACGGTACCAATTCTTTCCAAGATCTTGAATGGTCCAATGTATCGTGGATTCAGCTTTCCACGTTTTCCAAACCTTGCTACACCCTTCCAAGGTGAGACCTTCAATAAAACTTTGTCTCCCACCTCGAATTCTAAGGGTTTCCGTCTTCTATTAGCGTAGCTCTTTTGTCGATCACGAGCCGCCTTTATGCGCTCTCGGATCTGCATGATCTTGTCGGTTGTCTCTTGAACAAGTTCAGGACCAATCAACTGCTTGTCTCCAGCGTCTGCCCAACACAAAGGTGAACGACACTTGCGACCATATAGAGCTTCGAACGGTGCGGCTTTTATGCTCGTATGATAGCTGTTATTATACGAGAACTCAACTAAAGGTAGATGAGTATCCCAGTTGCCGCATAGGTCTATAACACATGCGCGAAGCATATCTTCGAGTGTTTGTATGGTCCGTTCGCGCTGGCCGTCTGTTTGCGGATGGAAGGACGTGCTTAGATCTAGTTGAGATCCAAAGGCCTCCTGGAAGGATTGCCAGATCCTTGAAACAAAACGTCCATCTCTGTCTGAAATAATTGAAATAGGCACTCCATGACGTGCCACAATTTCCTTAAGATACAGCTTAGCAAGCTTTCCAGTGCTATCCTTCTCTCGGATTGGGAGGAAATACGCAGATTTCGTCAATCGATCAACTATCACCCATATCATATCATGCCCTCTAGGGGTCTTGGGTAATTTGGTTATGAAGTCCATTGAGATTTGCTCCCACTTTCACATGGGTATCTCGGGTTGTTGTAGTAGACCGGATGGTTTCTGATATTCGGCCTTAATCTTAGCACAGGTTAGGCATTTCCCAACATAAACAGCAACATCGCTTTTAAGCTTTGGCCACCAATAGTATTCTTTCAAGTCTTGATACATCTTGTGCGATCCTGGGTAGATCGAGTATCTTGACTTGTGAGCTTCATCAATGATGACTTCTTGAATACCGCCATAGAGCGGAACCCAAATGCGCCCCATAAAGTATAAGGTTCCCTCTTCGTTTGGCACCAATTTCTTCTCCATACCATGGAGATATTCAGCTCTACGATTCTCCTTCTTAAGAGCTTCTTGTTGGGTGTCATGAATGCGCTCAGTGAGATTCGTTCGAATAGTCATTTCCAATGCTCGAACCCTTAGGGTCTTAACCCTTTCTTTTCGACTCATCGCGTCTGCTACTACGTTTGCTTTTCCAGGATGGTACTTAATCTCACAATCATAATCGTTCAGCAACTCAACCCATCGTCGCTGACGCATGTTTTGTTGGTGCATTACGTCTGTCGACTTTGTCTTGTATCGAGTCTTGTACTAGAATTGTTAGATCAGGGCACGTAGTACGAGAAATATATGGTTTGTGTGTGATTGGTTAATTTCGCACAAAATTACATTAATGGTATTTCGTACGAAATAGCATTCAGCTATTTCGCACGAAATTACCTTTTACCTATTTCGTGCGAAATCACCTCCCCTATATATACCCTTCATGCGAATTCATTTGTAACGATCATGTTTCCGGTACCGAAGTGCTGCCGACGTGTCTACTGATCTGTAAACGTGTTAAATCAATAATACAAGACATTTAAGTGTGAATCAAGCTGTTACAAAGTCTAATCAATGAATTCCGCCTCAGATTAGACCGAGAACTCTTCTAATAGACTCGTTTGGGTCACAGAATGATCCTACATGTGGTATCAGAGCTCAGGAGGAAGAGTTCTTACCAATTTCAGCTTAAAAATTTGTTTTCTACACCTTCTTTTCACAATTAAACAAGATTTAACGGTCAAAATGGATTGAATTTCATTCATAACATGCGAAACAGTGTTTTAATGAATCCTTGAAAGATTTGGACTTTAATTCGATCTTAAAGTGATAAACTTGATAATTTCATTTGAAAATGGTTTCGGATTAGGTGACGTCAACAGTATTTCGCTTGAAATAGTCAATTGATTTCGCTTGAAATTGATATTTCGCTTGAAAAATACACTTGATTTCGCACGAAATCACTGTATTTGGTTTATTTCGCACGAAATTACTTCTGATTTGTTATTTCGCACGAAATCAGCTTGTAATTTCGTACGAAATCATCTATTTTCGTACAAAATCAGTCATTTAGTAACTGAGGTCTATTTCGTTTGAAATTGTTATTTCGTGTGAAAGCTTATTTCGTTTGAAGTTGTCTTGCAGGGTATTTCGTTTGAGTTGGTGTTATTTTGTTTGAAGATTACTGAAGTATGGAAGAGGAATTCTACAATGCGTTTGCTACACCAGTTGCTCCAGTTACCGCTGCCGAAACAGTGTACAATGAGAATGAAACAGGAACTTACCAGAAACCACCAAAGCTTATGTACATTGAAGATTTTAAAGGATGGCAAAATCGATTTGAGAACTGGGTGCAAGCTTATAAGTTTGATGCATGGTGTTCATTAGAGAAAGATTATGAGAAACCGAAAAATGAACGTGGGCTTGAAAAAGCTTTTTGTGATTTTTCTGAGAGTGATAAATTGAAATATACAAGTGAAAAAATGATGATCAGTATTCTTCAACAAGCGATTAAAAAAGATATCTTTGTTTTGCTTCAACATGAGGGTACTGCTAGATCAATTTGGACGGCATTGATTCAAAAGTTTTAAGGAAGTGCAGATATGATCAAGAACAAAAAGGCATTATTGAAGAAATCATTTGACATGTTTGTAGCTTTTGACCATGAAGCAACAAAAATGACCATTGATAGATATTGTCATTTAGTCTTGGAAATGGGAAGATTGGACATAAAGAAAGACGACGATGAATGGGTTGATAAACTAGCTGATGCATTACCACATCAGAAATGGGGAACTTATTTGTTGATCCTAAAACACATGAGAAAATCTGAAAATATGAATCTGGCACAGTTTATTCAGAAGATTGAAGAGCATGAGTTGGATATCCAGAAAACGGCAATCATGAAGAATCCAAATGCTCAACAAGATGTTAGTTTATACTACAGAGGAAACAAATTTGAAGTTACTCCAAGCCCAAAGATTCAAACTGGTTTCAGTGCTGATAGTTCGTCTGGAACGAAGGGTAGTACTGTAACTCAGAGTGGTGAACATTCATCTTCATATTCAAGTTTTGATCCAAATTTTACAACACCAAGTCCTCAACGACAGAACTCAACAAATCTTCAATGCAATGTCACTTTGAACATTCAAAATGGTCAAAATCTGTCTCCAGAAATAGCTAAGCAACACATGGCATCACTCGTTGCTATGTTGGAATCATATGAAAGTTTGATTGCTGGCAAAATTGGAAATCCGATGCTTACCAAAGAAGATTATGACCAGATTAATGCTGAAGAACTTGAGTTGATGGACGTCAAGTGATGTTTAGCCAGTGCTGTTCGAAGGGCAGAAAAGTTTCAACAAATCACCGGAAGAGATGACTTTAATGAATTGTCTAAATCTCCGATAGGATTTGACAAATCAATGGTTACATGTTTCAGGTGTCGAGAAAAAGGTCATTTTAAGCGTGAGTGCAAAAACAAAGAAGCAAATGGAAGACAAGATCAGTCTGGAAAGAACAATTATTATCAAAAATCAATTTTCCATCAGATTGCTCAACAACCACAAACTGCACATGCACGCGCCATTGAAAAAAAAGAGAAAAGAGCTTGTTATGGTATAATTGATCAAGACGATGAAAAGGTTGTAGAGGGATTTAGCTGGGATAAATACATTCCACTTGGTTCAGGTCTTGTTGCTAGAGTTCTGGAAGAAGATGAAGTCAAATCTAGTTCGAAAAGAATACCGATTTTTCCAGATTTAGGAAGTGATATTGATACCGATGATGAAGAAGAATATCTTAATAAAGCTAGAAAAGGTCTGGATCCTGACAGTTTTAATTTGTTTTTTTGCAGATAAAGTTGAGATGCTGAATGAGAAGAAGATTGCCAGATTAAAGAGAGAGCTGGAAGCAATAAGAATAGCTGATGACAAGACAAAGATGAAAGCTAAAGAACAAAATGTTGAATTAGTGATTGAAAAGGTGATAGAAAAAATAGTCAAAGTTAAGAAACTCGTCGAAGTTGAGAAAGTCGTCGAGGTAGAAAAAATTGTTGAAGTTGAAAAGATTGTTGAGGTTGAAAAGCTAGTTGAAGTCATTAAACCTTGTCTGAAATGTCTGGAATCATGCAATATTGTAAAGAGAAAGACAAGAAGATTCTTGAACTGGAAGAGATGAAAGAGAATTTGTTGTCTGATGTGAAGTATGTGAAAGAGTCATACGATGTTTTGAACAGAACAGTTGATGGTCTGAAAAAGACAAATTTAGAAGTTGATGCTGCTATGACAATGATGAGTTCTACTTTAATGACAAAGCAGAAAGTCATAAATGAGTATATTGAAGACTGTGCAAATCTAAAGCAGGATTTGGAACTTGAAAAGATTGAAAATGAAAGAATCAAACGATTGTTGTTGATTTATACAACATGTGATTATTTGATTGATCGAGTTTATCCAACTGTTGCAGGTCTTGAAGCGTTTCAAGATAAAAAGACAGAAGATACTGGTAAGAAACAAAGTGTCAAGTATAACAAGTGTCCGCCCCCGATTTGGAATAGTTATTCTCCCAGAAAGCCAAATGAGGAACGTTTAAATAAGGCTCTCAACATAAAGTTAAAATCTGAAACTGTTGATGAGTTACCATATAACATTGATGTCACATTCACAGTGTGTGACACTGATCATGAGTCTGAGTTGTTAAAGAAAGTGGTCGATCAGGTGTTGGATATGGATGAAGAGTCAAAGTCGGAGTCTAAATCTGAAAGTTCGAGTTCATCAGAAAAGAGTCCGAGTTCACCGGTTAAAAGGGTTTACGATAAAGAATTCCTGTTATCAAAATCTAATTTGAATGATGGACCAATCAAAGTGGCTTATACTTTGAATGATTCAGACAAATTATATTCTGATGGGGAATTTCCAATAAGAAGTGTCAAAACTGAAAAGATCAAACAGATTTTCAAATTAACAGAAATTAATATTTCTGAAATAAAAGATTTAAATCTTGTTGAAAAACCTAAAAAGTACACTTCAAGAGTTCAACAGAGATTGAACAAGAAAAAGGGTTACGGTTCTGGTTATGGTTATGGTTTTCAGAAGAAACCAAACCATTACAGTAATTTCAAAAAGAAAGGTTTAGGATTTATTGTTCCAGAAAATTATAAAAATGAGAAAAATTATAAACCAAAAACAAAATTTGTTGCAGGTGGAAGTTCGGAAGAAGAACAGAAGAAACCTTTCTTGAGACAATCAAACCAGGAGTTTCTTGCTGAAAAGAAGAAAAAATTGGTTCCAAGAGTTGATAAAAGAACATGTTTCAAATGTCAAAAAGTTGGACATATTGCTTGGAATTGTTCAAATTCCAACAATACAAAATAGGGAGTTTCTTCTAACTCTGAAATGATTAAGAAACATTTTGATGAAATGAAACAACCAACTAAGAAATCTAAAGTGTTTGAAAATTTGACTTTTGAAACTGGTGAAGATTCAAAACATTTTTACAAAAGAAAAGTTGATTTGAACAAACAAAGATGGGTTGTAAAATCTGAGAGTAGTTCTGACAATGAATCTGATTCCATAAAATCAGAGGAGTCATCTGTTGAGAAAAAAGAATGAGAATTCCGTTCCGGAGATGAATAATGAAAAATTTCCACCATTTTCAAAAGAAAACTTGAAATCAAAAGGTAGGTTTGAGATTTCAGATCAATTCTTCGTTGGTAAAAGAGAATTTGATGCTGAAAAGACTTTCAATGGGAAAGTCAAACATATATTTGGGAAGATGGTAGACGGGAAAGTGAAAAGTGCAAAAGAGTTTTATAGATCAAAAGGAGGTTGGGATAGAGATGAATCAAAATCACCCAAGGCTGGTCAGGCTTGGGTGACCGCGTTTTTAAATTAAAAACCTGAGTTGCCGGAGCTTCCAAGTTGGTAATCGTGGAGCAGGAATCGGCATCATTCTTGAAAATGTTTGATTGGTAAACTTACAAGTGGTAGTTTTCTTGAAATTGTTATATTTTGAATTTCTCAAGTGGTTTTGGTTGATAAGTGAACCTACATGTGGTTGAAGAGGTTTTTCATTTACAAGTGGTTAATCAAGGTCATTAAGTTGAACTTGATTTAACTTTCATACATAGTGGTTGAAAAAAAAAAACAATGTGATGAAACCCCATTTTTACAAGTGGTAAATCAACAAAACTAATTTTCCGGAAAAACCATTTGATTAAAACAAACTTAAGTGTTTTGAAATCATAATGAGAAAATAATTTGTTGTAAGGGGGAGTTCTGATTGTTTATGCCTACTGGATGGCGAATTGAAGCGATTTGATATCAGTTGTCACTTTACTTGTATAGTTTGTTTTCAAATTTCTTTAAATGATTTTGAATTTTAGGGGGAGTAAGAATTTTTCAGAAAATCCAAAAACATTAGAAAATTTGAAAAAGTCAAAAACAAGATATAATAAAAAATGAGTTTTGTTGTGAAAAAGAGGAAATGATAGTACATCAGTGAACGATCACAGCATGCTAAAGATTTGGAAAGATAAAATGTAATAAACGGTCTCACTGATGATCTGCCATTAGGTTTTTGCACATTTAGTAGATTGTGTCGAGATATAAACCTAAATTTCAAACTTGCTTATATCGTGGGGAACATCTCTCGGATATATGGGTAACCCCCGAAATCTTGTTTGAAAGGTCCCTCTTTCTGAGATACTAGGTGTAACACCCCGAAAACGGGTTTGGTAATCAAACTCCGTTAATACTAAAGGACGGGTAAAGTACCGTTAGTAGTAAAAATAACCCGGTAAATATTTGGATTTAAATAAGAAATCCTAATATTAAATACAAACGAATCAAAGTTTTAAGGAAATTGAGTCTATAAGAGCCCGAGTTAACGGGACTTAAAATAAAAACGGGTTATAACTCCCGGGACCCACCAAGTAACTAGGAATATTAACCTAGTTAGTTGGTGTCTTGACATAACAGAACAAATATGGTTAAAACAACCAAACTATATGATTAACAAAAGTGGAGGGGCCTATGTTGTTAAAATTGAAACTTATATTATTAGTTTTAATTAAAATCAAAACCAAACACCCCCATTTGGATGTCTGGTTCGATCAAGGCAGGAGAAGGGCGACCAGGTTCTCCAAAACCCTAACATCCACAAAACTCATCAATTGAAGGTCCAAATCTGATCCAAAACGAAATCCGAGCTAGGATTAGTGATCTTCATTGCAAGAGGGTTACAAGGTATGCAAAATTTGATGAAAATTCTCTGGTTTAAATTCTCATGAATTTGGGAAATCTGAAATTAGATGTTGCATGTTTGCTATGTGGATAGAATAGGGATGATATAGTGTCTAGGAGTAAAACCTAGACAATAACATGTGAAATAATGTCTAAGTTCAGGAAATCTCATGAACACATTGAAGCTGGTTCATGGGTTTTGTGAGAAAATGATGAACACTAGGGTTTAGAAGACTATTCTAGTGCAAGTTGATTCATAGAAACTGAATTCTGAAAAATATGATGTTTAATTCTATATGTGATAGCTCAATGTTTGTTAATCTAGGCTAAGTGACAAGCCATGAATTAGAATATAAAAGATATAAAATTCTGCATGTTAAGTGTTTGTAAAAATGCCCCAAAGAAGGCTTGAAAGTTGAAAATCGGACAAAAACGCATGTTTGATGGATATGGAAAATTGTGCGTTAAGACTTATAAAAAGGGTTCTAAACGGATTGTGAATTGAACTCTTTAGGCGAAGAATCTGGATCGTCAAGTGGACAAGCCGGTGGAAATACGCGTTTGAAAAAGGATGCTTAAAAGGTACGTAACTACGATTCCGTTACGTTATGCTTGATTCTGTATTCTAGCTAGTAAACTTTAAATTAGCATAATACATGAAATTGGCATTTACTTGAAGTGATGAACATCACTAGGTAAATAAACGGGTCAAAAGGTGAAATTATCACCCTTTGACAATATTGTCTAATGGTTTGCCGAGTTACATGTTACAGGAATAAATAGCAAATGGATAAGTACATCGCTATTGCTTAGCGGTTACGAAGGCAAGGTATTGAAACGGGTCAATATATTGATCCGAGCCAGGTATGTATGATAACACAACTCATCATGTAGAATTTGGAGTTCTATAAGAGTTAGACAATGTTAAAGTATAGATATTCGGTTATCTTTATGGTAAACCGAATAAATTGAATTATGTTCATGGTGTTTTAGAAGCACATGGGTTTATAAATAAGATTATGGTTAAAAGGGTCCGATTTTGGGTCAATCAAGTATTTAAAGGACCCTTGTAGTTAAAGAAGGATGAAAATTGACCAAATTTCCCTTGTAAGCTAATTCGGACGAACGACCCTTAAAGGTGGTTCGGAAATAAGTTTTATGATTATATAAATGCTTAGGATAAGTTAGATAGTGAAAAACATAAATTCTTGGGTCGAAGGGCTTTATATGAGTCTTTGCCGTAAAATGGTAGTCCGAGGGGTAAAACTCGGAACATATAGATATTCACAGTAAACCCAATACATATATAGTTGTAGTGGGAGGTTACTAGATAAGAAATGTAGAACTACAATGCTAGAAAGGAATGAAAGCGATTTCAAGCTTTAAAGTGCTTAAATTACCCTTAACGGGTCAAAACAAGCATACGAGCGAAAACGGGTTTAAATTGTGTAATAAACCTATGATTAGAACCTAATATAGTAGGTAACATTAATTTGAAGAAGTGTATGAGATATAGGAATCAAATAAATACGTTTGTTTGATAAAATGCATAAACGGGTTAAAATTCGGTAAAAAGGTAACGAGTCGAAGGCTTAGAAGTCTCAAAATTTCTTATGTTGGATGTAGGATTTTAACTCCATAGGATGGGGGATCAAATTACAAACATGTATGAAGAAACGGTAGGTCAAACGGATGAGCGGATTGAAAGATACGAAAGTTTTCGTGTCAATAAACGGCAAAATGGAAAGGCTGAATGCAGGGGCCACCGTAACTTACGGTGCCACCGTAAGTTACGGTGGAGCTAAAATCTTTACGGTAGAATACCCCTGATTTACGGTGGGGAAATTTGACATTCAGGGGCCACCGTAACTTACGGTGACCACCGTAAGTTACGGTGGAGGCCAGAATTCAATTAATCGTTTGTGGATCAAGATATCAATGTTGGATTTTCCTAATTTTCTTGTTATATTGGTTATTTAATTATCAAAACTGACCTTTAAGTTGGTTTTGATCACAGGTGAATGTCGAGAGTCCCGGATGAATATCAAGTATCGTGCAAGAACCGAACACACGTTAAACAAAGCTTCCGCAACGTTGTTTTGTCGATATTCTATAACGACGAAATAAACCACATTATGTTGTATCATTTTTAAATTGTAAAAGTTTTTAACAAACCCGTATTTTCAGTATAATTGTGACTATAATTACATGATTATGAGTTTAAATTATACGATAAACGTTAAATTATAACAAGGGTGTTACACTAGGTCTTTATACTCAGTGATATCTGGGACATTATCCCGGGACTTCTGATTTTGCGGAAGCAATGGCCTAGTCCCCGTATAATACTTTCCGCTTGCTTGAAATTATAGCATCGCCCTCAGTACAAAAAATGATGAAACATTGCAAAATGCTAATCATTTGCTATTGAAGAAAAGATTCTCTAAAGGGAACACACCTAAAGTCGAAGCCATCATCTCTCTGATTTTGCGGAAGCAATAGCCTGAGCTCTCATGGCCCTCGCATTTAACCCTTTACAGATATCATCTAGGTATACTCACCTGTAAGACTGAATATTGGGATCTGGATATGGGAGTATATTCTGAGGTGGGACACGCGAATAAGTTTAAGTCTCTAAAACATTAATCTCGTATCTCGAAACAGTTGAACTTTGTGTGAAAATTTAAGTGGACCAGTATACTGACAATCTAAGTGAATCGTTTAGAACTTAAAATGTTTGTAGCTTAACGGTGTTGGTGTTTTGTCTCAAAAACTGATATGATCCTCTTACACAAACTCACAAAAATATTGTCTGTAAATATTTCTTTACTGCATTTCTTTAAAATCAAAAATCCAAAAAGATTTTCAGAGTGTTTTAGCATAAATTTGTTTGAAAATACAAAAAGATTTTTGACAACTGATGTTGAAAAGCTGATTTTCAAAATTATGAGTGCTGAACATGATGAATAGGTTTGGGAAGTGTTTGTTAGAAAATGATGTTTTTCTTACATGAGGTTATCAAAGTTTTTAAATGTTAAATCATTTTGAAGAATTGTTTTACTAGTGATAAGCAGGGTTTTTAAATGTGTTATATTTTTTATGAAACTTATGTTTTAAGTAGAGATTGTGCAGGTTAGCCAGGTTTCGAATCCTGAATAGATGCAGAATAGAGCCAGGAATCGATCTTGAACCTGTGAAAGCAAGACTACGATCCCAGCACAACTTAAGGGGGAGTCTGCTAGAAGAGAGAGTGTGTATATGAATAGAGCCAGCTCCAGATCCTGAAGATCTCGCAAGCTGCTGATGCTGTAAAAAGATAGAGAAAAGTAGAGAGAAGATTGAAAGAAGAGCCCAAAGAGTGATCAAGGCTGAAGATTGTGAAGACTCAACACTGAAGACTCGTCAACATCCTAGGGGGAGTCTGTTGGTGCATTATGTCTGTCGACTTCGTCTTGTATCGAGTCTTGTACTAGAATTGTTAGATCAGGGCACGTAGTACGAGAAATATATGGTTTGTGTGTGATTGGTTAATTTCGCACGAAATTACATTAATGGTATTTCGTACGAAATAGCATTCAGCTATTTCGCACGAAATTACCTTTTACCTATTTCGTGCGAAATCACCTCCCCTATATATACCCTTCATGCGAATTCATTTGTAACGATCATGTTTCCGGTACCGAAGTGCTGCCGACGTGTCTACTGATATATAAACGTGTTAAATCAATAATACAAGACATTTAAGTGTGAATCAAGCTGTTACAAAGTCTAATCAATGAATTCCGCCTCTGATTAGACTGAGAACTCTTCTAATAGACTCATTTGGGTCACAAAACGATCCTACATGTTTAATTCCTCCTGATCAAATATGTGCTGTAAGCTCTTGTGATCAGTGAAGATAGTACATCGAGTACCATATAAGTAATGTCGCCAGATCTTCAAGGCGAATACCACCGCGCCTAGCTCCAAGTCGTGCGTGGTGTAATTCTTCTCATGAACTTTACACTGTCTTGACGCATAAGCGATGACCTTTTGGCGTTGCATGAGAACGCATCCCAATCCTTGACGCAAGGCGTCACAGTATACCACGACGTCCTCAGTGCCTTCGGGTAAAGATAGTATTGGTGCATCTCCTAGCTTACTTTTGAGAAGTTGGAAGGCTTCTTCCTGCTTATCACCCCAGTCGTACTTCTTATCCTTCTGCGTAAGGGAAGTCAACGGTTGAGCTATCTTGGAGAAGTTCTCAATAAATCTGCGGTAATAGCCCGCTAATACCAAAAATTGTCGAACTTCAGTTGGAGTCTTGGGGGCTTCCCAATTCTTTATCGCTTCTATCTTTGCTGGGTCTACATGAATACCCTTCTCATTCACAACATGGCCACGGAACTGTACTTCGCGAATCCAGAATTCGCACTTTGAGAACTTTGCATAAAGCTTCTCTTTCTTCAATAGTTCCAGAATGGTCCTAAGGTGTTGCTCGTGCTCTTCTTTCATCCGCGAATAAATCAGAATATCATCGATAAATACAATCATGAATTTATCGAGATATGGTTTGCAGACACGATTCATCAGATCCATAAACACTGCTGGCATGTTCGTCAATCCAAATGGCATCACAAGGAACTCGTAATGCCCATAATGTATCCTAAACGCCATCTTTGGTATACTCTCTTCTTGGATCCTTAACTGATGATAGCCAGACCGAAGGTCGATCTTGTAGTAGTAGCTTGATCCTTGCAACTGATCGAATAAGTCGTCAATCCTTGGTAGTGGATACCGATTCTTGACAGTGAGCTTATTAAATTCTCTATAGTCGATACACATCCGCAGTGTTCTATCCTTCTTCTTTACGAACAAAACTGGAGCTCCCCAAGGTGAGAAGCTCGGCCTTATGAATCCTTTATCCAACAACTCTTGGAGTTGTGTAGATAATTCTTGCATCTCGGACGGCGCAAGTCGATAGCGTGCCTTGCCTACAGGAGCGGCACCTGGAACCAAGTCAATACGAAATTCGACTTATCTTTGCGGAGGTAGTCCTGGCAGATCTTCGGGAAAAACATTAGGAAATTCCTTTACCACAGGAATGTCTTCGAGTTTCGGCTCCTCAGCCTTCTTATCTACAACGTGCGCCAGGAATGCAACACATCCTTTCCTTAAGCACTTCCGCGCCTTCATACAATTGACGATTCACAGAGGCGTGTCTCGTTTCTCTCCATACACGATGAGTATTTCATCATTCACAAGAGGGATGCGAATGATTTTCTCGTGACAAACAACTTCAGCCTTATTCTTGGACAGTGAGTCCATTCCGACCACCACATCGAAGCTAACCAATTGAACAGGTAAGAGGTCGATACTAAATCTTCGCTCACCAAGTTCTAATGTACAACCCCTAACAACTTCGCCCGATTCAACAAGTTTACCATCAGCTAGTTCTATGGAATAAGGAATGTCTAATCTACTAGATTCTATTCCAAGCATACGTTTAAATTCCATAGACATGAAACTATAATCAGCACCAGTGTCAAATAGTATGGATGCAAAGTGATTGTTAACTACCGGTGACCACGTCAGGGTCCTCGCGTGCGTTCCTTGCTCCAATCACAAATTCTCGAGCCTAAGCGTTGTTCTCCCTCGGGCAATCTTTCTTGAAATGGTCCTGGCTACCACATCCAAAGCATCCTTGATTCTGCCCAGTTCCATTACCATTTCTGTTACCATTACTATTATCGTTTCCATTACCAGCACCGTTTTGGTTTCCATTCCGGTTCCTATTACCACTTCTGTTTCCTTTTCCCCAACAGTTCTCGGTGCGGTGACCCAGTTTTCCACACTTGTCACATTTTGGAATGTGACAAACTCCTTCATGATGACGCTTGCACTGATTGCATTTGGGCATGGTGCCCTGGTATCTGGTGGGAGCGTCATTCATGGCTGCAAGGCCTTTTGCCTCCTTGGGTGGATTGGGTTCACGTTTCTTATTGCTGGAGCCCTTGTTGTTGTTACGCGTTGCTTGACTCAGATTCGAATGCTTCCTCTTCTTGTCACCAGACGACTCAGCATGCATCTTGGTTTTCTCAGTTAGTTTCAGGGATAACTTCTTCATACGAACAACATCCTCAGTAAGGCTGACAGCCAGAGTTACAGCCTGAGTGATCGTTGTGGGTTTTGCCGCAGTCACCATGCTGCGAAATTCCGGAGCCAATCCCCAGATGTAGCGCTCAATGCGCTTAAATTTAGGAGTCACCAGATAGGGGATCACTCTTGACAGATCATGGAACCTTTGAGTATAACCAACAATGTCCGCACCTTCCATAGACAGGTTCCAAAATTCAGTCTCCAACCTTTGGAGTTCAGCACGAGAGTAATACTTCTCCCTCATTCTTTCCTTCAACTCTTCCCAAGTCATACCATACGCAGCATTATCACCCAGAGTCTGGACTTGCAAATTCCACCAAGTCAAAGCTTCATCAACAAACAACCCAGTAACAAAAGTGACCTGCTGGTCCGCGGTGCACTTGCTCATGCGGATCGTGGAATCAATCTTCTCCGTCCAGCGCACAAAAGCCACTGCACCTCCAGTGCCGTCATAATTCAGTGGCTTGCAGTCGAGAAACTACTTGAAGGTGCAGCCTGGAATTGATCCAACCAATTCACACGTGAGCAATTAATGAAACAATGAAACAAAGACCGTTCATAAATTTCATCATGTTTTAGCAAATCAGCTTAAGGTTACCTTGAGTTTGGTTTCCTCCAAATGAATCCTCATGTCCATTACGTCTAGTACCGCCTGATCCTCCAATGTGTTCAGTGCGGTTCGCCTCGTACTGGGCAATACCTTCGGAGATCCTTTCTTCCAGCAGGGAGTTCAGTTCCTCAGCAGTCCTCGGCATTGAAGGAGGAGGAGGTTGCTCAGAATCACGAACGTTCACAGCTCTCCTGGGTGCCATGTTCTTCCAAAACACAACACAACAGAGTTAGACATTTGTTTGATATCATCATACAAGATGGTAGTGGTATATACACATGCATATACACACATAAGTGACATCAAACAATCTGCCAAACATATCAATCAATTCATACAGCCACAAGCATGCATAAATAGATAAATATTGTTATGTCATAAGATATTCACCGAGTCTTTATACATATTAGGACAACTTGTTACATCATTGTTTGTGAAGAAAACAAAATGCATAAGGGTTACATCATCCCATAGTACAAGTTTAATACATATAAGGGACAAAATATCTTTCTTCACATTGGCGGTTCTTGTCTTCAAGTTGCACCCAAAGCTCGGTTACAGTCTTCATACCCAAAATACTACTCCAACAGAGTATCTGCAAAGAAAACCTAATAGGCTGGGTGAGAGGGTGGGGGTGTAGGGAAGATCAAACTATGAAGATGAGTCACTTCATCCTCGAGCTCCTAAATTCACCGGATGAGGGAGCTGACTTGAGCAGGAGTGGAGAGCACAGCAGACATGGCGTCATAATCACCAGTCGGGTAGACTCTCAGTCCAGCAGCAAAATGGGCCGAAGATATCACTGAATCAAAGGAATCGGCATCAGGCTCAAGGTTAGAATCGGAAGGGTTATTGGCAACGAGCACAATAGGAGTCGCCACATCATTATCCAGATCATCAACGAAAGACCAGTCCTCGTAGGGATGGTGGCAAAAGGAATAACATGAATGGGAATAGGCTTAACGAGATGTTCACCATCGGGATGTCCTATGATAAACTGGCCAAGGAGAGGTAAAGGTAAAGCTAAGACATCGTCGAGATCATCATCATCTGTTATCATCTCAGGGTCGGTCTCGGAGTCAGTCGTGAACGTCTCCTGTGCTGAAGAATGTCGTCGTCAGAGACAATCATCATCGGGTCACTTCCTTTAGATCGGACACTGCTTTTAGACGAAGACATATGTACCTATAATATTTTATTCATAGTATATGTATATATTAATTATTACTTAATTAATATACAAATAATTATACACATTGTTGCAAGTAATTCCTAGTTAAAGACAAGTGCTACCCCAGTGCACCCTAAGTCTCGTAGTATCCTTATTTGACTCCTTGAAAACAGTTTCAGGTAGTGGATGTCGCGGAAAGTTTTATGCAATGAAAACTTTTGAAAAAATTGTTTCCGTGAGACTATCTTAATGATTGTAGTCTAGACTCGAGAAGGAATCCCAGTTCACTACAATCGCAGCTCTGATGCCAATTTGTCACACCCATTTCTAAGGCGGAAGCACGAGGTTTGATCTTAAAAGGTTCTCATTGCATACGAATGGTAAACATACTACATGATCATAAAATAACTCCAAACGCCATTAACATTACATAATAAAAACATAAGTTAAGTTTTGAGTTTACCTCACAGCATAAAATATTTTCTTAAAAGTTTACAACATTATTCAAAGACAAACATAAAGGTTTTGATCCTTATATCACCACACAGGATGGGATATAACAACCAAACCCAACAAAACGGGCATAGGAGTCTTGACACATAGTAACTAAAAACAAAAATGACATTCAAGAGAAAAAGTGAGACCGCACGTACATCCACTTTAGTTACCTGAAATACATGTGAGTTTGGAAAAATCGTCAACATAATGTTGGTGTGAATTCATGCGGTTTGGTGTAAGCATTTAAGCATTCGCTGTAGAAAAACATGGTATGTAATTTGTACTGAAAATAAGTACTTCTGTAAATTTAAGGAAATCGAGATCGCTAATGGTTTGCAAGGCCATTAACATGTGACACGACATAGGAAGCATCCAAACCATAGGCATTTTTACTTGTCGATTCACGACTAGAGACACAATGTGACACTCTAGGTTTTCCCGAGTAACCCTCTTGTATTAGCAGTGTGTATCTATAAATTATTAAATGAAAGGTACGATCTATTTTGATGTGCAATGTGTATTAAATAACGTGTATGTAATATATATATATATATATATATATATATATATATATATATTTGAACCGAGACCACAACGAACCCGACTCGAGACCACTCGGTCCCGAGTGAACAGTTGGGCCGGTTGGGCCGCAAACCCCTTGAGCCCTACTAGAAACCTTTGTTGGGTGCACCATCTTGTTATAAAACCCCAAAACCCTCACACACTCCCTCTCACTTCATCCTCACTCTCCCTCTCTCTAGAAAACCCTTAAAACCTTAAACACAACCTCTCCTCTCCTTCTCTCTCGGATCAAATCGGCGGCAACCAAAGGACTCTCGGATTAGCTCGAGACCATCACTCGGAATTTAGTTCATCAATCCTTCATACCCTTTCATCTAGCCGGTTAGTTCCTTGTAGTTGTTTGGTCAAAAATGATGATTTATGAATGCATAAAAACTGTTTTGATAGTTGGATGTTTGAATGAGTATGTTGCTTATTAGATAATAGATTTGTTATCAATGTTGAAATAATTTGTGTGAAACAAAGTGCTTCTTATAAACCGAATGAATGATGGAAATGATGAGTAGTAAATGGATGAGCTTAGTGTATTCGAATAATGGATTCATGCTAGAAATTGTAAGAAAATATTGTTTCCATAGTATTTTGCAAGATTTCCTTGATAGCTAGATTATTATCCTTGAAATGAATAATGTGTGTTCTAGTGTTGTAGGCATGTTATTGTGCTTTCAAGGTCACATTTTGATAAGCCAAATAAACATGATGATGAATGATGAAAACCCTAAAATGATGAACAAGTTTGAATGTGAATATGAATATTTGAATATGCTATGAACCTTTAAAAGATGCCATGTTTAATCTGATTTGTTTGGAAATTAGACAACAAAACATGTTTGAGTGATCTTATTGGATAGTACACTTTCTACATGAAATTCCAATTTTATTGGATAGTACAACTGAGGTTCCAGAAGACCTCCACCTGTGCACGCATCCATGGTTTCCACTCGAGACCTCTGGTTTCGACTCGAGACCATTGAGTTACAACTCGAGACCATGTCCAAGCAACTCAAAACAGACTTCAGGGACTCGAGACCATCTAGGTCTCGACTCGAGATCTTCTGATTACGACTCGAGACTGGACTCGAGATCCCTGAGGTTGCGACTCATGCCTGCACTACTCGAGACCAGAAGTCCACGACTCGAGACCTCCCTGTTGCGACTCGAGACCGCGTGTTCTCGAGTCGAGACCACCTTGTCTCGTCTGGGCTACTTGTCTACGTTATTGGGCCGAATTGTATGAACTGTTCATGTTTGTTACTGTTTAAATGGATTATGTGTTACTGAACATGTGATAGAACTGGCCCAATAACTTTATGTGATAAGTATGCTATGTGTTAGATACGTGTAGAATATACGTGACTTCTTTGTACCCAAACCTGACCTATACTGGTAACCATATTAGGACGTGGTGACCAGCATACTTGACCAAGTAAACTAAACTGCCGAGCAACCCAAGGTGAGTTCACAACTATTAAAGCATGCGTTCCTGGTGGTTTTGGGAAACGAAAACTTAAATAACGCTATCCCCTCGTAAGGGATACAAACCTACTTTCTTCCCCTTAAATGGGACTCTTAGTTAATTATTGTTTATACGGTAATGCAACAAGCAACACTAAACGAAACTCTATCACTTAAGTCCCTACCATTTAATACCGATTAGTCGCCGGGGCCTGGCGAACGGGTTATTAGTTAATAGCGCTATTTAGGTGTAACCAGCCTCACACCGACCCTTGTTACTGGGAACGGGAGTGAACTAATGTACTCTGGCAAAACCGTCAATGATGATAGAACATTGACAAACGGGGCACTGCGGAAACGTACGGTTAAGTAAGTATTCGGTATTGTAAAACAGTTTAGTCGCTTACCTATGGGGTAGCTCCCCATCGCATGTATAAATGGATAAATTAACTGGTGAAACAAGTTTTTGGTAATTAAAAACTGGACAACTCGTGAACTCGCCAACATTTTTGTTGATACCCTACTGCATGCTTTGCAGGTACCCAGTGACTCAGGAGCTTGCTGCTTGGGGATGTGTAGTGGTCGTCTAGCCCATGTGTTGGGTTCTAAATAAACTTGAACGCTGAACCTTGTTTTAAATTGCTTTGCCTATGCTTCCGCTACTTACTTTAACTGTTACTTAAACTTAAACTTTTGAACTTTAAACTGTGATACTTACTAACCATTATGATTGGTGAACATTATTACTTTTAACCAATGCTCAGTATAATTGGTGGCTGGATCCTGGTCAGTCACGCCTCCAAGCGGTGGTACTCCGCATGTGGATTTTGGGGGTGTGACAGATTGGTATCAGAGCCAATGGTTATAGTGAACTTGGTTTTAAAAAGGAAGTCTTTTTGAGAAAAACCAGACTATAACCCGTGACTCGTGACGACACTACACTCCAAGTGCAAGACTCAACGCATCAGACCTCATAGCTCTCACTTATGTTTACTTGCTTGTTTGTTTAAGTGCCTATGTGCTAATATACATATTAGTGTGCCTAGCTAGATGTATACACAATCCTCCCCCTCATTCTTGTTTCACTACGACGTCCTTTCTCACCCTGTGTTTTCTGAACATCAAGATAATGACCGGACTCGATGGAGACAACATAGCCCTGACAAGGGACCAGCTGGCGGCCCTGATAGACGCTCGGGTCACTGAAGCCTTGGCAATCAACCCAGAAGGACCATCCACATACACCCAACCCCGAGTTGGCACCCTCAGGGCGTTCTTGGAATGCAAACCACACCCCTTCGATGGCACGGAAGGAGCAGTAGGTCTTTTACATTGGTTCAGGAGGATCGAGTCTGCGTTCGAAGAAGGCGAAAGCCCATGTAGCAAGCGAGTAGAGTACGCCACTAGCACGTTTCAAGGAAAAGCGTTTTCATGGTGGAACGCGCAAGTCCAGATGCTCGGATTGGCAGATGCAAATGCCACTCCCTGGGATGATTTCAAGGATCTAATCAGGGAAGAATTCTGTCACAGGGATGACATGCAGAAGCTGGAAATGGAATACTACGGGTTAAAGATGGCTGGCTCGGAGATCGAAGCATACACGAAAAGATCCAATGACTTGGCTGCTTTGTGTCCTAACTTATCGCAGCCTCCCTACAAACGAATCGCACTCTACCTTAGGGGCTTAGTCCCAGAAATCCAGGCTTCAGTGATCGCAACCAACCCCCCTACAATCCAACAAGCCATCCATCTAGCACACCATTTCACAAACCAAGCGGTGGAAGAAGGCAGGTTGCCCAGGCGTTTAACTGCTACAGCTAATGCTTTTGATTTCAGCAAACGCAAGTGGAATGACTACCAAAGTGGGAGTCCCAGCACTATGCCACCTCAAGCTCAACAAAGGAGGGTCGTTGGGAGCGAGGGCCCTGACCCTCGAACGGGTGGTTACCAAGGAAAACTACCCAAGTGTAACAAGTGTGGCCGACATCACAACGGGCCTTGTGCCAGGAACAAGTGTCAGCAATGCAACAAGCTTGGGCATGAAGCAAAGAATTGTAGGAGCCCACACCCAGCAAAGCAAGTCCAGCTACGACAACCACAGCAGCAACCCCAAGGGATCAACAAGGGATGTTATCGGTGTGGAGTAGATGGGCACATGAGGAAAAATTGCCCGCAACAAGGTAACATTAGAGGGTGTTTTCGGTGCGGGGATACAACACACAACAGGAAGGATTGTTCACAATTGAATCAAAGCCGTAACGACAACGAACAAGGTGCTGGTGAAGCCCGGGACAACCCCAAAGTAGTAACGAGTAAGTTCCTACTTAACGATCATTGTGTTGCCATATTTTAATTCTGAAACTGACGATAGTTACGTATTAATACGCATAAGTAGACGCCTAGGCCGACACCAAACTCTAAACCCACTGTCGAAGTGACTTATGGTAGAAACTTTGAGGCCTCACCCGTTGTCAGTAACTGCAACCTCGTGATGTCTAGTCAGACCTTTTCCATCGACCTCTTTCCTATCGTTCCTAGGAAATCGTTTGTATTCCACGTC
This sequence comes from Helianthus tuberosus, assembly GCA_030545235.1. Classification (NCBI taxonomy): domain Eukaryota; kingdom Viridiplantae; phylum Streptophyta; class Magnoliopsida; order Asterales; family Asteraceae; genus Helianthus; species Helianthus tuberosus. The sequence goes on along the minus strand of CM060367.1, from coordinate 18,544,853 downwards.
CTTCGGGCAAACCCCCATCGTTCAAGGTGACAAAGGCGGAGAAGTCACCGGCATCGTTTCGTACTTAGAAGCCCAGAAGTGTTTATAAAAGGGGCACACTGCTATCTTAGCCCTTGTCACCAACACCCAGAAAAGGGAAAAGAGGATCGAGAATTTTTCAATAGTACACAACTACCCGAGGTATTACCTGGACTCCCCCCCCCTCATCGTCAGGTCAAATTCCAAATCGAACTAGCTCCCGGAGCAGCACCTATAGCTCGCGCACCTTATCGACTGGCTCCCACAGAACTGAAGGAACTTTCTACGCAACTACGAGAATTGTTGGATAAAGGATTTATCCATCCTAGTTCATCACCCTAGGGGAAGCACCAGTGCTCTTTGTCAAGAAGAAGGATGACACATTCCGAATGTGCATCGACTATCGTGAGCGGAACAAGGTTACCATTAAAGAATCGTTACCCTCTCCCACGTATCGACGATTTATTCAATCAGTTGCAAGGATCGAGTTACTACTCTAAGAATGACCTGCGATCAGGTTATCATCAGCTAAGAGTCCGTGATGAAGACATCTCCAAAACTGCGTTCAGGACTCGTTATGGTCAGAATTCTCGTCATGACTTTTGGAATGACCAACGCGCCTGCGGTCTTTATGGATCTCATGATCCGAGTGTGCAAACCCTACCTAGGCAAGTTCGTGATGGTGTTTATCGATGACATTCTGATCTACTCGAAGAGCCAAGAGGAACATGAACAACACCTGTGTCTTATTCTCGAACTCCTTCGCAATGAGCAACTGTACGCCAAGTTCTCGAAATGTGACTTCTGGCTTTGAGAAGTCCACTTCCTTGGACACGTGGTCAACAAGGACGGGATTCATGTTGATCCAGCAAAGATCGACTCTATAAAGAATTGGCCTACCCCTAAGACACTGACCGAAGTTCGCCAATTCTTGGGATTGGCAGGATACTATCGTAGATTCATCAAGGGATTTTCGAAGATCGCTCAACCCCTCACGACTCTCACCCAGAAGGGCATTGCTTACAAGTGGAATGATGCTCAAGAGTCTGCCTTTCAGAAGCTAAATGAAAACTTTTGTGGTGCCCCTATTCTTTCCTTACCTGAAGGTACCGACGACTTTGTTGTTTACTGCGGCGCTTCTATTCAGGGACTTGGTTGCGTGCTGATGCAACGCGAGAAGGTTATTGCTTACGCTTCGTGACAACTTAAGATTCACGAAAGGAACTACACGACGCACGACATGGAACTCGGAGCAGTCGTCTTTGCACTCAAGATATGGAGACATTACTTGTACGGTACCAAGTGCACGATTTACACCGATCACAAGAGTCTCCAGCATATCTTGGATCAGAAGAAGTTGAACTCCTTAACGACTACGAATGCTCAATTAAGTATCATCCCAGCAAGGCCAATGTGGTGGCTGATGCCCTCAGCAGGAAGGAAACCAAACCTAAGCGTGTTCATGCTTTGCAGCTCACTATCCACTCGAACCTCCCTAATCGGATTTGAAATGCTCAGGTTGAAGCATTGAAAGAAGAAAACATCAGGGCTGAGACCCTACTAGGATCAAGGAAACGGTTAGAACAAAAGGAAAACGGCGCTTACTACGTGACAGGGAGTATATGGGCCCCACTTTATGGAAACCTGCGTGAACTTGTGATGGACGAAGCACACGAATCTCGTTACTCGGTACATCCTGGTTCGGATAAGATGTACCACGATCTCAAGACTACGTATTGGTGGCCTGATATGAAGGCTTGTTACAACAACCAGAACTGCCAAAATGGAAAAGGATTGCCCAGATCAGACAACGCATGGCGGCAGCTCGTGACCGTCAGAAAAGTTACGCTGATGAGCGTAGGAAACCGCTAGAATTCCAGGTCGGTGACCGGGCTCTACTTAAAGTCTCACCCTGGAAGGGTGTGGTTCGTTTTGGAAAACGGGGCAAGCTTAATCTGCGATACGTTGGACCATTCGAAATTACCGAAAAAATCGGTAAGGTCGCTTACAGATTGAATCTGCCTGAAGAACTGAGTGCGGTGCACAACGTCTTTCACGTGTCTAATCTGAAGAAGTGTCTGTCAGATGAAACACTCGTCATTCCTTTCAAGGAACTCACTATTGACGAACAGCTACACTTTACTGAGGAACCGATTGAGATCACGGATCGAGAGATCAAAACCCTCAAACGTAGCCAGATACCTCTCGTACGAGTTCGTTGGAACTCGCACCGTGGCCCAGAGTTTACCTGGGAGCGGGAAGACCAGATGAAGCGCAAGTATCCCCAGTTGTTCCCAAATGAAACTCCCAGCACTGAAGCTACAACCGAATTTCGGGACGAAATTCCAAACTAACGGGGGGATGATGTGACACCCCGTTGAAACGTTCTCACTTATACTAGCTTGACAGTGACTGCCTTAACTTTCGGGACGAAAGTTCTTAAAACTTGGGGATAATGTGACACTCTAGGTTTTCCCGAGTAACCCTCTTGTATTAGCAGTGTGTATCTATAAATTATTAAATGAAAGGTACGATCTATTTTGATGTGCAATGTGTATTAAATAACGTGTATGTAATATATATATATATATATATATATATATATATATATTTGAACCGAGACTACAACGAACCCGACTCGAGACCACTCGGTCCCGAGTGAACAGTTGGGCCGCAAACCCCTTGAGCCCTACTAGAAACCTTTGTTGGGTGCACCATCTTGTTATAAAACCCCAAAACCCTCACACACTCCCTCTCACTTCATCCTCACTCTCCCTCTCTCTAGAAAACCCTTAAAACCTTAAACACAACCTCTCCTCTCCTTCTCTCTCGGATCAAATCGGCGGCAACCAAAGGACTCTCGGATTAGCTCGAGACCATCACTCGGAATTTAGTTCATCAATCCTTCATACCCTTTCATCTAGCCGGTTAGTTCCTTGTAGTTGTTTGGTCAAAAATGATGATTTATGAATGCATAAAAACTGTTTTGATAGTTGGATGTTTGAATGAGTATGTTGCTTATTAGATAATAGATTTGTTATCAATGTTGAAATAATTTGTGTGAAACAAAGTGCTTCTTATAAACCGAATGAATGATGGAAATGATGAGTAGTAAATGGATGAGCTTAGTGTATTCGAATAATGGATTCATGCTAGAAATTGTAAGAAAATATTGTTTCCATAGTATTTTGCAAGATTTCCTTGATAGCTAGATTATTATCCTTGAAATGAATAATGTGTGTTCTATTGTTGTAGGCATGTTATTGTGCTTTCAAGGTCAAATTTTGATAAGCCAAATAAACATGATGATGAATGATGAAAACCCTAAAATGATGAACAAGTTTGAATGTGAATATGAATATTTGAATATGCTATGAACCTTTAAAAGATCCCATGTTTAATCTGATTTGTTTGGAAATTAGACAACAAAACATGTTTGAGTGATCTTATTGGATAGTACACTTTCTACATGAAATTCCAATTTTATTGGATAGTACAACTGAGGTTCCAGAAGACCTCCACCTGTGCACGCATCCATGGTTTCCACTTGAGACCTCTGGTTTCGACTCGAGACCATTGAGTTACAACTCGAGACCATGTCCAAGCAACTCAAAACAGACTTCAGGGACTCGAGACCATCTAGGTCTCGACTTGAGATCTTCTGATTACGACTCGAGACTGGACTCGAGATCCCTGAGGTTGCGACTCATGCCTGCACTACTCGAGACTAGAAGTCCACGACTCGAGACCTCCCTGTTGCGACTCGAGACCGCGTGTTCTCGAGTCGAGACCACCTTGTCTCGTCTGGGCTACTTGTCTACGTTATTGGGCCGAATTGTATGAACTGTTCATGTTTGTTACTGTTTAAATGGATTATGTGTTACTGAACATGTGATAGAACTGGCCCAATAACTTTATGTGATAAGTATGCTATGTGTTAGATACGTGTAGAATATACGTGACTTCTTTGTACCCAAACCTGACCTATACTGGTAACCATATTAGGACGTGGTGACCAGCATACTTGACCAAGTAAACTAAACTGCCGAGCAACCCAAGGTGAGTTCACAACTATTAAAGCATGCGTTCCCGGTGGTTTTGGGAAACAAAAACTTAAACAACGCTATCCCCTCGTAAGGGATACAAACCTACTTTCTTCCCCTTAAATGGGACTCTTAGTTAATTAATGTTTATACGGTAATGCAACAAGCAACACTAAACGAAACTCTATCACTTAAGACCCTACCATTTAATACCGATTAGTCGCCGGGGCCTAGCGAACGGGTTATTAGTTAATAGCGCTATTTAGGTGTAACCAGCCTCACACCGACCCTTGTTACTGGGAACGGGAGTGAACTAATGTACTCTGGCAAAACCGTCAATGATGATAGAACATTGACAAACGGGGCACTGCGGAAACGTACGGTTAAGTAAGTATTCGGTATTGTAAAACAGTTTAGTCGCTTACCTATGGGGTAGCTCCCCATCGCATGTATAAATGGATAAATTAACTGGTGAAACAAGTTTTTGGTAATTAAAAACTGGACAACTCGTGAACTCGCCAACATTTTTGTTGATACCCTACTGCATGCTTTGCAGGTACCCAGTGACTCAGGAGCTTGCTGCTTGGGGATGTGTAGTGGTCGTCTAGCCCATGTGTTGGGTTCTAAATAAACTTGAACTCTGAACCTTGTTTTAAATTGCTTTGCCTATGCTTCCGCTACTTACTTTAACTGTTACTTAAACTTAAACTTTTGAACTTTAAACTGTGATACTTACTAACCATTATGATTGGTGAACATTATTACTTTTAACCAATGCTCAGTATAATTGGTGGCTGGATCCAGGTCAGTCACGCCTCCAAGCGGTGGTACTCCGCATGTGGATTTTGGGGGTGTGACACACAAAAGCACTGCTTGGTAAAAGAGTGGCCAAGAGTGTGGTTGCCTGAAACCCATTAGATCTAACCTTTTCTTCCGCGATCTTGGTATGTAACTAATTAATGATGCTTATGGCACCCTATTCGTGACATGATCTAAAGTATCATTCCTTAGTTTTTGTATTCAACATACCATAACACATGTATTTTCCCCAAGTTTAGAAAACAAGTAAAAGTTTAAAAGTGGGGACATGAACTCACAAATTTGCGTTTCCTGCGTCGTCAACTTCACCGGTTGGTTTCGTAGCGTCGTGACCTATATGCGTTCTATTAATTTTAGTCACTAGACTTGTATCATACAAGTACAAGTCACCATCTTTTGTTTATGTATATGTTCTTTGTATGTTTAATCTTGGTGAGGGTCGTGCCCTTGTTTGTCGGGTCTTGCCCGTTGAGTATATATTTTTTATTCGTAAATATATATTTTCCTTCACAAATATATATTCATTTATAAAGTCTTTCTCAAGGTAATAAGTGTTAAAAATAATTTATGTTTTTAACTTTTCATGTATGTTACTTACATTATTTTCCCAAAAATAAATATAAGTATTTTGTGAAATAATATCTTCAATATTATTTTTGTACAAGTATTCTTAGGAAAGTATACTTGTATTTTAAGTAAACACTTGTGTATTTTGTATTTTTCACCAAAAATCAATACTTTGATTTTTATTTCTTTCCGGAATTATATTTCTTAAAAATAATATATTTTTAAGACTTGTATGAAATATATATATTTTGTCATGTTATAAAATATATATATAGTTATTCTTGATATCCACCCGATTTTTGTATAAATTCCAATACTTGGTATAGGTTATATATTTTGTCCAAAAATATATATTTAAGTCCATAGTGTCCAAGTTTAATAATATGCTAAGAAATATATTTTCTTGTATTTGTCCATGTATTTCCTTGTGAGGAATTTTGTATACTTGTATACTTATGTATTCTCATGTATTTGTATGTGTATTTTTGTATTTATACTACATGGGAGTATATAGTGTATTTTCAAGTCACTAATACACTACTACATATAATACACATAATATACACTTAGCACAAAATTTGGTGTTCAATAAATATACATACTTTCCCTAAAAATATACATACTTAATATTAATTTTAACTTGAAGAAATCATCATTTCTTGACTTGAAATTTTACACAAAAATTAGGGAAACCTTGGTAAATATTTTTAGGTGAATTTTTAGGGAATAAGTTTCACCACAACTTATATTTTCTAAGTGTCAAAATTTTATAAAATTTTTGACATAGTTTCCCCTAATAATGGAGGTTTCCCATGTTTTCAAAACATGTGTTTATTTTCTTTTCAACACCAAAACAATTTTCCAACAATAATAACCAACAACATACACTAATTTTTCCATATGAAACATCATGGTGAACTTGATTCTTGTTAAAAAAAAATGTGTAGTCTTTTAGATCTACACTTAACATAAGATGATCTTTCTAAAAATAAGTGTTCTTGAGTATTTTAAACAAACTTTTATAAAACTTTATTTTATTAACCAACTTATCCATGATTTTATGGTCTTTAAAGTTTGTAAATCATGTTCTAAAACCACTCTTATGTTTATTAGAAAGATCATTATTTTTAACGTCATGTTTAACCATGGATCTTTCAAGATCCATGCTTAATAACTTTAGATCTTTCAAAAATAAGCTTTATGTTAAATTTTTAACAAACTTTCCATGAGATTTAGTTTAAAATATTAGTTCTACACACACTTTATTACTTCAAGATTACAAGATTATGCATTGAGATTCTTATTTCAAGTTCACATCATTTAACATACTTGATCTAAACATAAACACAAGATATAACATCAACAACTTCATTACATACACTAAAATTTCATGTAATCACTTGATTTCTTCATAAATATGTTAGATCTTCTCATTTTCTTCTTTAAAAGTTAAGTTGTTTAGATGGTGAAACTTGTACATAACATAAACATGACTTATATTAGTGATCAAGAAGCTTACTACTAGCTCTAATGGCTAGGGAAATGGTACAAGAATGAAGGTGATGATGATCAAGGAAGAAAATGAGAGGTTAAAAGCTCCACAAGGTGGTCCTTCAAGTTCCTACACTTCAAGCCTTCCTAGATAGCCTCCATACACCTTGTAGTAACCTTGGATTTGTTGTATGATGATCAAAAGTGAAAGTGTGTGGTTGTGTGAGTGTGGCTGAGAGTATGGAGGGGAAGAAGAGGGTGTTTGGTGAGTTAGATGGTGATGAATGATGGAGTTGTATTAGTTTAGGATTTTATAAAAAATTTCCATATCTTTCATGGTATATTTGTTAGAATATTCCCCAACATAATCTATAATATAATCAAATAAAATTAATTAAAATCCTTAGGTGGGACCCTTGTCCCAACCGCCCAAAGAGAAAAGGGGGGGGGGGGGGGGTAAAGTCTAAAATTTTGGGAAGTTGATGGTTTAAAGTGCAATTGAGGGGGCTTAACTTAGTTTAAGTGTGTTTAGGTGTTTTTATGATGTTTAAGGTGTTCTAGCACCAATACTAGTTTATTATCATAGAAACATTACTTCTAGTCAAATTTTGATGTTCCGGTTTGTGTCCGCTTGTTCGTTTCGTTACGGTTCGTTAAAGTGCTGAATTACGCAGTTTACTAGGTATGAAGTACCTTTTGTGACAGTTTCAATTCCCGACATTTTGTAAGTTATTTTGGGCAATGAAACATAAATTTTTGCATGATATTATTGTGTTAAAAAGCTGATTATAGCTGAATTGTTGCTTATTTATGCAGAATTCTGCATTTAAAGTGTGTTTCGGGTGCTTTTTAGTGCATAGTTTAGCTTCCGGAAAGTTTATATGTTAACCCTTGTATCCACACTTGGGTTTTAATGTATTTTAGATGTTGGACCTATTCCTGGGCCCTAATTCTATTATCTGACTGTCTTCCGTAGAATTGCTGACACAGTGTGTCTTACCGGTGAATTTACTGGTCTTTCTGACGCAACGCTTAAAGAAATGCATAAAGCAATATATGAAGTATAAAACGTGCATGAATTCACATGTATTGCATGAAATCAGACAATGTTGACATTTAAGCACATAATTGCAGATAATAAATAATATTAAAATAGTACGGAAATTACCGATTTTGTGCCGGTTGTCACAGGAAGAACTCAAGGATCTTATACGAGAAGAGTATTGCTCGCTGATTTAAATTCCAAGGTTGGAAACAAAATTCTAGAACTCGATCATGATTAGAGCCAATGTTGTTGGTTACACTCGAGGCTTTCACGATCTCTCAAGGGTTGTTTCCATACTAGGTAACACCCGCATCATCCCACCCTACCTCGATCACTCAAATAGTAGTTACCCGACACGTTTCTTACCAATCAAACTCATGCATGTGAAATGAGTTTCATTGCTAGTGACGGGATTGTCCTAGCTACAATTAGGGACTGGATTATCCTACAACTAAACATAGGGATTGGGCTATCCTACATCTAAACATAGGGATTGGGCTATCCTACATCTAAACATAGGGATTGGGCTATCCTACATCTAAACATAGGGATTGGTGTCACACCCCCAAAATACCACATGCGGAAAACCCAGTAGGTGTGTGACGTACCAGGATCCAACCACCAATCACATTGAACTAATAGTAAATCAACATCAAGTTTATGTTTATTAAATTAAGCAATCATAATTGTCAAACAAGAGTTATCAGATTCAGCGGAAGCAAATGACAAAATTGTTGGTGCACTACATCTGTCGACTTCGTCTTGTATCGAGTCATGCATTAAATGTATAGATTAGGGCATGATTTACAAGAAAATAGGAGATTATATGTAGTTAATGAGCAGGTTTCGCTCATAGGGTCAATTAGAGGAGGTTTCGCTTATTTGGACAAGGAGATTTCGCTTTTATGGACATGAAGGTTTCGCTCATGTGTCATGTCCATTGGAGCGAAACCACTAAGTCTATATATAGGAGTTCTCATGAGCAAAACCATATAGAACAGGTGTGAAGGTCTTATATGTAACGGTGAAACTCTGCCGAATCGTCTCCAGCGCTTGTAAATTGTCAGCAGATCAATAAAAGAGACATTTAATAGTGAAATCAAGCTAAACAAAGACTGAATCAATGAATTCCGCCTCTGATTCAGTCTGAGAACTCTTCTGATCGACTCATTAGGTCGTGTCTCGATCCTACAAGTGGTATCAGAGCTCAGGAGGAAGAGTTCTTACCGTTTAGTTCGTTTTCGCTGGAAAATTCTGATTTCTACACCTTCTTTCATAATCAGATCAAGTTTTAACGGTCGAAATTCGCTCAAAATTTCACGGACTGTATGTTATTGGACATTAACAAACCCTGGAAAGTTTCGGACCAAAATTCGGACTAGAAATGGATGAAATTACCTTCGGACTAGGTTCCGCTCATTCGGACAGTGTGTAGTTTCGCTTATATGACCACCTAGTTTCGCTCTTGTGTCACCAAAGTTGAAGGGTTTCGCTCCAAAGACCAAGTAGTTTCGCTCATGTGAACAACTTAGTTTCGCTCATTAGGACTTGATCTAGTTTCGCTTATAAGGACACTTATAGTTTCGCTTATTTGAACACTTGGTTTCGCTCAAGTGTCACATTAATTGGTAGTTTCTCTTCAAAGGTTATCACAGGTTTCGCTCCAAATGCAAATTAGGGTTTCGTTTTTAAGAACATCCAGGTTTCGCTCCAGTGACACTCAGAATTTCGCTCATAGGACACTTCTTGTTTTCGCTTTTGAGACATTTTAGAAAACGTGTCGGGATTGTTAGAAAAATGGCAAAGGTCTTTGATGAGAAAGAAAACAATGATCTTAAAAGGTTAAATGATTGGTATCGAGGATATTTTAGTAGTTCTTATCAGAAATTACCCAAAGAGGTTTGGAGTAACCGGTTCGAATGTTTTCTGTGTAAGAAAGATGAAAAATTGGATGATTTGGAGAAGCGTTTTGATTGTTTGATTGACTATTTGAAGGAAAATCAAATAGTAATAACAGAAGCTGATATGGTATCAAAGTTTGCTAATGGATTACCAGCTGAATGGGATGATTGTTTGAAAAATTTGAGAGAAAATTCTAGTTTTTCAAAATTATATCTGAATAAATTCATTAGTAAACTTAAAAATCACAATTATGAAATTTATCAAAAGAAGAGAGATGTGATGGATAACATAAAAATGAATTTAGATGAGTTGAATTTAGATGTGATAAATGAAATAAACAAAAGAATCAATGTTTGTTGGGCAGCAAAAAGAAATTTGATATATGATATGAAAAGGGGTTGTTATATTGATGATAATGGAAATCCTCTTGATTTTGTTACAATCTTTGGTGCAGGTACTTATAAGATAGAGAAAGAGCAAGTTCTAAAGAATGAAGAATCTGTGAAGAATGAATTTTCAAATTCTGAATCAGTGTGCTCCAAATGTGACAACTTTAAGACTTACAATGACAAACTCTTGAAGGATGCGGAAAGTTTGAAATCAGAAGTCGAGAAGTTGAAAGATGAGAAGCAAACTGATGTAAAACAGATTCTGGATTTACAGGGAAATTGTGAAAAGCTAAAAGCTGAAAATGTTAAACTGTTAAATGATTTGAACAGTTTGACATCAGAAAACAAAATTTTTGAAGAAAAAATTAAAAGTTTTGAAAATGAAAAATCGAAGATTGAAAAAGTTTTTCAAAGTCAAATAAAAATTTTAGAAGATGAGAGAGATATGTTTGGTAAAAACAATCTTGAAAAACAAATTGCAATCAATTCTCATCTTGAAAAGATTATTCGACTTGAAAAAGAGGCAGAATGTGCTCAAAAGAAAATCAATGAATGGGAAGAAAAGTTGAAGGTGTTTGTGAATACTTCAACTATTCCTTGCCCAAAACCGTTAAATTCTGTTCCAATAAGTGACGATGTCACAAACTATGACAAAGTCATAGTTGAAGATTGCGATGAGAAATCTGATGTTGAAAATGAAAAAATGAAGAAAAAGAATTTATTTTTGAAGTTAAAAGAAAAATTTCAAGAAACTGTTCCACAATCAACCGAAAAGGGAGAATGCTCTAAGCAAAAACCTTTGAAGAAGAAAGTGGAACAGAAACAAAAAATTAAAAATTTGAAAAATGTTCAAAAAGAGAATAACAGCTCATCAGATCGATCATCCAATCGCAATCAAAAACCACAAAAAGTAAAAAATGAAAACTCAAAAATTGTTGGTAATAAGTGGTGCAGGTCGGACCACAGTGCTCAAAAGCCAAATCCAGCAAACAAGAGGAGGAAAGATTATCACCAAGCCAAACAGTGCTTTGATCTGAATGTTTGGGCTGAAAATGGTGATTGGTACGATAACAGAGTGTGTTACAGATGCGGTTATCAAGGACACATTGCTGTTAACTGCCAGAGTTGGAGGTTTGAGTCAAGAAGATGCTTTAACTGCAACATCATTGGCCATATTGCTAGAGATTGCCCAATGAGATCAAAGGGAAGATCGAGGGCTGAATCTCAGAAAATAGCAAAGAAACCAGTCAAAGCAAAGCCCAAGGAACAGAAAGTTCAAGAACCTAAAGTTTAAGAACAGAAAGTTCTAAAACCGAAAGTGAAGCTTTCGCAGGGGCAAAAAGACAGACTGAGGAAGAAGAGGAAGAAGGCGAGAGAGTATCTCGAAAGGATTTTGTCCTCGGATACAACTGGTAAAACAGATAAAAGTTCTGATACATCATCTTGCTCGCCAAAGACTGACAAATCAAGCAAAACGAATTCTTCAGATACAAATCTGAGGACAGAGGAGAGAATAAAGAAAGAGAGAAAAATGAAAAAGAAAGTTGCTGGTGATGAATTTGTTTCTCCGGAAACAAAGGAGCCAGTTGTTGGCGATGAATCTGGCTCATCAAAGTCAGACAAGCCACATTCAGGCAATGATTCTGGTTCGTTAAAACCAGAGGAGCCTTTGGTTGAGGTAAAAATTGAGAATTCTGGTCTAACAATGGATGATGCAAATTTTCCACCATTGTTGAACAAGAATTCAAAAGCACCCAAGGACCGTCAGGCTTGGGTGAATCTGTTCAAATGAAAAACCTGACTTGCCGGAGTTCCCAGGTTGGTAAGCGTGGAACATGAATCGGCACATTTCTTGAGAAATTCACGAAAGTGATTTCGATTTACAAGTGGTAAATCAGGGACATTAAGTTGTACTTGATTTTCTACAAAGTGATGTTTGTGGATTGATCTTAAAAATGTTAGTTTTTACAAGTGGTTAAAGAAAACAAGGTGGTGAATGATCCCCATGTTTGAGAAATGACTTACAAAACTAATTTTCCGGAAAAACCATTTTGATTAAAACAAACTTAAGTGTTTTGAAATCACCATGGGAAAATGTTTTGTTGTCAGGGGGAGTTCTGATTGTTCAAGCCAAGTGAATGGAGAATTGAAGTGATTCTCATCAAGTTGTCACGTTGTTTGTACAGTTTGTTTTCAAATTTTCCCAGAAAATCAAAATTGAAACATATTTTGATTTTAGGGGGAGTAAAATTTTAAAAAAAAATTAGAAAATTTGAAAATGTCAAAAACATTGAAAAATGCAAAAATGAGTTTTGCTGAAAAAAGAGGAAATGATAGTAAATCAGTGGACTATCACAGCATGCTAGAGAAATGTAAAGTCAAAATGTGATAAACGGTCTCACTAAAGATGTGACGATAGGCTCAGCTAGACTAGTAGATTTGCGATAACGTTACAAACTTAAATGAAAAAGCCTAGTTCTAGTGGGAAACATGGTCGAAAGCATAGTACTTAGTTTTGTCCTTCTTGACTGTGTTCCTACTCAGTAATCGCAGATTGTCGAAAGACATAAAACTGGTTAAGTTTGTGAACTATCACAACTTTGCTGAAAAATCGCTATGATTGTGCATTTTATTTTGCAAAGATTTAAACTTGTCTTATTTCTTTATTTTGTTTAAGCATCGGACATCCTCTGCGTATACGTGAGTATCGACCTGGATGTTGTTGCCTAAACGTTCTGCTTTATTTTCTTTGGTGTTTCGTTTAAGCTTTGGACCTCCTCTGCGTATACGGAAGTATCGACCTGGTGGTTAAAGCCTAAACAACTTCAACTTGTTTTATTTTTCTTATTTTGTTTAAACATTGGACTTTCTTTGCGTATACGGAAGTATCGACCTGATTGTTAATGTTTAAACATTCTGCTTTGTTTTCGCACAATTCACAGTCGATAAAAGTTTAAAGGCATTACTTGAGTCAGTGTATTGCATGATGAGGGGATATGCTGAGATCGTGGGGTCCATAAGAACTTAGTGCTATCTTAATATACCTTAAAGTATCGGTAAGCAGATTGAAAGTTTTTAGATTGAGTTTAAGTGGACAACAATATCGTCAATCAATGTGAATTGTTTAGAACTTAAAATGTTTAAAGCTTAACGGTGTTTGTGATGTGTCTCATAAACTGATATGATCCTCTTTCGCAAACTCACAAAAAATATGTTTGTACATATTTCATTTCTACAGTTAATTTCTGTTATTGCGTTTGTGTTTCATAGTTTGAAAAATCTAAAAAGATTTTCGACAACTGATGTTGGAAAGCTGACATTCAAAATCTCAAAGGCTAAACATGATGATCAGATGGGTTGGTTAATTGATTTGAAATGTTTTGATGATTCATTAAGTTGAATCACAACATGGTCTGTTGTAATAGAATGTTTGAGTTGTGTAGGTTTCTGATCCTGTTGCTACGGAAAGCCAGGAGATACATCAGAACCTGAGAAGAGCTTAAACTGAGAAAGCCAGGATTTAATTTCAAAGGTGATAACAAATTCCAGACAGCGATCCCAGCTCGATGATAGGGGAAGTCTGATGAGAGTTAGAGCCAGAGAAAGATCCGGGTACATGATTCCAGGAAGAGTTCCTGAAGAAGACCGATAGAGAGAGAAAAGCCCAGAGACTGATCAAGATTGAAGAAGTGAAGACATAGCATTGTCGTGACTCGATAGTCGACTCCGTCAACATCTGAGGGGGAGTCTGTTGGTGCACTACATCTGTCGACTTCGTCTTGTATCGAGTCATGCATTAAATGTATAGATTAGGGCATGGTTTACAAGAAAATAGGAGATTATATGTAGTTAATGAGCAGGTTTTGCTCATAGGGTCAATTAGAGGAGGTTTCGCTTATTTGGACAAGGAGATTTCGCTTTTATGGACATGAAGGTTTCGCTCATGTGTCATGTCCATTGGAGCGAAACCACTAAGTCTATATATAGGAGTTCTCATGAGCGAAACCATATAGAACAGGTGTGAAGGTCTTATATGTAACGGTGAAACTCTGCCGAATCGTCTCCAGCGCTTGTAAATTGTCAGCAGATCAATAAAAGAGACATTTAATAGTGAAATCAAGCTAAACAAAGACTGAATCAATGAATTCCGCCTCTGATTCAGTCTGAGCACTCTTCTGATCGACTCATTAGGTCGTGTCTCGATCCTACAAAAATAATGTTTAAGGTATTCCCAAAACCAAATATGAGAGTGTTTAAATAAGCTTTAAGCAATCCTCAGCAACTTGACCATGGCCACTCCAGCCATCCAGATAGCAAGTTCCTCATCCAATGCACCTAACGACCTGCGAGCATGCAACAAGTGTATCAGACAATGCTGGTGAGTTCACAGCTTTTCGAAAACGTTAGTTTCCAAGTGTTTATTCCAGTTCGTTAACAAATCCGAAAGTAATGTTGATAATATCTCGTTACTGAACAAGACGGCTCCTGATGTATGTTTTGCATGTTCCCCAGTGCTCCTATCAAAGCACTGGGCATGACTGGGTCATCAGTTCACACCCGTCCTCTCCGGTACGGGGTGAGGGTGCCAAACCTAAGTAGCGCTACCAACTAATACCCCGGAACCTCTCCGGTAACAAAAAGATGGGACTTAAGAGTGATAAGGTGAGAGTATTATCCAACATTCTAGTTTTTACCCAAAAGACTTATCCCTCCCCGGGATACCCACTGACTGTCCCAACCACCGGGACGCATGCTCAAGAGTAGTGAACTCACCTTGGATTGATCGGTAATGTAATTTACTTGTTCACAGTTGATCTACCAACCACGTCCTAATCATGGTTATCAATCTAATCAGTTTCGTTCACTACTGAACACGTATTTAACAGATATATCACATAGCACGTAACAGATGGCACATAGCATGCAAGTCCAATAACGACCACTACATAACAGTCCAAATCATCAAACAAAACCGTATACGGCCCAAGCATTCGGGCATACTTATCTTGTGTGACCCGGGTAGCCTTGTGCGATTCGAGTGTAAACCCGGCCCAATAGTGCACAAAGCCCAACTAGCTTGTGCGACTGTCATCCCCTTGTGCGATCCACACTGGGCTGCGGCTCAACCACTTGTGCGATCCAACCCTATACCCGACCCAAATAACTCCCGGCCCAATCACTTGTGTGATCCACAGGACTTGTGCGATTGCAGTCCCCTTGTGCGACGGGGACTTGTGCGATCAAGATAACAATTGCCAGATTTGTTAGGTCAAACTTTCCATAACTTCCCCCTCCTAACAAACCACTAATTTCGGCCCCCACCAAACATTCGATTGAAACAGTTACACATTGATTATCAAATTAATCAATTAAATTCATTAATCAATCACAATCATCATCATCATACACGAATTTGCAAAACATCCATTAATCACCATTCATCGATTCATCAAGCAACATTGATCATCTAATCATTCCCCTAGAATACCAATTTTCATCATGTTGAGTTCTTCGGTGCCTAGTACACATGAGTCCTAACTCATCGATCATCATTATATTTCTAGATTAGATCCAATAACTAATTATCATAACATGTTCAACCAATTTCTATCATCATACAAATCTTGTTTAATCAAACCGTAAGCAATGATACATCACACAACACATCATAGAAACATATCACCCAATACAAGAAGAAGTTAAATCAAACAAGAGTAGTCACGTACTAACCGAACTTGAGATGGAATGGAGAAGAAACTCGAGAGGAGGGGCTGTCGTCTAGATCGAAGGAAGAGGAGAGAGAGCTAGGGTTTTGTGTCTTTTTGTGTTATGATATCATTATGAGAAAACCACACACACACCCCTAAGTGTATGCGCATAGGGGACATGGGCCGAATCCCATCCTTGGGTTTCATTTTGGGCCACGGACTAACCCACCATATGGGTTATGCGATGAGGAGGTTGTGCGATTGAGCACACCTTGTGCGACCGAGTCTTATATACATATATATACACACACAATCAAGTAACAATCTAACTCGTATTATTCCATCAAAATTTACAACATCACATTATTACATAATGTCCATACAAGTTATATTAAAACACCAAAGAAGGTCTAAAATACAAGTTGTCACATCATCCCCAACTTGAAAGAAATTTCGTCCCGAAATTTGACAAGCAATCGTAGGGGAGTGAAGTGGTGAACTAAGATGACTGTGGGTTTTCCTCAGGTGCCACATCATCCCCAACTTGAAAGGGAATTTCATCCCGAAATTCACCAGCTACATCAGATTTGGATTGGTCGGTTGGGAATAGGTGCGGGTACTTGAGCTTCATTTGATCCTCGCGCTCCCACGTGAACTCCGGTCCACGTCTTGAGTTCCAACAAACTCTCACGATTGGAATCCGACTATGCTTACAAACTTTGACCTCCCGGTCCATAATTTCTATTGGTTCCTCGACAAACTGCAATTTGTCATCAATTCTCAGCTCTTGAAGTGGCACCACCAGCGTTTCATCAGACAAACACTTCTTTAGTTGTGAGACATGGAAGACATCATGGACGTTACCCAACTCAGCAGGTAACTCGAGTTTGTAGGCCACTTTACCAATACGCTCTAGAATCTTGAATGGTCCTACATAACGTGGATTAAGCTTGCCGCGCTTCCCAAAGCGCACCACACCCTTCCAGGGTGAGACTTTCAGCATAACGCGATCGCCTACAGTGAACTCCAAGGGTTTCCTACGCTTGTTAACGTAGCATTCTGACGGTCGCGTGCCGCCGCCATACGGTTTCTGATCTAGACTGTAACAACCCGCACGTTCGTGCGTTGTTACCACCCGTTATACTCGTTATGCCTAGCACTAGAGATTCGGATCATAATGTAGCTATATTGCATACATTGCTATTTCGCAGTATTTTCGCATATTACGCATACTTTATCGCTATCACATCACATTGCACTTGTTGGCAACCACGAAGATATCAAATGAGGACCAATTCTACCCTCCATGATAGCCGTGTTGTGTCGCAGTGCAACTCATTACTCAAAACGTACATCGCATCACACACATTAACATTCACGATGACGTTGAGTGAGGACCTATTCTACCCTCCTCGATGACCGTGAAGCGTCGCAAAGCAACGTATATTCGAAACAAAACCCGGTTATTGTATCGCAACTTTGAAATATGGATATGTATATACGACCCAACGTAGCTAACTATAATAAATATATGGAAATGTGGATGAGAATGTGTAACCAAACTATCGCAACGCTTAGCAATCGAAACGGAACGCCAAAACTCAGCTCGCCAGAGGCGTTTGATCGAATGGCACTTCGATCGAATGGCCATCCGATCAGACCGCCACCCGATCGAACAGCCATCTGATCGGACAGCCATCCGATCCGAATGCACTGCACCGCCTTTCTCCTCATTTGCCTATAAATACCCCACTTGTCACATCAACAACAGTTGATGTGACTGCTCTCTCTCTACTAGACGCCTTCTCGCCATTTCTCTCGATTCTCGCAATTCCTGTAACTTTCTACCTCAAATCTTGTACTTCTGTGATCTACACGCACTCCTTCATCGTTCTCACCATCAAATCTCACTTCTTCACCGTTAAATCTATGGATTTGAGCCGTTCTAAGGTGATGTCATCATGAAGTTCTTAGGAACAATGAAGTATGACCTCATCTCATCAAGAACAGTCCAGATCTGATGGATTCCACGGAGAATAAACAATAAACTCACACAAATCTAAGCCGAATCAAAGTTTTCTAAGTTTTTCTTCAAACTTTCCTAACTTATCACTCGAAACCGGTAGCAACAGAGCTCGTACAGACCTTCTACTTTTCCTATAGTGAAGTGTCGGTTTGAGAACTGGTTCCTATCGATGAGATGACCGGCTTGTCGTGTTAAACACGAATAACCATCGAAAACAGTTAACTGATCGGACGGGGTGATTCCCATCTGATCTGGTAACTCGGACCTGGTGGAGTTCCATTATTTATCACATAGTCGTAACGTCTCGATCAAATCGCAAAAACTTAATGAGATAGCCAAGATGTAAAAAAGATAAGATAGCGGGATGGGTTACCGTCCGATCGGATTGCCGTCCGATCGGAATGCCACCCGATCGACCTGCAATCCGGTCGGGTTGCACTTGGGGTCAAGGCTTAATCAAATTTTCAAACGTTCAAGGATCTGAACAACGAACGGATTGCCGTCCAAACGGACTGCCGTCCGATCGAACGACCATCCGATCGGCCGAATTTTGGATCCTCAACACTTAAACACACATCAGTTCCAACGGATTGTCACCCTATCGGATTACCACCCGATCGAGCGACCAGTCTGCTGTGAACTTATCAAGGAACCAAAGTGTCTTGCCAATCGGATCACCGTCCGATTGAACAGCCACCCGATCGACCGGACGTTCGATCGACCGACCTGAAAGGTAGAGATAGTTCTCTGTTTTCAAAATGCTACAACGAAAACTTCAAAAGGCAAACCATCATACACAAATACATCTTCACCAAACAAGGTGACAATCCAAACGAATGGTCGTCCGATCGGATTACCATTCGACACTTGGTTCACTCGCCACCATTTAACGCACTGTTCGACGCTTACGATATCAAACTGTAACCAGGCTAATCTCAGACGCGCTCCCATCAATCCAATCAAGTTGTGTTTGCTTGCCAAACACCGACTGTGAGTATACTTGAACCCTTTTTGCTTTTGCACTTTTGGGTGTAACATACGTTGCTATCAAATCAAATCACATCAAATGCTTAAACTATTTATCACTTGCGAATGACCAATGTGCATAGTTATACGTGATGCTAGTTACATATGTGCTAGGACTTATACTCGCGACGTCCCACCATGACTAGTATAGTACTATTGCGCCCGACGAGGTCTAGTTTAGTAATCGTGATCGAAGCTCAAGGGAATTAGGCCAGACTCGACCTAGTCTGTATGATTCCGCCATCGGTTGGGGTGTGACAGATTGGTATTAGAGCCATAACTATAGGGAATTAGGCCAGACTCGACCTAGTCTGGGTCGGTGTCTTAAGAAATGACCTAGTCTATAGTCTAAGTACCAACAGGCCAACTCGTATGAATCCAGTAGGATTTGCACGGGCCAACTTGATACTCTCGCTTGAATTCGCTAAAAGCTACTACTTCGTGTGAACACCGCATACTACAACTTCACACGAAGAGCCTTTCCTAAGGCTAGAATATTACTTAGCCTTTCCTAAGGCCACACAATACACGCGTTTTCGAAAATAGTCGCGTAACACAACCGAGTGATCCAGTCGAGATCAGGCGTGAAAACCAAGAACTCTCGATAAGATCGCTCACTCAGCGCATTTTTCTAGCACGAGAACTTTCCGTTGAGCTAGGAGTGACATCCATATCTCAACAAAAGTCTCCATTTCAAAATCCAGTGGAACTCCCGAATTTATTCGAAGAGCACAACCACAGTTAGGAGCGAAGTTATTAAGTCAGGGGTGAAACCCGTATCTTAATAAACCGTTCCACTCTCAACGAAATGGTTTTCAAAAAGCTCTCACCAAGGACTCGACTATGACGATAACTCGAGCCACGCGATGACTAGAAAGACGAATGTCATGAGCTGCATCCCAGTGGAAGCATAAGTCTTCTAGGACAATGCGCGTGCAATAACTTGTTGGGTATAGTTGGGTTACCTTGGGCAGTCAACGCCTAAACACCTAAGGCACTCTATCTATTTTTCTAGCATACGACACGCCGATTTTATGCTTATCAGCACCTATTTACGCTTATAGGTTTACGATTTAAAACTTTACACTTTATCGATTTCTCGATTTATCGATCTTCGCTCCCTGGTTTTGTAAACGCACAACTCGCACAGCCATCGCAATCTAAAACGAAAACCGAATGTTCGCAACAAAACTAATGTCTAATTACTCGCTCTCACTCTCACTCTCTGCATCGCGTCCTCGCACATTCTGTACCGACATGTACGTGTACGAGTATAAGCTACAACTAATTATATACATACAAACAAATCGATTGTGTGGGAACTTAGGAATCTCGTGTCTCCTATGTGGCTCCTATGTGAAATCTATTATACTACCTACAACAAGTTTGATCGCGCTCAATCGCATCGCAAACTCAAAACCATTATGATCGAATCTCGCTCCAAATCTCTCTCTGTCTAGATGTCTTCCAACGACTCTACCTCGAGACAAACAGCCAGGAGAAGAGCCAAACGAAGCGCCGAGAATAGGATTGCCTCGCTTGTTGCCAAGAAAGTGGCCAAGGTCGTTCCTCAAATTGTCGTTCAAGTGCTCACTCTCAGCAACTCTCGAACCCCAGGAGACTCTAAGACAGAAGCGTCGCAATCTGCTTTCCTCTACAAACACTTCAAAGCCTGTGACCAATGGAGTTCACCGGTGAAGGAGGTGTGTCCCAGCTACTCCTGTGGTTCGATTCTATCGACGTAACCCTTCATCAGAGTGGGTGTCCCGATAGTTTCCGTACTACTTGCGCAACCGGAGTATTCCAATCGCGAGCACTCGACTGGTGGACTGCCGAACGTAACAAACGTGGGATCTCCGTAGCTTATGCTCTCTCTTGGGATGAGTTGAAGGAACTCATGAAGAAAGAGTACTGCCCTCCCCACGAAGTCCAGAAGCTAGAAGACGAATTTTAGGAGATCAAGCAAGTCAAAGGTGACAATACTGGCTACACCGCAAGGTTCAAACAGCTTAGCATAATCTGCCCAAGTCTAGTCAACACTTCAGAAAAAGCCATCACAAAGTACATTCGCGGCTTGTCAGAATGTGTGGGCGATTTTGTCAAAGCTGCAAGACCTGCTACTATCGAAGAAACCTATCGCTTGGCGGTAGAGATCAACGACAAATGAGTCTTGGATGGATTCTTCTCCAAGAATCCTGTCAAACAAGCTCATCAAGCAATCGTCATCGATTCTTCTGACGATTCCTCTAACGAATCCACCAACGATTCTTCAAGTCAGTCCTCAGACGAATTCTCCGACGATGACGCACCGCTACCGGTAGCTCAGCCTAGCCGCAAACGAAAGACCCCATGCTCAAACTCTTCAACAACTAGACTGTCGTAACCAGAACCTCTCCAAGCAGTTCCAGTTCACTCGAAGTGCGCTTACAACGGAACTCATCCCCTGTGTCTCATGTGTACGTATCATCACCCACCAGAAGCTAACTGCCGCTTTTGCGCAAATTGCAACTGGTATGGTCATCTTACCCAGCACTGCCGCACGGGGCCCAGACTTGAGGAATCTCAGCAACGATCGCATTCTCCGCAGAAGTCCTCCACAGCAACATTTGTCATGCTTCCAATGTTGTTGTAATGCTACGACTTTCGCCGTTAGTTCTTTTATGTGTTGACTTTGTTCTATTCCTTCACGCAATATGGACTCTATTTATCTCTCGTTTTCTCTCTCGTCTTCGCACTTAATCTGGAATCACACACATGCTATATATTATATCACGATATAATGTGTTTTACCCTCACTACATTCTTAGAATAAGGTACGATAAACGTGCAAGGAACGACTAATCACGGGTGCACACGGGATTATTTTGGTCAGTGCACGGAGATCGTAGTGAGTTCTAACGGTGCCATAACGTTAAAAGCATGGTCGAGCGTGGTGGATACGCCGCTGGTACTTCCTATATATAAGCGTCTTGACCATGTCAACGAAGTGCGACATCTATTCACTGGATGCAAGTAGTAGGGGTAAAGCAAGGTGTGCTTGCCATACTACCAAAGTCTCGTGAAGAAAGTGCCATGTGGAGTTGAACGTTATTTAGACCTATACTATTATGGTTATTTTCGACACACTACACTCATTCGCAAGGCGTAACAATTACATTGCATCATCGCGAGACTTGTCGTAAGTCTGCAAACGCAATGCAAATGCCTCATCAATGGACTCTGGAGAGTCTACCCCCGCAGGGCAATTGCATCGACGCAAGACTGGTCGTAAGTCTTTAATCGCAACTCAATCGCAATTTCGCTGGAATCTAACGCACATCACCCTCGCAACACTTTAACGCTTAACGCATCTATTGATCTCATCGCTTTGATACTCGCATCGCTTATCGCTTCTAACGCTTATCGCTACTTGTGTTATGTTAGCACTCATGACATCGATTCACGAAACGGATCTAGTATGGATAAAACATGGTGGATACGCCGCTGGTACTTCCTATATATAAGTGTTTTAGCCATATTAGCAAACTTTTGTGGGAAGATGCCATGTGGGGCTTAATGTTGGTTAGATTGTGGAACTGTGGAGATTAATCGTACCGTGTATCGCTTATCGCTTATCGCGTACCGCTTACCGCATATCGCTCATCGCCTGATACTCATCGCAATCTGTGTTGTTTTATTTTGTATGACATCGCTTCACGGGACAAAACTAATATGGTCAAAACATGGTGGATACGCACTGGTACTTGACGGGTGGTCCGTTGGACAACCCTTAAATAGTTTAAAAAGATTAAAATTCCATGCTTTACTTGGTTATTTGCTTGAACTTAGTAACTACGAGTGTTCGTGTGATTTGCAGGGAAATCGCTTAATTTGGTTAAATTAACCCGTAGGCTACGGATTCAATGAATTGGCAGCACGTGCATCGGAAGTAATTGGATATTAAATGGTTTGTCAAAACCTAAAGTATAAGAGGATTTTTTTTTGGATGGCACGTGCAGACTTCAAGGACCAAAAAGGTCAACAACATAATCATTATGGTTGGACCTTTAAGGAGGCATCCATATATGACATTGGGAAAGTAATAAAGAGTTGGCAGCCAAAGGAGCACAACAACACGTGAAGATATAGGATGACACCCTTTTTTACTTGGGCCAACAATATCTAATCAATTAAAATTGAGTGAAGACCATTGGGCCGCACATGGGCTGTGACGGCAAAGAAGGATCTTGTGGATTCTTTTCATTGGGCCGCAAATATGGAGGCCCTAACTTTGACATGGGCGGCACATGTGAAGAAACAACATAACATCGAATCATCATCATCATCTCATGGGCACATCTAGGAAAAACAAAAGTCAACAACAATATTATCATCATCAGTTGCGGTGACCTTGGTCTTGGGCGGCTGGCTTGATTGGGCCGCATATGGAGATGTGGGCTGACACATCACATGAGGAGAAGGACTTATGGATTTGTTGACTTCTTGGGCTCACGTGAACAGAAAACAGACTTGGAAATTGGGCCAACAATTTACGACAAAGTGGACTTGAGTGGACGGTTGAAGGAGGAGATATCATTCAAGATCAGAGAAGCACGTGGATTTGAGGTTTGATGACATGAACAAACATCAAGGGGCGGCTGACTTTTGGATGCCATATGCACGTGAAGGGGATTCATTCAAAGTCAACATCATAATACTAAAGAAACTCATTATCATGTCAGTGGACTTGAATTGGACCTGATTCCCACCGTAAACCAGACGATTTGTACCGTAAAACATATGAAGTCCACCGTAATTTACGGTGGAGCCGTAAATTACGGTGGTGGCTGCGAGAAAAAGTGTAACCGCCTCATTAAGTGAGTTTTTGGGTGTCTTTTCATTACACCTCATCATTGGACGGTTATTGGACACCTTGGGGGCGATTTTGGAGAACTTGTTGGTTTTGTGAACATTTTTCAATCATTCGGTTTGTGCTTTTGATTCGTATGAACAATAGATTGATGTTGATGATGATTCACCGAGCCATGTCCGGCTAAACTCTTCGGTGATCATCCTAGGTGAATGTTTCTGAAACTTTTGTGTGTTTAATTTCTGCATTTCTAGAATGATATCTTGCGTTGCTTGAATGTCATGGTGTATGTTTGATTGTTTGTAGTGTGTTAATCAATATTGCAATTTCTAGTCTTAATCGTACGTTCTTGGTGCCGTTGGCAACCGAGATATCACGGGAAGGGTTAGGGTTGGTTATTGGTTAATAGGTCATCGGGAAACAACCTCGCGTTATCTAATCCGAGTACTTTGTTCCCTTTTATCACTTCAATCACATATACACGAGTTATGTCTATATAACTCTTTCTAGTGAAATTGCACACAACTGTTTAAAGAAACTGAAACCTAGGGTGATCATTGTTCTCTCCTAATTGTTTACAACCAACTTTGATTTGAATTAGTTCTTAATTTAGTTTTCTAAAACAACAATCCACAATCTTGAATTTTAATTTTCTGCAATTTAGTCTAATATTAGTTTAAGTACAAAGCTATACAATCGACACATCTTCCACATACTCCCTGAGTTCGATACCCTACTACCGCTATCTATAGTTGTATTTGGGATTAAATTTGCGTGACCCACGACAATCACGTCAAATTTTGGCGCCGTTGCCGGGGAGTAGTGCGCAACGTGTGTTATCTTGTGTATTAGTTTGAAAAAAAAAAAAATAATAATAAAAAAAAAAAACCCAAAAAGATTTCTTTTATGTTCATGATTTACACTTGGTAGTTGAGTTGTGTTGTGCAGGATGACAGGGCATTACACAAATTTCAGCTTATTTACGTGTAGATTGTGCAAAGGCCCACTTCATCCGAGTATATGTTGTGGGGAGGCCCAACATAAGCGTAGAGAAGAACAGATGAGAATGGACGAGCGGAATGTCCATTATGATGAGTTTCACTCACATGATTCATACTATGATTCACCTTACAACTCGAACATGGATTATTATGATGAATATTCCCAACTTTCATATGAAGGCCCTCAGATGTACAATCAAGATTATTATCATGCTCAGTATACATTTGATCAGTCTGGTTATGAATGTGTAACTCAACAACCTACTTTGCACTATCAGTCACATAAATCTGAAAGTCTTGGAGAGATGATGAGAAAGAGACACATGGTTCATGTTGAAAAAGAATTAAAAAAACCTCATTTGTCAATGGAAGAACGAGTAGAACTTTTGGAATGGAAATATGATTTGCTACCAAAAGAGGTGAAAGAGATGAGGCCAGGGACGTCGATGGTGGAAAAACGTCAAGCAAAACAACACTGGATACATGTGCAGATTGAACAAATGACACCTATGGGTGATGTAGAAGAAAAGGTTGTGAGTCCTCCCGAACTTGAAACTGAATTATTAGGGTCAAATGAGGAATATACAATTGAAATTATTGTGGAGGAACCACCTATGGAGAGCAAAGTTGAGGGTCTTTTACTTGATGAAGCAATCAAAGTTGATTACAACTCTCCGGCTGTGGTGGTTATGGAAACCAAGAGTGTTAAGGATGCATGTTTAGAAACTAGGAAGGTGGCACTTCATGATGTGGGAGATTTCATTCATAATTTATGTTTATGGGAGAGTTTGGATTTGTTGGGCACAGAAAACGAAGTAGTGAAGTGGAGAGTAAACTACCGAGCATTTGTTGGAAATTCGGTAGGAAAATGTGGATTTAAAGAATTTTGCAAAGAAAGATGGGACGTGACAAAGCACACACACAATAGAAGAATCAAACACCGTGCTTACATCAGCAACGAAAAAGGTAAATGTGCATTGAGACCACCTTGAGACATATCAGGTACGGTCTGGCTGAAGACCTTTAAACTTAGCGCTCTCGGGAGGCAGCCCGAGGATGTAGAGTATTGTATTTGTGTTTTGTTTTGTTTTGCTTTGTTTGGTTTTGTTTTGGTGTTGTGTTTGTGTGTTGGCAGGTTATTACGTTTCAACCCTCGCGGATGCAATGATTCAAGTGTGGGGATGTTTGGCAACATCCCTGTTGAGATATCGGCGAATCTGAGAGATGTTTTTGAACCGGTTCGATTACCGCAGCTGCATCACTACCAACACTGCTGATTTACTAATCAGGTCGTGTCTTGTTCTCATTTTGTGCCCCTTTGTATATATTCATGTTTAAGTTTTTGGTTGGGCGGTTGGGTGGTGTTTTGATGTGTTTAGTTTATGGGTTGTGAAGGAATTGGTGGTGTTTAAAAAAAAAAAAATATTGGGATTTGAGAATTTTAGCAAAAGTTGATGTTGTGGTTATAAGCGATCCTTCCCTCAAAGCCATACATTGTGACAATGTATCCCAAGTGTGGGGATGGGGGAAATTTTTGATAGTTTTAAAAAAAAAATTTGTAAATCCGAGCGAAAAGTGTAAAAATTTGAAAACTTGATATTGTTCCATTTGACACACCGACACCCATTCCTAGTCTTTTCTTGGTGAGGATTTGTGCCACACATGATTGTTATTGATATTTCATTGTTTGAGTGGCGGTGTGTGTTGTGTGTTAATAGAACTTGTGTGTGAATACTTGTTAAATCCTAGAGTTAGCATGCTTTTGGAAATGATAGGGGACTTTTAGGAAGCCTCGTCTAGATGTGTGAGAGTGCGGGATTGGTGGGTTGGACCTCATACGTTACATATATGAGCTTGGTATTGTGAGGGGTGGGGGTTTGGTCCTTAGAAAGCCATGTTGAGCCTTAGACCATTCGATTGTGACCCGAGCCTACTTCTTACAAAAATTTTACCTATTGAGATGACCCGGTTTAGGAGATTTAGTATGTAGTATTGATGTTCTTGTATATATTGTTGAGTTTCATGTGTTATGAAAAAAAAAAAAAAAAAAAAAATGATGAAAAAAAAAAAAAATGAAAAATACAAAAAGAAGTATTTAGTTGCAATAGAGTTGAGAATGTCAAGAAGCTTTGTATTTATTTTTGGTGTTTGCTTCGTAGTAGTAGACATAAAAACCGGGTCAAATCAATTAGCTCTTTCATATGTATTCCACCATTTTCCTACCTTAACACCT
Source organism: Helianthus tuberosus (assembly GCA_030545235.1). NCBI lineage: Eukaryota > Viridiplantae > Streptophyta > Magnoliopsida > Asterales > Asteraceae > Helianthus > Helianthus tuberosus. Next base: position 18,517,736 of record CM060367.1, on the reverse strand, counting down.
AGCCCCGTTGCAAACCGCAAGTCCCTTTGATTCTAAAGCATGTTAGATATTTGTTAGGAGGAAACTTGATTTGTATACAAGCTTATTGTCGCACACACACACACCCGCATTGAGTGGTTTAGCATTATGCTAATATTTCTTGTCACCGAGAGTTTTTGTGAGGGGTGTGTCTCGTGGTATGATTGAAGGTTGGTAAAAGGATGATACATTTTAGCTTGGTTTGCATGTTGATCGCTTGTGGTTTTGAAATAGTTTTTGAATGGGTTGCTTGGGACAAGCAACGGGTAAGTGTGGGGATGTGACGGGTGGTCCGTTGGACAACCCTTAAATAGTTTAAAAAGATTAAAATTCCATGCTTTACTTGGTTATTTGCTTGAACTTAGTAACTACGAGTGTTCGTGTGATTTGCAGGGAAATCGCTTAATTTGGTTAAATTAACCCGTAGGCTACGGATTCAATGAATTGGCAGCACGTGCATCGGAAGTAATTGGATATTAAATGGTTTGTCAAAACCTAAAGTATAAGAGGATTTTTTTTTGGATGGCACGTGCAGACTTCAAGGACCAAAAAGGTCAACAACATAATCATTATGGTTGGACCTTTAAGGAGGCATCCATATATGACATTGGGAAAGTAATAAAGAGTTGGCAGCCAAAGGAGCACAACAACACGTGAAGATATAGGATGACACCCTTTTTTACTTGGGCCAACAATATCTAATCAATTAAAATTGAGTGAAGACCATTGGGCCGCACATGGGCTGTGACGGCAAAGAAGGATCTTGTGGATTCTTTTCATTGGGCCGCAAATATGGAGGCCCTAACTTTGACATGGGCGGCACATGTGAAGAAACAACATAACATCGAATCATCATCATCATCTCATGGGCACATCTAGGAAAAACAAAAGTCAACAACAATATTATCATCATCAGTTGCGGTGACCTTGGTCTTGGGCGGCTGGCTTGATTGGGCCGCATATGGAGATGTGGGCTGACACATCACATGAGGAGAAGGACTTATGGATTTGTTGACTTCTTGGGCTCACGTGAACAGAAAACAGACTTGGAAATTGGGCCAACAATTTACGACAAAGTGGACTTGAGTGGACGGTTGAAGGAGGAGATATCATTCAAGATCAGAGAAGCACGTGGATTTGAGGTTTGATGACATGAACAAACATCATTATTATGAATTAGAAGGGGCGGCTGACTTTTGGATGCCATATGCACGTGAAGGGGATTCGTTCAAAGTCAACATCATAATACTAAAGAAACTCATTATCATGTCAGTGGACTTGAATTGGACCTGATTCCCACCGTAAACCAGACGATTTGTACCGTAAAACATATGAAGTCCACCGTAATTTACGGTGGAGCCGTAAATTACGGTGGTGGCTGCGAGAAAAAGTGTAACCGCCTCATTAAGTGAGTTTTTGGGTGTCTTTTCATTACACCTCATCATTGGACGGTTATTGGACACCTTGGGGGCGATTTTGGAGAACTTGTTGGTTTTGTGAACATTTTTCAATCATTCGGTTTGTGCTTTTGATTCGTATGAACAATAGATTGATGTTGATGATGATTCACCGAGCCATGTCCGGCTAAACTCTTCGGTGATCATCCTAGGTGAATGTTTCTGAAACTTTTGTGTGTTTAATTTCTGCATTTCTAGAATGATATCTTGCGTTGCTTGAATGTCATGGTGTATGTTTGATTGTTTGTAGTGTGTTAATCAATATTGCAATTTCTAGTCTTAATCGTACGTTCTTGGTGCCGTTGGCAACCGAGATATCACGGGAAGGGTTAGGGTTGGTTATTGGTTAATAGGTCATCGGGAAACAACCTCGCGTTATCTAATCCGAGTACTTTGTTCCCTTTTATCACTTCAATCACATATACACGAGTTATGTCTATATAACTCTTTCTAGTGAAATTGCACACAACTGTTTAAAGAAACTGAAACCTAGGGTGATCATTGTTCTCTCCTAATTGTTTACAACCAACTTTGATTTGAATTAGTTCTTAATTTAGTTTTCTAAAACAACAATCCACAATCTTGAATTTTAATTTTCTGCAATTTAGTCTAATATTAGTTTAAGTACAAAGCTATACAATCGACACATCTTCCACATACTCCCTGAGTTCGATACCCTACTACCGCTATCTATAGTTGTATTTGGGATTAAATTTGCGTGACCCACGACAATCACGTCAGTACTTCCTACATATAAGTGTTTTGCCATGTTAGCCAACTCTCGTGGAAACATGCCATGTGGGTTTTAATGTGGAATCTAATCGAAATCGCACTATTCGCTTAATCGCATATCACTTGTCTCCTAACGCTTTTCGCCTGTCGCCGTTGTCTTCGCTTATTATCTTTGTTTTGTGCTATCAATATTCGCGTACCGCTCATCGCTTGTAGCACTCGCTTGTATCGCTAAACTGAGTTCGAAAACGACTTCATCGCTCAGTTTGCTCAATCCTTCTCTTACACTTGGTCCAACCATCTTTTCGCTTGGACCGAGGGAATCGAAATCTATCAGTACTATGTCGACACACATGACACCGCCTCACGAGACGAAAGCCATATGGCTAAAACATGGTGGATACGCCACTGGTACTTCCTATATATAAGTGTTTTAGCCATATTGTCGAACTTTCGTGGAAAAGTGCCATGCGGGGCCGACCTTAAAAATTAAATTTTTGATATTATTAGAAAAGCTTTGTATAAAACGAGATTACTTTGTAACGTTGGTGTGACAATCGACTCAAGTTACTGCCGCGTGACGAGAAAATTTCATAAAACGAGTTTCAAACACCCTAAAATCTTTTAGTAAACCTAATAAAACCCCACTCATAGCACTGGTGTGAACATCGAAACAGTTTAACGCCGCACTGTGGGAAGATTTTTCATAAACAAACCACTTCGAATTAACCAAATTTTCGAGAATTCGGGACGCTTTTGGATCGCTTTTTGTGTGTCGCCATCTTTTGTATATGAATCGCTTTACTCGCTGCCATCGCCAGTCATCGCAACACTCTCGCTTGTCGAATTTCAATCGATCGCTCATTTATTCTGACGCTCTGAATCGCTACTCCAACTCGCGTCGATCCTCGCAACCCTTCTTATGGATTAATTTCGAGACGAAATTTCCTAAAGCAGGGGAGACTGTAACAACCCGCACGTTCGTGCGTTGTTTCCACTCGTTATACTCGTTACGCCTAGCACTAGAGATTCGGATCATAATGTAGCTATATCGCATACATCGCTATTTCGTAGTATTTTCGCATATTACGCATATTTTATCACTATCACATCACATTGCACTTGCTGGCAACCACGAAGATATCAAATGAGGACCAATTCTACCCTCCTTGATAGCCGTGATGTGTCGCAGTGCAAGTCATTACTCAAAACGCACATCGCATCACACACATTAACGTTCACGATGACGTTGAGTGAGGACCTATTCTACCCTCATTGTTACCACTCGTTATACTCGTTATGCCTAGCACTAGAGATTCGGATCATAATGTAGCTATATCGCATACATCGCTATTTCGTAGTATTTTCGCATATTACGCATACTTTATCACTATCACATCACATTGCACTTGCTGGCAACCACGAAGATATCAAATGAGGACCAATTCTACCCTCCTTGATAGCCGTGATGTGTCGCAGTGCAACTCATTACTCAAAACGCACATCGCATCACACACATTAACGTTCACGATGACGTTGAGTGAGGACCTATTCTACCCTCCTCGATGACCGTGAAGCATCGCAAAGCAACACATATTCGAAACAAAACCCGGTTATTGTATCACAACTTTGAAATATGGATATACAACCCAACGTAGCTAATTATAATAAATATATGGAAATGTGGATGAGAATGTGTAACCAAACTATCGCAACGCTTAGCAATCGAAACGGAAAGCCAAAACTCAGCTCGCCGGAGGCGTTTGATCGAATGACAATTCGATCGATTGGCCATCCGATCGGACAGCCATCCGATCGGACAGCCATCCGATCGGACATTCATCCAATCCGAATGCACTGCACCGCCTTTCTCCTCCTTTGCCTATAAATACCCCACTTGTCACATCAACAACAGTTGATGTGACTGCTCTCTCTCGACCAGACGCCTTCTCGCCATTTCTCTCAATTCTCACAATTCTTGTAAGTTTCTACCTCAAATCTTGTACTTCTGTGATCTACACGCACTCCTTCATCTTTCTCACCATCAAATCTCACTTCTTCACCGTTAAATCTTTGGATTTGACCCGTTCAAAGGTGATGTCATCAAGAAGTTCTTAGGAACAATGAAGTATGACTTCATCTCATCAAGAACAGTCCAGATCTGATGGATTCCACAGAGAATAAACAATAAACTCACACAAATCTAAGCCGAATCAAAGTTTTCTAAGTTTTTCTTCAAACTTTCCTAACTTATCACTCGAAACTGGTAGCAACACAGCTCGTACAGACCTTCTACTTTTCCTATAGTGAAGTGTCGGTTTGAGAACTGGTTCCTATCGACGAGATGACCGGCTTGTCGTGTTAAACACGAATAACCATCGAAAACAGTTAACTGATCGAACGGGGTGATTCCCATCTGACCCAGTGACTCGGACCTGGTGGAGTTCCATGGTTTAGCTCGTAGTCGTAACGTCTCGATCAAATCGCAAAAACTTAACGAGATAGCCGAGATGTAAAAACGATAAGATTGCGGGACGGGTTACCGTCCGATCGGATTGCCGTCCGATCGGACTGCCACCCGATCGACCTGCAATCCGGTCGGGTTGCACTTGGGGTCAAGGCTTAATCAAATTTTCAAACATTCAAGGATCTAAACAACGAACGGATTGCCATCCGAACGGACTGCCGTCCGATCGAACGACCATCCGATCGGCCGACTTTTGGATCCTCAACACTTAAACACACATCAGTTCCAACGGATTGTCACCCGATCGGATTACCACCCGATCGAGCGACCAGTCTGTTGTGAACTTATCAAGCAACCAATGTGTCTTGCCAATCAGATCACCGTCTGATCGAACAGCTACCCGATCGACCGGCCGTTCGATCGACCGGCCTGAAAGGTAGAGATACTTCTCTGTTTTCAAAATGCTACAACGAAAACTTCAAAAGGCAAACCATCATACACAAATACATCTTCACCAAACAAGGTGACAATCCAAACGAATGGTCGTCCGATCGGATTGCCATTCGACACTTGGTTCACTCGCCACCATTTAAAGCACTGTTCGACGCTTACGATATCAAACTGTAACCAGGCTAATCTCAGACGCGCTCCCATCAATCCAATCAAGTTGTGTTTGCTTACCGAACATCGACTGTGAGTATACTTGAACCCTTTTTTCTTTTACACTTTTGGGTGTAACATACGTTGCTATCAAATCAAATCACATCAAATGCTTAAACTATTTATCACTTGCGAATGGCCAATGTGCATAGTTATACGTGATGCTAGTTACATATGTGCTAGGACTTATACTCGTGACGTCCAACCATGACTAGTATAGTACTATTGCGCCCGACGAGGTCTAGTTTAGCAATCGTGATCGAAGCTCGAGGACTTAGCTGTTAGTATGAGTTTTGTGAGTATATATGTCGTGTATTACGTTTATGTATGTGGAAATTCGCAGCTTTTATCTATTACACTATTACATATCAAACCTGTATACTCGCCAATACTTTTGTATTGAGATTATTTTAACGTATGTTGCAGGTTAGATCACAGGCTATATCAAATCAAGCTAGGAAGTCTAGAAACTCACCTAAAATCTAGGTTGTCGGATTTGTATTGTTCGAGAGGACAAGAAATCCGTGATAACTTATGTGATTGTATTGATTGTTAGTATGGGATAACAAATGAAATAAATACTATCGCAATATAGTTGTTATGGAGTCTCTTGAGCAATCTGATTCGCCTAGTGCTGCGCCCCGATGATTCCGCCATCGGTTGGGGTGTGACATGGACAATCTTTTCAGAAGTTTCAAGAACAACTTCCAGACCTGTGACCAGGATGTCACCCACCTCAGCCCAACAAAGAGGAGAACGGCATTTCCGGCCGTACAACGCTTCAAATGGAGCTGCCTGGATGCTAGTGTGGTAGCTGTTCTTGTAGAAGAACTCGATCAGCGGCAAATGTTTCTCCCAGCCCTTACCAAAATCAATCACACATGCTCGCAGCATGTCTTCAAGTGTCTGGATGGTTCGCTCACTTTGACCATCCGTCTGTGGGTGATATGCAGTACTCATGTCAAGGCGTGAGCCGAACGATTTATGCATCGACTGCCACAGGTCAGATATGAAACAGGATCACGATCGGAGATAATAGAGGTTGGCACCCCGTGCCTAGAAACCACTTCCTTCAAATAAACAGCAGCAAGCTGAGAGAACTTATCCATTTCCTTTATCGCAAGAAAGTGTGCAGATTTCATGAGGCCAGTAACGAAATCCATAGCAATCTGCTCCCATTTCCACATGGGTATTTCTAGTTGTTGAAGCAGACCTGAGGGTTTCTGATACTCTACCTTGACTTTCACACAAGTCAAACACTTGCTCACGTATGTCGCGATGTTAGCCTTCATCTTCGGCCACCAATACAAAACTTTGAGGTCCTGATACATCTTATCTGAACCCGGATGAGCAGAGTATCAAGACTTGTGCGCTTCATCCATCACAAGATCTCTAAGGTTACCAAACAATGGAATCCATATCCACTCCATAAAATAATAAATGCCATCTGATCTCTAAGAGTATCTTCAATGTTTTCTTCTTTCAATGCTTCAGTCTGAGCCGAACGGATCTGATCGGGAAGGTTTGAATGAATGGTGAGCTGTAAGGCTCGCACACGCTTAGGTTTCGATTCCTTTCGCCTAAGGGCATCAGCTACAACGTTAGCCTTACCTGGATGATATTTGATAGCACAATCGTAGTCATTCAAGAGTTCTACCCAACGACGCTGTCGCATATTCAATTGCTTCTGGTCGAAAATATGCTGAAGGCTCCTGTCATCAGTGTAGATAGTGCATTTGCTATCGTACAGATAATGCCTCCAGATTTTCAACGCGAAAATCACGGCTCCTAACTCTAAATCATGAGTCGTATAATTCCTCTCGTGAACTGTTAGGATCGGAGGCTCTCATGATTGTGTTAGTTTGTATGATTTGAACAATGAATGAGTATGAAACTATGTAAAGTGCAGCGGAAATGAATAACAAACTTTGTAAACACAATCAAAGGAGAAAATAGTTTTGAAAAAGCATATGCAATTCATTTAGTCAAAAGATTTACAATACGAATCCAATGATTACAAACATGCTTACAAACTAAGCTCCCCCTCAGCCTGATGCCCCAAGGTTGGATTGCACAAGATGAAAGGATTGAATTGAGGAGAAGAACTCTCTCAAAACGAATCAAATGTAACAGTACAGAGTACTGTTCCATTTATAGACAATCCAAACCACTGAGGCATCTCAGCTGACGTCACCATGAAAGCGACGTCTAACAGCCTAACAACCTGTATCTACTGTCTTATACAAACACTGCTAATCTTAACAACTGACTATACATGAAACAGATGATATACTAAACTACTGCTCTCTCTAATCATCAGTGCTTTCCTCAAGGTTGATCAGTCCTTGATTGGGCAGTGCTTTGTCATCAGCAGTTTGTACCAGCAGTGCTTAGTTTCCAGCAGTCTTCTAGGCTTCATCAGTAGTTAGACAGAACAGTAGCAGTTGTATTCGGGCAGTGGATATAAGGTCATCAGCTGTTATAATCACTATCAAGGGAGAAGACTTAGTGTAAACTGCTGCTTATTGTGAATCCACTGTCTTGATCTGGTTTTGGCTTTCATTATCTGTTTCTCTGGTAGGGTTCAATCCCAACAATCTCCCCCTGGAACAGATAATGCCAAAACCTTTCATTATTCTGGATCTTTATTCCTCATCATAAGTTCCTTTGCTTGCCTTTTAAATTCTTCTTCAAATTCTTTGGAAGTTGTGTCATCTTCATCCCTGCACAGTGAAAGTTCAAGGAGATCCTGCAAATCTTCAACACTAAGGCCTAGTGCTTCTTTCCTTGATATATACTTCACATCGCCATTGGATCTAACTATAGTCAATACGTGGGTCTTTTGGTCAGACATCCACTTTAGTACTTTTGAACCCAATGGGTTTCTTGGGAGAGATTTATTTACTGATGAGCTTTGAGATATTGGCCTTGAGAAAAATTGTAAAGCAGTATCTTTAACTTCAGACATTCTTTTGAAAGCTTCTTCTATGACTTTATTTGCTGCAGCTATATCTTCTGCAACTTCTTCGTCAATTTGCTCTTGAATCTTTTGTTGATCAAGCTCTCTGTCTGAGATATCTGCTGAAGTGTCTGTTGATGCAGGTTTGGTTAATACCTTTTTGAAAAGGTTTTGAAGGCTCACTGAACTATCTTCTTTTAGACCCATTTTCTTGATGGCTTCTGTGAAGTATTCAGCTTCCTTTTCTTTTGCCTCTTCACTGGTCAGCTGTTTTCCTTCTTCTTGGTTTGTCACAAGAGTAGGATTTTCTCTTGACTTGAACAGTGTTTTGAGGTTTTCAATCTGTTTTTCAAGTTTCATCATTTGTTCTTGTTTCTTTGAAGTCCCTGAAACAGTTATCTTTCTTTTCTTCAGCCTTTCATAGGCTTCATCAGTATGCTGCTTTGACCATTTTGATATGGCATTGGCAGTGTCCACTTTTGCATCTATCAACTCCTGTTTCTTTCTTTTATATTCAGTTGTTAGGTCAGCGATGAGCTTTTTGTATTTGCTCCAATTTGGAGCATTTTTCTTCTTTCTGGGATCGTTTTTGATTCTATCAATCCTATCAGCCTCATGTTTTAAAGCCACTATTGGCCATTCTTCAAATTGGTTTTCTTCAGCAGGATAAAATTTTTCTTGCATGATGTATGCAAGAAGTTTTCTTCTCATCTCTTTTTGTTTATCTGCCTTTTCTTTGCTCAGCTCTTGTGCAAAATCTTTTATTTGTTTGACTTTTGTGAGCAGAAATTCCAATCTTTCAGCAATGGCTTCATCACCTTGACCTTCGCATTCAACCTTCGCTCTTATCTTTGCTTGTCTTGATTTGAGCTCAAGATATTCATCCATGTCTTCTGGAACTAGGAAGCCAACGAGTGAAGGAAATCTTCTGTTTGAAGGATCATCATCAGTATAGAATTGCCTCATCTCATTTTTTATAGCTTCTAGTTCCAACGGATATTTTGCAGCAGTGGGATCATACTTATCCTCATTTGACTGAGTAAGTTTTCTTTTTCTGGTATAGAGCTTTGCGGATGAGGAGGGTTTTGATTGTGATGTAGGAATGATTAGAGCAGTGGTGGATGGTTGACAAACAGCTGTTGAAACAACTGGTGTTCCAACCTCTGTTGTCATTACAACTACTGATGTATCAGTAGATGTCTTCTGCTTTTGAGCAGGAGTTGAAGTGGTTTTTGATGGTGGTGATGGTGGTGGTGACTCATCATCAGGAATGAAAACCCTTCTCCTTTTTATTGTAGGAGAGGCTGATGATGTCGTTGGTGGATCAGTGGTTTGACTGATGGAAAGTGTCTGACCAACAGTTGTTGAAACAACTGGTGTCTCAACCACTGTTGTCATTACAGCAGATGTTGTAACATCTGCTGTCTTCTGCTTTACGGTAGGAGGCAATGGTGGTGATATGATTGTAGATGATGATGGTGGTAGAACAGTGGTTGTGATGGTGTGTGTTGAAGTTGTGTGTGTTGATGAAATGGCAGCTGTTTGGCTACTGACAGCAGTTTTTGTAACTACTGATGTATCAGCTGTTTGAATGGAAGTTTTGGATTTTGTGGTTTAAGGTGGTTTAGATGGCTGTTTTTCTTGTTCTGGTTCAATATACAGCCCATCTTCTATTCCTTTCTTTCTCAACTTGATTTTCTCCCCCTTTTTGGCATTATCTGCAAGGGGTTTATCCATGAAGAGGATAGTAGAGGGAACTTTTCCACCATGGGCAGTCTTTTGTATGCTGGCCTTTATAGCCTTGATATCTGCTTGGGTATCCTTGAATCTTGATTCCACCATGTTTGTCAGCATTTGTACATGTATAGCATGCTGCTGATCAGCCATTTGTTTATGTTTTTCCAGCGTGGGTGGGAAAAGATTCCAGAGCTCATTTGCAGCAAATGCTTGTGGTGGAGCAGGTGCTTGAGGTGGAACAGGTGTTTGTGGTGGAACAGCAGTGGATTGTGCTTTTTGAGCTTTTAAAATCTCTTGCACCATATCCTTTATTTTAGCAACTGAGGTTTCCAGTTTTTCAACTCTGCCCGTCAATTCCTGGTATTTTGAATCATCACCCACTTTAATGGGATCATCTGAATCCCCACCTGTAGTGGTTATATCGATGTTTGACTTATGAACTGAGTCCCAAAAATCACCCATTGATGCCCCTTGTTCTTGGTACTGGGGACTTCTTTCTTCAGCACTTGAGAGACCTTTGATGGTACCAGTGGTTAGAACCAACTCACTGGTGGTTACCGATGGTGCTATGGAAGAAATTGCCCTCAAGGGAGTCTTACTAATGAAACAACTGTCCAACTGAAGATCTGTTGATCCATCAGTTGTAGTTGCTGCTCCACTTGAACTACCACCGAGAGTTACTTGTAACTCAGGGGGTGTAACCTCCTCAATTGTTGCTGGGATAGCAGAGGTAGTAGCATCAGACCCAGTCACTTGTGGAGGTATACTCTCTGTGATAGGTGATAGAGAGGAACTGGTTTGTGTCTGAGCCATATCAACAGCATGCAACAAAGGTAGCATGGATTGTGGTAATATTATTGGTGAGGGTATGGGAGTTGAAAGAGACATGTCCTTGGGATCAGGACTGAGGAAGATGGATCCGATTGAATCCAGAGCTTCATATTGTGGGGTCCCTGTGCTTACAACCTGATCCTTTTGGGAGGATGCAGGAGGAGTTTTAGGCAATGGTGGAGATCTTTCTACCAACTGCTGTGAGGAAGTAGCAGCAGTGGTTTGTGGTGACATTTGTGTTGTCACAGGCATTAGCTCTGGGATCTCATCTTCCAGAGTTTCCTTTGTTTTGGGTTTGGGGGGCTTTCTGGATGCTTTCTTTTTTGTCTTTTTGGTAGTGGCAGGTGTGGGTTTCAAAGCAGTGGTAGTGCTGCTATGATCACCTGGAGCAGTGGGCTCAGCAGCAGATGTCTGAGGAGCAGTAGTAACTGCTAAATTCTGCTCGGACACCTCTGCTTTTGTTTTTATTGGTGCCAACATTCTAGTGAATGTTTCAGGTGTTAAACTTTTTATTTGAAAATAAACACCTTGTTTTGGCACATTTTCATTTTCTTTTTCAAATTTTTGTTTAAAATAGTAACTTAGAAACCTTGGAAAGAGTAAAAATGTTTTGCTATCAACATTCTTTACCAAGTCATTGAAGATTTCCTGGGAATAATTGTAATCTTTATTATTTAAAATAGCATAGCCCAGGCATTGAATCTTCAATGGTATTTCGTTAAACGATGTTGTTTTATTTGAAACACACGACAAAAGTGTGTGAAATAGAAATCTGGGTGCAGACGGAAAATATCCTTTTTGTAAGGTAGATAATCTACCTTTGATTGTTCTGCATACCCTCTTTTCAAAAAGTCAGTTTTCAACTCGGTTTTGTCAAAAGAAGTTTTACCTTTCTGATCATCGAGTTTAAAGACTTCTGAGATTGTTTGTGGAGTGATTTGGATCGCTTTACCCTGTATCGAGGAGTTGATGGCTACTACTTTATCGTCTTGTTTCTCAAGAGTAGCATTTTTCCAGAACTCTCTCTGGGTTTGTAGGTAAATGGGAGCGTCTGCTGTCAACAAAGTTTTGTACTTTGATTCAGAGAGTGTGTTAATGACGGAATCGAAGGTGCGGTTGTTTGAGGGTTTTGTGAGGAGTCCCAAGTAGTTGTGCGGTGATTTGTATGGGATTTCAATGTTTTCTTCGGCCGTTTGAGCGACCTCTTTTGAAGATGATGGTGATTTTGGTTTAGATTTTGATTTTGATTTTGACTTCGTCATTTTGATGAAGAAGAATCGGAGATTGATTTGGGAAGAAAAGTTGGAAACTGCTTTGAGAAGAGAACTTTGGAATTCAATTCGACAGTGTAAAACCCTGTTTGGGGTTTTGATCAGGGTTTTATTTAGGGAAAAAGTGATCGCTGATGTGGCAGCGGTTATTATGATCTGAAGGCTAAAAACTGACCACGTGTCAAACTCTGATGAAATGGATGAATAGCAGAGGACAGTTGTTTTGAAAACCACTGATGAAGCAAACATCAGTGGTTACAACGGTAATAATGTGACGTCACTGGATGATTTTTACTATCAGTGGATAGCATATCAGTGGATAAGACACTGCTTTTTGAAGAACAGTGCTTGCCGAGTAAAATGAAGGGTCAGTGGTTGACTTTCAGCAGTGGATAGTAATTAGGAAACAGATGTTTGAACAAAACAGTGGTTAGGGATAATATAATGGTAATGATTTGAAAGACCAGTATGTCAGCAACAGTCTTGAGAATTTTCATTCAGGGTTTTGCTACATGTCAATTACACATTTTGAAGCTTTTTCAAACCCTAGACAGTGGTTTAGTACCCCAGATGATGAGAACTTTTTGCTAAGGCAACTCATTTTCGTTTAATATTCAAATTAAAACATGAGTGCCTAAGTAGTTTAAGCACTGTACAGCAATCAACCTTTGATTCATGTTTAAAACAAACCTAAGTATGACATGATCTTGACAAAGTACCATTTCCTTTTGACCCATTTAAAAGGACAATAATACCAAAAAAAAATAAGGTACTATTTCCTGACAGGTAACAGAGACAATTGCCAATAAAAACAAGAAAAAGTTCAAAATATATTATTCTTAAAAAAATGAACAATATATCCTGGTTATTCGAGAAAATCCTTTGTATAAAAATGATTAAAGGATTTTCTGAGAACAGCATCAAAAAGGATCTGGTATATCTTCAATAAAATACGTAATCATATCATTCTCAAGTTTATGAAAATGGTCAGTGGTTTGACAGCAGTGGTAGGAAATACATTTTGACCACTGTTTGGTACCATTTTATTGTCAGTTGATTACAAACATGAGGACACATGGACACATGAGTTTTGAAGAATTTTCTAGTCCTCCTGTAAGTTCAATCACTGAGAATACTATTGTCACCTGAACTTTCATGAACCAATGAGCACAAACAGTTGCTTAATGACCATTATTACCCCAAGCTTTGACTCTTAAGTGTTTTATGTTTATACTCTTTTCTTTTGACTTCAAAAGTTTTGAGATAAACACACTTCTGAGTTTTTGTGAATTTTCTTTTTCCCTTTTTACCCTTCCCATTCATAAGTAATGAAATACTTACTAGGAGGTTTTATTGAAGGAATACTTTAATCCAGCATCATTTTGCAGTAATGTTTTAAGAGGATTAGCCATTTTTATACAAATTTTTGACCAATCTCACATTACATATGATATGGACTATCTTGACTCCTGTTTTCTTAATGTATTTAAACAGAGTGAATTTGTTCCTTTTGAGGATCTCAACCTGTTCTCAACACATAAGATCTAACGACTAAAGTTTTAATTTCCCTCTTTTTTTTTGTTAGCAAAAACACTAATGTTTTATGACCATAGGTTTTTGTTAAGATCTGAGGTTCATACTTTAGCATATAGTATAACAAAAACATCACAAATTTTATCACAACAATTGAAATCAATTTTGAAATTACAAAAAAATAATCCCATAGTTTAACAGACATGTTTTCAGATCTAAAAAAAAACATGAGTGTTTTGTGTATGATATCACTTGTTGTGTGAGATTTGTGTGTCATATGACATCTTGGTTGATTTACAGAGTTTTTGAATAACCATTTTGAGCATGGTTTACTTGGCACTCTGTTTTTCAACTAAATGCACCCAACCTTAGTATCAATGAATTCTGAGCCGAACTGTTATGTCAAATTGATTGTTAGATCGAATTTTGACTGTCCAGGCTCTGATACCAATTGTTAGGATCGGAGGCTCTCATGATTGTGTTAATTTGTATGATTTGAACAATGAATGAGTATGAAACTATGTAAAGTGCAGCGGAAATGAATAACAAACTTTGTAAACACAATCAAAGGAGAAAATAGTTTTGAAAAAGCATATGCAATTCATTTAATCAAAAGATTTACAATACGAATCCAATGATTACCAACATGCTTACAAACTAAGCTCCCCCTCAGCCTGATGCCCCAAGGTTGGATTGCACAAGATGAAAGGATTGAATTGAGGAGAAGAACTCTCTCAAAACGAATCAAATGTAACAGTACAGAGTACTGTTCCATTTATAGACAATCCAAACCACTGAGGCATCTCAGCTGACGTCACCATGAAAGCGACGTCTAACAGCCTAACAACCTGTATCTACTGTCTTATACAAACACTGCTAATCTTAACAACTGACTATACATGAAACAGATGATATACTAAACTACTGCTCTCTCTAATCATCAGTGCTTTCCTCAAGGTTGATCAGTCCTTGATTGGGCAGTGCTTTGTCATCAGCAGTTTGTACCAGCAGTGCTTAGTTTCCAGCAGTCTTCTAGGCTTCATCAGTAGTTAGACAGAACAGTAGCAGTTGTATTCGGGCAGTGGATATAAGGTCATCAGCTGTTATAATCACTGTCAAGGGAGAAGACTTAGTGTAAACTGCTGCTTATTGTGAATCCACTGTCATGATCTGGTTTTGGCTTTCATTATCTGTTCCTCTGGTAGGGTTCAATCCCAACATGAACCTTCAACTGTCGAGAGGCATAGGCTATCACTTTCTCACATTGCATCAACACGCAACCGAGACCGTGAATGGAAGCATCGCAATACACCACGAAATCCTCGGTACCTTCAGGTAAGGACAAAATCGGTGCACTGCAGAGTTTCTGTTTCATAAGTTGGAAAGCATCCTCCTGCTTCGTTCCCCAAGAATACACAACACCTTTCTGTGTCAACGAGGTAAGAGGTTGAGCGATCTTCAAGAAATCCTTGATAAATCTTCAATAATACCCAGCGAGACCAAGAAATTGTCGCACCTCCGAAGGATTCTTTGGTGCCGCCCAATTTCTGATAGCATCAATCTTAGCAGGATCCACGTGTAACCCTGATTCGTTAACAGAAGTCACACTTAGAAAACTTCGCGTAGAGCTGCTCCTTCCTCAGGAGTTCCAAAATAAGACGCAAGTGTCGCTCGTGGTCCTCCTTGCTCTTTGAATAGACCAAGATGTCATCAATAAACACAATAATGAAGTCGTCAAGGTACGACTTGCATACATGATTCATAAGGTCCATGAAGACTGCTGGTACGTTCGTCAACCCGAATGGCATAACCAAAAACTCATAATGTCCATATCGCGTTCGAAAAGCCGTTTTAGGAACATCCTCCTCTCGGACTCTCATCTGATGGTAGCCCGATCTTAAATAAATCTTTGAGTAGAAACTTGACCCCTGCAACTGGTCAAACAGGTCGTCGATACGCGGTAAAGGATAGCGATTCTTGAATGTCACCTTGTTAAGTTCTCTATAATCTATACACATACGAAAAGATCCGTCCTTCTTCTTCACAAACAAAATTGGGGCTCCCCAAGGCGAAGAACTGGGTCGGATAAAACCTCTATCCAACAGTTCTTGAAGTTGGTTTGACAGCTCTTGCAACTCTCCTGGTGCAAGATGATAAGGAGCATGGGCAATCGGAGCTGCTCCTGGAATCAGGTCAATCTGAATTTCCACCTGATGATGTGGAGGTAAACCAGGTAACTCTTCAGGAAACACATCAGAAAACTCATAAACAACTGGAAGGTCCTCGATCTTCCTTTCTTCAGGTTGCGAATCGGTGACAAGAGCTAGAATAGCAGGGTAGCCCTTTCGTAGACACTTCTGGGCTTTCATGGCTGAGATGATGCCGACCATGGCACCACTACGATGACCTTGAACCAATAGAGATTCCCCACTGGGGAGAGGGACACGCACGACTTTCTCTTTAAAGAGAATTTCCGCCTGGTGCTTAGATAACCATTCCATACCAATGACCACATCAAAGCTTCCAAGAGTGACGGAGAGTAGGTCAATATCGAACACTTGACCTATGAGATCAAGTTTACAACCAAACAGAACATGAGAAGCTTCTATTGATTTACCATCAGCTAATTCTACTACATGCTTATTTACAAGAGATGTGGGAGTCAACCCTAACTGATGACTGAACCCCAAAGACACATAACTCCAATCGGCAACAGAGTCGAATAAAACAGAAGCAAATATGTTGTTTATGGAGAACATACCAGTCACCTCGTTGCCATCATTTATGGCTTCCCCATCTCCAATAGTGAACACCCTCCCGTGCGCACCATTTCCACCATTGCTCCCATTTTTGTTGTTTCCGTTGTTATTGTTCCCATTGTTGTTACCACCAGCATTCTGATTTAGTTGAGGGCAGTCTCGCCTGATGTGACCCTCTGCTCCACATTGAAAGCATCCCTTACGATTTCCATGGTTTTGCTGGGGTTGTTGCCTTTCCTGCTGTTGTGGCTGTTGTTGTTGCTGTTGCGGGGTGTGCTCCTGCTGCTGGTTCGGAAGTGAAACCCTACAATACCTGGCCATATGCCCCACTTTGTTGCACCTGTGACATACTCGGGTACACGGCCCCCGATGGTGATAGTTGCACTTATTGCACTTTGGTTGTTTCCTCGCATAAGAACCCTGACCCAAACTGTTGCCCTGGCTTTGATTAACGGAGGACGACTGACTGAAACTGTGTTTGCTGCTATTATCTGGCCGCTTCTGTGACTGATTCGAGTTTGCCACCTTATCTACATCATTCCATTTCTTCTTGCTATCAGTAACGGGCGTAATAGTTGTGGTTGTAGCAGCAGTAGTGGCAGAAACACGCGGTGGTAGCGAGCCACACTCCACCTCCTGATCTGTGATCTTGTGAGCCAAGCGGATGATCTGAGCTAAGTTGTTGAGGTTCGCTGTAGTAACCAAGCCCTTAATCTGCGGGGCTAATCCCTTGATGTACAGCTCGATTCTTCGGTGTGGAGGTCGTGATAAGTTCGGGCACATATTAGCTAACTCATGAGACCTCTTCGTGTATGCCTCAATCTCCAACCCCACCATCTTCAGATCATAATACTCGTTTTCCAGTTTCTGGATCTCATCACGAGGACAATACTCCTCCCTCATCAATTCCTTAAAATCGTCCCAAGTAGTGGCATTCGCCATGTCAATACCCAACATCTGGACCTGGGCATTCCACCATGTCAGGGCACCATCCTCGAGTGTGCCTGTAGCATACTTCACTCTGTCCCCAGCAGGACAGTTACACATCGCAAACACTGATTCTGCCTTCTCAAACCAACGCAGAAGTCCCACAGCCCCTTCAGTCCCACTGAAGGTCTGTGGTTTACAATCCATGAATGCCTTGAACGTACAAGCAGGCGGATTATTTTAATGCAGATTAGCTTGCTGACCTAAGGACGATAAAGAAATACAGCACACGGGTAAGAGTAGTGTACGCGACACAAGAATAAAGGGTAATTGGCACATATCGTACCAGCTTGATAGGCTGCCAAAGCCTCGGCCACACGTGTGTTAATCAGATTTGTCAACTCAGCCTGGGTCATCGCTATGTGACCAAGTCCATGACCTCGTCCAGTCATGATTCTATACGAGAAAAGGGGAACAGATTAATAGTCGAAATAAGGTAGGAGTCAAACCTCACGTTGACTTCTACAGACTACAACGTTTTCATCATACCAAAGAGCGGAACCCCTTTCACACTCCATAGGCCTCACTGGGACTCACATGCACCCCACATTACTAATATGTGTGCACCCATAATAGGAATGCGATTTGCATGTTTATCTCAGCTCCTCCTAACTCATGCTAAAAGGTCCCTCAAATTCCCACAACAAGACAAAACACCACAAACATAAACCACAAAAATCTAACGGGATGTAGCGCTGTGACTCTATCAATCACATAACTCAGGTAAATACACATGATTCCAGTCTAAAATGTTAAGTGTGTGCAATCGCATGCAGCATTATACAATAGTGTATACTAGATATACTATGCAATAAGTAAACGAGAGACGAACCTTGCAATCTGGAGCTGAGTGTCATGGTCGCTTTCTGAACTGTTCGGTTATAGTCTGGTTTTATAAAAACGTTTTAAAACCTAGTTCACTATAACCAGTGGCTCTGATACCAAACTGTCACACCCCCAAAATACCACATGCGGAAAACCCGCTAGGTGTGTGACATACCAGGATCCAGCCACCAATCACATTGAACTAATAGTAAATCAACATCGAGTTTATGTTTATTAAGTTAAGCTATCATAATTGTCAAACAAGAGTTATCAGATTCAGCGGAAGCAAATGAAAAAATAATGTTTAAGGTATTCCCAAAACCAAATATGAGAGTGTTTAAATAACATTTAAGCAGTCCTCGGCAACTTGACCATGACCACTCCAGCCATCCAGATAGCAAGTTCCTCATCCATTGCACCTAACGACCTGTGAGCATGCAACAAGTGTATCAGACAACGCTGGTGAGTTCACAGCTTTTCGAAAACGTTAGTTACTAAGTGTTTATTCCCGTTCGTTAACAAATCCGAAAGTAATGTTGATAATATCTCGTTACTGAACAAGACGGCTCCTGATGTATGTTTTGCCCGTTCCCCAGTGCTCCTATCAAAGCACTGGGCATGACTGGGTCATTAGTTCACACCCGTCCTCTCTGGTACGGGGTGAGGGTGCCAAACCTAAGTAGCGCTACCAACTAATACCCCGTTACCTCTCCGGTAACAAAAAGATGGGACTTAAGAGTGATAAGGTGAGAGTATTATCCAACATTCTAGTTTTTACCCAAAGACTTATCCCTCCCCGGGATACCCACTGACTGTCCCAACCACCGGGACGCATGCTAAAGAGTAGTGAACTCACCTTGGATTGCTCGGTAATGTAATTTACTTGTTCACAGTTGATCTTCCAACCACGTCCTAATCATGGTTATCAATCTAATCAGTTTCGTTCACTATTGAACACGTATTTAACAGATATATCACATAGCACGTAACATATGGCACATAGCATGTAAGTCCAATAACGACCACTACATAACAGTCCAAATCATCAAACAAAATCGTATACGGCCCAAGCATTCGGGCCCACTTATCTTGTGCGACCCGGGTAGCCTTGTGCGATTCGAGTGTAAACCTGGCCCAATAGTGCACAAAGCCCAACTGGCTTGTGCGACTGTCATCCCCTTGTGCGATCCACACTGGGCTGCGGCTCAACCACTTGTGCGATCCAACCCTATACCCGACCCAAATAACTCCCGGCCCAATCACTTGTGCGACCCACATTACTTGTGCGATCCACAGGACTTGTGCGATTGCAGTTCCCTTGTGCGACGGGGACTTGTTCGATCAAGATAACAATTGTGATATTTGTTAGGTCAAACTTTCCATAACTTCCCCCTCCTAACAAACCACTAATTTCGGCCCCCACCAAACATTCGATTGAAACAGTTACACATTGATTATCAAATTAATCAATTAAATTCATTAATCAATCACAATCATCATCATCATACACGGATTTGCAAAACATCCATTAATCACCATTCATCGATTCATCAAGCAACATTGATCATCTAATCATTCCCCTAGAATACCAATTTTCATCATGTTGAGTTCTTCCGTGCCTAGTACACATGAGTCCTAACTCATCGATCATCATTATATTTCTAGATTAGATCCAATAACTAATTATCATAACATGTTCAACTAATTTCTTTCATCATACAAATATTGTTTAATCAAACCGTAAGCAATGATACATCACACAACACATTATAGCAACATATCACCCAATACAAGAAGAAGTTAAATCAAACAAGACTATTCACGTACTAACCGAACACGAGATGGAATGGAGAAGAAACTCGAGAGGAGGGGTTGTCGTCTAGATCGAAGGAAGAGGAGAGAGAGCTAGGGTTTTGTGTGTTTTTGTGTTATGATATCATTTTGAGAAAACCACACACACACCCCTAAGTGTATGCGCATGGGGGACATGGGCCGAAGCCCATCCTTGGGTTTCATTTTGGGCCACGGACTAACCCACCATATGGGTTGTGCGATGAGGAGGTTGTGCGATTGAGCACACCTTGTGCGACCGAGTCTTATATACATATATATACACACACAATCAAGTAACAATCTAACTCGTATTATTCCATCAAAATTTACCACATCACATTATTACATAATGTCCATACAAGTTATATTAAAACACCAAAGAAGGTCTAAAATACAAGTTGTCACATCATCCCCAACTTGAAAGAAATTTCATCCTGAAATTTGACAAGCAGTTGTAGGGGAGTGAAGTGGTGAACTAAGATGACTGTGGGTTCTCCTCAGGTACCACATCATCCCCAACTTGAAAGGGAATTTCGTCCCAAAATTCACCAGCTACATAAGATTTGGATTGGTCGGTTGGGAATAGGTGCGGGTACTTGAGCTTCATTTGATCCTCGCGCTCCCACGTGAACTCTGGTCCACGTCTTGAGTTCCAACGAACTCTCACGATTGGAATCCGACTATGCTTACGAACTTTGACCTCCCGGTCCATAATTTATATTGGTTCCTCGACAAACTGCAATTTGTCGTCAATTCTCAGCTCTTGAAGTGGCACCACTAGCGTTTCATCAGACAAACACTTCTTTAGTTGTGAGACATGGAAGACATCATGGACGTTACCCAACTCAGCAGGTAACTCGAGTTTGTAGGCCACTTTACCAATACGCTCCAGAATCTTGAATGGTCCTACATAACGTGGATTAAGCTTGCAGCGCTTCACAAAGCGCACCACACCCTTCCAGGGTGAGACTTTCAGCATAACGCGATAACCTACAGCAAACTCCAAGGGTTTCCTACGCTTGTCAACGTAGCTTTTCTGACGGTCGCGCGCCGCCGCCATACGGTTTCTGGGACAATCTTTTCAGAAGTTTAAAGAACAGGTTCCGAACCTGTGACCTGGTTGTCACCCACCTCAGCCCAACAAAGAGGAGAACGGCATTTCCGGCCCTACAACGCTTCAAATGGAGCTTCCTGGATGCTAGTGTGGTAGCTGTTGTTGTAGGAGAACTCGATCAGCGACAAATGTTTCTCCCAGCCCTTACCAAAATCAATCACACATGCTCGCAGCATGTCTTCAAGTGTCTGGATGGTTCGTTCACTTTGACCATTCGTCTGTGGGTGATAAGCAGTACTCATGTCGAGGCGTGAGCCGAACGATTTATGCATCGACTGCCATAGGTCAGATATGAAATGCGGATCATGATCGAAGATAATAGAGGTTGGCACCCCGTGCCTAGAAACCACTTCCTTCAAATAAACAGCAGCAAGCTGAGAGAACTTATCCGTTTCCTTTATCGCAAGAAAGTGTGCAGATTTCGTGAGGCGATCAACAATCGCCCAAATGGTATCGTTTCCGCCTTGAGTCCTTGGCAGGCCAGTGACGAAATCCATAGCAATCTGCTCCCATTTCCACATGGGTATTTCTGGTTGTTGAAGCAGACCTGAGGGTTTCTGATACTCTACCTTGACTTTCGCACAAGTCAAACACTTGCTCACGTACGTCGCGATGTTAGCCTTCGTCTTCGGCCACCAATGCAAGCCGTATCTTGACAAATTCGTCATAGTGTTCATTGAAGACATTTTGATCTACTCACGATCGGCGGATGGGCACGAACAACATTTGAGAACCATTTTAGAACTACTCAAGAAGGAGACACTATATGCAAATTTTTCCAAATACGAGTTTTGGATTCGTGAAGTACAATTTCTCATGCATATAGTGAACGAAAAAGGCATTCAAGTAGACCCCTCGAAGATCGAAGAAATTAAAAACTGGGAAGCGCCCAAGACTCCAACTGAAGTCCGACAATCCTTGGGATTAGCGGGGTATTATCGGAGATTTATCGAGAATTTTTCAAAAATTGCTCTACCGCTAACCTCCCTCACCCAATCGAGAAACAAGAAGAATCATTTCAACTTCTCAAGGATAAGTTGTGCGATGCACAAATCTTATCACTACCCGATGGTACCGATGACTTTATAGTTTACTGTTATGCTTCGCATCAAAGATTGGGTTGCGTACTTATGCAACGGGAGAAAGTTATCGCATACGCATCGCGTCAACTTGTTGGATCGTGTTCGGTGACCCTAAAGTCAGTTAAGGCAGTTCATCTTCAAATACGAGGGCGGAATCAACGTAAACGAAGTCAAAACAGCTTGTATCCTTTTAACTTTCTTTCTATTACTGATTGTAAGCTTTTACAATGTATTCTGACAAAAATCCGGCAGCACCTTCGCTCACACACACATACATGATCGCTTCAAATGAACAACACACACTCCTATATATAGACCTACAGGGTTTCGCTTGAACATGTCTATTCATGGGGTTTCGCTTGAGCTGATCACAACCCTGTTCAAGCGAACTCAGATGATAGGGTTTCGCTTGAACTGGCATATATACACATTCAAGCGAATCCTCTTCCTAAAACATGTATAAATCCTAATTTCAACCCTGTTGTGTGTTAATTCAACCTATCTAGACAAAAGACTTGTATAAGACAAAGTTAACAGACACTAAGTGCACCAACAGACTCCCCCTTGGATGTTGACGAAGTCTTTGGCTTCAAGTCTTTATCTTTATCATTCTCCAATCATTGTAAAGCTCTCTTCAATCTTTATCTTCAAACTTTAATCTTCAATCTCCCCTTTGACTGTTGATCCAGAATTCTGACTCCCCCTTTCACAGACTCCCCCTCTCAATAAGCTAGGGCTCAAATTCTGGTTCAAACTTTGAAATTCATCACCATGGAGATTCCTGTATAAACTCTACCCAAATATAAGATATATGATAATAACAATTTTAATCCAAACTTACCATTTAACCTTCAGTGTTAGAAATCCACTTAAGTACTAAGGTTCAAGTTAATGACCCTGATTACTCAATTTATCTACCCAGTCCAATTTAATGACCTTGGTTGATTTGAGATAAATCACACTAACTCCTTGTTCAATCATTCTCTGAAAATTTACAAGTTTCAAGTTAATGAACTTGCTTTAACTTTCCAATTTTCACAAACTTATCATGTTTTAACTCACGACTCATCCTCCAGTCCAGAAACCTTCCTGCATCTACTATCATCTTTTAGAATTCGAATCCGAAGATCAACTCTCCACTTTGGTTTGTCAAAAAATAAAACAGAAATGTAAAATCTTTTTGGATTTTAACAAAGTTTCTATACTAAAAATGAAATACAGAACTAAAATGCAATAAAAGTAAACTATTTACAAACATATTTTTGGTGAGCGTGTTAGGGAATCATATCAGCTATTCGACAAATCACAAGTACCGTTAAGCTTCAATTACATACTCAGAATTAAACAATTCACGTAGATTGTCGATATACTGATCCATTTTAAATTCTCACACAAATTTCAATCTGTCCAGGATATGGATTAGTGTTTTAAAGACTTAAACTTATACGTGTGTCCCACCTCTTGAATATACTCCCGTATCCAGATCCCAATATTCAGTCTTACAGGCAATTATAACACAAATGATATCTGTAAGGGTTAATAAATTATGAAGAATCATGAGAGCTCAGGTCAGAACCATCGTTCAGCAGAGAGATCATGACTCAACTTGTGGGTGTGTCCCCTTTAGAGGATCTTTTTTACAACAACATTGCTAAGCAATTTTATTGTCTTATCATATATGCTGAGGGTGATGCTATGTTTCAAGCATTGCGAAAAGTATTATTCGAGGACTAGGTCAGAACTTCCATTCAACAGAAGTCCCGGAATAATACCCCAGATATCACTGAGTATAAAAACCTAGTATATCAGAAAAAGGAATCTTTCAAACAAGATTTCAGGGGTTACCTATATATCAAAGTAGTGTTCCCCATGAAATAAGCAAGTAAGATTTAGGTTTATATCCCGAACAAACCTACTAAATGTGTAAAAACCTATCGACACATCATTAGCGAGACTGTTTAACGCATTTAAACACTAGATTTATTTAGCATACTGTGACTGTCAAGCCGATGTACTATCATTTTCCCTTTTTACACAATCTCTTTTCTAGTTTCCTATTGTTTTTGGATTTTAAAAATATCTCATGTTTTTGTATTTTTGTCATTTTTTATTGTTTTTGTATTTTCTGAAATATTACCTTATACCTCCCCCTAAATACCAAAACATGTAAAAAATCGACAAACCATTGCAGATTGCTTCTCAACATCATCTACAATGTCACCTTCATCAACGCCAATGATCTCCTCCAACACCGATAAAAGCTTCATACCATTCAGATTTAGCAAATACTGAAAACGTGTTTTGTCAAATGCTTTGGTATGTAAATCAGCTTTTTGCTCGTCAGTGTGGATTTTCTCAATACGTATCAACTTCTTCTCGAAACAATCGCGAATGAAGTGATGACGAATCTCAATATGTTTGGTTTTAGCGTGATGAACAGGATTTTTAGTAATGTTAATCGCTGCCTCATTATCAACAAAAATAGGGGTGTTTAGAAATTGCAAACCGTAGTCGCGCATCTGTTGCTGGATCCACAAGATCTGTGAGCAGCAGCTGCTAGCAGATACATACTCCGCTTCACATGTGGATAAAGCTACAGAGGTTTGCTTTTTGCATTGCCAAGTGATCAATCGTGATCCAAAGAACTGACACCCTGCTGTTGTTGATTTAGCATTAACTTTGCAGCATCCGAAATCGGAATCGGAATACCCTTCGAGCGTGAAATCGCCTTCTCTTGGATACCACAACCCCAATGATGGAGTTCCTTTCAGGTAGCGCAATATCCTTTTCACAATAATCATGTGCGATGCTCTCGGGTTAGATTGAAATCTTGCTGCGAGGCAGGTTGGGTACATAATATCGGGTCTTGAAGCTGTCAAATACATCAGCGAACCTATCATGGAACGATACATCGTTTCATCTACCTTCTCTCCGGTGAGATCAGGATTTATCCCATGATTCATTGCTAATGGGGTGGCTGCTGGAGTAGAACCTGATATCCCGAATTTCTCCAAGATATCATGAACGTACTTCGTTTGATGTATGAAAATTCCTTTGGGTAGTTGATCAACCTGCAGTCCCAAAAAGAATTTCATCTCACCCATCGATGACATTTCGAATTTCTGCTTCATTACTTTTTCAAAATCTTTGCAGAGATCCTCATTTGTTGACCCAAATATAATATCATCCACATAAATCTGAACAATCAGAAGATGTCCATCGACCTCTTTGGTGAAGAGAGTGGCATCCACTTTTCCACGAATAAAGCTGTTGGCTAGCAGGTGTAGAGACAATGTCTCGTACCAAGCTCTCGGGGCTTGGTGTAAACCATACAGTGCTTTGTCTAGCAAGTAGACCTTGTCTTTGTGGTGTGGATCGGTAAAGCCCGGTGGCTGACCGACATAAACCTCCTCTTTTACCTTCCCGTAGAGAAAAGCCGATTTTACATCTAACTAATATACTTTGAAGTTTTTCCAAGATGCAAATGCTAGAAAGATTCTGATAGCTTCTAGTCGAGAAACTGGAGCATACACTTCAGTGAAATCTATACCCTCCTGCTGACAGAAACCCTGGACAACGAGTCGAGCTTTGTTACGAACCACAACTCCTCTATCGTCTCTCTTACACTTGAACACCCACTTGGTGTTAATCTTCCTCTGACCATCAGGTAAATCCACTAACTTCCACACTCCTAATTTCTCGAATTGACTCAATTCCTCCTGCATTGCATTGACCCAAGAATCTTCAGTAAGCGCCTCTTTGTAAGTTCTTGGTTCAACCTATGAGATAAAACAACTCAATGAGAATTCAGTTTGCAAAGGATCAACTGTTGTATAAAAACATGTAAGCCCTTTATCAATCTGTCTTCGAGTGCGAACGCCTGTCTGCAGTTCTCCAATGATCAATTCCTCTGGATGATATGAAAGAGTTCGTGGCATTACTTCGCCTGAAACATCTACATCACCTTCCAGATTAGTAACATTCTGATTTGCACCTTGTTCACTGACTGGGTTTGTTTGACTTGAGATCTGAATTTGTTCCCCCTCAGAATCTGAATCACCACGATCAAATACTGGCATGTTCTCAGATTCTTGATTATCATTCTGTGCCGTCTGATTATCTTGAGCAACTTCATTTTGTTGGATATCATCATGTTCACCAGCATTGCTTGGACCTGCTTCATCATCATTTGAAGCTCTTTGTGGTCTTCTTGAATACTCAGCTAGAAACCTTTTCTGCGATTCTTCATACTCTCTTAAAATATCCAACTCATCAAAGAAATCTTCTTCTTCTTCTTCCTTTTCTTCTTCCATGTCAAACGAATCCCACAATTTATCGTAATTAAAACGCCATGAATCACCGGGGTTCTGAGGCGGCATAGTATACCCCTGACACTCAACATTAGGAGTTTCAATAATCCGCTTCAGACTTGGAACGAAGACTCGTCGTAATGGACTTGCATAACCTATGAATATCCCTTCAATACTCTTCGGACCAAACTTTCCAAAAGGCTCTAGAACAGTACAGGGTGACCCGAACGGTTCAAGATACTTCAGATTCGGTTTGCGGTTATTGATCAACTCAAAGCATGTTTTGTTGAATTTCTTGACAGTGAGAACCCGGTTGAGCATATAGCATGCGGCAGAAACTGCTTCTGCCCAAAAATTTATCGGTAGCTTTGAATCAGCAAGCATTGTTCTAGCCGTTTCGATTAGCGTCCTGTTCTTGCGTTCTGCAACTCCATTCTGCTGCGGAGTGTACGGAGCACTAAACTCATGCAATATACCTCTTTCATCACAATATTCTTCCATCTTGTTGTTCTTGAACTCAGTACCATTATCACTTCTAATTCTTCTGATACGCCTTTGGTACAAATTTTCAATCTTTCTGAACAACGCCATCAAACTGTCAAACGTTTCATCTTTCGACTTCAAAAATGATACCCACGAAAATCTGGAATAATCATCAGTAACCACAAGACAGTAGAGATCCCCTGTAATACTTTTGACGTTTACTGCACCAAACAGATCCATATGTAGTCTCTCTAACAGTCTGGAAACTGAATTGACTTGCTTTTTAGGGTGTGACTTTTTCTTCTGCTTGCCTTTGACGCAACTAATAGACTCCCCTTCCAGATGAAAACCTTTGATATTAACTCCAAGAACCAAATCATTGTGTACCAAGTGATTCATTTTTCTAAGATGTATATGCCCCATCTTCCGGTGCCACAACTTGGATTCTTTCTCTGTTGCTCTGGAAACAAAACAATGTTCCTGACCTGTTGTTGTAGTTGCTACACTCATGTCCAACACATATAAATCATTCACTCTAGGTGCCCGCATGATAATCCATTCTTCAGGGATAACAAATCCTGGTTTCAAGATCAAACATTCTTTGTCTGTGAAGTGAGTGGTATACATATTGTCACAAATCTGCGAGATACTCAGCAGATTATTCTCTAGCTCAGTAATGTAGTTAACTCTTTCAAACGTAACAATCCCATTGGATAACGTTCCTTCTCCAATTATTCTACCACCTTCATGTCCAGCAAATCCCACATAACCACCATTGATATTTCTAACATCATATAACAATGCAGTCTTTCCTGTCATATGTCGAGACGCTCCACTATCCATAATCCATCTTGAAATAGCTCTTGGAAGTTCCTGCACATATCACAAACAATTCAATAAAGATGCCGATTCATGCTTCACAATTACCAACTAGGAAGCTCCGGCAAGTCAAAACTTGTTTAGCTGAAATAAGCTGCCCAAGCCTCATCAGACTCGGGTAACTTAATCTCATCAATGTACTTTACAACCGGCTTAAGGGATGGAAAGTTTTTATCATTCATTTCCAAGTTGTTATCAACAACCTCTTTAACCTCATTTTCCAATGAACCATTCTTTTTCACAAAATTTTCATAAGAAATCGGAATGTTTTCTTTCTCAGAAACCTTTGAATTTGAAGAACTTGGTTTCTTTTCAACCACTTTTGGCTTCCATGTTTGTTGAGATGATGCAACCCGTTTGTAAAACTTGTCATTTTTAGTTACCATATTCTTAACAGGTTCAATTTTGACTTTTGATTTCTCATTTTTCAAAATTTTCTCAACAACCATTGGAGCTTTGCCTTTAGCATCAACCTTCTTCTTTTGTTTCTCAACAACATCAGTCTTAGGCTTGAAATTGGTGCAATTTCTTGCAATGTGACTAACTTTGTTGCATCTAAAACATGTACGAGTATCAACTACCCGACTTGTGCCTTCAGACTGATGTTGTGAGGCCTTCTTCTCAAAGAATTCTTTATTTGATTTCGAAAAAATTTCATTTTCCTCATCAGAAAGTGAACTTGAACTGTTCACAAACACCTTCTTTTCAACAAACCTTTTGTTTTGCACATTTCTCCTTTGATAATTCTTATCACCTTGATATCCACCCGACCAATTGTTTCGATTGTTGTTATAAAAACGTGGTGGAACTACAGGTTTCTTGTAGTAAGCTTTATCTTTCTCAAAATTCATTTGTCTCTTTGTTTGACTCAAACTGTTCACTTCTGACAACTCAACTTCAACCAATTTGAAAATATTTGTCAACTTGTTCATATTAACATTCTCAATGGGAAACTCAGAATCCGAATATAACTTATCAGATCCAGCCATCTTGTACATCACAAGACCTGGTTCATCACCTAAGTTGTTTTTGGACTTTTGTTTCGGAATGTATTTGTTCAGAAAACATTCATCATCTTCAGTTGAATCACTATCCAAAACACTTTCAGCCATGCCTTTAACAATCTCTGTCTGAACACTATCATCAGATGATGAAGAAGAAAATGTAACATCAATTGAATCAGGAAGTTTCACTTCATTTTCTTCCTCAAGATTAACCAACCCAGATTGTTTTTTTTAATAATTTTCTAGAATTGGTGGTGGAACTTGATGAAACCCAACCCCGGTTCCATCACAGTATACATCTTCGCCTGCTTTGTCTTTCCCGATAGGTTTGGGAATAATGTGTTGCAAAACAAAGCTTGCAGAGCTGTAACTGTTCAATTTCAAATTGATTCGTTCATTCTCTATCTTGGCTTCTTCAAACTGAAGTTTCAATTTAGCAATCTCATCCAATTGTTTGTTGATTAATTCTTCTTTGATTCTCAAAACACATTGTAATTGGCAATTTTCTTTGTAAGTTTTACCATTTCGATCATCATTATCTTTAATCGTGCTTTTAAGTTTCTCAAATTTTTCAGTGATCTGACGATTTTCAAGAACTAACCTTTCATTTTCTTTCCTAACCTTTTCCTGATCAATTTTATCAGTTTCAATTTTGTTAGTTAATTCTTTTAATCTTTCAGTTGAAGCTTTCACCATTTTGTCACGATCAAGAATTTGATCCTCAACACTTCTGACTTTAGCTGTCAGATCCTCAATCTTCTTTCCTTTGAGATAAGTGTTTGTACTACAAACCTTGCACTCTTTGATGCAATTTTTTCAGTCAACATCACCACTGACCTTCTTACCTGACTCAGTCGTTGACGCGTTTGAACTGACTTGGCTTTTAGACTCAGAAACAGATTTAGGATCTACCTTAAGCGTCTTAGCTGCCATCACTTTGTCAGCCATCTTTCCCATGTTTTCAGCATTTAACTCCTGTGTCGTGTCAATGATCCCAGTGTCAATCTTCTTTGACTTCTCTTTCTCTTCATCTTCACCGCTTCCCCACCATTTCTTCTGCCAATAATCATCTTTAATTTTATATTATTGAATCATGGTTTCCAAATCAAGAGTTTTATGATCAACAGCAATATTTCCATAGGGGTCAAGATAACACTCTCTGTCTGGATCCCATCTTTTTGCTCTTTTTGCCTCATCAAAAATACCAGATATTCTGATCATTTTGTTTATCGCTAACTGCTTTCTGTGCCTGTACTTCTGTTCTTCATTTCTGTCATCTTTCCAAGGAATAGATTCAGATTTTGCCATGAATGCATATCCAACCGCATCCTCCTCAAGTAACAACTCGCTCCAGTCGAAACCTTCATCGTCATGAATCACCGCAAGAGCTCTAGATTTTTCTTTGTTATCTTCAATCTGCTTCATTCTTGGTGACTCCGATTTGTTCTGATGATAAATCGCTTTCTTGTAGTAATCTTCTCTGAACGGATTTTCAGATTCATCAGCATACACATTTCTGCATTCACGCTTAAAGTGACCTTTCTGTTTGCACTTGAAGCATGTCACCTTAGATTTGTCAAAGCCCAACTTGGTAGATGGTCCACCAATTGACTTTCTCCCAGTTATCTCCATGAAACGCTGTGCTCGACGAACTGCACTAGCCATACACCACCTTATATCGATTAGTTCCATCTCCTCAGGATCTATCTGATCATAGTCCTCTTTTGTTAGGTTGGTGTTGCCAATCTTCCCTGCTACAAGACTTTCATAAGATTCTAGCACAGATGCTAGAAAAACCATTTGTTGTTTAGCAGACTCCTCGCTGAAATTCTGAGCATTCTTTAAGTCTACAGCGATATTGCATTGAAATAAGTTCTTTGCATCAGACTGGTTTGAATTTGATGAAGACCCACTGTGATATCCACTGTGATAACCACTGCTTTGATTTTCTTTTCTTGTTGTAGAAACATTCTCAGCAGAAAACGCAGTCTTGGGAGATGTATTCTTCGGCATCATGCTCTTTGGATAATACAAATCCAAATTCTGCTGATATGATGAATGATTGACTTTGTACGTCTTCTTCAATTCCAACTCGTGACTCTCTAATCTCTCAATCAACAAGTCAACTGTTAAATCTTCTGGCTTGATAGTATTCTTTAGCATCAACGCATAATATTGCCAATCCATCTCATCTGGTAATGCATCGAACAATTTGTCGACTAGCTCTTCTTGAGTATAGCGAATATCATGTCTTGCCAGTTCCAGTTTCAGATGCCCAAACCTTTCTATCATTTTACAAACTGATTCATTCTTTAAACATCCAAACAAATCAAACTCTTTTCTAAGTAGTTTCTTTTTGTTTTTCACAATTTTTGTGCTTCCTATGCATTTGTTTTTCAATTTGTTCCAGAGATCTATAGTACTAGAATATTCGATCAAAGATATTATGTCTTCTCTGACGGACTGAAACAGCAACGCAATACATTTTTGTTCAGCAACAAACACGTCTATCTCCTCATTTGTTGTTAAGGTTTCACCCTTTTTGTTTCCATCGTATCCAATTTTTAGACTCTTCCAGCTTGGAAACGCAAAAGCCATCAACCAATCTTCAAACTTTTTTGCCCACCGACTATATTCTTCGATAGCCATCAACTTTGGGGGTTTATTGTAGGTTCCGAAAGCACTTTCAAACTCCAATGCATCCGATAGCTTTTTCTTTGGATTTTGCATGTTATCATTGGTGTTACTCGAAGATGTATCATTTCCACCATCTCCAGCAAATGCAAAAACATCATAGAACGGATTGAAATCATCCATTTTGAACGTACCTGAAACACAATCAGACACTTAGAAAAATTTTGATTTTGAAAAATATTAATTTCAAGCGAAAACTGTTCAAGCGAAACAGCTTGTATTATCAATGTTCAAGCGAAAGGCCCTGTTTCGCTTGAGATTTCAAGCGAAAAAACTGATACAAATTCAACAGTTCAAGCGAAAACCAACTAAGCTAGTTCGCTTGAAATTTTTCAAGCGAAATGGTTAGAATTTCAAGCAAATGATGTTATTAACAGCAACTTTCAAGCGAAACCGATGATATTCAAGCGAAACTACGAAGAACAGTTTCAAGCGAAAGGCTGTTTTAGTCCATTTTTTACCAGTTTTAATCCGAATTTTAATCTGATTCTTTGTAGGCTTTGTTAAAACTATGTTTTACACAACATATGTAAAAATCAGTCTATTTCAACCGTTAAAACTCGTTCAAATCAGAAAAGTATGAAAAGAAGTGAGTAGAAAGTAGAAAATACGGTAGAATCAAGCTGCTATGGTATGAACTCCTCGTCCTGAGCTCTGATACCACTTGTTGGATCGTGTTCGGTGACCCTAAAGTCAGTTAAGGCAGTTCATCTTCAAATACGAGGGCGAAATCAACGTAAACGAAGTCAAAACAGCTTGTATCCTTTTAACTTTCTTTCTATTACTGATTGTAAGCTTTTACAATGTATTCTGACAAAAATCCGGCAGCACCTTCGCTCACACACACATACATGATCGCTTCAAATGAACAACACACACTCCTATATATAGACCTACAGGGTTTCGCTTGAACATGTCTATTCATGGGGTTTCGCTTGAGCTGATCACAACCCTGTTCAAGCGAACTCAGATGATAGGGTTTCGCTTGAACTGGCACATATACACATTCAAGCGAATCCTCTTCCTAAAACATGTATAAATCCTAATTTCGACCCTGTTGTGTGTTAATTCAACCTATCTAGACAAAAGACTTGTATAAGACAAAGTTAACAGACACTAAGTGCACCAACACAACTGAAAGTACATGAAAAGAACTATACCACTCACGACCTCGAGTTAGGCGCGGTGGTACTCGCTTTGAAAATACAGCGACATTACTTATATGGTATTCAGTAAACAATTTTCACGGATCATAAGAGTCTTCAACACATATAGAACTAAATATGCGTCAGCGACGTTGGATTGAATTGCTGAACGGCTATGATTGTTGTTAGGAAACTTTATTTGTAAGTATTGAAGAAAATCAGATTCAACTGGATCTCTGAAGAAGATAACAGTCCTGAAGATCACAACAAGAAGAAGAAGATCAGATAGGACAACTGAAATGAACAACATCTACTTCAAAGAATCATAAGTCGATCAAGAGCTGAAGAAGATTATCAGAGAAGGTCATTTCTAATGGATCTGATGATATTTCTGATGAAATATCATCAGTTTCTGACGATTCTGATCATCAGATTTTCTGAAGATTTGTTCACCAGAATTTCTGATGAAGTGGTTTATCAGAAATTCTGATGAATACCCCACTTGTCTAAAAATCAGCTCTATCCTGCCACAATAACCGAAGCAACTTGACATTATTGGATATCATGATTACAAAGGCAACTTGACTGTTAGATTCAATGAATATGTCAAATGGCTACTTTTTGCAGGAATTATTGCATGAATAAACAATTGTTTATTCATGCACCAGCCTTCTATAAATAGAAGGCTCACCAAGCAGAAGACAATGAGTTAAGCTTTGCATTCATACATACTACAAAACTCCATTGCCTTCTCACCCACATAATTCAAGATTCATTTGTATTAGATAATAATCTTACAATCACCTTGTAAACTATTTTGTTTCAAAGTGATATAAACTTGATAATTCTGTAGGTCTTGTGTCTTGAAAGTCCGATTTCCATTTCCGCACATCTTTTTCACATCTACTGAAATCACTTGCCATATTACATGAAAAGAAGTTTTTAAGTCCAAACTGGGACCAACAATTGGTATCAGAGCAGATTGAATAAACTATTTTCAAACGATCAATCGCTCATCTTCTTTTCTCTAAATATTGCCAGCTTTCAATCCTGGAATAATGCTTTTAACATTGGTTCTATGTCTAAACCTCCGACACTGGTCAGAGAGGAAAACCCCCAATGGAAAATCAGGATGGTCAATTTCCTTAATGGTCATGACCGAGCTCAGTTTCAATCCATTGAAAGGGGTCCACATATACCAATGACTGAAATACCAGCTATTCCAGCAACTGACCAATCACCTTTAATCCCTGCCTCCCGAGCTCCCAAAAGTGAAATAAACTGGAGCGCGGAAGACAAGGAAAAGGTGGTTGGGGATGAAAGGGCAAAGTCACTTTTAATAATGGCTATCCCCAATGACATATTTTCACAAGTTGATGCATGTGCATCAGCTAAGGAAATATGGGATCAGTTGGAAAATCTTTGTAAAGGAGGAGAAAGGATGAAAAGAAACAAGAGAACAAATAATGTTTCCTCATATGAGAGGTTCAAAAGTTTACCCAATGAAAGATTAAATGATACATATCAAAGATTTACAAAACTTTTGAATGAGCTAAAGAAATTTGGTATAACAAAATCAAATGATGAAAGAAACATAAAATTTCTAGATGCTTTACCTAGAGAATGGAGAAGTCTAACCATGACTTTGTCCTCAACCTTAGAACTAGGAAATATGAGTCTTCATGACTTATACAGCATCTTGATCCCCAGAGAGGAAGAAATATTTGAAGAAACCATTCAAATAGGGGGATCTTTAGCTCTTATCTCAAACTCACAAAGAACACCACCTACCAACGATCCACAACCATCAAACAGCCAAACTCTTGAAATTTCTGACACATCATCAGATTTTTCAGCTTTTGCTAAGGCAATAGCACTGCTCACCAAAACATTTGAGCAGAGGTTGAGGGGAGGAAGCCAGAGATACCAGAGAAGTGACAGAGGGAGGATGGATGGAAGATCTAAAGAGGAAGTTAGATCTAAGGATAAAGGGAAGGCTGAAGTTGTGTGCTACAAGTGCAAGCAGAGAGGTCACTATGCATCAGAATGCAAGACCAAGAAGCTCAAGGATGTTGCTTATTATGAGAAAAAGCTAGAAGAAGCAAAGAAGCAGCAACAAGTCAGCTTAATTGCAGGAACAGATACATGGCTATCTGATGATTCTTCTGATGATGAAGAAGAAGAAATGGCAAATTTCTGCCTCATGGCACTTTCTGAAGGCCTACCAGAAACTTTAGAACAAAAGGTAAATTTAGATAATCTTGATCTTGAACACAAGCTAAACAAGCTCATGTCAGACTTTCTAAATCTACAAGATAAACATCAATCAGATATTAAAAAATCTGATGAGTTGCAAAGGACCATGAATAAAATCATTCTTGAAAACTAATTACTTATTGAAGAAAGTTTAGATCAAAGAGCTAAAATTGAGTTCTATGAAAGAGAAAGAAAAGATCTTTACAAGAAAATCAATGATAAAGAAATTAATGTAAAAGGTTTTCAACAAGCCAAAGAATTCATAAATTTCACTGAGTCCACACCAAAGAACAAAGGAGAGGGTTTAGGATATGTAAAAACAAGAGGAAATAAACCCACTGTCTTTGTAAAAGCAACCCATCAGATTTCTGATAAATTTTCATCAGAATCTGACTCTGAATCTTGCAAATCAACCTGTTCTGAATACTCTTTTGAAAAACCCAACTTCAAACCAAAAGAAAGTGAGTGCAATCAAGAATCTTTAAAGACTCCAGAAGCAGTTCACTCATCTTTTCAAAATTATCCACTCATTTCATCACAAGAAAAAATATCAGAAAATTCTGATAAATCTTGTATGTGTGTTGACATACTGAAGCTTGTTCAACACCATCTCCAAAAGAAAAATGTAAAATATGTTTATGGCTCAGCATATAACAGAATTTCTGATGAAAGGGCAACAAGAGAAAATAATTTGTTTAAAATCTCATCAGAAAGAGTACCCAAGCAAGCCTGGGTACCAAAAACAATCTAATTTTTTTCATTTCAGGACCATCATGTGCAGCAGATCTGGTACTGCGATTCAAGAAGCTCCAAGCAAATGACTGGGGACAGGAGCTTACTCAGCAACTTTGTTCCAAAGCTGGGTAGAATGGTAAATTTTGGAAATGGAGTAAAAGGGAGGATCATGGGATGTGGATGCATAAGGTATGGATGTTTGACCATAGAGAAAGTAGCCTATGTTGAATGCTTAAAGTACAATATGCTAAGTTGTGGTCAATTATGTGATAAAGGTTTTCAGGTAACCTTTTTACCAGAAAACTGCTTGTTAATAGGCATGGATAATAATAAATTTTATTTAAGTGGAAAAAGGATAAGAATATCAATTTACTATTTCGATTTCAAAGAAGAAAAAGAACATCCAAAATTATGTTTATTCTCAAAAATCAACAAGGGTAATAGTTGGTTGTGACACAAAAGGTTAGCCCACTTAAATTTCAAAAACCTAAGCAAATTAGCAAGCAAATGACTGGTAAAAGGATTACCTTTGATATCCTCAAAGAAGGATAAAATTTGTGAAGCATGTGAGATGGGAAAATCCAAAAGAAGCTCACATAAATCAATTTCTGAATCTTCTATTTCACAAAATTTGGAACTTTTACATATGGATTTGTGTGGACCCATAAGTACAGAAAGTTTTTCTGGAAAGAAATACATACTAGTAATAGTAGATGATTTTTCTAGGTATACATGGGTAGAATTTTTGAGAAAGAAAAGTGAAACTCCTGATCTGATCATTAATTTTATCAAGAAAATTGAAAATCTGTTAAAATTAACAGTCAGAAGGATCATATCAGACAATGGAACAGAGTTTAAGAATTCAAAAATTGAGAGCTTTCTTGTAAGTAAAGGAATCTCTCATGATTTTTCTGCTCCCAGAACACCTCAACGGAATGGGGTGGTTGAAAGGAAAAATAGGACCTTGGTAGAAGCTGCCAGAACAATGCTTGCTTATGCTAAAATGCCCACTCATTTTTGGACAGAAGCTATAGCAAATGCATGTTTTACCCAAAACAGAACCATAATCAACAAAAGGCACAACAAAACACCTTACAACATTATCAATGGAAGGATTCCAAGTGTAAAATTTTTGCATACATTTGGTTGTAGATGTTTTGTTTTCAATGATTTTGAAAGCCTTGAAAAATTTGACAGAAAAGCAGAAAAAGGTATTTTTCTTGGTTACTCTTTGTCCTCAAAAGCCTATAGAATTTTTATTCTAAACACTAGGACAATCAGAGAAGTTTGTATGTTTCATTTGATGACTCACCAAAAACAGAGGTTTCTGATGAATACATGAAAGAGATAAATTTTTCTGACAAACAAGAAAATTATGAACATCTCTTTGAAATGATAACTGAAGATTTCCTAGAACATGATAATTCTTTCAAAAACAAATCAATAGATACTTCATGTACTAACCCTGCAGAACAAGTGAGTAGTACATCAGAAGCTCAGAATTCTGATACAATACACACAACTGAGGTAACTGTTCGGAGGGAAACTTCAAATCCATTAGAACCAACAACTTTTCACAATAAGTTAAGATGGATCAAAGGACATGTTCATTCTGACATCATTGGCAATCCAGCAGATGTTGTGAGAACAAGATCTGCAACTGCACATGAGTGTGCATTTGTTGGGTTCTTAAGCAAGATAGAACCCAAATCTGTCAAAGAAGCTCTAAATGACTCAGACTGGATTCAAGCTATGCAAGAAGAACTTGATAAGTTTGAAAGGAGCAAGGTGTGGGATCTGGTACCCAAGCCATATGACAAATCTGTCATAGGCTTAAAATGGGTATTCAGGAATAAATCTGATGAAAACGGCATAATCACCAGGAACAAAGCAAGGTTAGTGGTCAAATATTATTGTCAACAAGAAGGTATTGATTATGATGAAACTTTTTGCACCAGTAGCTAGATTAGAAGCTGTAAGAATTTTTCTTGCTTATGTTGCATCCAAAGATTTCAAAGTTTATCAAATGGATGTAAAATCAGCTTTCCTAAATGGTAAAATTAAGGAAGAAGTTTATGTGCAGCAACCAGAAGGCTTTGTTGATCCAAAATTTCAAAATCATGTTTACAGATTAAACAAAGCCTTGTATGGTTTGAAACAAGCTCCTAGAGCCTGGTATGAAACACTATCAAACTTCCTACTTAATTCTGGGTTTACTAAAGGTACTATTGACACAACACTTTTCCTCAAAACACACAAAGGTCATACTTTGTTGTTCCAGATATATGTTGATGACATTATATTTGGATCAACAAATGA
The DNA here is from genome assembly GCA_030545235.1 of Helianthus tuberosus. Lineage (NCBI taxonomy): Eukaryota > Viridiplantae > Streptophyta > Magnoliopsida > Asterales > Asteraceae > Helianthus > Helianthus tuberosus. The sequence goes on along the minus strand of CM060367.1, from coordinate 18,479,646 downwards.
AAAATAGTGTAAAAAGTTTCAAAAGTTAATGACCAGCCACTTTGAAATGAGTATGATGGGTGAGTTAACCTTTTTCTTGGGTTTACAAGTAAAACAAAGAATTGATGGAATATTTTTTAGTCAATCAAAATATGTGAAAACAATTCTACAAAAATACTCACTTGAAAACTGCTCTGTTTCAAAAACTCCCATGGCAACAGGGAACAAGTTGGATTCTGATAAAGATGGAATAAGTGTAGATATTAAAACCTATAGGGGGTAATAGGATCGTAGCTATATTTAACTGCAAGCAGACCAGATATTATGTTTGCAACATGCTTTCTGGCCAGATATCAATGTGATCCTAAAGAATCCCATCTAAAAGCTGTAAAAAGGGTTTTCAAATATCTAAAAGGCACATCAGAACTTGGTCTCTGGTATCCTAAGGATACAAACCTTGAATTAATTGCATACACATATGCAGATTATGCAGGGTGCAAAATTGACAGAAAAAGCACATATGGTGCTTGTCAACTCTTGGGAGAAAAATTGGTATGTTGGGCAAGCAAGAAACAAAACTGTGTTGCCACATCAACAGCAGAATCAGAATATGTAGCAGCAGCAAGTTCCTGTTCACAAGTGTTGTGGATGCAAACTCAACTGAAAGATTATGGAGTAAATCTGACAAAAATACCAATTCTATGTGATTCAAAGAGTGCTATTGCAATAACAGAAAATCCAGTTCATCACTCAAGAACCAAACACATAGATGTCAGATATCACTTCATAAAAGATCATGTGGAGAAAGGTAACATAGAAATGTATTTTGTTCCAACTGAAAACCAAATTGCTGATATTTTTACAAAACCTCTTGATGAAAAGAGACACAATTTTTTGATCAGCAAACTTAGCATGGTTAATTTAAATGATGAAAATTTTTCAGAAAATACAAGGACACAAATTGAAAACCAAGTTGATGAACATCAAAGTTCTGATAATCAAAGAACAATTCAACTGGTTTCTGACAAAGAAATCCATCAATCTGATGGAACATCAGATAATCTGATGAATCATCAGTAAATGATGATTTATCAGAAAATCTGAAGAAATATCAGTAAATCTGGTAAAATCACCAGAAATTCTGATTTAAATTCAGAAACCTTGTTGAAACATCAGAATGATTAGTAATCATTAAAAAACTTCCATCTTCGTGCATATCCCACATATTGTATAAATTCATATCTGTGCATAGTCTGTTTTTGTATTTTTTTTCTTCCTTCTTTCCTTTCTTTTATATTAAAAAAAACAAAAAGGGGGAAAAGTAACATGCATTAAGTTAAAATTTCAATATAGCAGAGAAAATCAACCGTCACTAGAATTTTTTTTTGCAGATTGTTGATTTTTTTTTCACTACCAATGCATGCAACGCCATTTTTTCATAAGAAGTTTAAGAGACACGTAGGCACTAAAATGATTAGGAGCTATGAAAGTAGCCGCCTAGCTATTCATTGCTTACTCACACATAGGGGGTAGTAGACTGTCACATACTGCAACAGATATCGTTTTAATTGAAGAGATTGAAATGGAAATGAAATTCTTTAGAACCTTGGCTGTTAATAACATTTATGGCACAACCATTGCTTTCACCTATAAATATTAACATCCTGAAAAAGTCTTTCTTCACCAAACAAATCTTCTCTTCAAAAGCTCTTCAATAGAATCTTCTTATTTTAAAATGGGTCGCCCAAAAATGATGAAAGTAACACAATTCCCTCTTCCGCTTCATAGACATCATAATCTTAGACTTAGGTCTAACTTGGAAGGACATGCATGGGAGGACTACAGGTATGTGTATAATATGATCATGCGAAGTCCCTTGGGTTTCGTTGTATCTACACATGTCACCATTTATCCAAAACTTTTTCAAGAGTTCTGGTGGAACTCTGAAATCATTTTCTGTGGCACTTCCATGTGGATAGAGACTGAGGTTATGGGGGTCAGAATTACCCTAAACGGGGAAACACTCAGAAATGTCCTCCGACTGGGTAATGATCAAGAAAACACCTTCCTGGATAAGGCAGATGTGCAACAGACCTTGACAGAAATGGGCTATCATACATACAACTTGTCAAGGCAGGTTAGCAAATCTGGTTTTATACCACCTTTCAAGTTTTTGGTGACACAGCTAAGTGTCTGCTTCTCTAAGAAGATTGGACACTTCAACGAGCTGTCCCATAGGATGATGGAGGTGATTCATGCTGTTGTACAGGAAAAACCTTACAACTTTTCTAAGTTTCTCATGAGAGACCTAGAAGCAAACATTCACGACCGTCAACCTTTTCTGATCTACCCTCGTTTTGTAACCAAGGTGATTACCAGTCAGTTGGACTTCGGAGGAGTGAGAAGCTGGTATCCAAGGGCGGAGCTGGCACTTCAAGAAAACATACGTGATCCTACCCTGGTCCCATCAACAAATCACACTGGTCGAATAACCGGTCTCTGGTTATATGTGAAGTGCATGTACAACGTGCTGGAGGAGTAGTAGTTGTAGTTTACTTGTTTTTTTTTTTGTCTAATGATATTTTTATTTTTTTTCTTTCCTTTATTTCTTGTCTTCTTAAAAAAAATCACACAAAAACATGACAATAGATTTAGGGGGAACTAAAACAACATGTCTGATAAAACAATGAAATTCTGGTAAAACTCAAATGAAATCTGATAGATGAAGCTCATAAAATCTGATAATCATATTTTCATCAGAAAAATCACTTGGAAACCAGGAAGTCTGACAAGTCAACAGAAAGAAACATCAGAAAACACTGCCTTTAACAAGATTCAAAGAAACTTATAACCATCTAAATTTTTTTTTAAATAAGTTTCTTTCAAAATATTTTTTTTCTGAGGACTGGAACAAGCTGAATGAAAAACACTTCCTGAATATCAGAACAAAGGTGTGGAGTTCAGAACTGCAATGTAAGTAAAAATCTCGAAACTCTACTTATTCCCTCTCATCTAAAAAAAAATGCTGATTCTATTCCTACATATGAATCAAATACATTCTGATGAAATATGAAGAAAATCCATCTCTCAAAATTTTATTCAAAAATTTTCTGATATATATCATCAAAAGGAAAACCTGGGGAGAAACAATCTCAGAAAAGGTTTTTATTGGACCTTTTTGAAACAAAGGGGGTCCCACATGGAGAAAAGGTGCAAGTTAGACATTAGTGTTTATCTACCAAATTTTTGGAATCTCTGATTTTCATCAAAAGATTTACATTAAATAAGAGATAAACCAAAGGTTTTTCAAAAACGGTTGTTTCCTAAACGGATTGAAACATCATTAAGGTGTCATTAACCACCTTGAATACAAACAACCCACGAAAAACACTCAAAAATCTCTGTCTCGTTACACTATATATACTTCATTCAAGAACAAAGACTCCATCTTCAACCTTCAAACTCAAAACCCTAAAAATCCTTTTCCAAAACCAAAAGCTCAAAATTCTCAATGGCTGCTATCAACATCAACATACCACCAATCGAACACTCTGTTCCCTTCATCACCGAAGCTGAATTTCTTCCATTAAAGAGCAACAATGAAGTAATGAACGATAACAACGAAGAATTTGATATAAAGTGTCAAATTCTCATTGAATTTCTGATCAGATGCCCAATAGCTCAAGCTCTCACAAAGACCAGAGAGGTACCAGAAAAACTCATACAACAAGTAGTAAAAACTCTCAAAGTCTCAAATCAAATCGAGCTAACAGCGCATGTATGGGGGGATATCTTTATTACAATCTCACCGGAGAAAATAAGGGAATGTTTGGAACTACCCTTAAACCAAAGCTATGAAGAAGCACCAGAAAAAAAAAGATATGTTCTCACAACTCGATGCTGTGATGGGTTACAAGACAAAGATTTCAAGAATCAATGAATTCAAGAGAAACCAGCTACCTGCCTTCTTGCAAGTTTTAATGGAAATTTTGAACAAGTCTCTATCATCAAAGATTGGAGGTACAGATCAGATAAATATGAATATTCTAACAATCATGTTCAGCCTCATTAATGGGTTGAGCATCGATTTTGGAACATAAATATTTAATCTGATCAGAAGATCAATTCTGACTAATGCTGGAAGGATAGATTCACATCTACCTTTTCCCAGATTTCTGTCAATCATAATTTTTGATGCATTTTCTGAAAGGAACCTAGAAATTCCAGCATCAAGAAATATGTGGAGTATAGAAATTACGAGACCTTAGACTGCTGTAGGGTCTTGGAAGTCAGATTATGATGTGCCTGTCCTGTCAGAAAAAGTGATGAATCTGATACTAGAAGATTCACCATACAGAGCAGAATACCTGAAGATGTTGAGAAAAAAGCCAGAAAACAAAGAAGTTTTTGAAAGTGTGTCCCCCATGGAGCATGATGCGCAAGAATCAAGCACACCAAGAATGGAACAGCATGGTGAATCAGATCCTCACCCAGCTGATGAAGATGTGAACATGAGTCCTGTGGCAGAAGAACATCATGCTGGAGACTCACATATGGGAAAACAGGTGCACAACACTCTAACCTAAACATACTTCATAATTCTGAGAGTGATTCTGATGATTCAATTCAAGGAAAATATGAAATTGTAGATAGAGGCACTGTTTCTACCAAACAAAATGTGAGTGAAACCAAAGACCCATTTTCTGAATCAGATTCTGAAGAGGAAAATGTGGTGACAACAGGTGGAGATCAGTCAACTAATCAAGGAAGCCTGGGTGAAAAAATTAAAAGTTTCTCAACAACTCATGGAGAACCTGAAAAGGTTCAAGGATATGAGGAAAACCAAACCAGAACTTGAATGTGTTTCAATTTTCTGGTGAGGGTATAGAGAATATGGAATATTTCAATCCTCTTAACCTCAGAACAGCAAAAAATGTGTTTTCTGCTGGTATTGGAACATCTGTGGTTCCTCTTATCACCCAAGGACATAGACCTATGTCAACTGAACAACTACATAAGGAACCTGAAGAAACAACTGCTATTTGTACTGAGAAAACAGCCTCAGAAGATAAGCTTGATCTGATATTGGAAGAGATCAAAAATCAAAGATGAGACATCAAAGTATTATCAGAAACCGTCAAAGTTGTGTAGAAGCAAACAGAAAACAACTCTGCAGCCCTCAACAAATTACAAAAGTCATCAGAAAACAAAGAGAGCTCACCAGAATTCAATAAAGCTCTAAAAGAATTGCAAGAAATTAAGAAACAGATGGCTGAGGTTGCAACTGCAGGAGAAACCTCAAGTTCAGGAAGAATTCTTGAAGAAATACAGTTCCTCAGAGCCAACATCAGCAGCATAGCTGAGGCTTTTGAGAAACTGATGGTGGAATTAACTGCACAGAAAATTAAAGAAAATCTGGAGTATCAGAAAATGAAGAAACAAGAAGAAACAAATACTCAAACTCTTGCTAATGTTCATCTATTAGTAAAGAGGTTGCAGTATAATGTTGCCAGGCTGGCAAAAGTTGATCTTCATGAACTGAAAGCCCCCATTCCACAAGAGAGACAAGCAGGAGAGTCAGAAACTCCTCAACAACAACCAGGAACCATTCAACAAGATCATACCAAACAATCAGAAACTTCAACAACTCAAAAACAGAAGCAACCTATGGGTCCCCTTCCTAGTAAGCCAACGTTACTCATGGGCCCTCCACCAAATATTCCAAAGCCAGATAGTTCAAGGGTCCAATAGAAAGAACCTGTTCCAGTTCAGTCTTCTTCCACAGCCCTCACAGGAGAAACAGAGTTCAGCATAAAGATGGATACAAAAGAGAAGAGAAGAATGGAACATGAAGTGACCTCCTCAAGAAGGCCAAGAAAAGTGATGAGAGAAGATTTAGGTGGAAACATCAAAGAAGTAGAAGTGCTGAAAGGTGATTTACATACAATTATGTACCCTGAAGAACATCTAAAGCACTACTACTAGAAAGGTCCAGAGGACAACCCAAAAAGGCCACTCTCTCCAATGAGTAAAGGTATAGTTGAAATCAGGAACAATGGAAGCTGGGAAATTATGTACAAACAGATGACCAATCTAATAGTATCTATTGAAAAAATCGATACTTTGACCACTGGAGGAGGTATCTTAGGCGATGAAGGACAGAACAAGTATACCTTGATCAGAAAAGATAACAGTGAACAAAAGGTTACTGATGGAAATCTGGCTGATGATATTCACCTAATGGGCATAGTCAAAATGAAGAATATCATTGATAAGGAGAAAAGTGGTTCAGTTGTGACCAGAAGAGCCCTTGACAGCATCAAATGTGCAGGAGAAAAGTTATACAAAAGAGATGCACTAGTAGATTTTGATCTATGTATCAATTTTGAGTATAGCAACAAGGTGTTGTTACCTCCTCCCAACAACTCAATCCCAGCTGAAATTCCTTCTAAACTAGTGAGAACTGGAGCAATCTTTGACAAACCAGAAATGTGTGTAGTCTTCAAAGATGCTCATGATGAGAAAGCCCTATTTAGAATCAGTGAAATATGCAGGTATTCAAATCAAACTCTGAAATACATAAAGAACTGCATGAATGAGAAGCAAGAGCAGCTCAAAAAGAAGGGAAAGAACAATGAACAGCTGAGAAAAACAATTGAAGATTGGATTGATAAATGGATGGAATCCAGAGGATGGTACAAAGAAATGTACAAGGAAACTAAAAAGGCAATTAATCACAAGAAAAGACTGAAACCAGGAGACAAATACAGAAGTGGAGTGAAGATCAATTAATGAATTGATGAAATCTCTGTTTTTTAGAACAATTTTTTTTTCTATTTTGAACAATGGTTGGTTTGATTATGTTTTATGTTTCTAAATTTAGTTGTTTTTCCTTTCAAGAATTAGTTAAAGTTATTCATGTTAGATATAGATAGTTCATTTTCTTACAATACTTAGGGGGAAACTGTTAGGAAACTTTATTTGTAAGTATTAAAGAAAATCAGATTCAACTGGATCTCTGAAGAAGATAACAGTCTCGAAGATCACAACAAGAAGAAGAAGATCAGATAGGACAACTAAAATGAACATCATCTACTTCAAAGAATCACAGGTTGATCAAGAGCTGAAGAAGATTATCAGAGAAGGTCATTTCTGATGGATCTGATGATATTTCTGACGAAATATCATCAGTTTCTGACGATTCTGATCATCAGATTTTCTGATGATTTGTTCACCAGAATTTCTGATGAATACCCCACTTGTCTAAAAATCAGCTCTATCCTGCCACAATAACCGAAGCAACTTGACATTATTGGATATCATGATTACAAAGGCAACTTGACTGTTGGATTCAATGAATATGTCTAATGGCTACTTTTTGCAGGAATTATTGCATGAATAAACAATTGTTTATTCATGCACCCAGCCTTCTATAAATAGAAGGCTCACCAAGCAGAAGACAATGAGTTAATCTTAGCATTCATACATACTACAAAACTCCATTGCCCTCTCACCCACAGAATTCAAGATTCATTTGTATTAGATAATAATCTTACAATCACCTTGTAAACTATTTTGTTTCAAAGTGATATAAACTTGATGATTCTGTAGGTCTTGTGTCTTGAAAGTCCGATTTCCATTTCCGCACATCTTTTTCACATCTACTGAAATCACTTGCCATATTACGTGAAAAGAAGTTTTTAAGTCCAAACTGGGACCAACAATTGTGAAATAAAGTACCATCCGGGCAAGGCGAACGTTGTAGCAGACGCCTTGAGCCGCAAGGAACGAGTTAGAACTTTGAGAGTTCGAGCATTAGAGATGATGATTCACACAGATCTTACCAAACGAATTCATAATGCACAACAAGAAGCGCTCCAACAAGAACATATTCGAGCAGAAACACTTTGAGTCACAGAAAAACAATTAGTACCGAAAGAAGATGGAACTTTATACTCTGTGGGTAGAATTTGAGTTCCACTCTTTGGCGGCCTTCGAGGTGTTATTTTGAGGAAGCACATAGGCCCAAGACTTGAAAGAGTACTATTGGTGGCCTAACCTCAAAAAGGATATCGCGACTTATGTCGGTAAATGCTTGACCTGCGCAATGGTCAAGGCAGAATATCAGAAACCCTCGGGTTTGCTACAGCAACCCGAGATTCCCGTCTGGAAATGGGAACAAATATCGATGGACTTTGTTACGAAGTTACCCAGGACCTCAAGAGGCCAAGACATGATAGGGGTAATCGTCGATAGATTGACAAAGTCCGCACACTTCTTGCCGATTCGGGAGAAGGATAGCAAAGAGAAACTAGCAGAACTCTATCCCAAAGAAATAGTGGCTCGTCATGGAGTGCCTATTTCAATCATCTCAGACCGAGATGATCGCTTTATTTCAAGAATTTGGAAATCATTTGAAGATGCCTTTGGATCTCATTTAAATCTAAGCACAGCCTTTCATCCACAAACTGACGGCCAGGGCGAACGGACAATCCAAACACTCGAAGATATGCTTCGTGCATGTGTCATGGATTTGGGTGGAAATTGGGATACTCATTTACCTTTGGTTGAGTTTTCCTACAACAACAGCTACCATACAAGTATACAAACTGCACCGTTTGAATCTCTCTATGGTCGAAAGTACCGCTCTCCGCTATGTTGGGCGGAAGTGGACAATAAACAACTAAGCTAAGTGGTCCGGAATTAGTCTGAGAGACTACGGATAAAATCTTTCAGATCAGAGACCGTATCAAGGCGGCTCGCGATCGACAAAACAGCTACGCAGACAAGAGACGGAAGCCATTATCTTTCAAGGTCGGAGACAAAGTCTTATTGAAAGTCTCGCCTTGGAAGGGCGTAGCGAGGTTCGGTAAGCATGGAAAGCTTAACCCTCGTTATGTAGGACAATTTGAAATCTTAGAAAAGATTGGCACCGTTGCCTACAAGTTGAAGTTACCAGACGAAATGAGCAGTGTGCACGACACATTTTATGTGTCGAATCTCAAAAAGAGTCCAACGCAAGAAATAGTTATCATCCCGGAGGATGAGATTCACATTGATAACAAACTCCAAATCACAAAGCACCTATTAAGGTCATGGACCGAAAGGTCCAGAAAACACGAAGGAGTCGTAACATATTAGTAAAAATTCGTTGGAACTCTCGACACAGACCCGAATATACTTGGGAACGTGAAGATCAAATCAAAACCAAAATACCCCCACCTGTTCGAGAATACTCCTACAAATGATGACTCAGCTTAAATTTCGGGACGAAATTCTCAATAACAGGGGGAGAATGTGACAACTGCCACTTTTCGGTAACTTTCTTACACTTAAAATACTCATTTTAGCTACATTTTTATGCATTTTGAACACCCGAACTACGTATTTTGTGAGATACACTTAGAATACTCATGGAATACTTACTTAGGATGCATATGATTCGTTTTTATTAAGTACATTTGAAACAGTTTAAATAATGAATCGAAACTACTCGAAAAGCACCTAGTAAACTAGTATTCTGACGAAAACGCAGGATCCACAGAAACCATCTAAACAACATCTTTAGGACTCAGACGAAAGTCCAACATCAAATATACATTAAACCCTAACTAGGAATGCAAGGGTTTGATTTAAAACCTTCCCGAAGTCCGATAACACTAAAAACTGCCCGAAAAGCACTAAAAGCGACAATTTCAACACTTTTCTACAGAAATTCTGCAGAAATCAGCCTTTTAATATTTTTTACAACATATAAAAGTGTTGTTTAACATAGAATTCATATGAGGATACCTTCGGGTATCATCCGAACCAATAACTACATCAATTTACACAAGTTACACAAGCTTAGCGTTCAAATAACGACTAACGGAAACAATGCGAAACGAATATCCGAACAATATCGGATCTTTTTTTTAGTGACCATCTAATGTTATTTGGATCATGTTAGACTAGTAATGCTCACTTAACACATTTAAAACACTTAAACACTTAAGCTTATGAAGTTTCCTAACATTTCACCTAAGTAAACTAACACTTTTTAACAAAGAAAACAAGTTGCAAATGTGGGACCCACTTTTTTTTACCTTGTTCCCATAAATATCTTAGATATTTACTAGTTGTTGCAACTTGCTCAAGTTGGTGAAAAATGTGAAAACTTATAACACTTTGATCCATAATCACTAAAGCTCATTCCTCTCATTTACACCTTAATTTACACACACATAAGAAATCCTCTCAATATTCATACATTAGCCAAGAACACCCACCAAAAATCTTTCAACATTTTACACTTCTTTGATGATCAAGATGGAACTTGAAGATACTTAAGATGATCTAAGGATACTATGATGTATGTAAAATGCAACATATAAATTACATCAAATGAGGCATAAAACTAACCCGTTTTTAGTACTAATGTTGGAAAAAGTGTGCTTTTGTCTTCCTTTTGTATTTTCAGGATTAAATGAGCATAAATGAACAAAAGGAACAAATATACAGCTAAAACCAACATAAATACAAAGAAAGGGAAGAAAAGTGGCATGCCCGACCCCTCGACAGCATCTCCCAAAGCAAAAAAACAAGAAAAAAGCTGAGCATGGGGCTGTGCCCAGCAGACACGGGGGCGTGTTCAGGTGTCTGCAGAAAAAGCAAAGTTGTAGAAGCTTCTATTCCCGACACGGGGGCGTGCCCAGCTCAACACGGGGCCGTGGTCAACGCTAAGATTCGCAGAATCCAAGCAAATCTTGATAGTACAGATACGCTTCTGCACACGGGGTCGTGCCCAGCGGACACGGGGGCGTGTGGAGCTAATACAGACAAATTGTAATTAATGAAGAAAGAGAAAAAGGGTGGACACGGGGTGCAGGCAACAAATAGGGGTGCTTGGTTCACTTCAAAGGCATCTCTTGGCAAACCACCTCTCTCACACTTCACCCACCCACCACCACCATCACAACCCACATCCACCACCATCATCCATCATCCATCATAGAGTGTGTGAGTAGTCTCGAGATCCAAGATTGATCGTAAGAGTTCTTGACAATCAAAGGCCATGTTTGCCTAAGTCTATTACATCACTTGTTGAAGACAAGTGTCTAGTGTAATACTTTTTATTTTTAATCTTTTCGCACTTTTTATTTGGTTATGTATTAATGACTTTAATAACTAGTTTCTTATGTTGAAGGTGAATCTTCCCTATCATTTGTCCGTGGTGTCTTGGCGTTATTTTACTGTCTATATAAAATAAAAGATTTTCACCATTCATATCTCCACGGTCTATATGGATATATGTTGGCTACCTGGTCGGGGGTTAAGGGAATGGTTTGGTAAGAGTCTTGCCTTGTTTAGTGTATAGATCCTGCAAGGACCTGGGTCAACTTTAGTAGGACCTCCTTCAATACCCACTGATATTGGATGGCGGGGGTCCGAACTCCTTGAACCCCTCATATGTAAACTACTATTAAAACATTAACCCGACTATTTGGGACGGTATCCCTGCTGACTCAGACTACTTAGCCGAGGGTAACGTCACCTTCAAAAGAGGGGCCTACCACATTACGCATTAATAACTTAATTAATTATCTTCCAATAATCCAACCCTTTAGGATTGTATCCTTGCTGACTCAAACTACTGGGTTGAGGGTAACGTCACCTTCAAAAGAGGGGCCTACTACAATAACTAAGATAATCTCTTAAAAAGTGCAAAAGTGCGAAAGTAATCAAAGGTTACACTAAACACGAGTCGGATCCAAGTGATTCATCTTGTCTATCTGTTTTTACTTTTATTTTTATTTTCAGCATTTTTAGTTTTTATTTTCTAGTTTAAAACAATTTTCTAAACTTTTGATTTGATTAGACGTTGAGGATAAACCGGTATTAAAAGCTCTTGTGTCCTTGGACGACCTCGGTATCTTACCAACACTATACTACGCTCACGATGGGTGTACTTGCCCATATGTGTGTTTGGTGTTAGTAAAATATCGTGTTTTATAAATTTAAAACTTAACTAACGTGTAAAAAGGGCTAAAAATATACATAAAAACCTATAACACCACACGCGCATCAAGTTTTTGGCGCCGTTTCCGGGGACACAAGGATTTTAAGAAAGTTTAAAATCGGCGGCCTAATCAGTTTTTCAAAACCTTTTTAAAATCGCGAGTATTTTTTCATCTTTTTAGTAGTTTTTGCATTACAGTAGACTGAACACGGGGCCGTGTTCACTGAAAACGGGGTCGCGCTGCATATTATTTTTACAAACTCCCAGATACAGAGTCTGAACACGGGGTCGTGCTCGCTGAACACGCCCCCGTGCTGCACAAAACCAGTTACATTTTCTAAAACTCCCAGATACAGAACCTGAACACGGGGCCGTGCTCACTGAACATTGGGCCGTGCTCAGCCTCTGTTTCTGTTTTTATTTTTGTTTTCTGGTCCCGAGACTCTGTTGTGGTCTGCTGAGTGATTCTTATGGATCAATACTCAGGAGATTACAACCACCACTATGAGGAGGATGATTATAAAGAAGAGTATTGTACCATTTGTGGTAATCCTCATTCGGTACAATATTGTGACCTCTTTGAACCATCCCCTTCATACCCATACTATGAGGAACCTAGGTACGAGCCAACCACTTCATATATATACTATGAAGAGCCGAGGTATGAACCTTCTCCTTCATATACGTACTACGAAGAACCAAGGTATGAACCTTCTCCCTCATACTCATATCTTGATGAACCAAGGTATGAGCCTTCTTACTCATACTTTGAGGAGCCAAGTTATGAGCCTTCACCTTCATATACTTACTATGAGGAACCATGGCATGAACAACCCACCTCATATGAGTATTATGAAGAAACAAGTTACGATCCTTATCCATCATATACTTACAATGAGGAACAATGGTATGAATCATCTACCTCACATGAGTACTATGAGGAACCAAGGATCGAACTTCCAAATTCAAGCTTTGATGATACTTATTCAACTCACTTTGACGAACCACCAACTATCTCACCCATAGCCGAAAAGATAATAGAACACCTTAAAACTATCGAGATCTATATAAAAGAAGCCCGCGCAAGGGAAGAGGAATCCCGCGCAAGGGAAGAATTAACTTGTAATAAAGAAGAGATAGTTGAAGAGGTAAAAATGGAAGAACAAGTAAGTGAAAAACCGACACATGAGTTAGACAACGAAAAAGGTGAGTCCGACAACGTTAAAACTCAAAAAGAGTCTAATTTTAAAGAAATTAATCTCTTGTCACCTTCTTTCGAAAATCATTGTTTAATGCCCACTCATGCTAAGTTTTTAAAAGAGTTAAACACTAACACTAAAATTGACGAAACGTTAAGCATTAAGTTAACAAATGATCTGACTAAGCTAATAAAAGAAGACCCATTTGAAATTAACATTACACCGGTTCCATATTTTTTTCAAAATTCCTTTATTAGTAATATCACAATTGATAAAGATCTTTGTGTTAATATAATGCCAACTTACATTTTTGAAAAATTAAGTATTGGTGATTTCTCTCCACTTCAAATACCCATTTTTCTATCTAATCGGAAAACAATAAAATCAATGGGGATAGTTGAGGATGTGTTAGTCCAAGCAAATCAAATGGTAATCCCAACTGACTTCGTCATCCTTGATGACGCTCTACTAGTGTTGGGATGACCTTTTGTAAAAACCCACGAAGCTTTGATTAATCGGAAGAAAAACAACTTACCCATTCAATTAGGGGCCTTCAAAAGATGTGTCGATCTTGAACGATCAATGAATATCCAATCGGCAATGACGACCCCCTAATTGAAGATGAGCCAGAACCACCCGATAAGGTGGGTCTAGCCAAGGACCCTTATAAACGTGGCGCACCACGAAGGCATTCCGCGGAACTATCCTTAGTTTTAGATTAGTTTAACTTTTATGTTTTCTAGTTTAGTTTTAATTTTCAGGAATAAAGCACACTCGAAATGGTGGAGGTTACTAAGGGAAACTTGAATCCACACCCCATGCACAAAAACAGAGCTCCCGACAATTTTTCTTCATTACAGCAAGTTCAGCACGGGGCCGTGCTCACCCCAACACTCCCTGTGCCCGAGGTTTTGCAGAAAATGCCCAGTTCAGGTAACTGGACACGGAGCCGTGTTCGCTGAACACGCCCCCGTGCCTAGACTTCTGTTTATTTTTAGTACTGGCAGTCTGACCACGGGGCCGTGCTCAGCCCAACACACCCCGTGTTCAGCTACCCGGTAACATAAAATCTTGTTTTTAACCCACTTTTACACATTTTAATCAACCGAAAAACTTATTTTTAGGACACATTGAGGACAATGTGTAATTTAAGTGTGTGGGGGGGGGGGATGCTAAAACCTTGAATCTTGCAAGTCCTAAAAACTAGCCTTACACAAAACTCTATTGGAACCGCTAATCACCCCAAATTTTTCAAAAATTTTCATTTTTTTACATGTCTTGGTTTAATTTGGGAATAACAAGTTCTAAAAAGGTTATATTTTTACAAATTTACAACCGATCGCGTCGTGATAAAAAGAACCAACATAAGAAAATTATGAAATGGCATGACAAATCTAGTTAAAATTTGATTATATATACTTGATCACATAAAAACCCATTCCCACAAAAAGTGAGTTTTGAGCCTTTATTGAGCATACAAATACACATCTTTAAACTAAATACTCATTTTTCGTTTCTTGTGTGAATAGCCGCTTGGTTTCTTACAACTCTAGAACTTGCCACGACGATGCATTCCCGGTCCTTACCAACTAAAACCCGAGTAAGTAAATGATGGAGGCATTAGGACTAACCCTTTTTATTTCTACACTATTATTTTTCTTTTTTTTTACCACCTACCCAAAATCCCCCTAGTTAACCACTTTGAGCCTAAACCTTTTCATTTCTCAACCCACAAAACAAACACCCTTTTACCCACCAAAACCCTTTTTCATTTTAAACCCTTTATTTTAGTAAAAAGCTCGGTTTTCCATGTGACATTCCATCAAAAAAAAAAACTATGATGATGAAGCCAAAAGAAATAAACAAACAAGTTTATCAAAAAGAACTTTGTTTGAAGAATTGCTTCATGAAAATAAAAAGTTACAAAAATAAAAAGTCTTACGAAAACGACGTTTTTTACGCTTTTCGCCCTTTTCTACTAACCACTAACCCAACCACCTACCTTTAACCCAAGCCTAACCCTTCCCCAAAGTCCTCTTGATATTTACAAAGGTGTATAGTTAAAAAGGAGGAGGATTGATTACTTGGCAAGCTTATGGTAGGAGTAAGTTCCATGCAGCCTCGAGTGTTTCACAAAAATACATCTTCGGCCGAGTGTTGAGTGATCCCCCGTGAGGTATGTGAACTTGTATATAAATGGAATTTAAAAAAAAGGCATGTTATGCCCTAATAAGTAATTTATCTTATGTATCGTTTTCAAATTTGCACACTTTTCGCTTGGATTTACAAAAATTTTAAAATTCTCAAAAATTCCCCCATCCCCACACTTGGGATACATTGTCCCAATGTATGGTTTTGAGGAAAAGATCGCTTTAACCAAGAACATCAACAATTGTTTATACTCTCAACCCCAAGTTTCTTTTTGTATATATTTTTTTTATTTTATTATTAAAGACACCACCAACTTTCACAACCCAACAAACATATCATCATCAAAACACCACCCTTCCAACCATAACATAAACATACTAAATAAACATAACAAAAATGTACAAAGGAGCAAGATACGACCTGGCTAGTAGTACTTCGGCTGTGGAGGTCCGAAGATGGATGTCATCATATCAGTCCACTCACCAAAGCCAAATGCTCCACTGCTACTGCTGCTTCCTTGATCACCACTTGGATTCGCCTGCTGGTAACTCATAGCATGTGGATCCACCCACTGAGAGTGATGCAATGGTGGGGTGGGATATGACACTCTACCATCATTTGGTGGCAATGTGGTATAGTCCACAACAGGCGGATCTGCTTCAATTGGTTGGCACGCATGCCACTGATCATGCATGCGTCTCTGGCGATCATCTAAGTAGCGGTTGTTCACTTCTTCTTCATGAGCATACATATGAGCACGGTTCCATTGTTCGTTTCTATCATAGCTTCGTTTGATAGCTCTTTCCATGCTAGCACCCATAAAAGTTTGCTGATCAAAGAGCATTTGGTTTGGTTCACTCCATTCACCGAAAGTGGGTGGCCGCCTTTGTTCAATAATTTGGCCCATATTTCCCGAGTGGGCCCAGTAAGGATCATAAGCTTGCTGTGCATAATCAAATGCACCCCCCACATAACCAGCTTGCACACCGGCTCCCTGAACTTGAGCATCAACCATGAAGGTGTCTTCACGGTAATCATCATCTCCACTTACCTCTTCATCAGTCGTTTCGGGCTCATCAGCTTCACCCGGTCGTAACGGTCTTGCATCCACCTTCAACGCTCTCCACCTTCTCCCATCTGTTTTCAGCTTATGATACCTCCCCGATTCCGTGTAAATCCAACCTGGCCCAAGATTCTTAAGGTCGAATGGTCTAAACCTCTTGTAAGAACCTTTTTCATCACCTTTAATCGCCCCATATTTTTTTAACAACGCCGTAATCAACCGGCAATGAGGTATAATCTTTCTTTCTCCACTATTTTTGCTCAACCAGGTATTATTTAACACGAGAAATCGGAAATGGACCTTGGGAGATCCATGCATCATCATATATAAAATCGGTACTTCCTGATGCCGCACTTCCATCTTGTCACCCCGCCTCGGAACAACATTATACATGCACAATGTCAACAACAATTTTGCTTCCATTCTCAAATTGCTCCTATATAACTTCCCATGTGTTGTGCCCGGAAGGAAAAGGTAGTCAAGCATATTTTGCCATTACGGATGCTTGTTGGGCTCGTGGTAGAGATCTTTGAGACTCGGGTGAATGTACTCAGTTGCGGGTCCGTCGTCAAACTTTGCTATTTTGCGCAAAGAGTCATAAGACATTTCTACTTTTACCCCGTTACATCGTCCAACAAGCCTCATCTTGCTTGGAGCTTTAAACGGGGGACATTCAAGTGAAGCCACCCACTCTTGAATCTTAGTGTCGTACATTTTCTTCACCTCCCCGTCATAACACTTCAAAGCTGCACCCCAACCCAATTCCTTGAACTTCGCCGTGATCCCAAATGGCCCGAAATCAACCTCTTTGATCTCCTTCTCACAAATAAATGCTTCACCCCTTTGTTTTACCTTGTTCATTTGTTCATGAAATAGATCCTCTCTCCATTCCTCGGGTTGGTCTAGCAATGAACCGGATGTCCAATCCGGCTTCGGACCCCTTGGAGGTGCATCCTCCTCCGAGTCCGGGTCACCAACCCGGGTCAATCTCCTTCTCTTGGGTTGCTCCTCTTAAGGCTCGTTAGACGAACTCGCAACTGCTTTTCCCTTTTTCTTCACCATATCTACACACATTCACAAACCACACAACAATTTCAAGTTAGTACTTCTTCCCAATCTTCCCCACACTTGCTTCATGTTATGGGTATAAGTGTGCAAAAACCAAAATTTCATTCTTTCAAACAAAATTTCGGCATGATGTCCCCTATAATTCAGAATTTTTCCAAAACATTTTCACTAGACATCAAACACATTCATACCCACACATTCAATAGTTCACTAATTCCTACATCTATCATGTACAAGCAAGTGTGTGTAAGCAAAAACAAAGATGGAAACTTACAAACCTCAATGTACATAAAAGAGTAACAAGAAATTGCATACCTTAGTGTTGTAGAAGATGAGACTCACAAGAACTTGAAATTCACACAAAAACCCACAAAAGCCCCAAAATTTTCGGCACCCTTATGTGTAAATCCGACCCAAAAACCAAGGATTCTTCGAGATATGAGTATAAAACTAAAATCCTTATGAAATTTCACCCAAAATAGACCCAAAAATCACTGAAATCGGGCTAGATATGAGGGAGTTATGAAGATTTGAAAGTTATGGAACCTAGGGTTCTTAGTGAAAGAAGATGGAGAAGATGAATGTGTGGATAGGGAATAACAAGAATCAATATGTGTGGTGGGGGAAAAATTGTTTTATTAAATGGTTTTATTATTATTATTAATAATATTTTCGGTTTGTTTGTTTTTTTTTTTTTACATATCGCCGACAAGCCCAGTCCCACCTTTTCACTCGGGGCCGTAACCTACGGCACATTGCCGTAGGCTACGGCCGTAACCTACGGCACATTGCCGTAGAACAGTAGCTTTGAGCCGTAAGGCTTTGTTTTGTACACATGGAGCCGTAACCTACGGCTCCCTGCCGTAGGTTACGGCTAGAGCTGGGTAGCAAAGGGGAAACCAAAAATTTTACTTGTAAAATTTTATTTAATGTTTTTTTTTTAGCTTTTATAATTTTTATGTTTTTAAATACTTTACGAAAACATGGAAATTATTATCCTACCCCCCCCCCCCCCGGTTAAAAACCCGTGTTGTCCTCAACACTATGTTCGGGAAATCCGTAAGAATTTCCCCACACTTGTTTCAAACACCGGTTTCAAACGGGACTTTATTCAAACACGAAACTAAACTAAAATATGTACAAACACCAAACCTGGGCCTCTTTCACATTTCCTCATCATCCAATGGGCGTAAAATGTAACCCACTTTGTCGAAGTCAAGGGTGTTGATGTCGTTACCTTCCAAATACGGTTTGAGCCGATGCCCGTTCACCGTTTGTTGTCTATTTGTTTGTTCGTCTTCTATATCGACATCACCAAATCTTCCCACTCTTCGGATGATGTAAGGACCCATCCACATGCTCTTGAGTTTTCCCGCGAACATCTTCAACCTCGAATTGTACAACCACACCTTTTGACCCACTTCGAAGTTCTTTTTCCTTATCTTTGCATCATGAACTTTCTTAAGCTTGTCTTTGTATGCGGACGCACATTTATCGGCTTTGTCTCTCATTTCCTCAATCTCGTTCAATTGTAACTTTCTTGCTCGACCCGCTTCGTCATAATCCGCATTAACAGTTTTAATGGCCCAATGCGCTCGATGTGCTAACTCCATTGGTAAATGGCACCCCTTCCCATACACCATCCGATAAGGGGTGGTACCAATTGGAGTTTTGTAGGCCATCCGGTATGCCCACAATGCATCGTCAAGCTTACTTGACCAATCTTTTCGATCCGTTCTTACCGTCTTCATGAGAATCTCCTTGATTTGACGGTTGGACACTTCAACTTGTCCACTTGTTTGCGGATGGTACGGTGTCGCCACACGATGGTTCACATTATATCTTTTTAGCAATTTGCCAAAATTGAAGTTCTTGAAATGTGAACCGCCATCACTTATTATTACCCTTGGCACACCGAATCAAGCAAATATCTTGGATTGCACAAACTTACACACGACGGAATGATCATTGGTCCTTGTAGCAATGGCTTCTATCCACTTTGTCACATAATCTACCGCAACCAATATATACAAGAACCCGTTCGAATTAGGAAACGGACCCATGAAATCTATTCCCCAAACATCAAACACCTCAACCACCAAAATTGGTTGTAGAGGCATTTCATCCCGCTTCGTTATGCTTCCAACTTTTTGACAATTAATGCAATTCCGAGCAAACTCGCAAGAATCTTTGAAAATTGTGGGCCAATAAAACCCACATGATAACACCCGGTAACCCGTCTTGTTCCCACTAAAATGCCCTCCACATGCCGACGAATGAGCATGGGTCAAAATCTCTAAAACTTCAGTTTCGGGAACACACCTTCTTATCACTTGATCGGGTCCGATTTTGAACAAATCCGGTTCATCCCAAATATATTGCTTAACTTGACTCAAGAATTGTTGTCGTCTCTTCTTCGTCCAATGATTCGGAATTGCACCCTTGGCCAAATAATTCACATAATGGGCGTACCAAGGTGCAACAAAAGTAGAGACGGCTAACAATTGTTCATCGGGAAACCGTTCATTAATCTCGCTCGGGTCATCAACACCTTCCAATGGGATCCGAGACAAATGATCCGCAACAACATTTTCACACCCCTTTTTGTCCCGGATCTCTAAATCGAACTCTTGCAACAAAAGCACCCAACGAATCAACCGGGGCTTTGCATCCTTCTTTTCCATTAGATAGCGGACCGCACTATGATCCGAATACATGATCACCTTGCTCCCCCAAATGTAAGCTCTAAACTTGTCCAAGGCATACACCACCGCTAATAATTCTTTCTCGGTTGTGGTGTAATTCAGTTGCGCCTCGGACAAAGTTTTACTTGCATAATAGATTACCACCGGCTTCTTATCAACTCTTTGACCCAAAACCGCTCCAATGGTCGTGTCGCTA
Organism: Helianthus tuberosus; assembly: GCA_030545235.1. Taxonomy (NCBI): domain Eukaryota; kingdom Viridiplantae; phylum Streptophyta; class Magnoliopsida; order Asterales; family Asteraceae; genus Helianthus; species Helianthus tuberosus. The sequence continues at coordinate 18,459,287 of CM060367.1, read as the reverse complement.
GCATCACACATAATCTCGAACGGCTTTGACCAATCCGGTGGTTGCAAGATAGGAGCCTTCACCAACTGTTCCTTCAACACATGAAACGCGTGCAAACATTCGTCAGTAAAATCAAAGGGAACATCTTTTAACAATAAGTTACATAAAGGTTTTGTAATTACACTAAAACCTTTAATAAACCTTCTATAAAACCCCGCATGTCCCAAAAATGATCTTACCCCCTTAACATTCTTTGGTGGGGGTAGAGATGAAATTACCCGAATCTTTGCTTTGTCTACCTCCATTCCCCGGTCCGATATCACATGCCCCAACACAATACCCTCTTGAACCATAAAATGACTCTTTTCCCAACTTAGCACCAAGTTTGTCTCAACACACCTTTTTAAAACTTTTTCTAATTCATCAAGACAAGACTCGAAACTTGGGCCAAAAATGGAAAAATCATCCATAAACACTTCAAGAGATTCCCCGACCATGTCCGAAAATATACTCATCATACATCTTTGGAACGTGGCGGGGGCGTTACATAGTCCAAATGGCATTCGCCGAAAAGCAAATGTACCATATGGACATGTAAACGTGGTTTTGTGTTGGTCGTCCGGGTGAATAGCAATTTGGTTATAACCCGAGTACCCATCCAAAAAACAATAATATTTTTGACCGGAAAGTTTTTCAATTATTTGGTCAATGAAGGGTAACGGGAAATGGTCTTTGGAGGTAGCGGCGTTTAACTTTCTATAATCAATGCAAACTCGCCACCCAGTTACCGGGCGGGTGGCGATTTGCTCACCTTGTTCATCTTTAATTACCTGAATGCCCGAATTTTTAGGCACTACCTGAGTCGGACTTACCCACGCACTGTCCGAAATGGGGTAAATGATCCCCGCATCCAACCACTTGATAACTTCTTTCTTGACCACCTCTCTCAGATTCGGGTTCAACCTTCTTTGTGTTTCACGGGTCGGCTTTGCATCCTCACTTGTAATAATTTTATGCATTACAATAGAAGGACTAATGCCTTTTAAATCAGCTATTGTCCACCCAATTGCCGCTTTGTGAGCCTTCAACACCCGTATCAAATCCTCTTCTTGAGCTACCGCCAAATTAGAAGCAATGATCACCGGTAAGGTGTCATTCTTCCCTAAGAATACATACTTCAAATGCCTCGGTATCTCTTTCAATTCCACGCTTGGTGGACATTCCAAGGAAGGCTTTGTACCCGAATCAATTCCCACCGGTAAAGTGTCCGTTTGGTGGGTCCATGGCGGTCTCCCTTCTTTCACCGCAAGAGCCTCTTGCTCTTTCTCTTCCTTTTCTAAATCACATGCATGCACCTGCAAAGACACATCACAAACACAAGAACCCAAAATCTCTTCTTCGAACTCCTTTGGGTCGTATCCATCTATGAAATCTGCTACAAAACACTCATCACCATAAATGTTAGTACTGTTAGTAAAAACATTTAATCTCATCTTTCTATTACCGAATGTCATGTCGACCGTACCATATCGACAATCAATAACGGCATGTGCGGTGTTCAAAAATGGCCGACCCAAAATAACATTTTGTTGTTGAATTGGGTCCGCGGATGACTAGTCTAGCACAAGAAAGTCCACGGGATAATAAAACTCATCAACTTTAATTATCACATCCCGTACAATACCCCGAGGAAGTTTGTGAGACAAATCGGCTAATACCACCGTTGTCTCAACCTGTTTCAATGGACCAAACTCGTATTGGTCGTATAACCCCCCCCCCCCCCCCGGTAGGATACTTACTCCGGCTCCAAGATCCAATAACGCCCTTGCGGTTTGAAAATTTCCTACTTGAATATTTATAAGAGGCGTTCCCGGATCTTGTAACTTAGGAGGAAGATCTCCTTTCAAGACCGCGCTTACCCGCTCTGTCAAGTCAACCAGTTTAGGCACTTTTTGTTGCCTCTTTTGAGTACATAATTCTTTTAAAAACTTGGCGTAAGCGGGTACCTGTTTGATTGCTTCAAGTAAAGGAAGATTAATTTTTACTTGTTTAAAAACCTCCCACATTTCCTCTTTTTGAGGCCCCCGTTTCGAAATGAAATTTTTCTTACCCGGATCTAATAAAGCCGAAGGAAATGGTACTTGACTAGATCCCTCACCCTCATTTTTCTTTTCATTTTCTTTATTAGTTTCGGGTTTTCACAATTGGGTTTTTTAGAAGAAACAATAGGTGGTTCATTTTCTTCCTCACTATCTTGACCCGTTATATCTTCAACCACCCCATCAACCAAATCCGATGAAGGATTGGTTTTATACTCTTTCCCACTTCTCAAAACACTTACATGGTGAATGTTAACATTATTACCTCTTGAAGTACCATGAGATGGGTTTACCTTAGTGTCACTCGGTAATTGACCTTTATTTTTCTTCAATTCTGACACTTCGGTTACAAGTTGACCCATTTGGGTGGTCAAAGTTTGAATTGCTTTATCTCGGGCTTCATCCTTTTGTATGCGAGCATCATCCATTTGGTTCCTCTTTTGCATCTCCGCTTGCATGCTCTTCAACATATCCATCATCTCATTTCCACCCGAAGACCCCCCTTGTTCTTGACCCGCTTGATATTGCCTTTGGTATCCTTGGTTGTTCCCACTTCTATATACACTTTGGTTATTGTAAGGTTGGCGCGAACCATAGTTACCTTGGTTACCTTGGAAATTCGGGTTTGCTTGATTTAAAGGGTTCCCATAACGAAAATTTGGGTGGTTCCTCAACCCGGGGTGGTAAGTATTAGAATTCATATTGTTGTAATTTCTACCACCCCCTCATTGACCTTGTACTGCATGAACTTCTTCATATTGCCCTTCCACCAATCCTTGGCAATTTTTAGCCGCATGACCTATTTCATTACACAAAGCACAAACATCATAAATTTGGTTAGTGGTTTGCACATTACCATCATCTATTGCGTGCACTTGAGGTCGGGCAATGGCCGGTCGTGCTCTCCTCGATGCTTGAGCTTTTCTTTTTGATGTAGTTGCCATGTTCTCCAAAAACTCCCAATCGCCATTCTCGTAATTTGTACCAAAAGTCCCACCGGTAATAGACATTAAATCACGAGCATCTTCGGCACTCAACCCCTTGTGAAAAGCATTCATTAATTCCCACAATTCAATTCCATGGTGAGGGAAATTTTTGATCATCATATTGAAACGCTCAAAAGCCTCATGAAACATTTCACCATGTTGTTGTTGAAAGCTCCTCAACCCCTTTCTAGCATCATTGGTCTTTTGAGCGGTATAAAATTCGTCTAGGAAAATTTGTTGCATCTCCGCCCAAGTATAAATAGATGCTGAAGGCAAAGTGTAGAACCACTTCTTTGCCTTATCCTCTAAAGAGAATTGAAACAGGACTAACTTGACATCATCAGCCGAAAAACCTTGACTCCCAAGAGTATTGCAAATTGAGTCATAAGCCTCCAAATGGAAATAAGGCTCCTCCGTTGCTAGCCCCTTATATTTCGGCAAACTTTGTAAGGAATTAGTCCTCACTTCAAAAGTTCTTCCTTGATTGTTGTGAGGAATAACCACCGGTGAAGGGTTGTGAGTAATTACCGGCCTAAAATGTGCTTCAATTCCCCTCGCATGTTCCCTAAGATGCCTTCTTGGTACACCCAACCGACCCCTTGGACGAATAGGACCCATTGGTCTTGGTATATGCCCTTGTGGTGCGAGTGGTTGTTGAAACAGTTGTTGTGGCATCGGTGGGTGTTGAATTGGCCTTTGAAGTTGTGGTTGTACGTTCTGTGGTTGCACTTGTTGCAATGATATAGGGCGTTGCATTGGTGGCCCTTATGGCCTTGGCCGAATATGTTGTGGTACAAGTTGTTGTTGTTGTGGCATCCCACCAACACTTACCATCCCTTGAGGTTGACTTTGCACATAACCGAACTCTCCTTGATCACCATAACCCCCATAAGCATACCCGTCTTCATCATAGCCCTCAAAATCTTCGTATCCTTCCTCATATCCATCTCCCCCTATACCCGAAGGTTGCCCAAATGGACGGGTCGAGTATTGAAAACCCGATTGGTTTGATGGTCTAAATGTAGAAGTTGCATGAACAACAGTTGAACCTTGGGGCAATGTATATGTTGAGGATGATTGACCTGAAACTGGGAAAAAATGAGTGAGTGGTGGAATCGTAGTTGAAGGGCTAAAGGAAAGTGAAGGTTCTTCTTGAGTGGTAATGGGTTGAGTGGTATGGGTTGGTGTAACATTGTGAGGTTGAATAGGATTGGTAGTGGTGTTTGGAATAGTAGTGTTTGGTGAAGGTTGAGTGGATGATGGTATGAATGGTGGTATGAGTTCACCCGTAGTGGGTGGTGGTTGTGGTGGATCCATGTATCGAATTGGTGTGATTGGTGTAGTTGGTGTTGTTGGTGAACCGCTTATTCTGTTTTCTCTTAACAAAATTCTGTTTCCACTTAATGTCCGCTCAATTTCTGGATCAAACACCAAAGGTGATAGCTTGTGAGAGCTTCTAGTACGCATGCACCTGTAAATACCTGCACACTAACACACCCAGCGTAAACCAGAAAAATAACAAACTAAAAAGGATAAAAAATAACACACGTTGCGCACTACTCCCCGGCAACGGCGCCAAAATTTGACGTGATGTCGTGGTCACAATCAAATTTAATCCAAATACTACTAATAGATAGCGGTAAGTGGGTATCGAACACAGGGAGTTTGTGGAATATGTGTTATTTAGAAGATTATCTAACTTGACTAAAACTACACTAATTGCAATAAAAGTAAAATTCAAGAGTTGGTTTGATTGAATTGGTTTTTAAAACTAAGATTACTAATTAATTTGCGAAATGAGAATTCAGTTTGTAAACAATTTAGAGACAAATGACCATCCTAAGTTTCCGGTTTGCTTCAACATTTGTGCTATCATCCACTAGAAAGAACTACATAGACATAGTTCATGTGCAATTACTTGTTGTGATAAAAGGGAACGAAGTACTCAGATTCCTAGAACGTGAGGTTGTTACCGGATGACCAATCAACCCTTACCCAATCCTAATTCTACCCATGATATCTTGATTGCCCACGGCACCAAGAACGTATGGTTTTAAACTAGAATATCATAAGAATCAACAATTTACAAGTAAGCAATCACACACCATAATAAACAAGACATAGATAAAGTTTACCATTCTAGAAATATGGAATCCAAAACACAATTGTCTCATACAAACCTTCAACCTAGGATGACCATAGAGTGTTTAGCCACGCATGGCTTGAAGCGACATCATAATGCAAATAAAAGAGAAAATTGTTCAACACAATTACAAGCAACAAAATCTAGATGAAAGATAAGTGATAAAAATGATGTTCTCCAAGCTCTAATCTCCCAAAGTTCTCCCAGAATTCGTTGCGAAATGATGTGTAACCGAAAATGGTAATGATAAGACCCTTTAATCTCATGAAAATTGACATTTAATGAAGGAAGTTACGGTTTTGAGATAGGTCAGTGCCGTAACCTACGGCTACCTGCCGTAGGTTACGGCAGTAAGGTAGTCAACGGGTCAACATGGAGCCGTAACCTACGGCCGCCTGCCGTAGGTTACGGCGATCAATTAAGTCCTACGGCTGGAGGCTCCTGTTTTACGGCGGGATCTTTTGGCAAATGGTGGGAGCCGTAACCTACGGCAGGGAGCCGTAGGTTACGGTGCTGTATGTTATGCTTTTCTTTGTTTGCTTCATTACTAGTGGAATTTGCACTTCTTGTTTCCACGATCATTTAGCATCCATCCAAACTTCATATCCTCCAACTTTTATGCACTTTAACACCTGCAAATACCAACGCACCGTAGTTACCAAATTCCCACAATTAACCGAATAAAGCATGAGATGTGCACATATTTATATTGTTTAAGGGTTGTCCTACGGACCACCCGTCAAACACCACACGCGCATCATACTAAAAGAAGAAGCAAGCTTTTCTTTCCATTCCATAGCTTCCAAACATCAAGATCAACAATTTTTCTTTTCTTTAATCATCATCAAGATCATCCCTAGCCATTAGTGCTAGAAGTAAGCTTCTAAAATCCCCTTTTTCATACTTATTTAGGTATTATTTGTTTAAAGAACATGTAATAAACTAAATAATCATACAAAATAATATGAAAATACAAAGAAGCAAAATGATAATCATGATATAAAAGTTTGTTTATGTTGTGATTTAAGGATGATTACTTGCATATTTGATCTAGTTTTGATGATTAGCATATGAATAACTTGTTAGATGATGTTTAAAAACATAATCTAACAAGTGTACATGAAAATGTTTAAGGGTTTTGTTAAACAAAAATGTTTGAATGGATGATCATAATCTTTCATTTTGTTAAAGTATATAAGGTTTTTCACTAAAAGCAATACTTTTACAAAGTTATAAAAAGAAACATACAAGATGGGTTTTTGTAAAAAGTTTGATAAAACTAGAAGTAAAGCATGGATTTTGAACTAGTTAACATATGTTATGATCATACCAAAACCCTACATGTTATTGATTTCATCTTGTTAAAGATTTTGATATAAATCTCATATGTTTTATTAAGAATAATATGAGAAGATTGTTGGTGATTTTTATAAGAAAAAGATATGTTTTATTAAAGATGGCTACGTATATATTTCAAAGAAAATATGGCCATTTTTCTTAAAAATCATGTGTTATAAAAACTATCATTTTTGACAAAATCTTTATTAGAGTAAAAATATTTTAAAGAATAGTTTTTATAAAAGCAAAATTTGATATAAATATATATTTTTTAGAAAATATATATTTAGTTATCTTAACAACTTATGTGCTATGTGTTATTTGTTTGTATTAGTTATATGTATGAAAACTAGTAACTTGAATACAACGGTACAAATAAACACAAGACACATTACAACTAAAGTCTTACAAGACTACACCTATAAAGACACCTTAAAAACAACTCACGGACGATCTGAGCCTTCGGACACATTACAACTAAAGTCTTACAAGACTACATCTATAAACACATATATTTTTATGAAATATATCTTAGAATATATAGGTATATGTATTCTAAGAATACAAGATCATAAACACACGGACATACGTATTCCTATACGTGCAACGATATGCACATTCACATCACCTAACACTTGGTGAAAACACATTTATACAACTACGATACAACTCACGAGATACAAGAATATATGTATTTGGCGAAATATATATACACTAAAGAGTTATCAGTTAATACATCTAAAACACAGTTCAACGAATAACAAAGACATACAAGTCTTAACACATATTCAAGATAAAAGACTTGTACTCAAGTCATTACAAAGACCGAAGTGTCTAACAAATATAGAACGCTTGTAGGTCGTGACACTATTCAGGACGACCGCACGTGAGATCACAGTTATCTACTATTCACAGACGCAATTATGTGAGTTTATGTCCCCTATTCATTTTAAATGCTTTACAACTTTACAACTATCTGGGAAAATACATATTCATAGTATGATAAGTCATGGAATGGAACACCTTAGATCATGTGCGAATGGGGTTATACAGCTAAGCACCATTAATCCAGTTTGGACCTAGGTACAAGGGGTTAGATCTAATGGGTTTTGGCGAGCCCCACTCTTGGTCGTGGACCCATACAGAAGAGTGCGTTTGTGTCCCAGTCGATGGTAGTCGACACAAAATCGTCTAGGTTTGGATTGCTTCCTAATTCGTCACACATATTAATGTCCTCGTGAAACATTAATGATCAACGATTTCATTGACGCTTTACATACTACATCTTTACATACAGATACATTTTATACAACTCACATTTACAGAAACATTTTATACAACTCACATTTTACAGATACATTCTATACAACTCACATTTTACAGATATATTTTATACAACTCACATTTTACAAGATACATCTTATACAACTAACATTTTACAAGATACATCTTATACAATAAACTGCATGAACTCGCCAACTTTTGTTGATGTTTTCAAACTCACATGTATTTCAGGGAATTAGTGGACCATGCAGACATTTCAGTCAAGGAAAGCAAGTATCAAGACTCCATGCCACCATTTGAAGGGTTTGCCCGTTATATACCGCCTCTTTGCGGTGATATAGTGGCCAAAGCCTTGACATTTTAAGACCTACATTTTGATGTATAAAACAATGACAACTTATTTTCATTTGATGGTTTGTAACCAATACATTTAACTTATGTTGCGTTCTTTTGAAACGATTATGACAATGGCATTGGAGCTTGTTTTTATTCATTTAGTATGTTCACTTATATTGTTATGCAATGAGAACCGATCAGATCACACCTCGCGCTTCCGCTACGAGCGGGTGTGACAGTCCCTACGTTCTTAAATTAAGTAAATTACTTTCATAATCACATATAAGTCAGAATCTGATCCAGAGCTCTTATTAGTGTCATTTTCATTTTATAATGCTAGTTCCTAGCATACATCATCACTAGCGCTTCGTTCATTGAAATTTATTCCAAATGTATACTAGTGGTCGTACAAGCCTATGTTTACAGCTTGTTTCTATCTTTCTAATTAAGTGTAACATATTCATACATTTGCTAATAAAAATAAATCGATTTATTTCATTCCACTCACGTATCATACACGATATAATTCATTATTGTAACCATGAGCAAACCCCATCATCCCATTACTAACGTTCTTCTAATTACTTTCTTATTCATATGAGGGCTTATCATATCATTATACGCATACTACAAACATTTAATGACTTAGTGGTACTAAAACAAAGCTACCCTCTTCCTAATTACTTTTTCATACTTAATACGAGTACAAAGCATCATTCTACGGTTACTACCGTTACTTGAACTAATTACAACTTTGAGTTTAGCCTCAAATTTAATCCTTCGCAACATTTTATTATTAGCTCTTTGCATGAACTACTTATTATACCAACCAGGTATGTTGTGCACGAGAATCATAAGAGCGCTTAACCAAATCAGTTCAAATTTTCATTTAAGGCCTTTAGATCTTCCTCTTAATGACATACATACCTTCTTACGCTGACCATTACAAGTCGATTATTGCATACCATACCATAATTATCCTACCATTCATTTTGTTCACACTTACAAATAAATCTACTGATTCTTAATCATCAATCAAGAATTAAACATTTTACTATCCTCGCCTTCATTGCAAAAATCAGTTATCCGTGTGCCGGATCGATCCGCTTCTTTATATGTACCTTCCGTACCAGAATTGTTCTCATTCATTCATGAAATATGCTCCCACTCGTGAGCATCCTTCCACCAGCTTTATTACTATCATCTCACTAAAAATTCCATCATTCTTATCTATAAATAAATGGTTAGCACATAACCTTTCATAATTGCGTCATACATGGTGTTTGTTCGCCTATGTCTCTTTCACAAATTTCTTACGTACATGCTAAAACATATCATACCATTTCTTACATACAATCCTTTCATTTTGTTGGTCATTTCGCCAACTTTCGTAGTTTGACCTTTCAAGGTCAGACTGACACCTCTTACTTATCGTGGACGTATCGAGGTACACGTTCGTACTTTTTTTATACTTGCATACTTGCAAGGACTTCATTTTACTTCGTTTGACTTTTCAGAAGTCTAATTGTAATTACATTCTTACATATGTGTATTAGTTATCCTATTCTGACACATCCCTCTCTAGTCGAGCCCTAAGCTCCTATTAAAAATATAGCCTTTTTATACATACCTGAAGCGGGTCAAATCCCTTGACTCGTTATTCATACTTTGCGACAGTTGTTTCTTTCCAATCTGGGACAATGCATGCCCATACATTATGCTCACCTATAAGTAAAAAACTTGACAAATCGAACATTAAATACCGGGTTCAAATGGCGATCGCCATTTGACCCGTATGACTTATTTGTCCTTTCAACCATTCTTGCATATAAACATATTTGCGTATATATATATATATATATATGCGCAAGATTTAAAACATAACTTAGATAATATCCGCTTTTAAAAATATTTACTCATTTGAGTTTCGTTCTTACTTTTTAATCTTACTTGTTTAATCCGTCTTCACTTAAGGATTCAAACTTTTAATTTATTACCTTTCATTCTTACTGGTTTGATCCGTGTTTGCTTTCGGATCCAACCTTTCATTCCTTACATGGTTGAATCCATTTCACAGATTTAAACATTTTCATCCTTACCTTTCTTTCTTCTGTGATATCATTTACCATTTCATTTCTTATGATACATTTTCGTATTAATCTTCCACATTCAACTTCAGTGTTGTGTCCTAATACTTTATTCCATGTCCTAATTCATGTAGTGTGTCTCGATGTGACACTCTACATCCTATTTCTAGTGGTGTTCCTACCCTTCTTTCTTAAGTTTGATTCACATTCAATCGTAAGCTTAAACTTTTCATTCTTATCTTTCTTTCTTACATTCAATCGCAGTCACCCCATCGCTGCCCGTGAAAGGTTTAGGGTTGCAGGAGACGAAGTGTTTGTAGTTGAAGCTCACAGGCTTGGGTGGGACCATATTTGAATCAACAGAGTAGGGAGAAGTGTTTGATCCCTGAATTTCTGTGACAATCTTGGGAACAATACGTGATATCTGATCAACCATGAAGGACATCATTTTCTTCTGAGAGTTATCCTTAGACCTCTTGTGAGGGTTGGAAAGTCGGCTAGATGCAATCTAGAGATTCAAACAGAGAATAGATGAGATTTGATCATAATGTTTTTGTTAAATTGATTCGTTTCACAGAGTACATCACATAGCGCATAAATGTTTCAAGTAGTATCACATAGTACATATGTTTCACATAGCATAACAAGTTTACACATTGTATCACATAGAACAACAAAAGCATCATAAATTTAATTTGTTCACGAGAGATTGTTATTGTTTTAGATTGCGAAGAAATGTGCGAACTGTGTAACAGTTTTGAAACGAATGAGGTATTGAGTATAAAGTCGCATATAAATTGAGATAACATAAAAGAGAGGCTCATAAAACATTGGATTGTTACTTTCGGGTTGAGAAACATCGACTATTCTAAAGTAAATCGAAGTCCTCCATTGAATTGAGGAAACGTGCTTTGGCCTAATAGACAAATACTCTCATCGATATTCGACTAACGGTATTTGTCCTTCCAGTTACTACACGCCCTTAATCAATTGAAGAATTCGGAACTTTGGCGAGATTGAAAATCAAGGAATGGGACTAGTTATCAAATTGCGAGTTTCACCTCTAACTTGGTAACATCATACCCTAGTATGGTTGGTACTTATCAATATGATAAGACCCACTAGAATATGAGATGGAAATTTCCTTCAAGGTTTGGATACCTCTCCTAACTTGAGGGCAAATTTTGTGCAAAAATACAAGTATAGCTGAATGAAAGTCGTCATCAAAGGCGGGAATCACCCCTATTTCGATAAGTCATTTCGATTGTGTTACAAGAGTGTCTTCAAAGCATCCCAGTGTGTATTGTGTTAGCCTTAGGAAAAGCATGTATATTAAAAGACCAAAGTGAATATGGAGAAGCAATTAAGAGAGAATGCAAGTAGTCTTAAAGAACACATAGTGAGAATGTTCCTAAACTATAGACTAGGTAAAAGCATCCTACTTTTCCTAATTCCCTATAGTTATAGCTCTGATACCAATCTATCACACCCCAACCGATGGCGGAAACATCAGGGCGGGACGAACAAATCGCTCAAAGTATCATAACGCTACTTGTGTCAATATAGATTAGTCAAAATTTCATAATAAAAACTAGATTGTCATACAAACCAAAACATAGTCAAAATTGTATCGAATATCATCGAAATTCAAACATTGTTCAAAATATTGTTTTTTTCTAAGGTGTGTATCTAAAGTCACCCTAGCTTGATTGTTCAACGTCCAAACTATCAACCCGCAACATGTATTAAAATAAAATCAACAAAAATGTTGGCGAGTATACAAGTTTAATACATAGCATAAGTAGTTTAAAGTTTAACTGCTCGTATCCAACATGAAAACATATTATAAGTTTCTAACATGCTAGGCTAAGTAATCAATATGTTAACCCAAGTCTCCAACGCAAAGTGCCTTTCCTACATCGTCGCAATAAGAAGGAGGTAAAAGTATCAAACTTAACAATACCCCAAGAGTCGAGGGCGGTGTGTTACTCCTATAGCGCTATAATTGTCAAGGTAGGCTAAACATAAGTTCAACGTTCACATAGCATATAAGACTCACTAGTATCACAAGTATCATGTTTTCATGTTTAATAGTGGACAGAGTATGTTTATAAAAAAGTTTCAAGTGTCGTGCGATTATATAGAATACATGTTGCATCCCAAAGTGTTTAAAATAAAAGGGGATCGAGTATACTCACAGTGCGTGCTTAGAACCTAGACACAGTCTGGTTGGACTGAGGGGAGCGTCGGATTAGCCTGCGTACGGGAATAATGCATAAGTCCTCTAAGCGCTGACACGGTCGGAAACGGAGTGTCGAGTGGGGTAAAAGTGAGTTAAGTGTTCAACAGACTATTTAAGCGGATGGGTTCCATCCGGACGGATGGCCATTCGGGCGGATGGTCCGTGTTTGAAGTTTTGTAAAATTTTCTAAGTAAAAGTTTTAAGTTAACGGAGACGGCGTGATGACGTATCAAGCAACGGAATATACCAAATCCAGTTCATTCGGCCAGATGGGCCCAACCCTTTCAGACAAACGCGCTGTTCTTGATGAAGATTCATGTTTGACCCGTTAATCGGCCCGTATCTTCGGTGGAAATCAGTTTTCAAGCCGGCTTTCGACTAAGGAACGAGTCGAGAGCCTGATTAAGTCCTGATTCCATCAATATTGTGTAAACACCGAGGAGAAGTTCAAAATTAGTAGGAAAATGTTGAAATCTTTCGTAACTAAGTTGAAAAATGCAAAAATACTTTAGATCTTAGACCAATCTCGATTGAATGATGCTCCACAGCAGTTTGCCAAAGCAAAATGAGTGAAAACCACCTTCGAGAGGTCTAAAATCAGTGTTTTCGAGAAAAAGTTAAGGTGTGTGTGTGATTTTGATGAAGAAGATGGAGTAGGAGTGATTAGAGATGATGATTGACGAAAATTTGGGAGAAAAAGCTTACAAAATGGCCTTGAATCGCGTCTGAGACTTGGGGAGCGGATGGGAGTGTCAAAGTGTTGAAATGAGGGTGTACGACTGGTATTTATTGGGGAGGGCGAGCTGTTAAGGCGGTGTTCGGATGGCTCCATCCGGACGAATGGTCATCCTGACGGATGGCCATCCGGACGGATGGTCATCCGGACGGATGGCCATCCGGGCGGATGGCCATTCAGACGGCCAGGTTTGCATTTGTTAGTTTTCCAACTTTGGTTCGTTTGTTAAGCGTTGTTAAGTGTTGCGTTGTGTATTATTGTGAGTAGCCATTACATATAGTATTATTACACCTAGACGTTCAAATAGCATAAATAACAAGAGTAATTTCTTGTTTCGAATTCGTGTTAAATTAGTTTCTCGTTCATTAAGTATCAAAGCATAACAAAGAGTTAAGAATCTGGGTAAACATATCGTTCTCATGTAAGAAGCATCACATAGAGTAATAGTTTGCACATAGTCTAACACAATTATGATTAAAATAGTCTCATTTTCATTACGATCGGTCGTCTTGAGTGTACAAGTGTAACTGGATAGGAAGTATTGTAAGACTTTCTATGATAATAAGAGTTTCAAAACACAGGGCGTTACAGTCTCCCCTGCTTTAGGAGATTTCATCCCCGAAATCAAAGAGGAAGACTGAACAAAGAGCTATGGATACTTGGTTTTCATTTCACTCTCGAGTTCCCAAGTGAATTCGGCGCCACGCTTTCCTTCCCATCTAACCTTGACTATGGAAATTTTGCTGCGCCTTAGCCGCTTTGTACCTCGGTCCATGATTTCGACCGGTTTTTCTACAAAATGAAGAGTCTCGTTTATTTGAAAGTCTTCGATGGGAACTTGCAGTTCCTCATCTGCTAAACACTTCCTGAGATTTGAGACATGGAACGTCGGATGTACATTGCTAAGTTCCTGAGGTAAATCAAGTCGGTAGGTGATGTCTGTCGTTAAGAACATGCAAAAACTTATTTAAACTATGAGTATAGAATAAGAAGGGTATCGAACCAAGGGAGGATTGTGGAAAGTGTTATAATGAAAAGTATTAATTAACTACTACTGAATTGGAAAAACTATTTGATTGATTATGAAAATTATTTAAATTAACGAACAAAAAATTGAGGTTTGAATCAATAAGAGAGAAAATGGTTCCTCCATATTTCAGGTTTTACAGTTAGCCTCAACTATGTGTTTAATCGTGACACCTACATAGACATAAGTGTTAAACTTGATTAACTAATGGTGATAATCAACGACTAAGTACTCTGGTCAATACATAACGGGAGGTTATCGAATGATTATCAATTACAATTACCAACCCTAATCACATGACAAATATATCCCAATTACTAGAACTCTCGGGAATTGAATGCCTAGAAATCAAGGTTTAAATAAAATGCAATTGTTTACAATCAATAATTCAAATCAAGGTGAAAAGGATCAAATGCTTAGATCACCAAGTCAAAATGATTATAGCAAACACGTAGTATTATCTAACTTATAAAAACCCTCCATCCGGAGGAAACCATAAAAGTTTAGCCGCTCATCTCGCTCACAAAGTCAACAAAAGCTTGAATTGATGATGAATTCATGATCGGATGAATGATTCGGTGAAGGATCTTGATGGATTATGGTGGATAGCCTGAGTCTTGGAGCTCTTTGATGCCTTTTGGTCGTCCTTGGGTTATCGGATAATGAATCCCCTTTACAAAACCCTAATATCCTTTAAAATCCATAAAATTCGTGTTTTTCAATAACACCAACCGTAGGCTACGGCCAGAAACCGTAGCTTACGGTCCTGGAACTCTGTTTCAACATCTGACCCAACCGTAACCTACGGCCAGGGAACCGTAGGCTACGGTTCACATTTTCTGACCAATCTTCGCTAAATCATTGTTACCCCTAGATAGACATCTCTTGTCAATTCGTTTTCTATAAAACACTTGTCAAACCTACTCTCATGAAACTTAAAGGGACAACCATGACAAGGGACTAAGTTAGTTTACTACCGGTAAGAAGCCTATTAGTGATTGAAACTTTAGGTTTTCATGTCCAATTAGCATGCTTAAGGCGATGAAAAATGTTTTAAAATTCTCAAAATTTCCCATTTTTTTCCAATTTTCATCGATTTCAACCACTTTCAATCTCTTCATCCCTGTCATCCCTTCCTGGGCTTCCACATCCCAACACTTGGGATACATTGTCCCCAATGTATGGTGCTTTTAAAACATAAGCCCGGGAAAACAACCAACTACCCTCAGTGAGCGACTAACTCATAGCAAAACAAATAAACAAACAAACACATCCCGTAAACACACAAATCAAAGTTTTAACACCACCAAAACACAAAACACACCAAAAATAAACAGTAAATTGTTCAGATAGGAGAGAGCACATGGACCTGAACGGGTCAGAGAGTGCCTCACTGGTATGATGGACCCGGTGGTCCACCATAATATCCACCCAAGTGTTCATAAAATGAGCTCATGTCAAATATATCCGCCACGCCTCCTCCTTATGGATCTTGCTGCTGTGTTTGAGATGAGGAAGACTGAGTTGCTGGTTGCTGAGTAGGGTACTCATACGGTGGCGGCTGGTACGGATAGGAGCTTTGAAAATGGGGCTCCGAATACTCTCTCGGCAACCACATAGATCCATGAACCTGAGGCAACGGGTGGCGAGGCATACCGGGCTCGTGTGGTGGTAACTGGCTATAATCCACATGAGGTGGATTTTCACAGTATGGAACTCCAGCATAGTAGTCATGATAATCTCGAGTCTAATTTTCATTATATGCCCGCATGTTTAGTTCCATCTCACCAATAATATGGCGTGCACGGTCAGCACGACGCAAAAACCCCATCATCTCCTTATGTTGCCTCTCCCTACTTATCTCCAATCTCGAGCCCTGGTCATACAAAGACTGTTGCCACATATCCCAACCAGGGTATTCCAGTGGCTGACTGCTCTGTAGCCTTGCCTGCATGTCATCATCGAACACTCCCCAGGAGTAATCCGATTTCCTCGGTCCAACATGCTGTCTACTTGAACCTTCACCCACTTCTACACCCGCTTCTCTCTTCCTTCGCAGTAATTCCTCGTCACTTGAATCCAAGTCATCCATCTCTCCTTGACTTGGTCGCTATTTACCCATTGTAGTACCTTCAACCTCGCTCCATCCCCAAACTTTATCTTATGCCACAATTTAGTCTTCACGTGAGTTATTCGATCGCTATTGCACATGTCGGCGATCGAAATAGTGGCATGCAGCTTGGCAAAGGGTTTCTCGAATATTGGCACAACCCCTTGCTTGCAAAGGAAAGCACTAATTAACGGCGCGTGGGGAATCAACTTTTTCTGTCTTTTGTTGCAGCTTTGCCAGATATGCAACATCACTAGCTGTCGAAAAGACAAATGAACTTGCCCAGTCATAATGGTAAAAAGAGTCACTAGCTCCCACTTCCGAATGTTCATCAAATCCCCTAACCTCGGAGCCATATTTGTAACCAGCAGACTCAACAAAACCCTCACTAATGGTTTCAGGTTGTCACGCTTCATTTCCACCCCCTTATCCAACAAAAACAACTCTGAATACATCACATTCTCCCCAACTATCTTCGTCTGATCATTGAAGTAGTCATTCTCCTTGATGAAAATGTAAATACTATCAGCTTTAGTATCGAACTTGGCAACCTGATTTAATGAAGCAAGAGACATAGTTGCCAGCTTCCCATTTCCCAGTAAGTGTGACGGTTCTCGGTGGGTCGTTTCCATCATCCTTGGTCAAAGTACTCAAGCACTCCATGATACTTCTAATGTAAACTTCCCCGCTTTCATTGCCACGGAAATCCATAACCGCCTCGCAACCGAGCTCAACAAACTTCTCATAAAGCCCCAATGCCCTAAGATCAGGTTTATGAATACGCTTCTGAAAACATGCGTTTCCTCTGATCGAATGAGTGTCTCCCATCTTTTCGTAAAATAATTCAGCATGATACGCCACCTGCTGCTTGTGAAGTGGACCGTCTTTCCAAGTGGGACGATAGGGAACATCACCATGTCCCCGTTGAGGCTCAACATAGTCATCCATTTCCGTTTCCCGGATTTCCACTCCGGTACCCCTTCGTGCCCTTTTTGAACCGACTGCTACATTTTCCGATGGTGCGGTTTCCTTTTCCTTTCCTCGGCGCGATCTTACCATCTACAATCACACAAATAAATAAACACCCCAAATTAGTCCAAAGCAACTAATAATCACACTAGAACAAGTGTGTAGTCCGTGAAACCTCCCCACACTTGTTCTATGCCATGGCTATACTTGTTCACTAGTTAAATCCTTACCCAATATATTCCCAATTCACAACTTCAATGCAAATATCAGAATGCGGTTAATTAACTAGCATCAAAACAGATTCAATGATATCCCCTTAGCCATAACATTAATCCAAACCCCCATACAACTCTTTTACCCCGTTTTAGTTCATTAATCAAGACAACATCAAAGATTCATGACCCATTACATGTTTACTCAATCATTAGACAACTAAAAAAACATAAATCGACCTTAAGCTTAACAATACTACCTTGACTTCATCAAATCAGAGCAAAATCGTAGTAAAAATCATACCTTTTTCACTTAGATAGGGTTTCAAACACACGAATAGCTTGAGAATGAAGTTTAAGCAAAAACCCCCAAATTTGAAATCTAGGGTGCTCGAACATATTCGTACGGTTCTGGGCGTTTTCGGTGAAAACCAATGGTATGGTTTTGTTCTTCTCAAAAAATTAGTCAAGATAGACTCTTGAACCACTTGATTTGGTTGAGAACCGGGAAAGTTAGAGAAGATGATGGTTATGGAGGATTGAGAGCTCCATGAAGAAGAAGAAGATGAAAGAGATAGAATGGTTGTGGTGGGGAAGGGGTGAAAATCTGATCTAATATGGGGTTTTATGTTTAAATGTAGGGGTTTGTTTGTTATTCGGGTCAAGTTCTCAACCCAACCCGGTCCCCTTTTTCGCTAACAGACTCGACCATAACCTACGGTTATACAACCGTAGGTTACGGTTCACTTGATATGGCCATACTTCAATCAGAACTTTCCAACCGTAGCTTATGGTTCTAATTTTCTGTCAACACATGAATCAGAACTTCTCAACCGTAACCTACGGTTCATCAACCGTAGGCTACGGTTCACCCCTTCAATTTTTTTTTTTTGAAAATGGCTACGAAGATCTGTTTAGGATATGAACGTATGAAGCCATAATTATCATTACTTATCAATTCTCTTAACATTTACTCGCCCACTCCACCCCCTTAAAAAGTCGTGTCGTCCTCGACACACAAACTAATTCGACAACATACCTGGGCGTCTTCAACGTCCCCACACTTGCTCGAAGCTGTGGGTATACTCAAAAGCAACTCTTCACACCATTAACATTAAAATAGTGAAAAATAAACTAAAGGAAGGAATATGTACCACATTCGGGTTGCCTCCCGGTAGCGCTAAGTTTTAGTCTTTAGCAAGACTTCTCATGACTCTCAATCAGTCTTGTATTCTGGTGAATCGTCAAGAAAGCTCACCTCCTCTAGTAACGGGTTCAAATCATCACTGTCTAGATACGGTTTCAACCGATGACCATTAACTACTTTTCTCCGTTGGTCCTTCGGATCCTCAATCTCCACGTCTCCATATTGTCCCACGCGTGTAATAACGAACAGACCGGTCCATTTGCTCTTTAGCTTACCTGGAAATAATTTAAGACAGGAGTTAAATAACCAAATCCTTTGACCTACCGCAAACACCAACCGCCTCAGCTTCGCGTCATGCACCACCTTCATCTTGTCTTTGTATGCGGTTGCGGTATCATACGCCTCATTGCGTAATTCCTCCAATTCACTCAACTTCAACAACTTGTGGGCACCTGCATCAGAATAGTCAGTGTTCACTTGTTTAACAGCCCACAAAGCACGATGCGCGATTTCCAGGGGTAAATGGCAACCCTTCCCATACACTAACCGATAGGGTGTAGTGCCGATAGGAGTTTTATAAGCGGTGCGATATGCCCATAAGACATCATCCAATTTAGATGACCAATCCTTACGGTCAGTTCACACCGTCTTTTGCAAAATTTCCTTAATTTGCCTATTCGACACTTCAACCTGTCCACTCGTTTGTGGATGATATGGTGTAGCAATTCAATGGTCAACGCCATACCATTTCAATAGTTTGCCAAAATTAAAGTTTTTAAAGTGGGATCTACCATCACTAATTATGACTCGAGGGATCCTGAACCTAGTAAAAATGTTTGATTGGACAAACTTGTAGACAACGGTATGGTCGTTTGTCTTGTGGCAATTGCTTTAATCCACTTTGAAACATAATCAACCACCACTAAGATGTAAAGATTACCATTCGAATTGGGAAAAGGACCCATAAAATCGATCCCCCAACATCAAAAATATCAACAACCAAAATTGGTTACATCGGCATTTCATCTCTTTTTGAAATCCCACCCATCTTTTGACAATTAGGACAATGTTTAACAAACTTAAACGCGTATTTAAACAAGGTTGGCCAATAAAGGCCAGATTCAAGAACTTTATGGCCTGTCTTTTGGCCGCTAAAGTGACCGCCACATGCAGATGAGTGAGCATGTTGTAGCACTTCCAAAAACTCCGTCTCGGGCACACATCTTCGAATAATCTGATCAGCACCAATCCGGAAAAAAATCCGGCTCGTCCCAGATATAATTCTTCACCTGCGTCAGGAACTGCTGCTTCCTACGCTTATTCCATGCATCCGGTATTGTACCTGAAACAAGATAATTTGCAAAATTAGCATACCAAGGTCCAGAACTAGCAGCCATTATGAACTCATCAGGAAATTGCTCATTGATATCGAGTGTGACATCCTCTACTCTAGCCGGTAGTCGTGACAGATGGTCAGAAACTACGTTCTCACACCCTTTCTTGTCTCTGATCTCGAGATCAAACTCCTGCAATAATAGGACCCACTGAATCAGCCTCGGTTTGGCATCCTTCTTCTCCATTAAGTACCTTACTGCACTATGATCAGAGTAAACGATTACCTTGCTTCCACAAATATAAGACCGGAATTTGTCTAATGCTTAGACAACGGCAAGCAACACTTTCTTTGTTGTGGTATAATTCAATTGAGCATCGGAGAGAGTTTTGCTTGCGTAGTAGACAACGACCGGTTTCTTATCTACTCTTTGCCCAAGTACATCTCCAATAGCAAAATCGCTTGCATCACACATTATTTCAAAAGGTTTTGTCCAGTCTGGTGATTGCAAGATTGGGGCTTGTACTAATTGTTCCTTTAGCACATTAAAAGCATTTAAACATTTATCGTCAAATTCAAACGGAACATCTTTTAACAATAGGTTACATAAAGGTTTTGTTATGACACTAAAGCCCTTAATAAACCTATGGTAAAACCCGGCGTGTCCTAAAAAGGAACGGACGCCCTTCACATTAGTAGGGGGAGGTAAAGTAGAAATGACTCTCACTTTGGCCCTATCAACCTCAATCCCCTTACTCGACACAACATGTCCTAACACTATACCCTCTTGAACCATAAAATGGCTCTTTTTCCCAACTGAGCACTAGATTCGTTTGAACACATCGTTCTAATACCCTAGATAGTTCATTTAAACATGTATCAAATGATGTCCCAAAGATTGAAAAGTCATCCATAAAAATCTTTAGGGCATCCCCGACCATATCTGAAAAGATACTCATCATGCACCTTAAAAGGTGGCCGGGGCATTACACAACCCAAATGGCATTCGCCTAAATGCGAAGGTGCCATAGGGGCATGTGAATGTGGTCTTTTCTTGGTCATTAGGGTGGATGGCGATCTGATTATACCCTGAATAACCATCAAGAAAGCAGTAAAACTTCTGACTTGAAAATTTTTCTACAATCTGATCAATGAAGGGCAAAGGAAAGTGATCCTTTGACGTGGCAGCATTTAGTTTGCGGTAGTCAATACATACCCGCCACCCGGTTACCGGCCGAGTGGCTATTTGCTCACCATTGTCGCCCTTGACTATCTGAATGCCTGCTTTCTTCGGCACCGTTTGGGTTGGACTCACCCATGCACTGTCTGAAATGGGATATATGATCCCATGGTCCAACCACTTGATTACCTCTTTCTTTACCACCTCTCGCATGTTTGGGTTAAGTCTCCTCTTGGTATCCCGTGCAGGCTTCACATCTATATCAGTAATAATTTTATGCATACAAATAGAGGGGCTTATACCTTTCAAATCCGCGAGAGTCCACCCGATCGCTGCTCGATGGGTCTTTAACACCTTTAGTAGTGCTTCATCATACTCTTTCTCCAAATTAGCTGCAATAATAACCGGGAGAGTCTGATCCTCTCCTAAAAACGCATACTTCAAATACGCGGGCAGCTCCTTCAATTCTACCTTCGGTGGGCTGATTAGGGATGGTTTCAAACCAGATGAAATCTCAGCAGGAAGGCTCTCCACATGATGAGACCATAGGGGACTTCTCTCTTGCGCCGCCTGTGCTTCCAATTTCTGAACTTCTTCTTCCAAATCACACATGTGATTTTCTTCTATCCTGTCACAAAGCAAACAAAACTCGGGCATCTCATCCTCTACATGAGGATGACATCCATCTATGATATCTGCCATGAAACATTCATCACTAGTAAACATGTCAGAAACATTAGAAAACACATTTAATCGGACCTTTCTATTGCCAAATGTCATGTCAACAGTACCAGTGCGACAGTCGATCTGAGCATGTGCAGTGGCTAAGAAAGGTCGGCCCAAGATAACGTTTGGTTGATTGACTTGATCAGAAGAAACATAGTCAAGCACCAAGAAGTCAACTGGAAAATAGAATTCTTCCACCTTAACTATCACATCGCGAACTATCCCTCGAGGAAGCTTAGGGGTCAAATCTGCCAACACAACAGTTGTGTCAGCACGACGCAGTAGACCAAAATCGTATTGGTCGTACAAGCTTCCCGGAAGGATACTTACGCTAGCTCCGAGGTCCAACAATGCCCGACTCATTTTAAAATCACCAACTTGTATTGAAATTAAAGGCGTCCCGAGATCTCATAGCTTAGGTGGAAGGAATCCATTCAAAACGGCACTAACTCTATCAGTTAGATCAACTATTTTAGGGACTTTGTGCTGCCGTTTTTGAGTGCACAATTCCTTAAGGTACTTAGCATAGGCCGGAACCTGTTTAATGGCGTCAATTAAGGGTAAATTGATTTTCACTTGTTTAAATACCTCCCAGATTTCCTCCGGTTGAGGTCCCCTTTTATTGATTATCTTTGTATTACCCGGATCCTTCAAGGCTTCGGGAAAGGGAGGTAAAATCTGTTCCCCTTCCTTAGCCTTGATTGGCTAAGTAGTTGTAGCACGGGTATTATTACCCTCAATTTTAACAATGTTAGGTTCCGATTCATCATCACTCTCACCCTCCTCACCTAAATCCTCCACCACGCCCTCAACAAACTGTGGTGGAGTGTCGACCTTTTTATAACTTTTTCCACTACGTAAAGTACTTACCTGGCCGACTGAGTTGCCTTTCTTTTGATGAGCGGGGTTTGTTGTTGTATCACTCAGTAAATTCCCGCTACTCTGCTTCAGCTCCTTCATCTCAGTTGCAAGTTGGCCCATCTGTGTAGTTAATGCTTGAATGGCCTTATCTCGCACCTCATCCTTCTGCGCCCTCACCTCATCCATTTGAGTTCGCTTTTGCAAATCAAGTTGAATCGCCTTCAACATCTCCACCACGTCACTACCCCCAGATGTGTTAGAAGGGCTAGTTGGTCCTCTTTGATTGTTTTGGTAGCCACCTTGAAAATTACCTTGGAATCGGTTCTGATTAAAATTCCTTTGACCACCAGATTGATTATAGCCTTGAAATCCCGGATTGAGCTGATTATTTGCATTCCCATAGCTCAAATTCGGATGATTTCTAAGGCCTGGGTGATATGTGTTGGACTGCATGTTGAAGTTTCTTCCACCGCCCCCACCTTGCACGAAATTCACATCCTCACCTTCATTATGAATAACCGGGCATTGATCCGTGATATGCCCTATATCCCCACAATGTCCACACATTGAGAACTGTCCACTAGCGTCAGGTGGGTTCTCTACTACTTTCACCACCGAATGGCGTGCACTTCTAGAAGATTGAGCTTTCCGTTTTGACGTCCTCACATTTCTTTCTAAAAATTCCCAATCATCCTCTTCGTAATTGTCCCAAAAGTACCATTAGACGTTGAACTCACATCTCGTGCATCCTCATCTGTTAGTCCTTCGTGGAATGCATTAAGAAGCTCCCAAAATTGAATGCCATGATGTGGACAATTCTTGAGCATCATCTTAAAGCGATTGAATGCTTCATGAATTACTCAATGGGCTGTTGTTGGAAACCCCGAATATCCTTTCTGGCATTATTAGTACGCAGCGAAGTATAGAATTCATCTAAAAATAGCTGCTGCATCTCGTTCCACGTGAAAATCGAGGCCGATGGTAACCAATGGAACAATTGTTGCGCTTTGTCTTCAAGGGTGAATTGGTAGAGTACCAATTTCACATCATCTGTTGAAAAAACTTGGCCACCGACTGTGTTACAACACGCATCATAGGCAGCAATGTGCAAGTAGGGCTCTTCATGTGCTTGACCATGGTACTTGGGCAAGCTGGATATAGACTGAGCACGAACTTCAAATGACCGCCCTCCTTGTAATTGCGGGATCATGACCGGCGATGGGTTGTTAGCTATGGCGGGCTTGAAGTGGCTCTCAGTACCACAAGCTGGACCATAATTATTTCTTCGTGGAATACCTTCCGGTAGATTCACCGGTGGGTGTAGGTTTCGTGGAAGCGGTCTTACCTGACCCGGAATCTGAGGTGTCGATGGTGGTAATGGGATATCCATCGGCCTTCTCGGAATAGGCTGCTAATTAATCAGGTCAGGTTGATGATACTGCTGTGGCATCGGTATCGGTTGCACCTGCGGTTGCTGATATGGAAGTTGTTGCATTGGTACTTGCTGTTGCTGTGGTACGAGATTAACCGGTGGCTAATTTGTTGGTATGGGTGGTTGCTGAACATACTGATGCTGTACAAATGGTTGATAACCCGGAACATTCTGATTTCCCTTTTCCATAGAACCAAACCCTATAGCATACCTCTCAATATTTGATGTTCTTAACACTTGGCGATCACCTTGATGCCCATAACTATCATATTCCCCGTACCCATCGTCGAACTCTCTCGAACTTGTCGCTTGATCAACCTTTGCTACTTTGTAAGAAAACTGCTGATGATCGGTTTGATAATGAGACGGTTGTGTTGATTGAGGAATCATAGATGATGAATTAATCAATTGGGTGTGGCTCAGTGATGCAGCGTTATCATCTGGAATGATTCTCACATATGGAGATAACTGTTGTATGTTGGCTGTCTGAGTGGCAGACGGGTATGGAAAAGATGTCATTTGGGTGGAAACTTGTTGAATGTTGTCAAGGTTTGGGAAAAATGTTGAGAATGGTGGAACTGGTGTAGTGGAGGTAGGTTGTGTAGACTGTGATGGTGGTGGCGCGGCTGGCATGGTAGTGTTCGGTGATGGTTGGTTAGGTGTTGGTGAGAATTGTTGCTGCTGTAGTGGGTTTTCCGGTTGTTTTTCCAGAGTTGCTAAGTTCTCCATTGTTTTGGGTGTTGGTGATTGTAGGATCTTGTTCTCACATTGTAGTACTCGCTTTGTATGCTTCACTGTTCTCTCGATCTTTGGGTCTAACACTAATGGTGATGACTTCCCGGAATTCCGAGTATGATGCATGCACTTCCCAGATCACCTGCACAACCAAAAACAAGAAAACCTCACGTAATTCCGAACAAAACAGAGTAAAACTAGTTTTTTGAATTTTTATCTATTTTTACTAAAAACTAGAACTTAACACTAAACACTTTGCGCACGCCTCCCCGGAAACGACGCCATTTTGATGTATGTCGTTAAGAATGTCACACCCTGTCTTTTGCGGAAGCGTACGATGTGTGACTAGTTTGTTATCATTGCATTCAATCATAATAAGCAACTACATGATTAAAACGATGTTCATCCATTCAGAAAATTTGAGTGTTACAGACACTTGTTATTTAAGTTTTAAAACAAAACCTTCGTCTAGGTTACAATTCAACAAAAGTGGGTGACATCTAAACTTGTAGTCCACTTCTAGTTACGACACCCGCGCCCAAGATCCATCCTGTCACCTGAAATACATGTAATTTTGGAAAACATCAACATAAAGTTGAGCGAGTTCATGCGTTTTGCATACCTTGTATGAAAACATGGTATGTATAAAGTATTCTTCTATAAATCAAATTTTCATGTGTACACCACGTACTAATTGAATGTTTGTACAAGGACATTAAGACATGTGAGGACATAGGGAGCATTAGTATGGCTCCTTTTAGGCATGTGAGGACATAGAGAGCATTAGGATGGCTCATACCCCTGTCGATTTTCCTCGACTGTGTCGATTAACCTCGACTGTGTCAATTTCCCTTGACCGTGTCGATTACCCTCGACTGTGTCGATTACCCTCGACTGTGTCGATTTCCCTCGACTGGGACTCCGAAGCACTACTAGGTACTAATTGTGACCACGAGTGGGGTTCGGCCGTACCCGTTAGATCTAACCCTCGTCCCTAATTAAGTATTAATGGCATTTCTGTATTTAGTCTATGCTCACATGATCTAGTATTTCACAGGCCTTTCATAGGCGTTTCATAGACATTTCATACCATTTAAGCATTTGTAACATGTATTTCACCCCCGGGAGTTATAAAACCAAAAACAGTTAAAAGAAAAGGGGGAGCATGAACTCACAACTTTGCGTTCCTTGCGTCGTAAACTTCACCGGATGTGCTTAATTAACGTCGTGACCTATACGTGTTTTCTTAACGTTAGTCACTAGACTTGTACCGTACAAGTACAAGTCACTGTCTTTTGTGTACGTATTCTTGTGTTAAAAATAGTTTATATTTTTAACTATGTGTCTTACTTATTTTATTTTCTTAAAAATAAATATAAGTTTCATGTATTTTGCACCCGAATTAAGTATCTTGTATGTTGTATGTGTATTTTTGTTACAAAAATTATGGCGAGGTTTATATTCGAAAAGCATAGCTTAGAACACACTAGCAAACATTTGTCTAGAAAATATTTACTAAGTGTTAAGATTTTCAGAAAATTTCGCCATAGTCTCCTTTGTAAATGGAGGTGTCCATGCCAAGTAACATATCATTTTGTTTAACATATAACTCGTTAGGTTGTTCTCAAATAATCAACCCGACATTCTGACATGCAAGATACTACTTTTGTCGTTTCAGTTTTAATATATAAAATTGGACTGTATTTGGACATTTTAATAAAATAGTTATCTTATTCCAAAAATTCCCAAATTTTTACAGAATGTCTTATACGAATCAATTATTATTGTGTAAAAATATCGGGGTCCAGTTCATCAGCAATATTTTATAGAAAATCATTTACCGAACTGCGATCAGATTTGTTATTTTCTTACCGCAGCCTACGGAATAATTCGTTTAAAATTCATCGTAAGTCCGTTTTATGAAATTCCAGTTGGAGGGTCACACTGACATCAGTGATCATCTACTGTATAAATATCAGGGGCTGGTTCTACACAGGTTTGAAGTTATGATGAAAAATATGACACATAATTTCAGCAGAAAAATGCAGCTTGAGCTGCTGTTACGAAACGACCCTTTAAAAATAGCAAACGACCTCGAAAAATTACGATTCTAGTGCCATTTGTTTCGTTTTTCGAAAATACATAATTTGGACTTTAGAAAATCAGTTTTTCGAGTTGTTAAGGTCTGTTTACAGCCGTTTGAAGTCGGCTGAAAATGTAAATCAGCATGTTTCTTTTTAGTTAAATCCTTACTAAATCGTATTAACGAATGTCCGAACAACGGGTTTATCAAGAAACCAACGATCAAGTATCATGTATGATTTAACCCAACCCTCCTTCAACAAGGTTTCATCTTCATATAATCTTTTATGTTCAAGTTTTATGTAAAGTTTCATATTCATCATCTTAGTGTTCTTGTTCTTGTGCTTTAAACATGAACATCATACTACATATTTTAACTAAGAAACAAGATGAAGCAAAGTGTAACAAGACTTACTACTAGCACAAGGCTAGGGTAGAAATCTCTAGTGAAAGTGATGAAGGAATGATGATGAAAATGCAAGAAACAAGGCTCCTTTGAATGCTCCTCAAGATGCAACTTCCATGGATCACCTTCAAAGCTTGAAGGTTACTTGAATATGGAAGATGATGGTGGTTATGTGGTGGTGAGGGTGGCGGTTGTGGGCAGCCGTGAGGGAGAGAGAGAGAGTGAGGAGAGAGAGTGTGAATCTTGAGTAGTAATGGTTGTGATCTTTGGCCATGTCTTTATAAGATAGTTCATATATCTTAGTAAGATTTACAAGTAACACATCTAATAAATTAATAGGATAAAATCTACACAAGATTGGGAGATCATTGTGGATGATTTGTGGGTCCACAAGGGAACCAATTTTCGGTTGGGGGGGGGGGTGTTATGTAAAATTTGTGACCAAATGGTGAAGACAAGTTAGAATCCAAGTGTTACTTACATAGGGTATTTATTTGATATGTAGTGGGTGTTAGGATGCTCGGGGATCACGACTAGCCAATAAATAAATAAATAAATAATGTGTTTGGCAAAAATTTAGTGTCCCGGGTAATGTCCGGTTGTTCGGTCGGATAATGTCCGTTAAATTGTTTAATTGTTCCGTAAGGTGTCCTTTTGTACCCCTTTCAATTCCCAACACTTAGGGAAATATTCTGGACAATGGAACGTAAATTCTGTATGACATTTATTTGTTTAAAAGCTGGTCATAGCTGAATTTAATAAAATTCTGCACTTAAAGTGCGTTTCGGGTGCTTTTTAGTGCGTATCTTAGCTTTCGGAGCGTCTATATGTTAACCCTTGTATGTACTCTTGGGTTTTAATGTATTTTTGATGTTGGACCTACACCTAGGTCTCCGTTCTAATGTCTGACTGCTTTCTGCAGTTCTGTTGACACAATGTGTCTTACCGGTGAGTTTACTAATATTTTTGACGCAGCGCTCTCGTTAATGCACAAAGCATTATTTTTGTAGTATAAAACGTGCATGAATTTGCTTGTATGGAAATCAGAAATTTATTCTTCTGGTAAACTAGATCATGCACAGTCACTAAAGCACATATTACTGTTTATTGAGTGTACGGAATGTACGGAAAAGTGACGGTTGTCACAGTCTCCCCCCATTAAAAGAATTTCGTCCCGAAATTCAAGCGATGCCATCGGTCGCAGGGGAGTTGTGAAACAAATATGGTAACTTAGATTCATGATTTGTCTTTATGGTCCCATGTAATTATGGGTCATGTTATGAATTCTATCGTGCTCAAGTGAATCAATTATGTCTTTTCTATATCTTGTGGGCTCTTGGTCCGTAACCTTAACAGGTTTTGTAGTATTGTGGACTCTTGATCCGAAACCTTAACAGGTTTTATGGTATTGTGGACTCTTGGTCCGAAACCTTAACAGGTTTTATAGAAATTTTGTCTTTTGTTATTAACGTGGATCTTATTTGTGGGAACAACGACTGTTCCTTGAGTCAGACTCCTCTAAAGACTAGACACATGAATGTGTCGCGATCACTATTGATCTTTTTCTGGAAGCTTCATCTTGTGAACAATGGTTCTGATCCCTACACCGGGGATTAAACCTTTTCGTTTTCCATATCACACTACGCCTTCTCTAGGCGAGGCTCTCGTTTTAGTCATACTTCTTGTCTCAATTTCTTACGACTTCTGCCGCTCATCGGCGCTATCTTTCTGTATTCTGCGGGCTGTCCTGATATGATCACATATCTGAACGATCTTGCCTCTAGTTTTCCTGGGCCAACTAGGGCCAGTAGATTGTTTATCTCTGGTCTCCGTTTAACATGACGGGAATCGACTTATTATGTTCCTTCTAAAGCTTCTCACGAAGCGGTTTAAACGGCGGTGTGATAAATACTGTTGTAGGAAGACTCCACTAAGGGCAAGTCAGTGTTCCAACTTTTTATCAAAGTTTATCACACAAGCACGTATCGTGTTCATACAGTCTGCATCGTTCAACAGCTCAGTTCATATTCGAGTTCTTACGATCATCGGTGTGCTGCAACCCTTGTGATCAATAAAGATCGTGCAACGTTTTCTTTCAGGTAATGACGTCCAGTATGCGGCGCGCAATTACTGTATCTATCTCAAGGTCTCTTCTCATGATTCCTTAATCAATGTGCTGCGTATGCAATGTTGTGGTCTCGTTGCATCGACGTACAATCGAGACTTTGTCGAGAGGCGTCACATAATTGCAACTCTAGCTCCTTAGCTCTTGGTTGCAGGGTTGGCATGAATTTCGTCCTTATCCATCATGTATCTTAAAGTCTTCACCTCGAGAATTCGAAATCCACTTTTCGTCATCATGGCACATAACTGTTCTTTTCTCTAAGAGTTGCAAAGTAATTTGTAGCTGTTGCTCACGACCTACCTTGGTCGTTGGCCATATAAGAATGTAGTCAATAGGTATAATCATGATTTACCCTGGTATGGTTTGCACGTTCGATTCATGAGGTCCATGAATATTGTCGATGCATGTGTTAAACCAAATGGTACGACAAGGAACTCGTAATGCTCGAAGCGAGTCCTAAAGGTCGTTTTAGGGATATTTCCTTCTTGTATTCACAGTGGAGGACATCTTGTCCTCAAGTTGACCCTTGAGTGGTAGCTATAACCTGACATTTTGTATGTTCATGTTATCAGTCCTTGGCAAAGGATTCTGATTCTCAATTCTCTGGAATTTATGCAAAATGGAAACTGTTAGCTTCCTCTTTGTGTCCTTAACTAAGGATGTCATGTCCTTAATGCCTTCTGTCTAGCAGCTCTTGCAGTTATACCGGAAGCTTATGCTTCGCGGACGAAACTAGTCGGTAAGGTGTCATCTTGTCACTGGTGCCGCTTCTGGCACGAGGTTCATCTTAAATCTCTCTTGTCGTTGTGGAGGGGCGTTTCTGGCCAGTCTTCAGAAAAGGCTTCTGGAACTTCTTCCATCCCGGGGATGTTCTCAGGCTCTATACTGGGTATCTGATCCATACTGACTATCATATTATGACTTTGCAAGTCAATGGTAACAGAAAGTTCCGGCCTTCTGAGTCCCTAAATACAATCCTTAATCGCTTCGACTGTTTAAACTAGCCTTCTATATGCCCATATCTAAAGAATACGGGACGTCTATTTTACTCGAAACTAGGCCAAGCAGTTTCTTAAGTTCTAAGCATGCAATGTTAAAGTTGGTGCCAGTATAAATCAAAATTAGATGCATAGGGTTGGTTAATGGGGAACGTACCCGTAACCGCATCTGGATCCTGGTGTGTTTCACGAGCTTCGATCGCGAAAACCCTTCCTTGCTTGTTTCCTCCTAGGGCAATCTTTCCTGAAGTGCCCTGCTCCACCACATCTGTAGCAACCTGATACTCTCTTATTTCTTCCATCTGGGTCCTTCGCCCAACAGGCGTCCTTGCTGTGCCCTTCTTTTCCACACTTTCCGCACTTAGGCCTTAGACATCGACCTTCATGGTGAAAAGTGCATTCCCCGCACCTCGGCTTAGTCCCCGAGTAAACTTTACCACCGGCCTTATTAGCGGCTCCATCAGTTTTTCTGCCATGCGGCGGATTCACTTTCTTTCTTTTGTTTGCTTTAGAGCTTCCATAGCTGACTGGTGTGCCCACCTTTAGGTTCGAAGACTTCCTTTTCTTATTGCCTGATGACTCCACATGAGTCTCTTTCTTGTTATCCTCGGATTCTGAAAATTTTCCCGCACGTAGAGCTTCTTCGGTAAGCGTAACGCTTGAATCGATAGCCTCTGCGATGGTTAGGGGCCTTGAGGTAGTAACTAAGCTCCTAATTTGAGGTGCAAGTCCCCAAATGCATCGTTCAATCCTTTTGAATTCCGGTTTGACTAAGTAAGGGACGACCCTAGACAAGTCGTGAAATCGCTGGACGTATTCAGGAAGCTTCGGTCCGTCCATTTTCAAATTCCAGAACTCCACCTCAAGCTTCTGGATTTCAGCCCTAGAACAATATTTCTTTTCCATCATTTCCTTGAGCTCATCCCAGCTCAGTGCATAAGCAGCATCTGCACCAAGGGTTTGAATCTGAAGGTTCCACCAAGAGAGTGCGCCATCCAAAAATAACCCTGAGATATAGGTAACACTCTGTTGGGGCGTACAGTTACTCATTCTTAGAATGGAGTCAGTCTTTTCTGACCAACGAACAAATGCAATGGCACCTCCTGTGCCATCAAAATTCAATGGCTTGCAGTCCCGGAATTGTTGTATAGGTGCAGCCAGTTGGAGGGTTATTTCCGGAAGTGCCACCGCTGTGTTCGGAGCGGAGGGCTTCATGTCATGCAATTGCCTGTGAGATGCGTTCTTGCAGCTCGGCTTCTGTCCTTGGTAACGTACTGGTGTTTGTGTCACGTCTGGGCGGCATTCTCTTCTGTCAAAATGGCATGAAGTAGGTTAGACAACATTCCAATTGTCATAAGCCATCATATAATCACCCAATTTCACACGTATATATAATCAATGTATGAGCTAGGAAACAGCTAGTGAGCCTTCACATAGGCTTGCCAACTTGGCTTATTGTTTGTAATAAAATGAACTCGAGGTTACATCGCCTCGGTCATTTAGGTTTCAGTTATTTCCTACTATATTAGCTTTATCGATGTGTATATTTTCCCAGCGATGGGGTTGTTCATGTAGAGGTGATAGAGAGTGTAATGTCGCAGAATCTTTCTGAATGTCATTCCTCTTCTCTTGCTTAATATTGGTTCTTAAACGTCTCGTACACGGGTAGAAGTGTCAGACACGAAGTAGGCAAGACAGGTTTCTTACTTTATAAAGTGCTAAAGCACTGATCTATGTGTTGTTCTACCAGAGGAAGGTGTGAACACCTATAGATTATTTTGTGTAGTTTTCATTAGCTTGACTTGCAGAGTCCACCAGGATTTCTGTGCACTACAAGTCGTTATTACGTGGGCCCCCGTAATAATAAATTGTCTTGCACAGTTACCCCAAATTTTCTCTCGTCCAAGCAGATGATCAATCAAGGAGGGGACACTACTGTCCTTATTCCTTTGTTATGGAAAGGACCATTGCGGTGGTCCATGCGCTAACATTCGTTATCGTTACGCACGTATAGGCACGATGATTAGATGGAATAGGAATAGAGAGCATTCCTAGTAGTTGGAGGGGCACCTTCGTGATGAATATTTCATCTTCCTTTACTGGTCAAGTATGTCGTCAATCTTGCTTCACAAAAGCTGCAGGGATCTCCCCGCTAGTTAAGAATTCGTTCAAGGTTGCCGCCTCTGCCTCGTCGTCCCTATCGTAGTCAGGCACCTTCACGATCGAGAGAGAAGAGCAGCCATTTCCTACGGAAGCAAGCTCAGAATCTTGTTTGGTAATCACTCCCAGCCATGAGCTTTGCAAGGGACGCGAGGTCGGTAGCTTCATCATGCGAGTTACGTATAGTAATAGGAGTCAGAGTCGAAAGTATCTTATTCACGTCAATAATCATTCTGTACACTTATTTGTATGTATGTATATCAATAACAAATATGCTACTTAGCATAATCAAGCATTATATTACGTATAACTCTCGTTTTTTGGGGGTCATTTTTCTAGTTGTCGATTCACGACAGAAACACTACTTGGTACTAGTGGTCACCAAGAGTGTATTTTATTTTTGGCATGTCTAACTTGTGTAGACTATGCCTTATTTGGCACCTTATCTTGAGGGTATTCCCTACTAATGTCCTTGCCTTGTCTCTTTTTGAAAAGTGTTTGACTCGTGGATCTTGGCGCTTACGTGAATGCAATGAAAACCTTTTGTAAAAATGTTTTCGTGAGAGAACTCTAGTGATTGTAGTCTAGACTCGAGAAGGAATCCTAGTTCACTACAATCGAAGCTCTGATACCAAACTGTCACACCCTGTCTTTTGCGGAAGCGTACGATGTGTGACTAGTTTGTTATCATTGCATTCAATCATAATAAGCAACTACATGATTAAAACGATGTTCATCCATTCAGAAAATTTGAGTGTTACAGACACTTGTTATTTAAGTTTTAAAACAAAACCTTCGTCTAGGTTACAATTCAACAAAAGTGGGTGACATCTAAACTTGTAGTCCACTTCTAGTTACGACACCCGCGCCCAAGATCCATCCTGTCACCTGAAATACATGTAATTTTGGAAAACATCAACATAAAGTTGAGCGAGTTCATGCGTTTTGCATACCTTGTATGAAAACATGGTATGTATAAAGTATTCTTGTATAAATCAAATTTTCATGTGTACACCACGTACTAATTGAATGTTTGTACAAGGACATTAAGGCATGTGAGGACATAGGGAGCATTAGTATGGCTCCTTTTAGGCATGTGAGGACATAGAGAGCATTAGGATGGCTCATACCCTTGTCGATTTTCCTCGACTGTGTCGATTAACCTCGACTGTGTCAACCTTCGTCTAGGTTACAATTCAACAAAAGTGGGTGACATCTAAACTTGTAGTCCACTTCTAGTTACGACACCCGCGCCCAAGATCCATCCTGTCACCTGAAATACATGTAATTTTGGAAAACATCAACATAAAGTTGAGCGAGTTCATGCGTTTTGCATACCTTGTATGAAAACATGGTATGTATAAAGTATTCTTGTATAAATCAAATTTTCATGTGTACACCACGTACTAATTGAATGTTTGTACAAGGACATTAAGGCATGTGAGGACATAGGGAGCATTAGTATGGCTCCTTTTAGGCATGTGAGGACATAGAGAGCATTAGGATGGCTCATACCCTTGTCGATTTTCCTCGACGGTGTCGATTAACCTCGACCGTGTCGATTACCCTTGACCGTGTCGATTACCCTCGACCGTGTCGATTACCCTCGACCGTGTCGATTTCCCTCGACTGGGACTCCGAAGCACTACTAGGTACTAATTGTGACCATGAGTGGGGTTCGGCCGTACCCGTTAGATCTAACCCTCGTCCCTAATTAAGTATTAATGGCATTTCTGTATTTAGTCTATGCTCACATGATCTAGTATTTCATAGGCATTTCATACCATTTAAGCATTTGTAACATGTATTTCACCCCCGAGAGTTATAAAACCAAAAACAGTTAAAAGAAAAGGGGGAGCATGAACTCACAACTTTACGTTCCTTGCGTCGTAAACTTCACCGGATGTGCTTAATTAACGTCGTTACCTATACGTGTTTTCTTAACGTTAGTCACTAGACTTGTATCGTACAAGTACAAGTCACTGTCTTTTGTGTACGTATTCTTGTGTTAAAAATAGTTTATATTTTTAACTATGTGTCTTACTTATTTTATTTTCTCAAAAATAAATATAAGTTTCTTGTATTTTGCACCCGAATTATGTATCTTGTATGTTGTATGTGTATTTTTGTTACAAAAATTATGGCGAGGTTTATATTCGAAAAGCATAGCTTAGAACACACTAGCAAACATTTGTCTAGAAAATATTTACTAAGTGTTAGGATTTTCAGAAAATTTTGCCATAGTCTCCTTTGTAAATGGAGGTGTCCATGCCAAGTAGCATATCATTTTCTTTAACATATAACTCGTTAGGTTGTTCTCAAATAATCAACCCGACATTCTGACATGCAAGATACTACTTTTGTCGTTTCAGTTTTAATATATAAAACTCGACTGTTTTCGGACATTTTAATAAAATAGTTATCTTATTCCAAAAATTCCCAAATTTTTACAGAATGTCTTATACGAATCAAATATTATTGTGTAAAAAGATCGGGTCCAGTTCATCATCAATATTTTATAGAAAATCATTTACCGAACTGCGATCAGATTTGTTATTTTCTGACCGCAGCCTACCGAATAATTCGCTTAAAATTCATAGTAAGTCCGTTTTATGAAATTCCAGTTGGAGGGTCACACTGACATCAGTGATCATCTACTGTATAAATTTCAGGGGCTGGTTCTAGTCAGGTTTCAAGTTATGATGAAAAATATGACACATAATTTCAGCAGAAAAATGCAGCTTGAGCTGCTGTTACGAAACGACCCTTTAAAAATAGCAAACGACCTCGAAAAATTACGATTCCAGTGACATTTGTTTCGTTTTTCGAAAATACATAATTTAGACTTCAGAAAATCAGTTTTTCGAGTTGTTAAGGTCTGTTTATAGCCGTTTGAAGTCGACTGAAAATGTAAATCAGCATGTTTCTTTTTAGTTAAATCGTACTAAATCGTATTAACGAATGTCCGAACAACGGGTTTATCAAGAAACCAACGATCAAGTATCATGTATGATTTAACCCAACCCTCCTTCAACAAGGTTTCATCTTCATATAATCTTTTATGTTCAAGTTTTATGTAAAGTTTCATATTCATCGTCTTAGTGTTCTTGTTCTTGTGCTTTAAACATGAACATCATACTACATATTTTAACTAAGAAACAAGATGAAGCAAAGTGTAACAAGACTTACTACTAGCACAAGGCTAGGCTAGAAATCTCTAGTGAAAGTGATGAAGGAATGATGATGAAAATGCAAGAAACAAGGCTCCTTTGAATGCTCCTCAAGATGCAACTTCCATGGATCACCTTCAAAGCTTGAAGGTTACTTGAATATGGAAGATGATGGTGGTTATGTGGTGGTGAGGGTGGTGGTTGTGGGCAGCCGTAAGGGAGAGAGAGAGAGTGAGGAGAGAGAGTGTGAATCTTGAGTAGTAATGGTTGTGATCTTTGGCCATGTCTTTATAAGATAGTTCATATATCTTAGTAAGATTTACAAGTAACACATCTAATAAATTAATAGGATTAAATCTACAAAAGATTGGGAGATCATTGTGGATGATTTGTGGGTCCACAAGGGAACCAATTTTCGGTTGGGGGGGGGGGGTGTTATGTAAAATTTGTGACCAAATGGTGAAGACAAGTTAGAATCCAAGTGTTACTTACATAGGGTATTTATTTGATATGTAGTGGGTGTTAGGATGCTCGGGGATCACGACTAGCCAATAAATAAATAAATAAATAATGTGTTTGGCAAAAATTTAGTGTCCCGGGTAATGTCCGGTTGTTCGGTCGGATAATGTCCGTTAAATTGTTTAATTGTTCCGTAAGGTGTCCTTTTGTACCCCTTTCAATTCCCAACACTTAGGGAAATATTCTGGACAATGGAACGTAAATTCTGTATGACATTTATTTGTTTAAAAGCTGGTCATAGCTGAATTTAATAAAATTCTGCACTTAAAGTGCGTTTCGGGTGCTTTTTAGTGCGTATCTTAGCTTTCGGAGCGTCTATATGTTAACCCTTGTATGTACTCTTGGGTTTTAATGTATTTTTGATGTTGGACCTACACCTAGGTCTCCGTTCTAATGTCTGACTGCTTTCTGCAGTTCTGTTGACACAATGTGTCTTACCGGTAAGTTTACTAGTATTTTTGACGCAACGCTCTCGTTAATGCACAAAGCATTATTTTTGTAGTATAAAACGTGCATGAATTTGCTTGTATGGAAATCAGAAATTTATTCATCTGGTAAACTAGATCATGCACAGTCACTAAAGCACATATTACTGTTTATTGAGTGTACGGAATGTACGGAAAAGTGACGGTTGTCACAAAGAACATGCAAAAACCTATTTTAACTATGAGTATAGAATAAGCAGGGTATCGAACCAAGGAAGGATTGTGGAAAGTGTTATAATGAAAAGTATTAATTAACTACTACTGAATTGGAAAATCTATTTGATTGATTATGAAAATTATCTAAATTAACGAACAAAAAATTGAGGTTTAAATCAATAAGAGAGAAAATGGTTCCTCCAGATTTCAGGTTTTACAGTTAGCCTCAACTACGTGTTTAATCGTGACACCTACATAGACATAAGTGATAAACTTGATTAACTAATTGTGATAATCAACGACTAAGTACTCTGGTCAATACATAACGGGAGGTTATCGAATGATTATCAATTACAATTACCAACCCTAATCCCATGACAAATATATCCCAATTACTAGAACTCTCGGGAATTGAATGCTTAGAAATCAAGGTTTAAATAAAATGCAATTGTTTACAATCAATAAATCAAATCAAGGTGAAAAGCATCGAATGCTTAGATCACCAAGTCAAAACGATTATAGCAAACACATAGTATCATCTAACTTACAAAAACCCTCCATCCGGAGGAAACCATAAAAGTTTAGCCGCTCATCTCGCTCACAAAGTCAACAAAAGTTTGAATTGATGATGAATTCATGATCGGAAGAATGATTCGGTGAAGGATCTTGATGGATTATGGTGGAAAGCCTGAGTCTTGGAGCTCTTCGATGCCTTTTGGTCGTCCTTGGGTTATCGGATAATGAATCCCCTTTACAAAACCCTAATATCCTTTAAAAACCTTAAAATTCGCGTTTTTTCATAACACCAACCGTAGGCTACGGCCAGAAACCGTAGCTTACGGTCCTGGAACTCTGTTTCAACATCTGACCCAACCGTAACCTACGGCCTGGGAACCGTAGGCTACGGTTCACATTTTTTGACCAATCTTCGCTGAATCATTGTCAACCGTAAGCTATGATTGTTAAACCGTAAGCTACGGTCGTGAAGTTCTTCCTTTCTTCTCTTCACAAGCAACTTTCACTAAATGACACAACGACCCTTTGACTTTTGTATCTTCTTGTTTCTTGCATATATGGACACAAAACAACTTCCAATTGATTACCAAATGGCCCTCGAACTTCATTCCTTTATATAAATTGCATCCTTAAGCCTTTACATCCCCCGAACACGCTTCCAACTCATATCACGAACTGCGAATTCAATCTCTTAACGTTCCACTTTATCTTTAATCATTGTAAATGCACCAAATTACATGCTTTACCTGCACAACACCGAATTCTCGTAGTTTTCTCATTCTAAGCAAGTAAACACATAAACACATGTAAAACACAATATTTAAACACTCTGAAGCTCGGGTTTCACCCTCTCCATCAGTAGGCCACCTTGCCAATCCTTTCGAGTATCTTGAAAGGACCCACATAGCAAGGGGCAAGCTTTCCCTTTTTACCCAAACGTATCACTCCTTTCCAGGGGGATACTTTGAGTAGAACTTGGTCTCCAACATTGAATTCCAGAGGCTTACGCCTTTTGTCAGCATAGCTCTTTTGTCTGCTTCTAGCCTTGAGCAAGTTGTCGTGAATTTTAAGGATCTTATCTGTCGTCTCTTGAATGAGCTCAGGGCTAGTAAGTTGCTTGTCACTAATCTCATGCCAACTGATGGGAGATCGGTACTTGCGACCGTATAAAGCTTTGAAAGGAGCCATCTGAATACTGGAATGGTAGTTGTTATTGTACGAGAACTCAATCAATGGTAAATGTACATCCCAATTACCACCAAAGTCGATGACACAAAAACGGAGCATATCCTCTAGGGTTTGAATAGTACGTTCTGTCATCCGTTTGGGGATGAAAGGTCATACTAAGATTCAAGTGAGAACCCACCGCGGATTGAAAGGTTTGCCAAAGGCGTGAAGTGAAACGACCATCGCGGTCAGAGATGATGTCAATAGGTGTGGCACCTGCGGAAAATCCACAGTCATCCTGATTTAACACTTTGCCGCTTTGGATTACTTATCAAATTTCGGGAAGAAATTTCCTTCAAGTTGGGGATGATGTGACAACTCGAGATTTCAAGGTTCTCCCACTACGCATCACTCATTTCACAATCGTTTTTCACAATTAGTTTTGCGTGGTATCTTGTGCGTGATGTTTGAGTGATTGAAGTATTGTTAGGCTTTACTACTATAGTAGATATTAGGAGTTGTTTAATGGTTGGTTTCATGCTTAGTATTGGGCTTCACAGAACACCAGCTGACGAAACAGGTTTTTCGTCCCACACATTTTCTGGCGAAAAAGGTTTTTCGCCCAGAGTAGTTTTTCGCCATAAAGGGGCATCGACCCAGGATGCTTAGGGCCCAGAACTGTTATGTTATTTTAAGTGTGTGACTCCTCATAATCTACGGGTAACCCTCACACCCTTTTCTTCTCCTCTTGAGGCCGACGGCTGTCCAGCTCATTATCGGAGCCTTCCTCGGTTGATCTGGCATTCATTCTACACTTATTCGGTTAGTATACTCATCACCGATTTGATTAACATTCCATGATTTATGTGATTTAGTATTGTGGATGGTATATATATGAGAATTGGCAAATGGTCTAGGGTTATGTGATAATAGAACTGTGGTGAATACTTTGTGGAAACAAACTGTTATGATCGATAAAGTGCACATGATTATTCATACAGGGACCATCGATGAACTAGTGTTTAAACATGTACGGCTTTGAGCGGCAGGATTAGATTATGATTGTTATTGCTTGAAGGAATGCACAGAACTAGGGATTTATATGATTATATGTGATTTAATTTGATGATGTTAATTGTAATGATAGTTTTTGTTAAATGGTTATTCAGGGGATTGATTCAATTTGATGGTCACGAACAGATACATAAATCTTGTGGAATTAGAATTAGGGTTTGTGTGTATTGATGATCATTGTTTGTTTATAACTATATGTGTGTGAAATAGAAACCGTAACGTGTGTATAGTCGATGATTGTTCATGTTAGGGTTGGTTAGATTAAGCAAATAACTGCAGTAGATCCATTGCCCAGGTTTGGAAAATGTGTTAACTGTTATGTGATTACGACGAAATATAGTGATGTTTCGCTATGCACAACCTCGACGAAACACTGGTGTTTCATCATAGTTGACCCACGACGAAGAATGGTATTTCGTCACATGTGGTTGTTCGTCGAGGGGGGTGCATGGTCAGAACAGTTCTTATGTGATTTGTTACTTTGTCCCATTTGTTTATATTATTAGCATGTGTCATGGTTTTCTGTATGAGGCATTATAGTAATATAAATTGGTTGTGAGGGCCTTGACCCGACCTGTATGGGTAGTCAATCCATCTGTTAGATATTATCCTGAAGACTGAGTACCTCATATGCAATTTGAGATGATCATGTGATAGACGCAACTTGCGGGTAATAAGTGACTTGTTTGATCATGTAACTGATGATTGATTGTAAAACTGATGTAGTTGGTAACCATTGTTGGAAACATGAACTTGTGATTATAAACGCGCATGAGATCCAAATGCTTGCTATGTGTTATGTGACAATGGTACTACGTGTGACTTAATGTATACGTAACTGACTATTCTTGGTAACCACGGTAGGGTATGGTTGACCAACTTGGATCGGGTAACGTAATATAACATACCGAGCAGTCTAAGGTGAGTTCATTTCTCTTGAGCATGTGTCCCGGTGGTTGGGACAGTCAGTGGGTATCCCTGAGAGGGATAGGTTTTGGGTAAATCATGG
Organism: Helianthus tuberosus; assembly: GCA_030545235.1. Lineage (NCBI taxonomy): Eukaryota > Viridiplantae > Streptophyta > Magnoliopsida > Asterales > Asteraceae > Helianthus > Helianthus tuberosus. The sequence continues at coordinate 18,418,458 of CM060367.1, read as the reverse complement.
GTATTCATGAGAGGAATACGTCTTTTGGGTAAATCTGGAATGTTGGATAATACACTCATCCTATCACCATTAAAGTCCCTCCTTGTTGTTTGGTTACCTGAGAGGTAACAAGGTATTAGTTGGTAGCGCTACTTAGGTTTGGCACCCTCACCCCGTACCTGAGAGGATGGGTGTGAACTAATGACCTAGTCATGACCAATGCTTTGATAGGAGCATTGGAGAAAGGGCAAAATAATCTGGAGCCGTCTTGTATTCGGGGTATTATCAACATTGTAATCAATGAACGGAATTAAACACTTGGTAACTAACGTTTTCGTAAAACTATGAACTTACCAGCGTTGTCTGATACACGTGTGTGCATGCTTGCAGGTTATTGATACGTGTGGATGTGGAACTTGCTGTCTGGGATGCTGGAGTGGTCATGGGTCGAGGAACATGGGAACTTGAAAAGAGACTAAATGATTTCATACACCTGGGTTTTAGTTAAACATATATTATGATTCCGCTGAACACGGTAGATTACACTTAATGTTTTTGTAACGCTATATGTAAATGAAAGCTTTATTTCAAATATTGTTATGAGTTCAATGTGATTGGTGGCTAGATCCTGGTACGTCACACGCCTCACGGGGGTTTCCGCATGTGGTATTTTGGGGGTGTGACAGTTTGGTATCAGAGCCACTGGTTATAGTGAACTTGGTTTTAAAAACGTTTTTTTTATATATATAAAACCAGACTATAACCGAACAGTTCTGAAAACGAGAATACAACCATGACACTCAGCTCCAGATTGCAAGGTTCGTCTTTTCATTTGTGGTATACATTGCATGATTAGGGTACACTTGTTTACGTTGTAGCATACGGATACACGCTCGTCACTATAGTATAATTACATGAATTACTTATTTACTCTATGAAGCGTAGTTGGTGTGTCGTTGCCATTAGATCTTTGTAATCTTATCGTTTTGATAACCTCTGGTTGGCATTCGAGTTTGAGGAACCATTTGACATGAGTTAGGAGGAACTGAGATGAGCATGCAAATCGCAATATTATTGTGGGTGCACACATAATAATAATGTGGGGTGCATGCGTGTGACAACTCGAGTTTTCAAGGTCTTTCCTCTACACGTTAATTGTTTGGTTATTGTGTTTGCACGACTTGTTGCCTTGTAATTTGCATGTTTGATATATTGAGATGTTGTTTGAGATCTTGTGTTACTATTTATTATACAACTTATGTGCTTAAAGTGTCTAGTTATATAAACTTATGAACTGACTGAGAGTTAGGAACTATCTCGATGAAACCAAGGGGTTTCGTCATATCCACCTCGACGAAACATCCAGAGTTTCACCACATCTCTACTCGACGAAACCTAAGGGTTTCGCCATGGCTATCATGACGAAACACAGGGTTTCGTCGGCCCAGTTCACTGCGAAGCCCAGTAAAGGCCCAACTCTTATACGCGAATATATAATAACTTAGGGTTACGTAAAAGCTCAGCAGTTACCAGTTTTCAAACCCTAGAGTTCTCCCTCTGAGTGACGACAATCTTGTGTTCTCGAAGCCCTCTAGATCGATCAAGTTAGTATTTTCGTTTATCGCGGTTAGTATTTAACTCTTACATGATTAATGGATTGATATCATTGTAAACTGTTTCATTGAAATCAGTATCGATTGATGCTAAGTGATGTTTACGTTCATGTTTAGATGATGAATCGATTATGATGTTTTGAATCTGTTGTTGATTGTTGGTGTTATATTTGGCTATGTGTATGGAAATTGAAGAATTTCTATGTTATATGTCAATGAATCTATGGTTAGAACATAAATTGATGCGATGATCTAGATGGTATATAGCTATCTCATGATCTAGGGTTTATGCTAGATGTTGATTGTTGTGATATTGTTGGTATCGCATTAGATAGCAATTGATGATAATTGTATTTGGGAAATAAAATAACTGTATGATCGATGGTAGTGTGAAACGGCTGAATATGATGATTAGGGTTCCTGTGATTTTGTAACTGTTATGTATGCGACGAAATCTAGGCATCGACGAAACACATGTCTACGAAACCTGAGAGTTTCGTCGATGGGGAAACACGACGAAAACCTGGGGGTTTCACCAAGGGGTATTACGACGAAACCTTAGGGTTTCGTCAAAAGGGGAGTCATGACGAAACAGGGAGTTTCGTCTAGTGGGTAAACTGTACAGTAAACTCAGTTAAGTCTGTTAAGAGATAACTAGGTTAGTTATGTGTTGCCATGAAACAAATGTGTGATGTATGAATTGCATGGACTTGTACAGCTACTATGTGCTATGATTTTATCTATGCGTGAACTTCGTGAATGTCAACTGATTGTGTGTACGTGAAAACTATAGGCTTTGACTGAATATTTGTAAGTGAGTAATTTATTAAACCGAGCAAACCGAGGTGAGTTCACACACTTTCTAAGGCATGGGATTCCCGGTGGTTGGGAATGGGTTAAAGAATTAAAACGGAACCTGCATATCCTCCTTGGGTAGGATATGTACGGCCATCCTCCATGGGTAGGATGCTAATATTAATCTTGCGTATTCTCCTTGGGTAGAATACGTACGTGCGTCCTCCTTGGTAGGACAACAACCTTAAACTTACTAGACAAAACTCTATCATTAAGTCCCTCATTTTATATCGACTTAATCGCCGAGGCCGATGGCGAGCGGGTTATTAGTTAATAGCGCTATTAGGTTCGACAAACCTCACTCCGTGCCGTTCGGACGGGCGTGTACTAATGGATCATGGCAAACTGTCAATGATGATAGACATTGACGTAGGGCACAACTATTGTTCGTCAGTTGTCGATATGGTAGCGGTCTAGTGGTTCACATAGGGAAGCCCCCACTGATTATGGATATGGTTTGGGAAATAAAGTAACTGGTTAACTTGTGGTTTACGAAACAACTTGTGGTTTTCAAAACAAACTGGTACAACTAAACAACCAACTGTGAACTCGCTCAACTTTGTTGATGACTCGTTGTTACATGCCTTGCAGGTCGTTAGATGCTTATGGAGCTTGCACGAGGAGGAGGTCGTTGTGGGATATGGACTGTTATGTCCCGGACTTAATATTTGAACTTTAAACTATGTTTTGGTTATTTAAACATTACTATGTTTCCGCTGATTGCTTAGACATGTTTGGTTTCTTTTAAACACCAATTATATTGGGTTTGGTTTTATTTACTTAACTGCATAGTTCAGTATGATTGGTGGCTGGATACTGGTCAGTCATGCCTCCAAGCGGTGATACTCCGCATGTGGATCTTGGGGGTGTGACAGATTGGTATCAGAGCCATTGGTTATAGTGAACTTGGTTTAAAAAGGGGAAAGCTTTTTGACAAAACCAGACTATAACCTGTACAGTGCTCGACGATCCACAACGACGCTTCGCTCCACGTGCAAGACTCAACATTCTAGGTGATATGGTTTATGTTTATATTACCTACCTGTTAGTTACATAGTACATTGATCATGATATGCTTAGATGAATGTAGCAACTATTGTTTGAAACCCATATATGCTTACTCTCTTCTGTTATTGCACTTTCACGACACCTTTCTCATTCATGTTTCCTTTGATATAAAGATCATGAGTGGACGTGTCAACCTAACTCAAGCCCAGCTGATGGCTTTAATCAATGAACAAGTTACTGCAGCACTCGCAGCCGCTCAGGCAGGAGGTATAACCTGCCATAGCAACTTACTCTAGGATCTTTAGATCCTACTCTCGTAAACCAACACTTGTGCTTAACCTTGTCTCTTCTTACTCACACGACAGGTCAACATGCTCAGCCTCCTGTTTGCACTTTCAAAACTTTTATGGACTGCCGACCTACTACTTTCAACGGCACTGAGGGAGCTGTAGGCCTCCTTCACTGGTTTGAGAAGCTCGAGTCTGTTTTCGAGATGTGTGAATGCCCTGAGGCTCGTAGGGTGAAGTATGCTACTGGTACTCTTGAAGGTGTAGCGCTCACGTGGTGGAACGCTCAGGTTCAGATGCTGGGGTTGGTTGCTGCTAATGCCACCCCATGGAACGATTTCAAGGAATTGATCAAGGAAGAGTACTGTAATCGTGATGACATCCACATGCTGGAGGTAGAGTTCTTCAACTTAAAGATGACGGGGTCGGAAATTGAAGCGTACACGAAAAGATCGAACGAGCTGGCTATCTTGTGTCCTACTATGGTAGATCCTCCTATTAAGCGTATGGAGCTGTACCTTAAAGGTTTAGTGCCAAAGATCCAGAGTCATGTGACTGCAGCAAACCTCGCCACTATTCAGCAAGTTATTCGTTTGGCTCATCGTCTCACCGATCAGGCAGTCGAGCAGAACAGGCTGCCCAAGCGTATTGGTACTACTACTACTACTACTACTTCTGATGCCCCCAGCGACAACAAGCGCAAATAGGATAAAGTCTCAAGCAAGGGTTCGACATCAGCTCAATCTCAGTCGCAGTTGCGAAAGACTAATGACTACCAGAGTCCTGGTCAGCAATCTTCTGGTAGTCAAGGGCAGGGTGGATATAGGGGAAACCACCCCAAGTGCAACCGATGCAACAAGCATCATAGTGGGAAGTGCAACAAGGGTCGTTGTCTAAGGTGTAACAAGTTTGGTCATGAAGCAAAGGATTGCAGGGGCGCACGACCGGCGAATCAGAATAGTCAACAACAGCCACCAGCTCCACAGAATCAACAGCAGCAACAGCAGGGTAACAGGGGATGCTTTCAATGTGGTGCTGAAGGTCACTTCAAGAGGAACTGCCCCCAGATGAACCAGAATCAGAACAACAACAATAATCAGGGGAACGGGAACAATAACGGGGGTAACAATGATGGCAATGGTGCGAGGGGACGTGCTTTCGTGCTTGGTCAGGGTGACGCGAGGAATGATCCCAACGTAGTGATGGGTAAGTTCCTACTGGACGACTTTTATGTTACTATTTTATTTGATTCGGGTGCCGATACTAGTTATGTGTCTTTAAAAGTTAGTCAATGCTTAAGCGCACTCCAACACTTTTGAACACCAAACACATGGTAGAGCTAGCAAACGGTAAAAGTCTCGAGGCCACACATATAGTTAAGGGTTGTGATCTCGTCTTAGCTGGTCAGACTTTCTCTATCGATCTTATTCCCATCGTTCTTGGTAGTTTCGACGTCGTTATTGAGATGGATTGGCTGTCTCAACAGCAAGCGGAGATTAATTGCAAGGAGAAAATCGTCCGTATTCCTCGTCATGGTAAAGAACCCCTCATGATTCATGGCGACAAGAGTGGTGCTGTTGTGGGCATCATCTCTTTCCTTAAGGCCCAGAAGTGTTTGCGAAAGGGCCACACTGCTATTTTAGCCCTCGTCACTGACACCTCAAAGAAAGAGAAGAAGATAGAAGATATTCCGATCGTACGTGACTTTCCTGAGGTGTTTCCTGAGGAATTACCAGGTCTACCACCCCACCGTCAGGTTGAATTTCAAATCGAGCTAGCCCCTGGAGGAGCACCCATAGCTCGCGCACCGTATCGTTTAGCTCCATCAGAACTTGAAGAACTGTCCACGCAACTACAAGAACTCTTGGAAAAGGGTTTTATACGTCCTAGCTCTTCGCCTTGGGGAGCTCCAGTGTTATTTGTGAAGAAGAAAGACGGTACCTTCAGAATGTGTATTGACTACCGCGAACTCAACAAGGTGACTGTGAAGAATCGTTATCCTCTTTCGCGTATTGACGACTTATTCGACCAACTGCAAGGGTCAAGCTTCTACTCCAAGATTGACCTAAGGTCAGGCTACCATCAACTGAGAGTCCGAGACGAGGATATCTCTAAGACAACATTCAGGACTCGTTATGAGCATTACGAGTTTCTGGTTATGCCTTTTGGATTACCAAACGCACCTGTGGTCTTCATGGATCTCATGAACCGAGTGTGCAAACCCTACTTAGATAAGTTCGTTATTGTTTTTATTGACGACATCCTGATCTATTCGAAGAGTCAGGAGGAACACGAACAACACCTGCGACTTATCTTGGAACTTCTTCGAACTGAACAGCTTTATGCTAAACTCTCGAAATGCGACTTCTGGCTTCGAGAAGTCCATTTCCTAGGCCACGTGGTAAATGGGGATGGGATCCATGTTGATCCATCCAAGGTTGACTCAATCAAGAACTGGCCTGCGCCACGTACACCAACAGAAATTCGCCAATTCTTGGGTTTGGCGGGCTACTACAGAAGATTCATCAAAGATTTCTCAAAGATTGCGCAACCTCTCACTTCGCTAACTCAGAAGGGTGTCACCTATCGTTGGGGTGATACACAGGAAACTGCGTTTCAGCACTTAAAGGATAGACTTTGTAGCGCACCTATCCTCTCATTGCCTGAAGGCACAAACGATTTTGTGGTTTATTACGACGCATCCATCCAAGGACTTGGTTGCGTGTTGATGCAACGTGGCAAGGTCATTGCTTACTCGTCACGTCAACTTAAAGTTCACGAAAGGAACTACACTACGCATGACTTGGAATTAGGAGCAGTGGTATTTGCTCTTAAGATATGGAGACATTACCTGTACGGTACCAAGTGCACCATTTACACCGATCACACGACTCTCGAGCATATCTTCAAGCAAAAGGAGTTAAACATGCGACAACGTCGATGGGTCGAGCTCTTGAATGATTCCGAATGCGCGATCAAGTACCATCCGGGCAAAGCCAATGTTGTGGCCGACGCCCTCAGTCGAAAAGGTACTACACCTAAGTGCGTGCGAGCATTACAACTTACCGTCCAATCTAGTCTTCCTACTCAGATACGAGACGCTCAGGTAGAATCATTGAAACCAGAAAACATCAGGGCTGAATCCCTACGAGGATCAAGGAAACGGTTAGAACAAAAGGAAGATGGGGCCTACTACGTAACAGGGCGCATCTGGGTCCCACTGTATGGTAACTTACACGAGCTTGTGATGGATGAAGCACACAAGTCTCGCTACTCAGTACATCCTGGTTCGGATAAGATGTACCACGACCTCAAGACTACATATTGGTGGCCTAGCATGAAAGCCCACATAGCAACCTACGTTGGTAAATGTTTGACTTGTGCGAGAGTCAAGATCGAGTACCAGAAACCATCAGGCCTACTTCAACAACCAGAGATTCTGACATGGAAATGGGAGTAAATTTCCATGGATTTCGTTACTGGCCTGCCTAGATCTCAGCGAGGAAACGATACTAATTGGGTGATCGTGGATCGACTCACAAAGTCTGCACACTTCTTGGCTATTAAAGAAACGGATAAATTCTTCACTCTAGCAGACGTTTATCTTAAGGAAGTTGTTTCGAGGCACGGGGTGCCAACCTCCATCATATCTGATCGTGATGCACGTTTTACCTCAGAATTGTGGCAAGCAATGCACAAGTCCTTTGGCTCCCGATTAGATATGAGCACAACTTATCACCCGCAAACGGATGGGCAGTCCAAACGCACCATCCAAACCCTTGAAGACATGCTTAGGGCATGTGTGATTGATTTTGGTAACGTTTGGGAATGACACCTACCTTTAGTAGAATTTTTGTATAATAACAGCTACCACACCAGTATCCAGGCCGCTCCGTTTGAGGCATTGTATGGACATAAATGCCGATCACCTCTTTGTTGGGCGGAAGTTGGTGACAGCCAACTCACAGGTCCAGAACTTGTGGTAGACACAACTGAGAAGATTGCTCAGATACGACAATGAATGGCGGCAGCTCGTGACCGTCAGAAAAGCTACGCTGATAAGCGCAGGAAACCTCTAGAATTGTAGGTCGGGGACCGGGTTCTACTTAAAGTCTCACCCTGGAAGGGTGTGGTTCGTTTTGGTAAAAGGGGAAAACTCAATCCGCGTTATGTTGGACCGTTTGAAATCACTGAGAAGATTGGAAAAGTGGCTTATAGATTGAATCTACCTGAAGAACTCAATGGAGTTCACAACGTATTCCATGTGTCGAATCTGAAGAAGTGTCTGTCAGATGAGACCCTCATAGTTCCTCTCAAGGAACTCACCATCGACGATCAGTTGCGATTCGTCGAAGAACCTGTAGAGATTACAGACCGAGACGTGAAAGTTCTCAAGCATACTAGAATCCCTCTTGTTCGAGTTCGTTGGAACTCCCGTCGTGGCCCAGAGTTCACCTGGGAACGAGAAGACCAAATGAAACTCAAGTATCCCCAGTTGTTCGAGAAAAGTGCAACCACTACTGAGGCTGAAGCTACTGCGGAATTTTGGGACGAAATTCCAAATCAACGGGGAGATGATGTGACACCTTAGGAAAAACAGGAAACCACGCAAACCTAACTAGCTTCCTCAGTGACTACGTGCTAAATTTCGGGACGAAATTTCTTTCAAGTTGGGGATGATGTGACAACTCGAGTTTTCAAGGTCTTTCCTCTACACGTTAATTGTTTGGTTATTGTGTTTGCACGACTTGTTGCCTTGTAATTTGCATGTTTGATATATTGAGATGTTGTTTGAGATCTTGTGTTACTATTTATTATACAACTTATGTGCTTAAAGTGTCTAGTTATATAAACTTATGAACTGACTGAGAGTTAGGAACTATCTCGACGAAACCAAGGGGTTTCGTCATATCCACCTCGACGAAACATCCAGAGTTTCGCCACATCTCTACTCGACGAAACCTGAGGGTTTCGCCATGGCTATCATGACGAAACACAGGGTTTCGTCGGCCCAGTTCACTGCGAAGCCCAGTAAAGGCCCAACTCTTATACGTGAATATATAATAACTTAGGGTTACGTAAAAGCTCAGTAGTTACCAGTTTTCAAACCCTAGAGTTCTCCCTCTGAGTGACGGCAATCTTGTGTTCTCGAAGCCCTCTAGATCGATCAAGTTAGTATTTCCGTTTATCGCGGTTAGTATTTAACTCTTACATGATTAATGGATTGATATCATTGTAAACTGTTTCATTGAAATCAGTATGGATTGATGCTAAGTGATGTTTACGTTCATGTTTAGATGATGAATCGATTATGATGTTTTGAATCTGTTGTTGATTGTTGGTGTTATATTTGGCTATGTGTATGGAAATCGAAGAATTTCTATGTTATATGTCAATGAATCTATGGTTAGAACATAAATTGATGCGATGATCTAGATGGTATATAGTTATCTCATGATCTAGGGTTTATGCTAGATGTTGATTGTTGTGATATTGTTGGTATCGCATTACATAGCAATTGATGATCATTGTATTTGGGAAATAAAATAACTGTATGATCGATGGTAGTGTGAAACGGCTGAATATGATGATTAGGGTTCCTGTGATTTTGTAACTGTTATGTATGCGACGAAATCTAGGCATCGACGAAACACATGTCGACGAAACCTGAGAGTTTCGTCGATGGGGAAACACGACGAAAACCTGGGGGTTTCGCCAAGGGGTATTACGATGAAACCTTTGGGTTTCGTCAAAAGGGGAGTCATGACGAAACAGGGAGTTTCGTCTAGTGGGTAAACTGCACAGTAAACTCAGTTAAGTCTGTTAAGAGATAACTAGGTTAGTTATGTGTTGCCATGAAACAAATGTGTGATGTATGAATTGCATGGACTTGTACAGTATGATTGGTGGCTGGATCCTGGTCAGTCACTCCTCCAAGCGGTGATACTCCGCATGTGGATCTTGGGGGTGTGACAATGCGAGTCCCAGTGAGCCTTAACGAGTGAAGAAGGGGTTCTGTTCTGTTATTTGATCAATGAGAAACGTAACAAATCCATAGGAGTCGTAGCAGTGGTTATCTCCTATTCGAACGCGATCTTTTCACTCCTTTCTGAACTCTTACGAGTCTCGATGCTATCGAGTATTGCCTGAACACCCATCTGAACGCCTAGCGAACTGTGTAGAATGTTAGGTGCTTGCACGAACATCCCTGAGTTGGATGCCGCATCGTTGAATGATTGGTATATACTCTTCTCACTTATCTTCGTTTACTGGAACTCAACGTATTGACGCCTTAGTTCCCGAAGTGCGATCACTTCTGCAACACTCTAGCAACATACCGTGTATTACTCAATCAACTTGCAAGATTGATGGACAAGAGGATGAGCCTAGTACCTTACCGATCTTAGTATTAGGACGACCCTGATTACCGGCAACGAAAATCAGCAAATCGACTACAATCGAATTCCTAACCCTAGTCAACGACTCATGGGAGTCAACTCTTGCAATGACAACCGATTATAGTGTGGAATGTGTGACTACCAGCACAGTGTTTAGCGTTTTAGGACGTGGCACAGAATGTGAAAAGGTGGACCCGGCTGGTGAAAGGTCGTAGAGCTCCGTTTCGAGCAACGACAATAGAGGCAACAATCACGACAACATCAAGGTACTTGTAATCGTAGCCTACAGTATGGAAATGAAGGTGCCTACGGCATGGGTTGGCCGTTGATAATTCAAGACGACAACAACCAAGGGAACGATGACAATATTGGGAATCCACGTGACTGTAACAACACTGGTGGTAGTGCTTGTGGAAGGGCATATAGGATTGGCGTGAGCGACGCCTGGCTTAATAGTAACATGGTAGCTAGTATGAGTAGCCAATCGCTTCGTCTCTGTTCTGCTTAACCCTGATGTTTCTTGAAGCCGGACCTGTTGTGGAATCGATTGATGGCAAGACAATTAGAACCTCATATGTTTGTTGGGATGCAAACTCGACCTTGTGGGACAAGTATACGACACTAACCTTTCTTCTGCTATCCTTGATGGGTTCGATACAATAGTTAGTGTGGATTGATTATCCAGAGATCGCGCAGATATACCCTGTGAGAAGAAATTTTTGTGTATCCTTCTCCCTGGTGGAGAACGGTTATTCTTCTAGAGCGTCAGAGTGGTGCAAAGGTTAGTGCCATTTCAGCTATGAAGGCCCAGAAGTGTCTACGGAGGGATTACCTCGCTACGTTAGCAACCGTTACTGATGTTAGGGCTAAGGAAAAGAGGATCGGGGATTCACCAATTGTTCGTGATTCCTCTCGGTGTGCTACCCGAGGAACTCTCAGGTTTACTTCCACAAATGTTAGTCAGAATCTCAGTTTGATCTCACGCCAGAGGCAGCTCTGGTTACTCGTACTCTTACCATCTTGCACCAGGAAGGTTGCAAGAGCTGTTTAACCAACTACAGGAACTGTTGAACAGGAGTTTTGTCGGGCCTAGTTTTTCGCTTTGGGGAGCCCTAGATATATCCGTGTAGATAAGCCCTTTCATATGTGTTCTGATTATCGAGAACTTAACAATGTGACAGTCAAGAACCGCTTGCCTCGACCATGTATTGACAACCTGCTGACCAGCTGCGAGGGCTAAGCTCCTATTCAAGGTTTGACTAACGAATGAACTATCATCAGATTGGAGTCCAAGGGAAGAATGTTCCTACAACAGCATATCGAACGCAGTACGGCCATTGCGACCTTGTATTCCATGACCTTTGGGTTAATCAACACACCAGCAGCTTTATGGATCACATGAATCGACCGTGTTTATTGTGGACATTTTGAATCATTTCCAGGGGAAAGGAACACCCTGGGCGGCATTTGTATCTTATCTTAGAGCTCCCGAGTGAGGAGCCACTACACGCGAAGTCTCGTTAAGTGTAACTTCTGGATTTGAGAGGTACATTTTAGGTCATGTAATCAATAAAGTGGGAATACACGTTGATCTCGCTAAGATCCATTTTGTTAGAAACTGATCGAAACTAAAGATTCCTTCGGAGATACAGCAATCCCTTGGTTTCACTAGATACTAACGCAGATTCATCATGGGATTTTCAAAGATTGCGCAGCTTTAACCTCTTTAGCACAGCGGGGAGCTGTGAATTCATGGGAAACAAAACAGGGGAACGCCTTTTCAGCTTCTGAAACCCAACTCTGCAACGCACTGAGCATCGCTTCTATCTGAGGGTACTGATGATCTAGTGGTATACCGTTATGGTTTGAATTAGAGTTCCAGTTACACGCTGATGCAGCACGAGAAGGTGATGGCTTATGTGGTGGTTTAACAAGAAGGATTGCATGACTCATAAACTGGGGATGGAAACCATTGCCTCGGATTCAAGTTGGAGGCATTACTTGGATGGTACCAAATGCACTACTTAGACCGATCACAAGGGCCTCCCGTGTACCGTTGTTTCGAGAAAGCTAACTATGTGATGGCATCGCTGGATGAAGCTCTCGAGCGAATACGACTATGGAACCTAAGGTGTATGAGCATGCAACTCACCATCGACTCTAGCCTACCCGATTAGGTTCGCCCTGTTCACGTCGAAGCGCTGAAGGAAGAGAATTTTCAAGTTGAGTCCATGCGGGGCCTAGAGGAGCAACTTTTGGCATATCGAACGATATTCGCTACTTCATGGAACGTATCGTAGGGAACTTGTGTTGAGCAAAGCACACCGGCCTCGATGTTCTAGTAGTCCGGGTTTGATAGGAGATATTAGGATTTTAAGCCTTGTATTGATGACCGGGCAGGAAGGCCCCCATAGCACTATATGTGAATGATGTTTGACTTGTGCGAAAGTCAAGATGGAATACCAGAAACCTACTGGTTTGTGTCAGCAACCAGAAACACCCATATGGAAATGATAACAGACTACCGTGGATTTTGGCTTACTTAAAACTCAGAACGGAACCGATATCACCTGGGTGATCGTTGATTATCTTACGTTACCAGCACACTGTCTTGCAATCAAGGAAACTGACGAGTCTTCACAGCTGTGAATGTTTCTCTGAGAGAGGCGGCTTTTAGGCACGAGGTGCCAACTCCTGTTACCTCTGACTTTGATCTATGCTTGATTTATGACAGGCAACACACAACACCCTTGGCTCATGTCTAGACATGAGCATTGGACAAACGGGCGGAGTACACGAACCATCCTGACACTCGAAGGCTTGCTGCGAGCATGTGTGTGTGATTTGCTTTAGTAAAGATTGGAAGGACACTTACCTTGGGATGAGTCCTACTGCAGCAGATACCATTCTGGTATCCAGAAAGCTCTGATGAGGCATTGCATGGACGATAATACCAATCTCCTTGTTAGACTAAGGTGGGCGACAACCTGTACTCGAAACTCTTGTGAAGATTGTTTAGATCAGAAGTTGTTTGGCAGCAACGCGTGACCATCCGGAAAGCTGATAAGCTTAGGAAACACTGGGAGTTTGCTGCAGGCGAACGTGTCATGAATGAAAGCCTCACCCTGGGAGGGTGTGGTACGCTTGGGAAGCGTGGCAAGCTTAATTTACGTCACGTTGAGCCATTCAAAATTTTGGAAAGAATTAGGGGCATGGCCTTCAAACTTGAGTTATCTGATGAATTGGTTAATGCACACAATGCCATTTAAGTCTCGAATCTAAGGCAGTGGTTGTCCGATGAAACGTTTGTGATACCTTTGTTAGACGAGTTGCAGTGGTCAAGGAGTCTATCGAAGACATGGACTAGGAAGTCAAGGTTCGTTAACATAGCCGAATTCCAATCATGAGTGTTAGTTGGAACTCAACACGTGGACCGGAGTCCACATGAAAATGCAATGATCGGGTGAAGTTCTAGTATCCTCAGTTGTTCAAGCGGATGTTTCAACCTTGGATGTCATTGACGAATTTCGGGACGAAATTCCCTTTCAAGTTGGGGATGATGTGGCACCTGCGGAAAATCCACAGTCATCCTGATTTAACACCTTGCCGCTTTGGATTACTTATCAAATTTCGGGACGAAATTTCCTTCAAGTTGGGGATGATGTGACAACTCGAGATTTCAAGGTTCTCCCACTTCGCATCACTCATTTCACAATCGTGTTTTCACAATTCGTTTTACGTGGTATCTTATGCGTGACGTTTGAGTGATTGAAGTATTGTTAGGCTTGACTACTATAGGAGATATTAGGAGTTGTTTAATGGTTGGTTTCATGCTTAGTATTGGGCTTCACAGAACATCAGCCGACGAAAGAGGTTTTTCGTCCCACACATTTTCTGGCGAAAAAGGTTTTTCGCCCAGGGTAGTTTTTCACCATAAAGGGGCTTCGGCCCAGGATGCTTAGGGCCCAGAACTGTTTTTGTTATTTTAAGTGTGTGACTCCTCATAATCTACGGGTAACCCTAACATCCTTTTCTTCTCCTCTTGAGGCTGACGGCTGTCCAACTCATTATCGGAGCCTTCCTCGGTTGATCTGGCATTCACTCTACACTTATTCGGTTAGTATACTCATCACCGATTCGATTAACATTCCATGATTTATGTGATTTAGTATTGTGGATGGTATATATATATATGAGAATTGGCAAATGGTCTAGGGTTATGTGATAATAGAACTGTGGTGAATACTTTGTGGAAACAAACTGTTATGATCGATAAAGTGCACATGATTATTCATACAGGGACCATCGATGAACAAGTGTTTAAACATGTATGTTGGTGCACTACATCTGTTGATTACGTCTAGGTGTCTAGAATCAGGTCTTACATCATATTGTATAGCATAGGGCACGAAATACGAGAAAACAGGAGTCTGTATAGGGTTTATAAGTCTGGTTCGCTCATACGGACATAGTCTGGTCCGCTTATACGGACATAGTCTGGTCCGCTTATACGGACATAGTCTGGTCCGCTTATACGGACATGTCCGTATATCCGAACCAGCCTGCTCTATATATACCGTATAAGAGGACCTCATTTGTAACTTTCTGATTTCCATACCGAGGTGCTGCCGGTGTGAGAATTGACTGTAAACGCTGTTATATCAATCAACAAAGTGATTTAAGTGAAGATCTAGCTATTTCTACGTCAGATACTTGTTTTCCGCACCTGTATCTGATCAAAACTCCTCTGATAGACTCGTTCGGGTCAGCAAACGATCCTACAAGTGGTATCAGAGCTTCAGGAGGAGGAGTTCTATTGAAATTTGCTGGATTTCGTCACGCATTCTTTCTTCTACACCTTCTTTCTTCGTCAGACTGAGATTTCACGGTCTATTTCAGCTGATTTTTGGATATGTTGTGCGTGTATACCTGATCTACAACCCTACCAAGTTTCAGATCCAAATTCCTAACCGTTTAGGAGAAATCTGAGTTTTTCTGCTCGAATTCGCTGTCAAAATTGAGGTCCGCTTATTAGAACACATTCTGGTCCGCTCCAAAGAACACATTCTGGTCTGCTCCAAACAACATATTCTGGTCCGCTTCAAAGAACAGTTTCTGGTCCGCTCCAAAGAACACAATCTGGTCCGCTCCAAAGAACATATTTTGGTCCGCTCCAAAGAACAGTTTCTGGTCCGCTCCAAAGAACATTTTCTGGTCCGCTCATTTGAACAATTCTGGTCCGCTCATTCGAATAACTTCTGGTCCGCTCGAACGAACAACTTCTGGTCCGCTCGAACGAACAACTTCTGGTCCGCTCGAACGAACAACTTCTGGTCCGCTCGAACGAACAACTTCTGGTCCGCTCGAACGAACAACTTCTGGTCCGCTCGAACGAACAATTTCTGGTCAGCTCGAACGGACATTGTTGCTGGATCGCTCCAAAAGATATTTCTGAGTTGGTTCGCTCCTTTGTCATTTGCCTTGAAATACGTGTTAAGTCAGTATGGATTCCGAGTTCTACAACGCATTTGCCTCATCGACTTCTCCAGCTTCAATTGCTCAAAACATGAATGCAGAAAATGAAATAGGAACAATGCAAAAACCTCCGAAGCTTATGGGAATTGAGGATTATCACGGGTGGAAGAAACGATTTGAGAATTGGGTTCAGGCGAATCATCTAAAAGCTTGGGAAAGCATCGAAACTGAATATGAGAGGCCAAAGAATACAATGGGAGCTGATAAAATCATTTCTGAATTTACTGAACAAGAGAGGGAAAGTTATAAAGGAGAGAAAATGATGGTCAATTTGTTACAACAAGCAATAAAGGAGGATATATTTGTGTTGCTTCAACATGATGAAAATTCTTATTCTATCTGGGAAGCTCTTCAAAAGAAGTTTGAGGGAAGCATTGAAATGTTACAAAGTAAAGCAGCTTTGTTGAAAAAAGAGTTTGAATTGTTTACGTGCATGCCTGGTGAAACAACAAAGAGTCTTATTGAAAGATATTGTCATCTTGTACGCACCATGTCACAGTTGAAGATTACAAAAACTCCAGCAGAATGGGTTGAAAAGCTTGCTGACGCGTTACCGCAACAGGAATGGGGTACATATCTGATGATATTGAAGAATTCCGGACAGTTTAAAAGGTTATCGATTGCACAGTTTATCGAGAAGTTGGAGGCACAGGATCTGGAGCAGCAGAAAATTGCTAGAATGAACAGTTCTACTCATCAACAAGATATTAAATTGTACTATAAAGGAAATGTTCAAACTGCTGAAGCAAGTCCAAAGATACAAACTGCATTTAGTGCTGGAAATCAATCTACACCTAGCAGTCAAGGATCAGTAAACACTAGTGGGTTCTCAACGGTGAATCCTCCAAGTGTTCAAAGTGCATCTGCTGGAAATGGGCATTCGATTCAGTGCAATGTAGCTCTACATCTTCAAAATGGTCAAAATTATTCTGAAGAAGTTGTAAAGCATCATATGGGATTATTGGTCACTGCATTAGAATCTTATGAAGGGTTGATTGCTGGAAAAATTGGCAATCCGATGCTCACAAAGGAAGATTATGACCAAATTGATGCAGAGGAGCTGGAACTGATGGATATTAAATGGGCATTGGCGAGTGTTTTGAGGAGAGCAGAAAAGTTTAGATTAGTTACCGGAAGAAATGATTTCTTGGATGCAAATCTTTCTAATCTTGGATTTGATAAATCTAAAGTTGTTTGTTTTCGTTGCAGGGAGAAAGGCCACTTTAAAAGGGAGTGCAAGAATCAGGAACCAAGAGGAGCAAAGGAGTCTGCTGGGAAAGATGATTATTATCGGAAGACCATTTATCAGCAAATTACTCACCAACCGCATCAACAAAAGGAACCTCAAACGGCACATGGAAGAATGATCGAGGATGCAAACAAGAAGGCTTACTATGGCATCATGGATCAAGATGACGAGAAAGTAGCTGATGGTTTTAGCTGGGACAAGTACATTCCAGCTGATCCTAATGTTAAAGCTTTTATTGCTCAGATTGTGCAAAAGCCAGAGTTGATGAAGGAGTGGATGGATGTAATGTCGGATAATGAGGAGAGTCAAGATGGAAAATCTGTTTCTTCTGAAAGCAGTGATGATGATGAAGAAGTTGAACAGATAAACATTGGAAAATCTCATTTATCTTCTGACAGTTTTGAATTTTATTTTGCAGAGAAATTGAAGAAACTAAAAGAAAGGAAAGCTGCAAAAGAATTGAAAGAAGTCAAAGTGATTGAGAAGATTGTGGAAGTTCAAAAGATAGTTGAGGTCGAGAAAATAGTTGAAATCACAAAACCTTGTCTTACATGTTCAGAGTCTTGTAAACAATGTATAGAGAAAGATGAGAGGTTTAGTGAGTTAGAAAAGTTGAAAGAAAAGTTGTTGTTTGATGTAAAAAATTTGAAACAGTCATATGATGTATTGAACAGAACTGTGAATAGTCTGGAAAAGACTAACTCTGAAAGAGAGAAAGCTTTGAAGATGTTGAATGCTACTATGATGACAAAGCAGAAAGAGATTAACATGTACATAGAAGAATGTGCAAAGAGGAAGAAAGAGTTGGAGAATGAAGCAGCTGAGAATGAAAGAATCAGAAGATTGCTGCAAAGTTACAAAGGTTGTGACTACGTAATGGATAGAATTTATCCAACAGTTGAAGGTTTCGAGGCATTTAAAGATGAAGATAAAACCAAAAAGCCAAAGGAAAAGGATACTGGTAAGAAACAGGGTGTATGTTATAATAAGTGTCCGCCTCCGATTTGGGAAGGGTACTCGTCTAGGAAACCTAACGAGGAAGAACTAAAAAAGGCGGTCAATATTAAGTTAGAATCTGAGATAACCGATGTTTTACCGGATAGTATTGACGTCACGTTCACAGCGTCCGACACAGATCATGAGTCAGAACTGATAAAACGAGTGGTCGATCAGGTGTTGGATAAGGATGAGGAGTCAGAGTCAAAGTCCGAATCCCAAAGTTCGTGTCAGTCAGTCAGAAGTTCGAGTTCGTCTGTCAAGAATTCAAAATCATCGGAAAAACGGGGTTATAGTAAAGAATTTTTATTGTCAAAATCTAATTTGAATGATGAAACATTTGAAGTTGTATATACTTTGAATGATTCTGACAAATTATATTTTGATAAAGAGTTTCCAATAAGAAGTGTTCGTTTTGACATGATCAAAAAGGTTTTCAAAATGACAGAAATTAGTATTTCTGAAATAAAAGATTTAAATCTTACTGAAAAACCTAAAAAATACACTTCAAGAGTTCAACAGCGGATAAACAAGAAAAAGGGTTACAATTCTGGTTCTGGTTTTCAAAAGAAATCAAACCACAATCGTAGCTACAAAAAGAAAGGACTTGGTTTTATTCCACCTGAAAACTATAAAAATGAAAAATATGTTCGAGATTTTAAATCAAAAATGACATATGTTGCAGGAATTAGTCATGAAGAAGAAGCAAAGAGCTCATTCTGGAAACAATCAAACCAGGAGTTTCTTGCTGAAAAGATGAAGAATGGAGCTTATCAAAGGAAGGAAACAAGAACCTGTTACAGATGCAATGAAGTTGGTCATATTGCATGGAATTGTCCAAAAGCAACCAATACAAAACAGGGAGTTTCTGGAAAACTTAAAGAAGTTGTTGATAAAACCGAACCACCAACTGAAAAATTTAAAGTTTTCAAAAATTCAACATTTGAAGTTGGTGAATGTTCAAAGAGATTTTACAAGCGAAGTGTGAAACTTGACAACCAAAAATGGGTTGTTAAGAAATCAGAAGTAAAATCTGGCGATGAATCTGATTCCACAAAATCAGAGGAGCCACAGTTTGATAAGAGTGATGAAAATTCAGTTCTTTCAATGGATGATGAGAACTTTCCACCATTGAGGACTGAAAATTTTAAAAAGAAAACTGGAAAGTCTGAAATCTCAAATCAGGGATATTCTGAAAAGGATAACTTTGATGTTGAGAAAGCGTTTAATGGGAAAGTTAAGAAGATTTTTGGAAAAATGGTTGAAGGGAAAGTAAAAGGGGTAAAGGAGTTTTATGCTAAAAAGAAAGCCACTTACACTCCAACTGCTTCTGAATTGAAAACACCCAAGGCTGGTCAGGCTTGGGTGGACATTTTCTTTGCTTGAAAACCTGACTTGCCGGAGATCCCAAGTTTATATCGCGGATCAGGAATCGACATCTTTCTTGAAAATTGTTTTTGTGAATGAATCTTGTAATAGTTAAATTTTGGCAAGTCATACTGCAGGAATTGCCGGAGCTTCCAGGTTGGTAAGTGTGAAGCAGGAATCGGCATCTTGATTGGTAAAATGGTTTGTGTAGATGTTTTATTCCTACATGTGATTAATTGTTTTGGATATACTTACAAGTGGTAAGAGGTTGATTCTGACAAAGTGATTACTCAAGGTCATTAGTTTGAACTTGATGTAATCCTGATACAAGAGATTGAATGGACAAAATGATGAACCATACCCCTAACCTACAAGTGGTTTGAAAATTAACAAAACTTATTTTCCGGACAAATCATTTTGGTTAAAACAAACTTAAGTGTTTTGAAATCATAATGAGAAAATAGTTTTGTGAAAGGGGGAGTTCTGATTGTTTATGCCAAGTGGATGGCGAATTGAGGTGATTTGATATCAGTTGTCACTTTCTGTATAGTTTGTTTTCAAATATCCTGAAATGTGTTTGCATTTTAGGGGGAGTAAAAATTTCAGAAAATCCAAAAACATTTGAAAATTTGAAAAAGGCAAAAACATGATAAAATCAAAAATTGAGTTTTAGTGTCAGAAAAGAGGAAATGATAGTACATCAGTAGACGGTCACAGTATGCTAAAGAATTGTATTGTTTAAATAGCGTTAAACAGTCTCACTGATGATATGCCAATAGGTTTTTACACATTTAGTAAACTTTTTCGGGATATAAACTAAATTTCAAACTTGCTTATTTCGTGGGGAACACTACTTGGATATATAGGTAACCCCTGAAATCTCGTTTGAAAGGTCCCTTATTCTGAGATACTAGGTCTTTATGCTCAGTGATATCTGGGGTATTATCCCGGGACTTCTGCTGAAAGAAATTTCTGACCTAGTCCCCGGAGAATACTTTCCGCATGCTTGAAATATAGCGCAGCCCTCAGCAAATTGATGAAACAATAAAATTGATAGTCATTGCTGTTGTAATGCAAAAGATCCTCTAAAGGGGACCCACCAAAAGTCGAAGCCGTCATCTCTCTGCGTATCGAAAGATCGACCTGAGCTCTCACGGCCCTCGTACTATAATTTATTCCCCTGACAGATATCATCTGTGGTATACTCACCTGTAAGACTGAATATTGGGATCTGGATACGGGAGTATATTCAAGAGGTGGGACACATGAATGAGTTTAAGTCTTTAAAACACCTAACTCATATCCTGAATTAGTTGAAATTTGTGTGAGAATTTAAGTGGATCAGTATATCGGCAATCTAAGTGAATTGTTTAATTCTTAATGTGTAACTAAGCTCAACGGTACTCGTGACTTGTCAAAAACTGATATGATCCTCTTACACAAAACTCACAAAAATATTGTCTGTAAATATTTCTTTATTGCATTTCTTTTCACTCAAAATTACAAAAAGATTTTCGGTGTGTTTTAGCATAAACTTTTGAAAAAGTCAAAAAGATTTTAGACAACTGATGTTGGAAAGCTGATTTTCAAAATTCCGAGTGCTAAACTTGATGACATTGTTGTGAGGGGGAGTGTATCTTAAATATCAAAATATGTTTTTTAAATCAACAAGTGGTTCATCATGTATGTGATCTGATGGAGAGTGATTGTTTATGTTTATGAGAGGGAGTCGTCTGATTATTTCAGAGTGTTTACATTGAATTGTTAAATACATAAAATTTACTTTTAGGTAGAGTGTGTTTGTGCAGGTTTAAATATGAGCTGGATTGATGATCCTGAGATGGATGATAGTCAGGTTGCGATCTTGGAACAACCTCAGAAAGAATCAGCCAGATTACGATCCTGAAGCAGATGATGCTGAAGAACTAACGGAATGCCAGCACATTGCAAGGGGGAGTCTGTTAATTTTGAGGGAAAGAATAAAGCCCAGAGACCGATCTAGATTGAAGATGAGAAGACACTGATTTGCAGTCAGGGTGTATTGGCGACTCCATCAACATCTGAGGGGGAGTCTGTTGGTGCACTACATCTGTTGATTACGTCTAGGTGTCTAGAATCAGGTCTTACATCATATTGTATAGCATAGGGCACGAAATACGAGAAAACAGGAGTCTGTATAGGGTTTATAAGTCTGGTTCGCTCATACGGACATAGTCTGGTCCGCTTATACGGACATAGTCTGGTCCGCTTATACGGACATAGTCTGGTCCGCTTATACGGACATGTCCGTATATCCGAACCAGCCTGCTCTATATATACCGTATAAGAGGACCTCATTTGTAACTTTCTGATTTCCATACCGAGGTGCTGCCGGTGTGAGAATTGACTGTAAACGCTGTTATATCAATCAACAAAGTGATTTAAGTGAAGATCTAGCTATTTCTACGTCAGATACTTGTTTTCCGCACCTGTATCTGATCAAAACTCCTCTGATAGACTCGTTCGGGTCAGCAAACGATCCTACAATGTACGGCTTTGAGTAGCAGGATTAGATTATGATTGTTATTGCTTGAAGGAATGCACAGAACTAGGGATTTATATGATTATAGGTGATTTAATTTGATGATGTTAATTGTAATGATAGTTTCTGTTAAATGGTTATTCAGGGGATTGATTCAATTTGATGGTAATGAACAGATACATGAATCTTGTGGAATTAGAATTAGGGTTTGTGTGTATTGATGATCATTGTTTGTTTATAACTATATGTGTGTGAAATAGAAACCGTAACGTGTGTATAATCGATGATTGTTCATGTTAGGGTTGGTTAGATTAAGCAAATAACTACAGTAGATCCATTGCCCAAGTTTGGAAAATGTGTGAGCTGTTATGTGATTACGACGAAATATAATGATGTTTTGTCATGCACAACCTCGACGAAACACTGGTGTTTCGTCACAGTTGACCCACGACGAAGAATGGTATTTCATCACATATGGTTGTTCGTCGAGGGGGGGGGGTGCATGGTCAGAACAGTACTTATGTGATTTTTTACTTTGTCCCATCTGTTTATATTATTAGCATGTGTCGTGGTTTTCTATATGAGGCATTATAGTAATGTAAATTGGTTGTGAGGGCCTTGGCCCGACCTGTATGGGTAGTCAATCCATCTGTTAGATGTTATCCTGAAGACTGAGTACCTGATATGCAATTTGAGATGATCATGTGATAGACGCAACTTGCGTGTAATAAGTGACTTGTTTGATCATGTAACTGATGATTGATTGTAAAACTGATGTAGTTGGTAACCATTGTTGGAAACATGAACTTGTGATTATAAACGTGCATGAGATCCAAATGCTTGCTATGTGTTATGTGACAATGGTACTACGTGTGACTTAATGTATACGTAACTGACTATTCTTGGTAACCACGGTAGGGTATGGTTGACCAACTTGGATCGGGTAATGTAATACAACATACCGAGCAGTCTAAGGTGAGTTCATTTCTCTTGAGCATGCGTCCCGGTGGTTGGGACAGTCAGTGGGTATCCCTGAGAGGGGTAGGTTTTGGGTAAATCATGGGTATTCCTGAGAGGAATACGTCTTTTGGGTAAATCTGGAATGTTGGATAATACACTCATCCTATCACCATTAAAGTCCCTCCTTGTTGTTTGGTTACCTGAGAGGTAACAAGGTATTAGTTGGTAGCGCTACTTAGGTTTGGCACCCTCACCCCGTACCTGAGAGGACGGGTGTGAACTAATGACCTAGTCATGACCAATGCTTTGATAGGAGCATTGGAGAAAGGGCAAAATAATCTAGAGCCGTCTTGTATTCGGGGTATTATCAACATTGTAATCAATGAACGGAATTAAACACTTGGTAACTAACGTTTTCGTAAAACTATGAACTCACCAGCATTGTCTGATACACGTGTGTGCATGCTTGCAGGTTATTGATACGTGTGGAAGTGGAACTTGTTGTCTGGGATGCTGGAGTGGTCATGGGTCGAGGAACATCGGAACTTGAAAAGAGACTAAATGATTTCATACACCTGGGTTTTAGTTAAACATGAATTATGCTTCCGCTGAACACGATGGGTTACACTTAATGTTTTTGTAATGCTATATGTAAATGAAAGCTTTATTTCAAATCTTGTTATGAGTTCAATGTGATTGGTGGCTAGATCCTGGTACGTCACACGCCTCGCGGGGGTTTCCGCGTGTGGTATTTTGGGGGTGTGACAATAGGTATACCATGACGACATATGATTTCATCTGTGTAAACTCAGGCAAGTTTCTCAAATTTGAAATCTTCACGAATAGGAAGAAAGTGAGCTGATTTGGTCAAACGGTCGATGATTACCCATATGCTATCATGACCGGAAGGTTTTCGAGGGAGTTTAGTTATGAAGTCCATAGCAATGCTATCCCATTTCCAAACAGGGATTTCAGGTTGCTCGAGAAGGCCTGAAGGACGCTGATGCTCAGCTTTGACCTTTGAGCAAGTGAGACATTTCGAGACGTAAGCGGCGATTTCCTTTTTCATACCAGGCCACCAATAGGACGCACGCAAGTCATGGTACATCTTATCAGCACTTGGATGAATAGAGTATCGGGATTTGTGAGCCTCATTTATGATGAGCTCACGAAGATTGTCGCGATCTGGCACCCAGATGCGATCGAGATAGTATTGAAGTCCATCAGACTTCGTCACAAGTTGGTCAATAGAAGCATCTCGTATTTCCACGATTAGACTACCTTCGTTGGCTGACGAGTATTGAGCTTCACGAATACAAGCATGAAGATCGCTAGTGATCTGGAAACAGCAGATGCTACTAATATGAGTCTTTCGACTAAGAGCATCGGCCACGACATTTGCTTGGCCAGGATGGTAGCGAATCTCGCAGTCGTAGTCGTTAAGCAACTCCACCATTGTCATTGACGCATGTTCAGTTCCTTTTGGTTAAAGATGTGCTGCAGGCTCTTATGGTCAGTGAAAACCACACACTTAGTACCATATAGGTAGTGTCGCCAAATCTTTAATGCAAAAAACAACTGCACCCAGCTCGAGATCGTGGGTAGTATAGTTTTTCTCATGTATTTTGAGCTGTTGAGAGGCATAAGTGATGACCTTGTCTCGCTGCATAAGAACACAACCAATACCACGGTTTGAGGCATCGCAATATACCACGAAATCATCATTCCTATCAGGGAGAGCAAGTACAGGAGCGTTATAAAGCAGATTCTTAAGAGTTTGAAAACATTCCTCTTGCTCAGGACCCCAAGAAAAAGGTTTCTCTTTCTGAGTTAACGAAGTGAGAGGAACAGTGATTTTTGAAAAGTTTGAGATGAATCGATGGTAATAACTCGCCAATCCTAAGAAGGAACGAATCTCAGATGCAGATTTAGGCGTGATCCAATTCTTTACTGCTTCGATTTTGGAAGGGTCAACATGGATTCCTTGCTTGCTAACAACGTGCCCGAGAAATTATACTTAATCCAGATGCCACTAGCCAAACACCATATAATATCAATGAGTTCCATCTCCTCCGGATCTATCTGGTCATAATCTTCCTTTGTCAGCTCAGGATTTCCGATTCTCCCTGCTACCAGACTCTCGTATGATTCCAGAATCGACGCTAGAAAACTCATTTGTTGTTTAGCCACATTGATGGTCATTGTTGGAGAATTTTTCAACTTTAAAGCAATGTTGCAAAGAATCTCATCAGGTTCTTCTGAATTTGAAGCTGTTGAGGACGAATGATACCCTGGATTGTAGCTAGATGAGCTTTTCTGTGAATCTTTAGACTTTTCCACACTGAAGGCTGTCTTTGGTGACTCATTGACTGACACCGAAGGTACATTGCCTTTGTAATAAAGACCCACATTCTGCTGATACGAAGAACTGCTCATCTTGCTTTGCTTTTGCAGCTCAAGCTCATGACTCTCGATCTTTTCTATCAAAGCATCCAAAGTAATTTCATCAAATAATGCATCATTTTTCAGAATAAACACAAATGTTTGCCAATGATCAGCACGTGGTAAAGCTTCAATGATTTTATCAATAATTTCTTCACGGGTTTTTGTTATTCCAAACCTATCAAGTTCAAATTTAAGGTGACATAATCTTTCAATAATTTGTCATACAGATTCACCTTTTATACCGTTAAACAAATCAAATTCTTTTTTAAGTAATGATATTTTGTTCTTTTTTATATGCTTTCCACCCTCTTCTTTTACCCGTAAAGCTTCCCACACTGATTTTGATGACCCATCGTGATTAAGCAATGCAAATATGTCATCTCTAATCGACTGTTGGATTAAGGCAATCATTCTTTGTTCATATGAAAAAATCTTTTTATCTTCAACTGATAAACTTTTAAGTGGAATTTCTTCATTTTTATTATCAACTGGCCTACTATAACCGAATTCCATACAAAACCAACTCTCGTGCGCATAAGCTTTTGCCCAGTTAATAAATCTTTCTTTCCACCAAGTATAATCCTCAATAATATCAAGTTTGTGGTTTTGAGTTAGCTCCATAAAAGTTATCATGATTAATGTTCTCAGTTATAGCTTTCGAAATGCTTTTTGGAGCAACAGTTGATGTTTAGGAAGACTCTGACGTATAAGCTTTGTAGGACGTGTTATAAAACTCCTCAGCCATGATCACCTGCAAACACAATCAAACACTTGATTAAATTTGAAAATCAAACAATACAAACAACATGCGTTCGCACGAAGCTAGAATGTTTCTTTGTTCGAAGCTGTGAAGCTGCATTCGTACGAGGCTGTGATAACCGAATATACTATTCTAGGTTCGTACGAAGCCAGATAACTCAAAACTTTCTCCGTTCGTACGAAGGCGTGTTCGTTCGAACCTACGCAATATAGCAAATCAGATACAAAAATGCGTTCGTTCGAAGCTACGGTGTGGCTTCGTTCAAAGCTCCTCAGCGATGAACTTAGTTACGTTTTTCATGATTTTTTACTGATTTGATCACGATTATGTTTGAATTTTGATCTGAAAATTTGTAGGGTTGTTCAAAAACAATTTTTGCACAACATACTTAAAAATCAGCCGTTTTTAACCGTTAAATCTTCGTGAATCTGAGTTTAATGTTTCAAAAGAAAAGTAGGAGAAGTGTAGAAGAAGATATGAGTAGAAAATGATGAATTATTCTCTGAATTTGATGTAGAAGCTTGTATCTTCGTGTTTCTGATCCGAGCAAACAATCACCCGCTCTGATACCACTTGTGAATTCGTTCCCTGGACCGAATCTCTAACCGATGAACACGATGATGTAATTAATTCTAATTTCTATTAAGAC
The DNA here is from genome assembly GCA_030545235.1 of Helianthus tuberosus. Lineage (NCBI taxonomy): Eukaryota > Viridiplantae > Streptophyta > Magnoliopsida > Asterales > Asteraceae > Helianthus > Helianthus tuberosus. Next base: position 18,391,835 of record CM060367.1, on the reverse strand, counting down.
TTTAACAGTACAAAACCACGAAATCAGTTGGGCAGCGCTTCGCCTCAAGAATACCCAAAAGGTTACAAATGACAAAGACAAGACACCTATTTATAGACTTGCAGGTTCGAACAAGGAAATTCAAGGCTTCGTACGAAGCCACAGGCCTTCGTATGAAGGCACACTTTGATGACATCTTGGCTTCGTTCGAACCGGCCCTTCGAACCAAGACACCTTCCTTCAATAGCCTTCATGTTTTACTTTCAAATTAATGAACTTGTTTATTTTCAGAAACACGTTCAACATACTCAGATTTTGAAACTCAGCTTTCAGACATCAGTTGTCGAAAATAAAGTAGAAATAAAATCTTTTTGTATTTTTCAAAGTTTATGCTAAAACACACTGAAAATCTGTTTGTGAATTTTCTGAAATATAAAGCAGTAAAGAAATATTTACAGACAATATTTTTGTTTGAGTTTGCGTTAGAGGATCATATCAGTTTATGAAAAATCACTAGCACCGTTGAGCTTTAAACACTTTAATTTCTAAACTATTCACTTAGATTGTCAGTATATTGATCCACTTAAATTTTCACACAAAGTTCAACTGATTCGAGGTACGAGATTTAGTGTTTTAAGAACTTAACTTATTCGCGTGTCCCACCTCAGAATATACTCCTGTATCAGGATTCCCTAGATTCAGTCTTACAGGTGAGTATACCATATTGATATCTGTAATTCGGGTTAATGCGAGACCTTGAGAGCTGATATCGTCTAATATATATATATATAGGGGAGGGTTATCTTGAGAACGCTAAATATTGCGAGAACCGTGAGAACGAATGAAAAAACCAATCAAAACCAATTTTTTTTAATACAAACCTCATTGTAATTAAGATACAACATCAAGAAAAGAATTTACAACATCAAACAATTCATTTCTTCTTTCAAAATCACTCTTTTTAGTTTTTTTACACATGTGTAAACATAACATATTTACACATGTGTAAATGGCAAACTTACACATGTGTAAATTTTCTTTATTTACGAATTCGCGTAAATTTAAACGTGTAAATTTAATTTCTAACATTGTATTCGAATAATAATGATAAGTGTAAAAAGAAATTTTGAATTTGAATTGTTTTTGACCAAGTTCTCGTGGTTTTTTCATTTGTTCTCACGGTTCTCGCGATATTTAGCGTTCTCATTTAAACCCTCCCCTATATATATATATATATATATATATATATATATTATCAACATTTCTTGCACTTTTGAGTAGTTTAAGGGTGGTTCTTATTGAATATTATTCTAAATTAGTTCATATTTGAATTTTAAAGGTTTCAAGAGAGCTTTGGGCAAAAAGATAAATTTATAGAAGTAAATTAACAAATGCACTAAAGTTTGTATTAAAAGGAAGTTGTTGAATGCTATTGATTAAAAGGAAGTTGTTGAATGTATTTAATGGTCATTAAAGTTAATTATTCTATTTTTTTTAGGTTGTACGATACAACAGTGGCAACAACATGGAGAGTTCAAGCTTTTAAATAACAAATGAATTGTGTGTTGCAAGTTAATATCAAGTTGAACTATTAATTATGTGGAATTTCATCATATATCATGTGGGCCTTCCATCACACATTATTGGTGTAGGATCAATTAGAAGAGAATAAATGGGACGAAAGTTCAGGTCTTTTGGTTGTGGAATTAATTGAAAAGCCCATATATATTTCAACCATTATTATCCACACCTTGGGGGACACAAATAAAAAGAAGAATCCATCTCATACGTATATCAGAGATCAAATATATGGGACGCAAACAATGGTACATGCTGGACGAAAAGAAGGATTCCATTGGGCCGCCAAAAGCATGTGTTTTTACGTGGGTTAGTGATTGTGGACCTTGGAATGTTTATGTAATACATTATATGTATTATTATTTAAGATCCCTATACTCAGACGCACAGGGATTATTATTTATTTTCGAGAACAGACGGCAAGGAGGAGAAGATAAAAAGGGGTGATTTCTGAAGGGTGAAGGCTGTTCTTGTCAAGATCAAAAGCTAGAGACGAAGATTTGATTCCGGGTTCGCAAATAGTTAGTTTCTTGGTTTGATATACTGTGTGTTATTCGAACTCATGACTATGATTTGTTATTTATTCCAGACTTATTTCTTTTTCTTGATTATGATTATTGGCTAGTTCGTTTATCTACCCGGGTTTGTGATGAATATTTGTGTTAAGTAATCTTTTGGTTTTTGGGTACTTTAGTATTGTTGGAGAGACCGGGAGGTGATCCAACCCCATACCAGTGAGCTTTATTTGACCTTTAGACCTTAGAAGAAGTTGATGAGACCAGGAGGAGATTCAACTTATCTTTAGTCTTAGAGTGTCGTATTATTAGAACTTGGTTCCATCATAGTTACCATTGCCGAGAGAAAACCGATAGTCACGAATAGGATTTCAAACCTGGGTAGTACTTTCTCACCCTTGATTTCACATTTGTAGCTTCAGCCTGCGTCTAGATAGTCTAGTTCGTCTAAGTTAAATTACATTAGTTTAATTAGTTAAAACCCCAAAATCCAATCAAATCAAAGAAACCTATTTAGTTGAGTCAGAGTCTAGTTTAGCGTCGCTAGCGTCTCGTGGGTTTGATACTCGGACTTCATTAGGCTTTACTACGTACGATAGATACAATTGCCTGTCAGTGGTCTAGCAATTAGAAAGTCTTAGTTTATAAATTTAAAACTAGGGTGTCTAGATTAGGTTAGCTTTTATAGACCATAATTTGCATATATATATATATACTAGGTTAGAACCCCGTGTATTACACGAGTTGCATAATTTTATATAATAGATAATATAAAGATATATCTTTAAAAAAACTCGTATACTGCACGTGCTGAAAAAAATATAATGTCATATGTTAACATAAAAAGATTTATCATTTAAAAAAATGAACATTGATTTACTATTATAACATTTTACTTTTTTTTTATTTTGCATATATTTAATTTTATATAATAAATAATAAAAAGATATATCTTTAAAAAAACTTATATATTGCAAGTGTTGTATAAAATATAATGTCATATGTTAACACATACAGTCATCAAGATTTATCTTTTAAAATGAAATTTGATGTACAATTTACTTATTATAACATTTTACTTCGCTTTTTTATTTATTATTAGGTTAAAACACATGTTTTACATATTTACATGGGGTTGAATCTCGTTTATGAATTATGATACATTCAAATTATGAGATACAATTATTTTAGTTAGTTTTTATACACCTTCATGCTTATTTGTTTATTTCATTCATAAAACACCCATCTTAAATTTGTATTCAAGAGAGTTTACGGTACAAAAAAGGTGGAGATCAATCCCCACGTTTTATATATTTCATCATTTTTATGAATTATATCGTAAAATCGAGAAATAAATTCTCTTTGAATGAAGTATAGAATTGTTATATTTAAACATTGTGTTCTTTATACATGTTGATGTAATGTGCGACAAATGATAGGTTCAAAGTTTACACTTATAGTGATGTTCTTTATATCTAAAAATGATGAGTTTAAAGTTTACAATTTAGAAGCATATGCCTACCATTATAGTGATGCGTTTAAAAACACTTACAATTTGATAGAAGCATATGACCGACCTAGAATAGTAATTTAATTCTAGTGAAAAAAAAAACAATAATACAATTATTAAGTATATATCAAACGGGAACATTTGATTCCTAATTTACCATAATTTCAATCACATTTATTCTTAATTAATTTTTTTGTTTAAAATTATTAGTATTATTATTATTTACTACGATCATAATAAAAATAAACGTTTATTTTCTTATCTAACTTTTTGTTTAAAATTAATATTATTATTATTGTTATTATAATTTAATATGCTCATAATAAAAACAAACGTTTATCCTTATCTAAATATTTATTCTTATTTAGTATTTTTTAAATTATTATTATTTAATATGAGAGATAAATAGGAAAATAAGATGAGAAGACACCAGAGAGTGACACGTGTCCAAAAAAGATTTTTGTTTATTAGTATAGGAAGATATATATATATATATATATATATATATAGGGGAGGGTTTAAATGAGAAAGCTAAATATCGCGAGAACCGTGAGAACAAATGAAAAAACCACGAGAACTTGGTCAAAAACAATTCAAATTCAAAATTTCTTTTTACACTTATCATTATTATTCGAATACAATGTTAGAAATTAAATTTACACGTTTAAATTTAATCGAATTCGTAAATAAAGAAAATTTACACATGTGTAAGTTTGCCATTTACACATGTGTAAATCTGTTATGTTTACACATGTGTAAAAAAACTAAAAAGAGTGATTTTGAAAGAAGAAATGAATTGTTTGATGTTGTAAATTCTTTTCTTGATGTTGTATCTTAATTACAATGAGGTTTGTATTAAAAAAATTGGTTTTGATTGGTTTTTTCATTCGTTCTCACGGTTCTCGCAATATTTAGCGTTCTCAAGATAACCCTCCCCTATATATATATATATATATATATAGGATAAAGATCCGTTAGGAACCACCCCTTATTGCGAGAACCGCGAGAACCAATGTGAACACGTGGCAAACTTGTAATTAATGATATTTGATAAAAAAAAACACGCGCTCCTCATATCTTGTTAACTGCCATCGTTTTCAAAGTAGGGTATATCTTCATTGTTGTCTTTTTCAAAATAGGGTTTCGTTGGAGATTTTGCATAATCGACGAAGGCGGCGACTGATCTCTACAGATTCACGGCGGCGACTGATGTTCTACGTTTTCACGGCGGCGTGGATGATGGTGATGGAGGATCTAAAGCAGCAGCAGCTGCTGCATCGGTTTCATGCTCGATTCGCCTTGATATTGTGGCGGATGGCGGCGATCGGTCCATGGCAAAGCTCCAATGTGGGCATCAGTCTCATTTAGGTTAGTAGCTTGTTTTAGTTTTTTGTTTAGGTAGATTGTGAATTTAAGTTGTTTTGTTTTGATGTGAATTGAATAATTCTGATTGATTGATTCTGATTTGTGTTATAAAGATGGTTGATTTGTAGTTGAATGGTTGTTGGGAGGTAGTATGATGATATGATTTGGTCATCTGAAAGGATATTTGGTGTTAGTTTTGATTTTGGTTACGTTATAAATATGTTGTTATTAAACGTTTAAATATTTTGGGTTTACATCAAAAATTTTCCACTAGCAGTATGTCTGATAAATCCACACCTTTGTATAGATATTTTGGGTTTACATAAAGAAATGTGAAGAAAATGTAGTACACAAGCACCTGATAATAGTTTCGAGAGGGATCGACTGAATTCTGTTGGTTAAAACCATATACATCTGTTGTTGGTAACTGTGAGTTAGCAGAATCCTTAGGCCTGGTCGGTCTCACTGCACAATGCGTAACCTCGTAAATAAATTACGGAACTCAAAATACAAACGAAAGCATAACCTTTATGATGTGTGTCAATGATTCAATGTATGAAAGTTTACAACTTTTGATGGATGATGGTATGTAACTCATAGAATGTCTAGAAGTTGAAACTTGAAAATAGGTTGAAAAGTGGGTCTGTAACTTCTTTCGATTTTGGGAATTATGGGTAATGGTTTTTATTTGTTATGCACATGTGCAGGTGTCGCTCAATATACCTGAACAAACAGTAAGCTGTAAGTAAGCTGTACGACGATCTTACAGCGGCGACTGATATCCAAAGAATAGCATAATCTTCAATTGAGTTTTCCTGTTTCTATCTTTCGCGAATCCTCACACATTTCTTCAATCGGTTTTGGATATATATGATACCATTCAAACGTAGGAATACCTATTTTTCATCCGATTTTGGATTCTGCTTCGATTATCTTCATTATTCACTAATTTGTTCGATTTTCTTCATAATCTGTAGGTTTTAGTTTTCGAATCCAATTCAGATGTTTATGCTATGATTTCAATTTATGATTTGCCCTTGATTCGAATCTCGTTTTGAAAGATTATTTGGTTGTTCTGGAATCGAAACAAGTTTCAATGACAGGACGATGGCTGCTGTAAGTAATTCAATTTTACATATAGCATACTCCAGCAGGTATTATGTTGAATGTAAACGATGTTTATACTTTTGTAAATGATATTGTATTAAATGATGTGCACATGTGCATTATATTGACTGTAAATGATGTTATATTAAATTATATGCACATGAGCATCATGTTGATTGTAAATGATATTGTATTAAATTATATACACATGTGCATTATGTTGAAAATTATACCATGTCGTTGATGTATGGATTCTGTTTATGTATGGATTCTGAACAGATGCCTTATGGATGACTATCCAATTATGTACGGAATGGCATTAAACAAATGGTCTTGGGTGGCGGACAACTACAAAAAAAAATGGAAGAACAAGCCGACAACCGGGGAGGCATGGTGGAGTTTATGCATCTTATGGCGTGCTGAGAAACACCATAGTGAATACGGGTCAAGATGGTGGGGTTGGCATTGATGTTGATGCCGAATTCCCTACTCTAAATAGAACGTTTAATCACTAGGAGGACATTGTGATGATGTACAACACTTATGATACAACTGGATTTTCCACACGCAACTACTTATATATTGATTATCACTTGTTTTTTGTTTACATTCATTGTTTATACTTATTGTTTATCTACTTAACGGTGTAATATTCATTGTTTTATTCATGTCCATTTAACATAAATTACCAATATGTCCACTGTTTCAACACATGCACATGTGCATTACCCAACGCGTGCATTTTCAACATTTAAAACGTATCATCTAAACTTGTCGATTCACTCTTTCTAATGTCACTATGTTTTAAGTGCATGTACTAAATTTTCAATCCACCTATTATACATTGCAACGTATATATTATGCACATGTGCATTGCCACCATGTACTATGTCAAACAACATTAAACATTACTACCTTTACGTTATGCACATGTGCATTGCCAACATAATTTATGCCACATTATATCACATCAATATGTGCCTGGGCATTTCCAACATATATTATACCAGACACCATACAACATTGTAAACTACATGTCCTATACCAAACACCATCATGAATTACCACTATGCATCATAATATATAAATATGCACATGTGCATAGGCAACACAATCATTTACGTCACAATATTACACTTGTGTATTTCCAACATATACTATACCAACCACCATATAACATTTGAAAACGTTGTAAACTGAATATAATCATCCGGTAACACATCATATATCACCACTATGCATACTAATTCACCTTATGCACATGTGCATTTCCAACATATACTATACCATATTACATCAAATTATGGAATTAACAATCACATAGTTGTCATCGTCCAATAAACAAATATAAATTATCGTTAAAAGAAAATAACTAACATATAAACCATCATACAAAAAACAACCATAATTTTCAATATAACACCGTTCTATCCAACTTTCTTTCAATAATGTTTTCCACTGTCTTGTCGCCTTTATCATCCATCACATAAGATCAATCACATCGTGCATTCGTTTACTTGTCATATTCCTTGTATTTCTTTATCTTGCCGTAACTGCACGTGACATCAAAGAACATCGTTCAACATAAAGTAACAATTGGATGCACATGTGCATATATTACCAACTGCATCATCGACTAGTAACCAACCTTCTTTGGCTTTTCACTTAACACTTTTGTATTCACCTTCCTTATCATCTGGCAGTTTTGTTGCCCCTTTGTCATTCGATCTCAACAAAAGTGTTATTTTCTTCGCTTTTTTTCATTTTTTTCCTACAATAATGATTGAAACATAATATAATCAAACATGCAGTTTCAATTAGTATGTGCATTAAACAACCTTTTTCATCACTATAACGATATGAATTCGTGCATCTATATGCACATGTGCATCACATATTCTTATAATGATGCTTAAAATCAATCCATATGTAAAGTTTAATGTTATGTGCTCAAATTCAATATGCACATATGCATCAATTTAAACAACAAAATCTAATTACACAGAATCATATACACGTATATTAAACAAAGCTACTCATGTTTGCTATGCACATGTGAATCACATGAAACAATAACACCATCATATCCTAATTACACAAAATCACAATAACACCATCATATCCTAATTACACAAAACCACGTATCTTACACAAAACTTCACAAGTTCACTATGCACATGTGCATTACCTAAAACAACAACACCAGCATTTTCTAATTACCCAAAATCTTATACACGTATCCTAAACAAATCTGCTCAAACTCACTTTGACGTCTTTCACTTGTCTTCGCGATTTTACAATCCTTTTGTTCTTTGTCTTACATGTTACATCCAAACCTTTGGTTGTTTCTTTGTGTTTCCGTTTGCTTGTCCTTCTTTCTACATCAACACATTTAGTTGCATCATTTCGTTTCTGTATGTTTTTTGTCCTTTAAAATACCTGAATTCAAAAAATTAATGTGTTTGCGCGAGTTATAACATTTGAAAAAAAAAACTGATAATGCACATGTGCATAACCGCATATTGCGTCATTAACAATACTAATATTAACAGTAAGTTCTCAACACTTTCTAACCTTTTTGCTTAACAACCGCATGCTCGTCCTCTGTCGCATCTGGCATTCTTTTCGACCCTTCATCTCTCGGCTTCAGGAGAAACGTAACTTTCTTTGTTTTTTTCCATTTTACTGTATACAATGAGAATGTATATTAACTTCAATTTATATTACTTTGTTAGTATGTTATTTCAAACTACATATACAAATTCCATTATACGTTCCCAAAATCCGCTATAAATCGGGCATATGCATCTATACAACTATGACCATGCAACTTCAGATATGCACATTATGCAGATATGCAACATGTGCATACCAATCAAACATAAATACAAACCAAAATCATAAGTAAAACCATAAGTTATCACATTATGCACGTATGCATTCCAACATGTTATGCACATGTGCATACCAATCAAACATAAATACGAACCAAAATCATAAGTACAACCATAAGTTATCACATTATGCAAATGTGCATTCCAAAACAAACACAAACACATAATAGTATGAACTTACATTGGCTGTAATCTACTTACATCTACTTACATTGGCTGTACTCTACATAACCAAGGTTATGCACATGTGCATTCCAAATCAAACACCAACATATAATCGTATTAACCTTGCATCAACTGTAATCTACATTAACAAAATTATGCACATGTGCATTCCAAATCAAACACAAACACATATGCACAACATCGGCTGTAATCTAGACAAACAAACATCGGCTGTAATCTACATGAACAATATTATGCACATGTGCATTCCAAATCAAACACAAACACATATGCACAACCATCAACTGTAATCTACATTAACAAAATTACGCACATGTGCGTTCCAAATCAAACACAAACACATATGCACAACATCGGCTGTAATCTACACACACAAACATCGGCTGTAATGTACAGAAACAATATTATGCACATGTGCATTCCAAATCAAATCACAAACACTTAATCGAATGCACATGTGCATTCCAAAACAATCACAAACACATAATCGTATTGGTATTGACCTACATCGGTTGTAATCTATATGAATAAGCACATAATCGGCTGTAATCTACATGAACAAGCACAACTCTGTAATCTACATGAACAATCACATACATTAACAAACACAACATAGTATGAACTTAGATCATTATGAACTTACATCGGCTGTGTATGAACTGTCAAGTTCGTAAATCAATGCAACGACGACGTATGCTCTTCGTAATATATAAACCTCGCCGAATATGCCGAGTATGACCGTTTTTTGCCCTAAATCGATTCGGTATTTTCCCTAAATCGATTCGATTCGGTATGGCCGTTTTTTGCCCTAATTTCGAGACGGCGATTAATGTGCGGACGTCGATTGAACAGTGACGATTATCGTATGGCGAAATTGCTGATAAACTGCTGGAATTGGGAGCGTCAGTGAGTATCGGGAGTATCGGCGAGGGAGTATCGGCGATTGAGTATTGATTATCGGCGATTGAGTATCGGACGACTGAATTGGGAGAGTTGTGATAGTTGTTGGACTTGAAATTGTACTATAGATCATAATTTAATTCAACGCTGACGTCCGGGGAGCGCGAGTTTCTAATTTTTTTTATTATTTACAAAATTGCCATCCGTTCACATTGGTTCTCGCGGTTCTCGCAATAAAGGTAGTTCTCGCATGAACCTCACCCTATATATATATATATATACTAGTCGTTTACCCACGCGATGCGGCGGGAAACATATGACTTAGGTTGGTGAGTTTAGGGCTATGTACGGGGCTGTTCGGTTTTGAGCCTACTTAATTGAGTGTAAAATAACTAATCCACAAGTTCTCTGCAGACAATCCATATCTGAACGACTGAACCCAAAGCACAAAATTAAACAAGAATTAGGACAATTTGAAGACAAAAACACAAGGTTAAGCAGTATCAAAATGTTTGCAAACAAATAGTATATTAAAAATCTGAATTGAAGTTTTACAAGGAATGAGACGCTATAGGGTATATATTATAGCTAAAAATAAAAAAGTATGTTTTTAAAAAAAAATATTATAGCATTTTATAAAGCGGTATAGGAGGTTTTTATGCAGTTCGTATGCTTATTAAAGTTTTCGAGTTAGTAGCATCGGTGATAATTTTCCTTTTTCATATATTAATTCACAAAAGTGTATCATATAATGTAACTAATTGTTTGTGTACTTATTGAAGTTTTTGAGTTAGTAGCATTGGTGATAATTTAGTAACGGGGAATGGGGGATAAGAAATACGTCTGGTGGCCATGTATATTAAAACAAGAAAAAGATTAGTACATAATAAAAAAAAGTACAAGAGTGGTAAGCCAACAGTGGTATGCCATCAGTAGTAGAATTAGAGCCTAACTTTGGGAACTAAGAAGTATAAGAATATGCTTTTAGTTTTATAACACTTACGGGATCTAACACTAACCTTAAGTTAATTTTTTACAAAAGGTAAAAAATCCCCATGTGCAAGCCACTCAACTACAAATATTATCATTTAGACAGTAGGAAACAAAATATGGAATGGCAATAAATAAAGACTACCTGCTCATCATATTGACCCACTTAAATATGAAATGTAAATAATACAGACTAACTTTATATTAAATAGCAATGATAACAATATTTCAAGCATGTTTTTCAAGATCTAGCAGTCAATAAAGGATAAACCAAAAACACAAGCAGCATCAAACCAAAATGCAGTATTTTTTGTAACTCAATTCCATAATCATCATAACGACCCATAATGAAACGGCAATAATAAAGACAAACTTTAAATCAAACAAAGATCAAAATTTAAAAGTAATTCCATACTAACTGTTAATTAACTAAAATGAACTGCAACACTAATACAAAATGAAGCAGCCAACACAATATCAAACAACCATTTCAAAATCAATTCATAAGTAAAGCAAACAACAATTTCTAAGTCAATCCATAAGTAAACGAAACAAAAGTCAAAAAAACAATCTTGGATCTCTTGCTGGTGGTGGAACAAAAAGAATCTTTTATTGACCCATGAGGATGGCAAACCATTTGCATGACATTGTTGTAAATTGTTCAGCCATGGATTTGTGAACAACTCAAATTAGACCTTGGGCTAAGCGCATGACCTAAAATGGTGTGATCTAGCACTTCACCTTGGGTTTGAAGCGGTACAAAATTCGTCTTTTGCAATTTGCGCAAGTAACTTCAAACGGTGCCCAGTTCAGTGGCAATGTTCTCTCCTGTGTTATTGGCAATAAATACTAAAAGAAACTCAAGTATTTTCGTAAGGTTCATGAATGGTTTCCTTGAAAAGGGTATTTTGTCCGTTTCATGTCTAATTTCTTTATGAAGACAAGGTTCTCTCATGTGTTCTTGGCAATAAATTATTAAAAAAAAACAAAATAAAAGAGAGGCATGTGATGTCACCAATCATGAAACGGACGAATATACCCTTTTCCTTCTCAAGCTGTAGTAGCTTTTCAAGACAACACTATCATTCCTTTGCTTGCAGCAAAGCCTGCTTCATTGTTGACAAAATAATTCCACCTACCTATAACGTACAAAGGCATGTTCAAATATTAAACCACCAACATGCACCACATTACTTGACAACCAAGAAAACACAGAAAGACATAATAAATAACCTTTATATCCATTTGAAATGTTGTTACTCTATCTTCATTGCCAGCAACCTGCATCATTAAATTTGAGTAATATCATCAGCTATACTATATTTTTATTTTGTTGATAAAAAAATTGTTCCAAAACATGATATATGCGAAAAAGAAAGAAGTCAGATGCCATTGTTTAAAAGAATCCAAGTTGTTTTTTTAAATAATATCACAATTACCTTTAAGTCCATATCTCCAGAAGCATCCTCGGAGCCGGTGATGTCAGATAAAATAAGTGGTGTTCCATCTCCGCCAGATTCCTGTGTGTCTAGAACCAAACCCATTGCTATTCCGGCAATAGAGCTCTTTAACGGTACACCGGCGTCTTGTAATGCAAGGCATCCCCTGCAAACGGATGCCATGCTATCACATCATCACACAAAAAAGATAAAAGCATATGTCAAAATAACTGTCAGACAACTTTTATCTAATGTGACACATATTAGAACTATTATTTCCTATAATAGACATGAAAACCATCACACCTTGAAGATCCATTACTTTCAGTTATGTTGCTCTCAACACGTATCGTATACGGAAAATCATCTTCAGAAGGCAAGCATGGTTTTAGGGCTCGTTCTGCTAGTGTACAGTGACCAACTTCTCTTCTACTTGGTGCTCCAATTCGTCCTACTCCCCCAACACATGATGATGGGAATGAATACTGCATAATTAATAAAAGATAGTTAAAATAGCACCCGGATATCTTATTAGAAAAGTCATTAGAAAAACAACCGTTTACAGTTTCATAATTCCCTGCCCACTGGTAATATTTTTTCAGAACAAATAACTGTTTTCGGTACCTTAGGCAGATACGGTTTTTCTTCATTATCAAAAGCCCGTCTAAGGAGCCATTTTTCAATTTGTTTTTGATCCATATTGATTTGCATATAACCTCATCAAGCTAGATACTTTGAATCCAAATCATAACCAAAGCAGTTAACCAAAGTTCTTAAAAATCTTACCATTTTCGCTTCAGGGTTGATGCTCATGGCCACATTGATGAACCTTTACCGGCCTTTGCAGGCTCCTCCTTTACATGTTTCACGTCCTGAAACCGAAAACAAGTTCAAACCATCTATACGCTTGACTAAAATGCTGAACATGAAAATGAAAACAGTAATGAGATGGCACATTTTCGGTTTTGACTTTCTTTTAAGCTGTGGCGGCACCATTTGACGGTTTGTTCTCTCGGTGCTTTTTCGCTTTCCCTTAGCCGACTTATTTGAAGATGGGGTTCCCCGAGCTGATGTTGTAGCAGCTGCTGGCTTTGAGGGGCTATTATCGACGGGTTCCTCTTTAAGAGGGTTGTTATTACGCTTTGATGGACCCCGTTATTATTAGCCTTTGGTGCAAGAACAGGGAACTTTCGTCTTCAATCTACTCATAACAAAAACAAAATAAACAAAAATCACATTCCAACAATAAAAAATGCAACTGGTGAACTTTTTTTAATATAAAAATGACATTACATCATCGTCGTCATCATCCTCTTGCTCTGGCTCGGATTCATTGACCCCACTATTTTTCCCGAGCAGCTTCCTCAACTCTTTTCCAGATTGGCTCAGTCCTCCTTCCTCTTCTTCATTATCCTCCTGATCTTCTTCATATCCCTTTAGAATGAACATACTCGATTCTTGTTATCTGAAAAGAAAAAAAGAGATTAGCCAGTTAACCTACTGTAATAAACAAGTAAGTATTAAAGATGCGGTTGCGCTCGGTGATACAGATGCGGCTGCGTCGGGCTCGTTGGGGTTGCGCTCGGTGATACAGACGCGGCTGCGCTCGCTGCGCCGTTGCGGCTGCGCTCGCTGCGCTGTTGCGGCTGCGCATGCTGAGCCGATGCAGCTGCGTTCGCTGCGGTTGTGGTTGCGGCTGCGCATGCTGAGCCGATGCAGCTGCGTTCGCTGCCGTTGCGGCTGCGCATGCTGAGCCGGTTTAAAACTAAAATGTCCTCCGACTCGAATTAGTTATAGATTTCCTGGTAAAGATATTTGCTTCGGATGATCCTGTCTCTTCATGGACCTTAGGAGGAGCTTCTGCACCAACATTTAATCAGATACCTTACCTCACAAAAAGTTAACAGGTTCAAAATATAATTCAAAGCCATAACTAATCTACATAAGAATTAGTTAATCGATCTTTCCTTAGACATGTTAATCGACAATCAAGTTGAACAAACCATTTTCAAAACACGTACAAAAGATAATCAAATTTATATGTAATTCAGTTATATGATAAGAAGAGACATAATATTTTATAGTTCACATGCTAAACACTCACTCTCGGTATGAAATCTCATCAAGAGCCAAAAGGGAAACTGGCACAACAGTACAATACATGATGCCAATTTCAAAAGCTGCAAACTTCTTTTTCAAAATTTTATACACACAATTGAGTTGTGTTGAAATGCTTACAGTTGTTAATAAATATTTAAGTCATAGTTTATATAATGGTGGAGATGTAGTAAAACAAGCAATAATGTACCTCATCAGAAGGCATAGAGCCTCTTGCATCATCTTGCCCCATTTGTCTTTTTCGATATTCGAACCATAGCTCCAATCCAAACACCCTCAAAACTGCTTACTGGATATCGAAACGCGATAAGCTGATAAAAATGGTTTAATAAACAATCCTAAACCCCCTTACAATCGCGATAAGCAATCCAGACATCCTCAACACTCCTTACTGTATACCGGAACAAAATAAACTGATAAAAAGTTTTAACAAGCATTCCTAAAACTAAAACAGTAAAACCCCTTCCAATCCTCAAATAAAGATTCAATGACATATATTGTAGATCTAAGCATCCAACTCATGTTATCATGCATGTCACCATTTAATATTTTCATCACTCAATAAGTTGTTCACAACTCTATCAAAATCAACTGCAATTTTTTTTTCTTTTTTTTTTTCATTCAACGTTACACAGATCTGAAACTGTACATCCTTCACAAAATCAAAAATAGAATCAAGTTCATATCTATGATCTATCTATCACTAAACAAACAAAATCAGATCAAATCATCAAACCCGACACTACAAACCGATCGAAATCAACGAATTCCAGATTGAAGGGCCAGCTCAGCTGCTGCTAAGGCGGTCAATGGTGTGAGCTCAGAGGGCTTTATGACCACAGTACAGCCACAGGCAAGAGCAGGGCCAACCTTGCGAGCAATCATTGCGATGGAGAAATTACATGGAGTGATTGCACCAACCGGCTGCAAGTTATTGGAATCAGCAGGGCCAACCTTGCGAGCAATCATTGCGATGGAAAAATATAACAACGTTTTCGCGTTCGTGTAAATCACACCAGTCTTGCTTTTCATTTTCTACATTGGAGTTAACATCAAGATAAATAAAGTTAAGAAAGATACACCGATATAATCTTCGGTTCACGATCTGAATTACACTCCAACCATGACCATGCAACCGGCAAACATGGGTCGCCACCTTCTTGAGCCGAATCCGACAACTTGTAACCCGATACCAAACTTGCAGCCACAACTCCTATAAATAATTATAAAAACAAAAAAACAAGATTTTTAAAATAATTGTTAGACAAATTTAATCTAAAAAAACTTAGTTTACTTACAAATCGTTACAGGAATCCATGATCGGTTATCAAACGCTGATAAAAGTGATGTTGGGAGGCTACGAGTTGCTGCTCGGTTGCTCTCAAAAGCAGCCAAAAACTCGTTGTACTGAACTAATACAGAAATTGATTGCAGAAGTAGATCTCTTAGTTCTGTGCTTGATATTCTCGGGTCGCTGAAATGGGTAACCACAAAAGTAACCTGAATAAAAAAACATCGAAAACATTAGTTTATACGTAAATAGTTTATATCCGTAGTTATAAACTTACAAACATTGAAAAAGAGGAACGTACAAATGAACCAAGTCCTTGTTTTATAAACATTCCTGTAGAGACAAAAGGAGGATCACTCTTTCGCAAAACATGAAAACAATCAACCTGCAAAGCAAGATAAAGAGGGTTTAATAACCTCAAAATATTTTTGGGTAACGCAAAAAAGTGAAAGTTTATATTATGAGGGTTTAATGGCGTACCAGAGTTTCTAAATAAAATTCAGGCACATAACTGAAAACCAAATCCATTTTGCTAAGAACCAGAAGCAACTGAGAAATGCAAATACATGCTGCATACATTCCCCTTTGTTTCCAACTGGCAAAAAGAGAGACATGGTACCTAAGATACAAACATGGATACGAATTTAAAAAAATAAAAGAGTAAAATGTTATTTTCGTCCCTGAGGTTTGGCAAAGATCAACTCGTAAGAAACAACTTATAATTATGTAACAAAACACCATGATATAATACAAACTATTAAAGCTTCAAAATAATAACTCCCTCCCAACATAGTTATTCCAAATACATTCAAAATCAACAAAGAACTTTAGATTCATATTTTGAACATCAATAATAACAAATTTCACAGCAACAGAATAAGATCATAAAATAACTCAAGCAGCAGCAAAAAATTCCTCAACAAAATGCGTTAAATCAATCTAGATATACTTACCAAAACATCATTACTCATCAAATCAAAATAAAAACTATATAACCATAACAATAATTCCTCTAATTCACATAACAACAACTTAAAACTATAAAACGCACAGAAACAACTTAACCTAACACCAGAACATCACAATAACACAGATCTCGTAAACCTAAACAATAACATTCATAACATAGTGCAAATTTACCAAAAACAGAAGCCAATAAACAGATTTCTGAGCATCCACAACCGTCTAAACCATCAAACCGGAGATCTCTGCCACCGGAGCACCGGAAACGACGTCGTAGAGCCTCTCAACCTCCATTCTCGGTTTCCATCAGAAAAACAGTAAAAAAGTAAAAAAGTTAGGGCTCGTAGACTACAAAGTTTTGTCAACCAAAATCGTCAAAAATGACCTTAGATATGAGAAAATATTCAACAAAAAAGAAAAGATAAACCTACCTTGCTTACTACGCAGATCTGAAGAAGAAGAACAAGAAGAAACAAACACATATCTGAAGAGGAATCGTAGACTTGAAGAGAAACAAACTCTTATGTGAGGAGAAACAAACTCTTATGTGAGGAGAAACAAACCCTAGATCTGAATCGCCAGAGAGAGAGAGAGAGGATGAGAGGCGGATAAAATGAGAGGATGAGAGAAACCCTAGTTTGATATGTGGTGTCCGCGTGTTTTGATTGAGTGAAAGGGTATAATTGGAAACTGAAGTTCAATGGTGCTTAAAAGACTTATACATAATGCTTTAGGGGTGTTTTAAGGAAATTTTAATGACCTTAAGAAGTCCTTTGGATATGTATATATATATAGTATAGATATAGATATAGATATATATATATATATTTTAGACGATATCAAGAGCTTAGGTATGAACTACCGTTCAGTCAAAGAGATGAAGGTTCGACTTTAAGGTGTGTTCCCTTTAGAGAATCTTTTTTTTTCAACTGCAATTGATATATATCTTTCAATATTTTCTCAATTTTTATGCAGAGGGAAAGCTTTAAAAGCGCGTAAAGTATTATTCGAGGTCTAGGCCATTGCTTCCGCAAAATCAGAAGAACAGGTATAATACCCCAGATATCAACAAGCATAAAAACCTAGTATCTCAGAATCAGGCAATCTCTCAAACAAGATTTCAGGGGTTACCCATATATCCGAGAGATGTTTCCCCACGAGATAAGTAAGTTTATTGATATTTAGGTTTATATCTCGAAATCAATCTACTAAGCGTGTAAAAACCTACTGGAATATCATCAGTGAGACCGTTTATCACATTTTACTTTCCATTTCTTTAGCGTACTGTGACTGTCTACTGATGTACTATCATTTCCTCTTTTTACACAAAAACTCATTTTTGAATTTTATCATATTTTTGGTTTTCAATTGTTTTTGTATTTTCTGAAATTTTTACTCCCCCTAAAATCCAAAACATTTAAGAAAATTTGACAACCCGGTGCAGATAGCTTCATCTCGCCATCTATTTTCTGCATCTCATGCTCTGTTTTGCAAAAAATATAACTTGTAAAGCAGAAATTACCCCCATGATTTACAACACACTGATTTTTAACAATGTTAAAACCATTTTTAACCACTTGTGAAAGTAATTATGTTTGTTCAGCCGTGAGGGTTTCGGCATATTCAATCAACATTTTTTGAAATTTTTTATTTTTGACAAAATTTAAAAACAAACATATTTTTTCATTTTTCAATTTTTGAACAAAAGAAAAACATATTTTTGGTTTTTAAAATTTTCAATTTTAGGGTTTTTGAAATATTGTTTATTTATGTGCAGAAACGAACAAACTCCCTGTTTTCATTTGCAGGGGTCCTCCATCTCCGGTGCCAGGCTGCTCCTTTCATCATTCTGACACTCTTCCATCATTTGGAGCACCTGCACATTCACTCAACTTAGTTATTTGAATAAAGCAACCCAAGCCTGTTTTGGCTCAGGTAGCTGAATATGTATCTTTCCAGGTAGAACTGGATAGTTTCTTTCATTCTTTTCAAAAACATTTTCTCTAATTTTCTTATCCTCAAGAACCTTTTTGTGACAACTATCAAAATTCCAGGTATCCGTACAACTATTAAACCATGATTAGTGCTTAATGACTGTGCTGAATTACAAATAATGACTTGAATTGCTTTCTGATTATTGCTTTATACATACATGTGCATCACATATTGCCAATGACATATCATTATTGCATGAGAACTTTATTGACTCAAATGATGCACGAAATACAGTTAGCACAGTTATTAGACAAATCAAAAAAAATACTAACGGAGTTCAGTGCATAGGCAGACAATGTGTTGAGACGCAGAATGAGCCAGAAACCAAGTATTACACTAGTATAAGTGTGTAGGAAAGTAAGGATCACAAAACTGTCTTCCTAATGATAGTTTAAGTGCCAGAAAGTGCCTAAAACTCACATAAAATGCTGAATTCAGCACAAATCAGCAAAAATCAACATTTGAACACACCAATATCATGCAGAAATATGGTTAAATGGTCCTGAATGCTTTCCTAAGTGTCGGGAATCAAAACTGTCACAAAAGGTAACATAAAACACACTAAACTGCATAGTTTAGCACCTTAACGAACTGGTAACCAACCGAACAACCGGACACTACCCGAAACACCAAATTTTCACTAGAAGCACTGTTTTAACATTACCAAGCTAGTTATGGTCCCTGAACATCATAACACACTATATAAATATCTAGTAACTAAATCCCTAACTATACACTTGAATTTTAACCATGAACTAACTTGATGGTTAAACCCTAGCCTACTACCCCCTACCTATGGGACGGCCCAACATGGCCCCCACCATGAGATTTTATCTCAATTTAATATTTGATCTTGTTTCTCCTTTAAAGACATATTACACAATGGAAATGAGAAGTTAGCATTTTATAAAATTAACCATCAAGTTCATAAGCTTCATATCTTTCACACACCAACACACACACTTTCTCTCTTTCTCTCTTGCTTGTTCATGACCGAGAACAACCCCCCACACACCACCATCATTCAATCATCTTCCATACATTCCAAGCATATACAAGGGTGTTAGAAGGTGCATATGGAAGCTAGGAGCTTTCGGAAGTTCAAGGACCTTCACCATTTGCTTTTATCCTCCTATTTTCTTCTCTTGATCATCCCTAGCCTTGAGCTAGTGGTAAGAACACTAATCTCTTCATTTTACATCTTATTTATATAACAACCCTCCTGAATATTTTTCTGACACCCTAATATATTTTAAAACACCCTATATGTCTCTAAATATACCCCGTATGTGAAAACCGAGCTCAAAATACATTATGCCATTTAAAATAAATAAAAAAAAAGAAAAATGGGGTTCAGGCGGGCCGCGTAAGCCACCCCTTAGTCCTAAGTGGGCCGCGACAACTTAAAGGTCAGGCGAACCCTTGTGTTGACACGTGTCATAACGCGTGTTAAACCTAGTCATGACCCGGATCAGCTACAGCCTAAAACCCATACGACGCGGGCCGCGTAAGCCTTCGCTTACTTTTACGCGGGCCGCGAGAAACTTGTTTTTCAGCCCTATAAATAGCATGCATCGGATCTTCAGTCTACTCGCTCATTTCTTTTCTTTCTAAACGAATTCTGAAGTAATAGGCATAATATACGGGTATTATATCCCCCTAATTAGCGAGGTTCTGCTCCGTTGTAAGTATTATAACCCCAGTTTCGTATTAGATACGCTGCCCAATTGATCCAGGGTTCCGTAACAACTGTCGTGGTTCTGCCCGACGTAGTTGTTGGAATACCGTCTCGGGGAGGGTATCGTTAATATAAATAAAGGGTTATTATACTAACATATGTACATTTGTGTAAATTATAGATTAACACCAGGAAACCCTAGAAGAAGTCTAAAACAGCAATGTGAGTTTATCCGCTTTTTGTAAACCTTTTTGTAAACTATTTTACAAAACCTTAAATGCTTTACAATATGATTAAGCAGTGATTGAGTCTTTGTAGTTTTTCAATTACTGCCGGAATGTTGGGGTTTTGTATACAAAATGTGGAACACGTTACCATTGGACGACGAGTTAGCCAATGTGTAATATGACCCACCAGTCAGGATTGACAGTACAGAATGAGTAATTGTGTAGAAATAAACAATGTGATCGCTCTCAATACTGTGTTAATTGGTAAAATGTTTCTTGATTAAACTGAGATTCACTCACCTGTATTTCCCACTGACAAATGTTTTTAAAACGCGTTTCAGGTAACACAATGTGACAACCAATTAGTAAAAAGCCAGCTGGAGAGCACTGACGGCTTGGAAAAATGTGGCTATAAAAGTTACCAAAAAGACGATGTTTTAAATTAAATAAAATAGGGTTTATCCCTATAAACATGTTGTAATAAAGAAACTTGGGTTTTACCCATGTGATTATTAATATAAAATATGGTGGTTTTACTCTGATAAACATTTCCTAACTACGGTTCTGATGTAATTTCCGCTGCCAAATTAATAATTAATAACTGATACCACCACAAACGAATGTTCGCGGCCGCCCGTTCCCGGGACAGATAAGGGGGCGGGTGTTGCGACAGAAGGTGGTATCAGAGCTAAGCCTTTGATTCAGCCACAGAGGTGTTCTGCTGACATCAATATATTATCTAAATTGTTAGGAAATAAAATTTGAAAATGCGTGCATATCTGTATTTTATTTGACTATTTGTTAGTTTACAGTGTGAGTGATCAAGGACCCTCAGACGTGTATCGTCAGTTGTCCGATTCACCTAGGAGTGAAGGTACCTCTTCCCAACCTACCCTCTCTGGGTATTCTGCTGATCAGGAAGAAGGGATGTTTGCCTTTAAAGCTCAGTCTGAAGAGCCAATCCTTCAGAAAAAGAGAGGATGGTTCAGTAAGGGAGCCTTTGAGCGTAGAAAAAGAATGCGAAAGTTGCAACAGCAAAGAGTCCTAGCAGCCGCTAAGCGAGAGTCAGATGCCCATACACAGGATATGCTTAATAGGAGCTTAGCCAATTTCCATATCCTAGCAACAACTGCTGCCGACCCAAGTCTGGAACAACTAGTAGCCCCACAACCCTTACCTTTAATTCCCACTCAGCCGATGAAGGTAGAAATGCATGATTTCAACCCTGAGGAGATACCTAGGATACCAGCCCCTAATCCCTTAGACCCAAATTATGATCCATGGTTTGAATATCTTAGGGATTATGTGCCACGTTACAATCTAAACAACGAAACCTTGCCGAACATAGCAGCGTATCCAGGTCTGGACCCTCTAGATCCCTATTATGACAACGATGAATACATCAGGGAGATTTTAGAGAATCCGTACCCTCAGGAGAATCTCATGCCCCAGTATCCAGATCCAGTACCAACACCTGCACCCCCAATGAGTGCAGAGAATTTGCAAGAACTCCGAAATTTCAGAGAAGAAATCTTAGAGAGTAGTGAGAGGATGAGGTATGTAGGAGAACAACTCGTCTAGAAATATGACGAGCGTCAGATGGATTTCGGGGGAAATCCATATCCATGAAGATCATAGTGGAGTTGATAATAATAATAATAATACAATAATATATAATATGTTTGTATGAAAAAAATATATAATATATATATGTAATAATAATAATAATATATTATAGTATAGACCATTTTGTGGTTAGTGATGCATAATAGTATTGTAATTTTTAATTTCTGTTCTAGTGTGTATTTGACGCATACTATATAAAAAGAGTAAAGTCGCAATGTTCGACGTTTTTTATCAATATGTATATTGTATGGTTGTTACCTAAACTATTAATTATTTTGTGATATTAATATGTGATAAATGTTTAAAATTCAGATGAACGACAAAGTAAACCAGGGAAATCTGAATAATGATAACCAGAGTAACAATAACTCGGGTAACGAAAATCCAAACAACAACAACAATGGAAACCAAGTGGATAACAGTGCCATCTGTGACAACCCTCACCAAACCAGGTATCAGTACGAATTAATTAATATTTAATTAATGCTTAATTACTGTGCTTGCTTACAACTGTGGTTAAACAGCTTCTTGATTTCTGATACATACATATACATGCATCATACTTTATTACTGTCACTCTATTATTTACACACAAACCTTAGTGACAACCTTGATGCACAGAAGCACAGTGAGCGCACTATACAGATAACCCAGTAAACATGCTGACATTGCCAGCACAAGACAGATATTGTCTCTAAGGCCAGTACGAGCCGGGAATAGATTACTACACTAGTTGGGAGTGTAGGGAGGTGAGGATTATATAACTGCGTCACTAGGTGATAGTTATAGTGACCGGATGTGCCTAAAACATGCTTTAAATACAAAATTCTGCACTTTATTACAAATTTCAGCATTTAATATAACTAGTAAGGTGCAAAAACATGGGAAAATAATACTAGACACTTTCCAAAGTGTCGGGAATTCATTGTGTCACTAAAAATAATATTAAAGACACATTAAATACTTATTTAGCACTTTAACGGATCAATATCCAACCGAACAACCGGACTTTACCCGGAACATAAAAATATTGTCAATGACATTGTTTTGCCTTTTCTAAGCTAGTTAGGGTCCTTGAAAACCCTAACCCCCGTTATATTACATAACACACTAATAACCTATTTTAAGTACTTAACTAAACTAACTAGTACTTAACCATATCATTGAAATCAAACTAAATACCCCCCCCCCCCATGAACCGATCGGTTTCCCCAAGGGGACATACCCCACCCATTTTGATTATTTTATTCCATGATTGTCTAGAATCAAGCTTACATATTATACCATGGATAATTAAGATGGATGGTTTATAAATATAACCTAAGGATCACACTCCACTTACTTCAACACTTCAACAAAAATTTCTTTCTTCTCTTCCCCTCTTGTGTTCGGCCGAGAGTTCCCACCCAACCACAATCATCATCAAGTTTGGTTCTTGCTATATTACATACACACAAAGGTGAAAGGTGACATACGAGGAGACCCGGTGCTTTCGGAATCTCAAGGACCTCACTACGTTGCTTTTATCCACCTAGTTTTCGGTTTGATTCTTCCCTAGCCTTGAGCTAGTTGTAAGTGCTTCCAAACACTCTCTTGTTCATGTTTTAAGTGGTTAATAAGAGATTTAACGGTTAAAATTTATGAACACTAAAGATCAAAACATAAAGTCTTGAATGAAAGATAAACTTGATGGATAAAGAAAAACTAGTGGTGTAAATCTCATGAAACTTGTTTAGTTGTGATTATTTTATGTTGTTAGTTACTAGTAGTGGAACGGATCGTCATCTAACCACGCTAGATCATGTTCATGGAACATGAACTAGTGATATGTTAAGTGTAAAAGTGGTAAGATGATGAACTCTATTACTTATAGACATGAACTTGTGTAAAAGTGATTTTTCTTGTTAAATAGAGTTTTAAACTAGTAGATCTAAAGATCTACAAGTGGTATTTTCGAAGAACCAAGTGTAAGATGCAAATCATGTTTAAAAGTCGGATCTTTCATGAACTAAAAGCACTTTTGTGAACAACAAGTGTGTAAAAACTTGTGTGACAAAAGGATTTAACAAATGAATAGTTTCGTAATTTTTGGACTAGAAGTTGTAAAGTTACATCTTCTTTAAAAATAAAGTTTTTCAAGAAACCGATTCATTTTTAAAGATAGAAAGATCTACTAAAAATGTTGGAAGGTTACTACACAATGTTATACGACTTACAAGTTCATGTGTTTGCGATCTATACTTATTTTTGACTAGTTGATGTTTGAATATTGAATATTGATGGTTGAAAAGTTGTTGATTGAATTTTGAAAAGAAAATGATACGCTAGTAAGCGTGGCCACCTCCAGTTACAGAGGAAACTCTGGCGAAATTTTTCCAGAAATATAACACTTGGAAAATATTTTTGCAACAAGTGTTATGAATATATTTTTAACTTGTTTTTCCAAGTAAAATTCGCCATGATTTTTATTACGAAATTACCAAGTGTCGGAGGTGGGTTTTCGTAAATGAAACTTGTTAAATATATATTTAGAATATATATTTCATAATAAAACGCTTGTGTGATTTTATGATTATTTTGTGAACTACACATATATTATTTTTTTAGGGTAAAAATAATATAACTCGTATACACTAAAAAGTAACGACTCCAAATTAATACCAACGCTTTCACAAATAAATATCTAAGTTACACCGGTATTATTATTACCACCCGAACTTTAAATGTAACTTATGTATTTTCGGAAAAATACTCTTAAATGCGTATTTTGATAAAAGTATTATTTTGGAAATCGTATGGAATAAAATATAATATTTTTGGGAAAAATATGTATATTTTGGAGATAGAATATTTTAAACAAATGAATAAAAATATATTTTATTAAGTGAGACTTAATAATATATTTTTGGATTTATAATAAAACGCACATGTATTTAAACCCCCACCCTTGGGAAGGAATATAATTAATAATTAATTTAGAAGTGGAAATACGAAATAGTTACCTAACTATTTCCCAAAAACTTAAACCTTATGCCAAGGCACGACCGTCCGTCTAATAGAAGTTAGTACGTGTAGGTCGTCACGCAGCAGGTTGATTGGGAGATACTATTTCGAGACGCACTTCTGTGAGTTCATGTCCCCCCCTTTCTCTTAACTGTTTTCAGTTTTTATACTTCGGGGGTGAAATACATGTTACTATGATTACGAATACTTTTTACATGGTATGGTTAGCGTAAGGAGGGTTACTACTTAGATTATGTGAGTGGGTAGGCGGAAACTGGAGGCCATTAATCCTCATTGTAGGACCGAGGGTCAGTAGCGGTAGATCTATCTGGGTGTAGCGAGCCCAACTCCAGGCCCAACAGAACGGACCTCGGAGTGACTTTGTACCCGACGCAAAAATCCGCTAGGTTTGAGTCTTCCTACTGCACTTCACACATATCAATGGCCTTGCAAACCATTGGTGATCTCTTTATTTCCTTATTTGCTACATACCAGGGATTTTATACTTACAAAGGTTTTACATACTCAATTTCACATGAACTCGCTCAACTTTATGTTGATTTTTCAACTTACATGTATTTCAGGGAATTAGGGATCTGGCATGGTATGCACTGTCGTTACGCTGCGTAGAAGAATGGTGTCATCCAAGTTTAGGGATTGTGACTTTTACCTGGACGAGTCACAAGTCTTAAACTGTGTTTATTTCACGTTTTGTGGTTGTGTCTTATGAACAAGGTTTTTATTATGTAGTGTTGTAAACTCGTTGCATGTGTCAACTCTAAAACAATGTTGTCATGTTTTACTTTTAAAACTTGAAATAATGGATGATCATCATGGTTTTACTTTCATATAGCTTTGTTGTGATTAAGCTATGGTATTAAGAAGTCACACCAAAATAAACCCACGCTTCCGCAAAGCCAGGGTGTGACACCATCCAACACATAGTAGCACAAGGAATAATAGATGCAATGCCATATATTATTCAAACGGTTAGGGAAGCATAAAATAAAAGTAAACATGATAGCAAGCGACCTTCCAAACCCGAAAACAACGTGAACAATGGACCCGTACTTCAACTGCCCATTCACAAAAGAAGAAGCACCGTGTCTTACGGTTGTTCTTATAAAGAATTCTGGTCTTGTAAACCAATGGAATTCTCGGGCAACGAAGGGGCCATTGCAACCCTACGCTGGCTAGAAAAGACTGAGGCAGTCTTAAGAATAAGCAAGTGCGCAGAAGAAGATAAGATAATGTTTGCTTCTAATCTATTTAAGAATTCAACACTAGAATGGTGGAACACTATCCTTCAGTCTAGAGGAAGTGATAGAATTTACAATATGGAATGGGAGGAGTTTAAAAACATGGTAGAAAGGAAATTCTGCCCTCCTAATGAAAAAGAACAGATAGCAAACAAATTCCTAAACCTTAGGATGACTGGTGTGGATAGTAAGGGATATACTAAGTTATTCTTTGAATATGCTAGAATAGTATCAACCCTTGCTTCACCTGAACCAGTGTTAATCTCCCGTTATATTTGGGGATTAATCGGGGAGATAAGACATGTAGTCAAGGCAGCTAGACCTCAAACCATAGAAGAAGCTGTAGAACTAGCCAATACCTTGACAGATGAATTAGTTCGTACACGAGAAGAGGATCAAAGGAGGAACCTAACCCAGAAGCTCACACAAGAATTTCGTTCTGGAAATTTTAACCGTGGGAAAAATATAGGTTCTACCTCTGCACCCTACTGTAAGAATTGCAAAAGGAAGCATTCAGGAAGATGCTCCATATACTGTAACTTTTGCAAAATATCGGGACACAAGGAAGAAGACTGCAGGAAGAAAGCTAACAA
Source organism: Helianthus tuberosus (assembly GCA_030545235.1). Classification (NCBI taxonomy): domain Eukaryota; kingdom Viridiplantae; phylum Streptophyta; class Magnoliopsida; order Asterales; family Asteraceae; genus Helianthus; species Helianthus tuberosus. Next base: position 18,364,619 of record CM060367.1, on the reverse strand, counting down.
CAGGATATGTTACAACTGCGGAGAACAAGGTCACATCAAGCCTAACTGTCCAAAATTAGCTCCAACTACGAATAACAAAAATACGAAAAATGCTAGAGCATTTGTTCTGACTGGAGAAGAAGCAAAGATGATCCCGGATGTGATCACTGGTACGTTTTTAGTTAATGATATTTTTGCTAAAGTATTATTTGACTCTGGTGCAAACCAAAGTTTTATTAATACTTTATTTTGCAAACTTCTCAACCAATCATTAACTAAACTTTCACAAGAATGTCTAGTAGAGACAGCAAATGGGGAAACCATTAAAATTTCTGAAATCTTGTAGGGAGCAAGAATAGAAATTCTAAATTAGAAATTTATTGCAAACCTTTACCCCATGAATCTGGCAGGATTTGATGTAGTATTAGGGATGGATTGGTTAATAGCCAATAAAGCCAGTATTTTGTGTGATCAAAAGTCAATTCAAGTAAATTCACCAAGGGGTGAAAAGATCACAATTAAAGGATATAAAACTTCTAAATCTACTAAATTCATCTCTGTGATGAAAACAGCAAGTTACATAAGAAAAGGATCATTAGTGTATTTGATTTCTATAATCACTAACACTAAAGGAAAAGAATTAAAGGATATCCCAGTAGTATCTCAGTTTTCAGATGTATTTCCAGAAGAATTACCAGGGCAACCTCCAGAGAGAGAAGTTGAATTCAGAATCCATTTAATACCAGGGACAGTACCAATTGCCAAAGCACCTTACCGTTTGGCACCTGCAGAAATGCAAGAACTAAAGAAACAATTAGACGAATTGTTGGAGAAATGATTCATACAACCAAGTTCATCACCCTGGGGAGCGCCGATTTTATTCGTTAAAAAGAAGGACGGATCAATGCATATGTGCATTGACTATCGTGAATTAAATAAGGTCACAATTAAGAATCGGTATCCATTACCAAGAATTGATGATCTGTTTGATCAGTTGCAAGGAGCACGATTTTTCTCAAAAATCGATTTAAGGTCAGGATATCATCAATTAAAGGTACAGGAAGAGGACATTCCTAAGACCGCCTTCAGAACAAGGTATGGTCATTATGAATTTACTGTCATGCCATTTGGTTTAACCAATGCCCCAGCTGCATTTATGGACATGATGAACTGAATATGTAAGCCATATTTGGATAAATTCATAATTGTCTTTATAGATGATATTCTTATTTACTCTAAGAGTAAAGAGGAACATGCAAAGCATTTGCACGCACTTTTAAGTTTATTAAGAAAAGAAAAGCTTTATGCTAAGTTTTCGAAGTGCGAGTTTTGGTTAGAACAGGTACAATTCCTTGGACATCTAGTTAATCATGAAGGAATTCATGTGGATCCAACCAAGATCGAGGCGATAACCAAATGGAAAACCCCTGAATCACCAACCGAGGTTAGAAGTTTCTTAGGACTAGCTGGTTATTATAGGAGATTTATTCAAGATTTTTCTAGAATAGCCATTCCCTTAACTAAGTTAACTTGTAAATCTGTTAAGTTTAAATGGGAACCAAAACAAGAAGAAGCCTTTAGAATCCTTAAGCAAAAATTAACCCATGCACCCATACTAGCATTACCAGAAGGAACTGAAGATTTTGTAATCTATTGTGATGCTTCTAAATTAGGTTATGGATGTGTGTTAATGCAATGTCAAAAGTTTAAGGTATGTCTTCGGGCAAAAGGAATTGAATATGAGACAAAGACGCTGGATGGAAATGCTTAGTGATTATGATTGTGATTGTGATATTCAGTATCATGCAGGAAAAGCAAATGTAGTTGCTGATGCTTTAAGCCGAAAATATCACGACCAGCCAAAAAGAATACGTTCTCTTAAATTAAATCTATAAGTAGATTTAAATGAGCAGATTAAAAAAGCACAAGAATCAGTAATCAAGGATGATACTGAAAAACTAAAAGGAATGATCAAGGAATTAGAACAAGGAACAGATGGAATTTGAAGATTCCATAAGAAAAGAATATGGATACCTAAATTAGGAAACCTACGTCATCGCATATTAGAAGAAGCCCATAAGTCTAAATATACGATGCATCCCGGAAGCGATAAAATGTACCAAGATTTAAGAAAGAATTTATGGTGGATAGGAATGAAAAAGGACATAGCAGCATATGTTGCCAAGTGTTTAACTTATTCACAAGTCAAAGCTGAACATCAGAAACCTTCAGGTTTATTGCAACAATTAGAAATGCCTGTTTGGAAATGGGATTTGATAACAATGGATTTTGTTACTAAATTACCCAAAACAAGGAAAGGTAATGATACAATCTGGGTGATTGTAGATAGACTAACCAAGTCAGCTCATTTCCTATCAATGAAAGAAACTTTCAGTATGGAACAATTAGCTAAATTGTATGTAAATGAAATAGTTTCTTTACATGGAATTCCTCTATCAATTGTTTCTGACAGAGATAGTCGTTTTACCTCTCATTTTTGGACAAGTTTTCAAAAAGCAATGGGAACCAAGTTGAATCTAAGCACAACTTATCATCCTCAAATGGATGGACAAAGTGAAAGAACAATTCAGACAATGGAGGACATGCTTAGAGCTTGTGTAATTGATTTCGGAGGTAATTGGAACGATCATTTACCATTGATAGAATTTTCTTATAATAACAGTTATCACACAAGTATCAATGCTACACCATTCGAAGCACTTTATGGACGAAAGTGCCGAACGCCAGTCTGTTGGGCAGAAATTGGGGAAAAGCAACTATCTGGACCTGAGATAGTACAAGAAACAATAGACAAAATCATTCAAGTAAAGAAACGACTGAAAGCAGCACGTGATCGACAGAAAAGCTATGCTGACAACCGACGAAAACCATTGGAATTTCAAGTAGGAGATAAGGTATTATTAAAAGTCTCTCCTTGGAAAGGAGTGGTAAGATTCATAAAGAGGGGAAAGCTAAGTCCCAGGTATGTTGGACCTTTTGAGATTATTAGAAGAATAGGAAGTGTAGCCTATCAGCTACAACTGCCAGAGGAAATGACAGGAATACATGATGTATTTCATGTATCTAATCTCAAGAAATGCTTAGCTGACGAATCACTGATAGTACCTCTTAAGGATATAGAGGTAAATGAGCAGTTAAAATTTGTGGAAAAGCCCCTACAGATTGAAGACAGGAAAGTTAAGAATCTCAAGCACAAGAGACTAGTTCTAGTCAAAGTGAAGTGGGACTACAAAAGAGGACCAGAATACACATGGGAGCTTGAATCAGAAATGCAAAGGAAATACCCACACCTCTTCCAGTAGACCTCGAGGACGAGTTCGAAAACAAGGTGGGGAGGATATAACAACCCTCCTGAATATTTTTCTGACACCCTAATATATTTTAAAACACCCCTATATGTCTCTAAATATACCCCGTATGTGAAAACCGAGCTCAAAATACATTATGCCATTTAAAATAAATAAAAAACAAGAAAAATGGGGTTCAGGCGGGCCGCGTAAGCCACCCCTTAGTCCTACGCGGCCGCGGTAACTTAAAGGTCAGGCGAACCCTTGTGTTGACACGTGTCATAACGCGTGTTGAACCTAGTCATTACCTGGATCAGCTACAGCCTAAACCCCCTACGACGCGGGCCGCGTAAGCCTTCACTTACTTTTACGGGGGCCGCGAGAAACTTGTTTTTCAGCCCTATAAATAGCATGCATCGGATCTTCAGTCTACTCGCTCATTTCTTTTCTTTCTAAACGAATTTTGAAGTAATATGCATAATATACGGGTATTATATCCCCCTAATTAGCGAGGTTCTGATCCATTGTAAGTATTATAACCCCAGTTTCGTATTAGATACGCTGCCCGATTGATCCAGGGTTCCGTAACAATTGTCTTGGTTCTGCCCGACGTAGTTGTTGGAATACCGTCTCGGGGAGGGTGTCGTTAATATAAATAAAGGGTTATTATACTAACATATGTACATTTGTGTAAATTATAGATTAACACCAGGAAACCCTAGAAGAAGTCTAAAACAGCAATGTGAGTTTATCCGCTTTTTGTAAACCTTTTTGTAAACTATTTTACAAAACCTTAAATGCTTTACAATATGATTAAGCAGTGATTGAGTCTTTGTAGTTCTTCAATTACTGCCGGTATGTTGGGGTTTTGTATACAAAATGTGGAACACGTTACCATTGGACGACGAGTTAGCCAATGTGTAATATGACCCACCAGTCAGGATTGACAGTACTGAATGAGTAATTGTGTAGAAATAAACAATGTGATCGCTCTCAATACTATGTTAATTGGTAAAATGTTTCTTGATTAAACTGGGATTCACTCACCAGTATTTCCCACTGACAAATGTTTGTAAAACGCGTTTCAGGTAACACAATGTGACAGCCAATTAGTAAAAAGCCAGCTGGAGAGCACTGACGGCTTGGAAAAATGTGGCTATAAAAGTTACCAAAAAGACGTTGTTTTAAATTCAATAAAATAGGGTTTATCCCTATAAACATGTTGTAATAAAGAAACTTGGGTTTTACCCATGTGATTATTAATATAAAATATGGCGGTTTTACTCTGATAAACATTTCCTAACTACGGTCCTGATGTAATTTCCACTGCCAAATTAATAATTAATAACTGATACCACCACAAACGAATGTTCGCGGCCGCCCGTTCCCGGGACAGATAAGGGGGCGGGGGTTGCGACAATTTCAGTGGTTAACGAATGATACATAATGTTAAGTTTGAAGAACACTGAGAATCAAGAGAATGGAACATGAACATAAGCTTAAATCATGAAGAAATCATGTTGTTTATGTGTTGATTTACTTGTTGATTGTTGTTTACTTGTGTAAATGATGTAGATCATCATATGATCTTGCTAGATCATGATTAAAAACATAATCTAGCAAAATGAGAGGATGAAAATGTTAGAGATTAATAGATCATCCTCATGAAAGACATGAACTTGAAAGAATATATTGTTTTCTTGTAAAATGATGATTAAAATGAGATGTAAGTCTTGTAGATCTAAGATTTCAAGAATGATTTTTCAAAAAACTAAGTTAAAAATACAAGTTTTACTTAATCTTGGTTCTTAAATAAATAAACCTCATTTTTGGTGGTTAATAAAGTCTAGAAGCACATATGTGACAAGAAAAATCCATGAAGAAACATTTTTAGAAAATATAATTATAAGTTGTAAAGAACTAACTTCTTTAAAAATGATGTTTTTAAAGAAACAACCACACTTTAAAGGGTAACAAGACTTACTAAAAACACTAGTAAGTTACTACACATTTTTATAAATTTTCAAATTCATGAAGTGGTGGTTTATGTTTGTTTTGGCAAAATTGGTAAGAGTAGATTGTTTATTGTTGATTTTGATTGATTGTGTTGATTTACAAAAGAAAATGATATGCCTTTAAGGCATGGAAACCTCCATTTTTAGGGAAAACTATGACAAAATTTTTCTAGAAACTAAACACTTAGAAAAATATATTTTTAAACAACTATTTACAAGTAAATTTTTAAACCATAAATTTTCATACAAAGTTTGCCATAATTTTTGTTACAAAAATATAAATATTGGAGGTTGATTTTTATAAATAAAACTGACTAAATAGGTATTTAGGAAAATATATATTTAGAAGTCACCATGTGTGTGCTTATTTGTATATTATGTGTATTAGTTATATTATTTTAGGACTTGAAATAATACAACTCATCAAAATACCAAAAATTATAATCCAAAATATTACCAAAAATTCCAAGAATATGAATATACAAAGAATACCCAAAATATTGGTGAAACCGAACAAAGGATTATAACTCACAAAAATATTCCGGAAATATTATTAATAAGTATATTTTTGGTAAATAATATTTTGGACACTAAGAGGACAAAATATGATTTTTACAATTATTACAAGATTATATCATATTTTTTACAAGGAGAAAATATAATATTTTTGGCGAGTAAAAATATATATTTTTCTTGGAATTATTAGAAGATATATTATTTTTGGAAGAAATATATATATTTTTTTCTCAAACCAACATGAAATACATTATTTTGGAGAGAAAATATATTTCCTTAAATAAACTTGAAATATATTATTTTTGGAAGGAAAGTGGATTTATATATTTATTTTCCAAGTTAGACTTAGAAGTATATTATTTTTGAGACTTGTATGAAATTTATAAATATTTTTGCCAAGGGAAAAATTATAAATAATTTTTCTACGGAGTGTTTCTTAAAATATATATTTTGGAAATATATATTAATGTATTTTTACTAGTGATATTATTGCGGAAAAACTTATACAAAATTAAGTATATGAATACTTAATAAACACAACAAAAATACGTGTTCTCGTACGTATAAATACACACCGGAATACGACACCTATAAATGGCAAAAATATGCAAGTATAAGAATACGAAGACAAATACACCCATCCTTGGGAAGGATATACATGTATGAATACTTGAAAGGTATCAAGTTAAAATATATTGTTTTAGCAATTATTCCAAAATTTAATAAATATAATTCAAGTTAAAATATTTATTTTTTTAACAAATAATTATGTAACTTGGAATAATATTGAAGGCACAAAGAAACGTAACTCAAAGACACTAATTAATACTAAGTCAAGGCACGACCCACTCGTCTAATAGATCATAGTACGTTGTAGGTAGTCGTGTACATCAGGAGAAGCTTTGATGGGTTCATGACCCCCTTTTTCTTTTAACTGTTTTCGGTTTATAACTTCGGGGGTGAAGTACATGTTACAAACTGTTTACAAACGTTTATATGTGGTATGGTTAGCTAAGGAAGGGTACTGCTAGATCATGTGAGTGGTGGGTATAACGCTTAAGACCATTAATCCTCATTGTAGGACCGAGGGACATGAGTGATACATCTATTTGGGTGTAGCGAGCCCACACCCATGTGGACCAGGGTGGCCCATGAGATGACTATGTCTTATTGTAGGAGACAAATTTGCTAGGTTTGAGCTTTCCTGCATCACGTCACACATATTAATGGCCTTGCAAACCATTAATGATCTGTTTTCCTTGTTGCTTTCATACCGGGGTTTACAAACATACATACATACTTTCAATGATTACAAAGGTTTATTCATACACACAAACAAACACATGAACTTGCTCAACTTTTGTTGATGTTTTCAAACTACTTGTATTTCAGGGAATTAAATGTGGATCTGGCGGGTGTTTGAAGGTTCCAAGTTATGTAAGAATAAAAGATGTCATCCGGTGTCTTAGGGTTTGGATAGTGTGTCTTATCCTGGACAAGACACATCTTCTAAAGCCTGGTCTTATTTAAAGTCTTTTGTCGGGTTCCTATGGAACTCTAAAACAATTTGCATGGTTTGTATTCGGATTTGCAGTCTATGTTTCAAAACAATGATGTTTGTGGTATTTTAAACTTATTTAATGGATGATCATCTTTAGTTTTATCATATAGTTGTTGTTATGATTGAATGCAATGATATTAAGCAAGTCACATATAATCACGCTTCCACAAAAGTCAGGGTGTGACAGTTTGGTATCAGGGTGTGCCACAAAAGTCTTGCATACACGAAACGCCCAGATCCATGGAACAAACGTTTTTACAAAAGGAAAGACACAAAACACACTGCAAGGTCACATTTGTGGTTTAGTCTGGGTAGACTAAGGAAGGATAGAAAGGATTTGTGAGGAATAATGAGGATACGTGATTTCATGATACATTGTCTTTGATTGCATGCTAATTAATAGTGGTTGATATATGTGCATATGTTATGATTGTTATGTTACAAGCATTATGTCTTCATCCGAGAGCGGATTGTCCGACGCCGATGACCCTATGGGCCTTGTCTCTGATAGCGAGAGTGCACCCGAGCCGGAGATCTTTACATCCGATACTGAGAACGACCCTGACATGATGTCCGACGACGAGGATGACTTTCAGCCGTTCGCGTCGCCTAATTTTGGAGATGACTTACCGCTTGCTGATGGTATCCCAGACGAGGATCCTTTTGTTGTTCCTATTCCATTCCATGATCATCTTATCATCGGGCATCCCGATGGTGAGCATATCGTGGCACCGATCCTCACTCCTGTTCCTTTAGTGGTCCTCCCTCCTGAGGACTGGCCTTTTGATGATCTGTTTGATGATGACTTTGATCTGTTTATTGATGGTCCTCCTGATGATGCCCAGGGTGATGGAGAGCTAGACGAGGACGTTGTTGCTATTCCACCTCTCGAGATCCCTGTTATTGAGATTTCCTCTGACTCTAGTTTACACTCTGTCTCAGATTTCTTTGAGTCTGTGACGTCTTCCGCCTTACAGGCAGTTGGATTACGGCGCTATGCCACTGATTCTGATGATGACATGGCGATGTCAGCTGCACCATCTGCTCCACACGACCCCGAGCCTGGTCTTGAGCCAGATTTTGTTCCTGTTGATCAGCCTGATGTTGCACCTGCTGATCCTGAGCCCATGCCTGATCATGACCCTATTCCTTTTGGCATACTCGACATTGCACCCCTCATACCTGATCCAGTTCCTGCACCTATTGATCCACCTATCGTTAAGCCATTTATTCCTCCACCTGTACCCACCCACTGATGTTGCTCCTTTTCATCCTGTAGAGTCTGATGTTCACCGCACTGACTTACCTATCACATTCTTACAAGACATCCCTCCACCCCGCCCAGGGGAAGGCACTTCGGGCCAGCAGCCTAGTCATGATCCTTATGTCTCAGCAGCTTTTTCACAGGCCCCTCAGTCTGCACCTTTTGCTCCTTTTACTTCTTCGCCACTCGATGAGCCATTCCGATTGGTTCCAACCCTACACCATGCCGATTTCGGATCCCTACCATCCCTCCCATTTTGTGGGCTATACACGGGATGAGTTGCTTCTATCACTCCAGCTCTAGTTCAAGATCATGAGCCGTAGAGTCTTGGAGCTCGAGATGACTCCGCGTCCTTTACCATGTCCTTGCCAGCCTGCTTTTGTTCCCCCTCGTTCATCACCGTCTCCATTTTCACATCCCCTGATCCTCTCACTCCATTTCCAGAGTTTGATGCTCGATTTCTCACCGTCTAGTATTAGATCAGCTATCTGTTGCGTCATGTGTCTGAGCTTGAGGAGGAGCTTGCGCATGTGCACAGCTTGCTTTTCGTTCCTCCACCTCCTCCACCACCATCTGCATAGCCGGTTTTTGGTTTTATGTAGGTTTCATTACTTTTCATGAGAGCACCGCTATTGAGCTGAGCTTGTGAAGCCTTTTGGAGACCACCTTTTGATTTTATGACTTTTGTAGATTGGTAGACTTGTTCGACAAGGGTAGTGTGACCCTGTGTTCCTTTTGATATGATACATTTGTAAAACATGTAACAATACTTGTGGTCGATGATTAATGAAAGCTCAATCGTCATGTTCTCATTAAATACGCTGTTGATTTACTTGTTTGTGCTATGATTGTGATGCTACATGCTTACTTGTTATGATAAACACTATTATGTATACGTACTATTTATTATGCGATTAAAACCTGACCTATACAATCTTCTTTTAGAAGATGCCTCCTCGAAGGAAAACTCAGTTGCCCACAACAGAGACAGAATTGCAAGAACGAATTTCACAGGCAATCGCACAACATGAGTGTAAGGACCTGCAAAAATGCCCAAAAACGACCCGTAAGTGAAAACCCGGACCCCTGATACCTAATACTCATGAAAAACCAAGAAAACAAGAATTTTGGATTTAAGGCGGGTCGCGTAAAACGTAAGCCTAGGCTTACGCGGGCCGCGACAGATCAAAGATCAACGGATAAGCATTCCAGGCCACGTGGCAGCCACGTGGCGAACCTACATGTGACACGCTAGCCCTACACGTAGACTAGGGGCCCTCGCGGGCCGCGTAAAACCTAAAAATCAGCTATAAATTGCCTGTGCATGGGACTTGATTCTGTGTTCGAAAATTTAGTTTCAAAACGTCCAAATTTTGCAGAAAACGAGTCTTAAGGTGTCACGACGCTGCTACGATACAGGGTATTAACTCGATCACTGCTACGATACAATGTCCGATCAATTGAAACCGGTCCGATGGATGTTTAAGTGCTGCCCGTATTTGGGCTATACTTTGTCATTCGTCGTGAGGGTTTTGATTTCGTGAGCTATCGTAAAGGTTGTATTAAGTTACTGACCTAGTTTCGTGTGCATTGTTATTTAAACTAGCTTACAAGGCTAAATCAGTAGGCTAAACTCTGCCCAATTAAACCTGCAATGTGAGTCATTCACTTTTTATCAATAATGTTTTACAATACTCAAATTATTTTCAAAAGTTATAATTACAGGAGTTAAATGCTTGGTTGGTCCCTGTGGTTTGCAAAAATTGCAGACTTGCTCCCAATGGTTTACTAATTACACGCGTGGTCCCCAAACTTGTCAAAAATGCACTCGGTTGGTCCCCAGCCCTAACATCAGTTAAATTTCTCAGTTAAGTCAATGTTAAATGACCAAACTACCCTTGCTTATGAACAAAACCCACTGCATCATCTTCATCACCATCATCATCTCCATCATCATCTGCATCATCTTCATCATCTGCATCCATCCACTACATCATCTTCATCACCATCATCTTAATCACAAACCCACACCATCATCATCTTCATCAGCCAGAGCCAAAAGATGTCAACAAAGCACTTAACTCATAAATAAATAAAAACCACATGACAGTTCCAATAAAAAATTCAGCCTAAATCAACTGAATGAATGACAGTTCCAAGACTCAATTCCGTGAATAAATAAAAGCAATTTCGTTGAATAAAATGAGGCTCAGATCTGTAAAAAACAATCGGTACAGATTGGATAAAACCGATTCACTCAGATCTGTAAAAAACAATCGGTACAGATCTGCAAAACTAACGGTGGCATCAAATATATATACCACCGATTCACTCAGACAATTAGAAACTCATCATCATCGCCCCTTTTATTCAAGTTAAGTAGTTGACCACAACACCCGTTTCTTCTTCAACCTCTGATCTCCACCCACAACAACCCAACCCCATAACCACCGATTCACTCAGATCGGTGGTGCAATTTTGGATAAAACCGATTCACTCAGATCTGTAAAAAACAATCGGAGAAGCAGCAGCTGTAAAAAACAATCGGAGAAGCAGCTGTAAAACCGATTCACTCAGATCTGGTGTGGAGTGCAATTTTGGATAAAACCGATTCACTCAGATCTGTAAAAAACAATCGGAGAAGCAGCAGCTGCGGTGAGGACGAATCTGTGTACGGCGGTGCAATTTTGGTTGTCGATCGCAAGTTTGACGGTGATGGAGGTGTCGCCGGAGAGAATTAGGTGTCCGGTGGCGGTGGGTGTACGGTGGAGGAGGGGAGACGGTGGATATGGGTGTTCAGTAGTGGTGGAGGGAAGATGGTGGTGGAGCTTGTAGTGGTGGTGGTGTAGGGTAGAAGAAGAAGAAGAAGAATTGGTAGAGAGAGAGAGAGAGAAGAAGACCTGGGGATTATGATGGTGATGAAGATGATTATAAAGAGAGTTAATAAGCAAGGGTAATTTGGTCATTTAACATGGACTTAACTGAGAAATTTAACTGATGTTAGGGCTGGGGACCAACCGAGTGCATTTTTGACAAGTTTGGGGACCACGCGTGTAATTAGTAAACCATTGGGACCAAGTCTGTAATTTTTGCAAACCACAGGGACCAACCAAGCATTTAACTCTAATTACAGGGATTAAGTCTTGGTTATCTTGAATCACTAGCAAGTGGGGTATTGTGCACATTACTAATTTCTCACGGTTAGGTTCACCAACCTAACAGTGATAATCATCACTACTTGGGTGAATGGACCCAATAGTGGTATGACCATCGTCACCAGGGTGTGACACGGCGCCAGATAAAAATAAGATAGTAGCCATTGTAATTGCTCTTATGCTGTAATTTATAACTAGGAGTCGTTTTATTAAAATTAAGTGACTCGCCAATATTTCCCCGCTGATAAAATATTTTTAAACATGTTTCAGGTGACTTACTGTGAATCAAGGAAAAAGTGCTACGGAGCACTGACAAGCTTGAAGTGGTGGCTCAGTAAAATAAATAAACATGTTTTGTAAAATAAGGGATTTCTCGTGAAATTATCTTTACTGTAAATTATGGGGTTTGTCCCAATTTGTGAAATAAAATAATTGGGCATTTTCAAGTTTTACAAGATCCTGTTAAACTTCCGCTGTCAAATCAAATAATAAATACCACGGGTTTTTGTCCCGCGGCTCCTGGACCGGGTCACACCAGGACGGGGGCCGTGACAGAAAAAGGTGGTATCGGAGCCACTGATTTAGGCTAATTAAGTATTTAGAAATACTTAATTTATTTTCAAATTGCTATTTTGTGATTCTGTGAAAATTCAATTTGATAAATAAAATATTAACTTAAGTTTGTGTGTGTTTCTTGATATATGCTAACAACATGAATGAGTTGTCTGAAGCTCTTTAGAATCTCACTATCTATTCTGCTAACATGGAAGTTTCCGAGGAACCAAAAGACAAAGGAAAGGGAAAAGAGAAACCTATCTATTCTGCTAACATGAAGCTCTTTCCGGTTATTGGGCCAACACTGAGAAACCTATGGAATTCTAAGCCCAGTCTCAGGAGAAACCCAAGCCAAAGAAAAGAAGGAGAACCATAGGCTGGAGACGCGGACGGAGAAAGAAGCCAGCTGCCCAGAAGATTAAAAAGACTGAGGAACCAAAAGACAAAGGAAAGGGAAAAGAGATTGGGGAAGGCTCAGAGCAAGCCCAAGAAATGCCACCATGGGAGGAGCTTGATCCCAAACTGGCAAATTGTGACCTCGTTGGACCTGCCAATGAAAACCTCTTCAATTACCCTGCTGAAGCACAACTTCCAGTTAATCTGCAACCTGCTATCCCAGACCCCATTGTCAGCCACCAACTTTTACCCGGTGAATTGGAGGAATGGTGGACAAGTGATTGGCAGTTTCAGCACTTCATGAATACCCCTAACGTCTATTTTCCCCAATTTGACCCTGAACCAGCACCAAACCCACCAATGAGCACAGAGAACTTGGCTGAACTCCGCCACTATGGTGAGGAGCTGGTGAACGCAGGAAATAGAATTCGGGAAGTAGGGGAGAGAATTTCGTGGAAATACGATGAAAGGTAACTTCGTTTCTGAAAGGCCAGTTAACTAGGGTGGCGGTGGTGGTTGTGTTGGTATAATAATAATAATAATAATAATCATAATAATAATAGGAATATAATAATGTAAAATAACTTAAAATAAAACTTGTGTAATATATCTGGTGTGTATGGATGCATACTAAAATATATATAAAATATGAAAGTCGCAAAGTCGACAATTTTGGCTATATGTGTTAACATGACTATGTGTGATTGTTTTATTGCGTTAGTTATTAATTATTTTATGCCAACAACTTATATATATTGTTAATTATCAGATGGAACATGTTGTTAATGAACCAGTTAACGAAGTTAACCAATCCGAGCAAAACAATGAGGATCACTTTCTTAATAGGCAAGATATAGAAAATATCGTTGCCCAGGGAATAGCAAATGCTATCCCAGCAATCGTCGCTGCTGTCAAAAGCCCTATGGAGCCTTCACAAGTTAACCCCAGTAAACGTACGCGCGACGATAATTTCAGTAACAGTGTTAACGGAGGCGGCAATAATAACGACAATGTAATTCAAGCCCCAATACTTAAGAAAATGAAAGTTGCAACACCTGGTTGCACTTACAAGGAATTTCTTGCCTGTAAGCCAATCGAATTTGCAGGAAATGAAGGGGCGACTGCTGCACTGCGTTGGTTAGAGAAAACCGAGACAGTAATTAAAATAAGTAAATGTGCCAAGGAAGACAAGGTCATGTACGCGTCGCATCTTTTTAAGGAAGGGGCACTAGAATGGTGGAACACAATACTACAAGCCAAGGGAAGTGATGTGGCTTATGCCATGAATTGGGAAGAATTTAAGAGTCTAGTGGAAAGAAAATTATGCCCCGAATATGAAAAGGAACAAATGACAAATAAGTTCCTGAACCACCGGATGGTGGATGTTGACTGTCGAGGGTATACTTCGACATTCTTCGAGTATGCTAGAGTTGTACCAACCCTGGCTTTGCCAGAACCGGTACTTATTTCTCGCTATATTTGGGGTTTGATTAGCGAGATTCGGGATATCGTCAAAGCTGCGAGACCTTGCACAATTGACGATGCAGTAGAATTAGCCAACACCTTAACGGACGGGCTGGTACGTACGAGAGAAGAAACCAGGAAGAAGGAAGTGGCCTAAAAGATTTCCCAAAGATTTCGTGTGGGTAATAATAGTAGTAATTTCAAGAAAAGAGGAACTGGGCAATCCTCTACGATTCCATTTTGCAGTACCTGTAAAAGAAAGCACTTTGGAAAATGTAAGGGGTACTGTAACTTCTGCAAAATCCCGGGGCATCAAGAAGAAGATTGCAGGAGGAAGAAATCAACAATATGTTTCAACTGTGGAGAAGCTGGACATTTTAGACCCGACTGCCCTAAACTGGTCAAATCAGCTGACAACAAGGTCAAACCAGCTGAAGGAACTAATAAGAAGAACACAAGAGCCTTTCAGCTGACTACGCAAGAAGCAGAACTGATTCCTGACGTAATAGCTGGTACATTTCTGGTAAACGATGTTTATGCGAAAGTATTATTTGACTCTGGTGCAAACCAAAGTTTTATAAATACTTCATTCTGCCAAACTTTTAATCTACCTTTAACCAAACTTAGGCATATTTTTACGGTAGAAACCGCAGATGGTAATTCTGTTCACATGGATAAGGTTTTGCAAAAAAGGAAAGATAGAACTCTTAGGCCATACATTTTCTACAAACCTGTTACCTATGAATTTAGCTGGATTCGATGTTGTGTTAGGAATGGATTGGTTAGTAGCCAACCATGCTCGAATCCTCTGTGATAAGAATTCTATAGAAATTCATACACCTACAGGAGAAATAGTGGTGATTACAGGAGATAAGCCACGTAAGCCAATGAAGTTCATTTCAGTAATGAAAGTGGCTAGTTATTCAAGAAAACAAGGAATAGTATATATGATTTCGGTAGTTATTAATACTAAAGGCAAAGAACTTAAGGAAATTCATGTACTATCAGAATACTCATATGTATTTCCAGAAGAACTACCTAGATTACCACCCGATAGGGAAGTAGAATTTAGAATTCATCTAATTCCTGGAACTACACGGATAGCCAAGGCACCTTATCGGTTAGCACCCACGAAAATGTTAGAATTGAAAAAGCAGTTAGATGAATTGCTTAGTAAAGGATTTATAGAACCTAGTTCATCCCCTTGGGGAGCACCCGTGTTGTTTGTGAAAAAGAAAGATGGTTCGATGCGAATGTGTATCGATTACAGGGAATTGAATAAGGTTACAATTAAGAATCGATACCCATTACCTAGGATTGATGATCTTTTCGATCAACTGCAGGGAGCTAGATATTTTTCTAAGATAGATTTACGCTCCGGATATCATCAGTTGAAAGTACAAGAGGAAGACATAGCTAAAACTGCTTTCAGAACTAGGTATGGTCATTACGAGTTTACAGTTATGCCATTTGGATTAACAAATGCTCCTGCAACATTTATGGATATAATGAATAGGATCTGTAAACCGTATTTGGATAAATTCGTAATTGTCTTCGTCGACGATATACTTATTTATTCCAAAAGTCAGGACGAGCATTGTGAGCATTTACATGCACTCTTAACCCTGTTAAGAAAGGAAAAGCTTTATGCCAAATTCTCGAAGTGTGAATTTTGGCTACAGGAGGTACAATTTTTAGGACACATGGTGAATCACGAAGGTATTCACGTAGATCCCTCCAAAATAGAAGCAATCACCAAATGGAAGGTCCCGCAATCAGCTATGGAAGTTAGAAGTTTTCTAGGGTTAGCCGAATACTATAGACGATTCATTAAGGATTTTTCTAAAATAGCTGTGCCATTAACTAAGCTAACCTGTAAAGCAGTGAAGTTTGAATGGGGATCTAGGCAAGAAGAGGCTTTTAAGATTTTAAAGCAAAGGTTAACAAACGCCCCAATTCTTGCCTTACCAGAAGGGACAAAAGATTTTGAAGTTTATTGTGATGCTTCTAAGTTAGGATTAGGATGTGTGCTGATGCAACACAAGATGGTAATTACGTATGCCTCCAGGCAATTGAAAAAGCACGAGGAAAAGTATACGACTCATGATTTAGAGTTAGGAGCCATAATTTTTGCCCTTAAAATTTGGAGACATTATCTGTACGGAAGTAAGTTTACTGTCTATACAGATCATAAGAGTTTAAGATACATATTTGGGCAAAAAGAATTAAACATGAGGCAAAGAAGATGGATGGAAATTCTAAGTGACTACGACTGTGATATTCAATATCACGAAGGAAAGGCAAATGTAGTAGTAGATGCCCTAAGTCGTAAGTATCATGAGAATCAACGACGAGTTCGTGCTCTTAGATTAAGTTTACAATTAGATCTAATGGAACAACTGAAGAATGTCCAAGAAACAGCAATCGAGGATAGTGCTGAAGGAATGAAAGGACGAATTAAGGAGTTAGAATGGGGAATTGATGGAATTTGGAGATTCCATAAGAAAATGATTTGGGTACCTAAGAAAGGAGACTTAAGAAATAAGATCTTAGAAGAAGCCCATAAATCTAGATACACCATGCATCCTGGTAATAATAAGATGTACCAAGATTTAAGGAATAACTTCTGGTGGATAGGAATGAAAAAAGACATAGCTAAATACGTCTCTAAGTGCCTAACTTGTTCACAAGTTAAGGCGGAACACCAGAAACCCTCAGGTCTACTGCAACAATTAGAAATGCCCGTATGGAAATGGGAACTACTAACCATGGACTTTGTTACTAAGTTACCCAAAACCAGAAAAGGTAACGACGCAATCTGGGTGATTGTAGATCGATTAACTAAATCAGCTCATTTCCTACCCATGAAAGAAACCTTTAGCATGGAAAGGTTAGCAAAGTTGTACGTAGACGAAGTAGTATCATTACATGGAGTCCCACTCTCCATTGTATCAGATAGAGATAGTCGTTTCACTTAACATTTCTGGACTAGTTTCCAAGAAGCCATGGGGACACGATTAAATTTAAGTACGGCTTACCATCCCCAAACAGATGGACAAAGTGAAAGGACGATCCAAACCCTGGAAGACATGCTTAGGGCATGTGTCATAGATTTTGGGGGAAACTGGGATGACCACCTACCTTTAATTGAATTCTCCTGTAACAATAGTTATCATGCAAGTATTGAAGCTGCCCCGTTCGAAGCACTGTATGGACGAAAGTGTAGAACTCCAGTTTGCTGGGTAGAAATAGGAGAAAGCCAATTATCAGGTCCTGAAATTGTACAAGAAACCACCGACAAGATAACTCAAATCAAGGAAAGACTGAAGACGGCCCGAGATCGTCAGAAAAATTATGCAGACAATCGACGCAAGCCACTGGAATTTCAAATTGGGGACAAGGTACTCTTGAAAGTTTATCCTTGGAAAGGGGTAGTCCGATTCGGAAAGAAAGGAAAGCTAAGTCCAAGGTATGTAGGACCTTTCCTAGTAATCCAGCGAATAGGACCAGTTGCCTATCGCTTACAACTACCAGAAGAGTTAGCCGGGGTACATGAAGTATTTCATGTATCCAACCTCAAGAAATGTTTATCTGACGAATCCCTGGTAGTACCTCTTCAAGACATAGAGGCAAATGAAAAGTTAAAGTTTGTGGAAAAACCGCTCCAGATAGAAGACATAAAGATTAAGTTCCTCAAGCATAAAAGATTGATACTGGTCAAGGTCAAATGGGATTCAAAAAGAGGGCCTGAGTATACCTGGGAACTGGAAGCGGAGATGAAGCGAAAGTATCCTCACTTATTTTAATAAATCTCGAGGACGAGATTTTAAATAAGGTGGGGAGGATGTAAGGACCTGCAAAAATGCCCAAAAATGACCCGTAAGTGAAAACCCGGACCCCTGAAACCCTAATACTCATGAAAAACCAAGAAAACAAGAATTTTGAATTTCAGGCGGGCCGCGTAAAACGTAAGCCTAGGCTTACGCGGGCCGCGACAAATCAAAGATCACCGGATAAGCGTTCCAGGCCACGTGGCAGCCATGTGGCGAACCTACATGTGACACGCTAGCCCTACACGTAGACTAGGGGCACTCGCTGGCTGCGTAAAGTTTAAGTTAAGGTTTACGTGGGCCGCGTAAAACCTAAAAATCAGCTATAAATTGCCTATGCATGGGACTTGCTTCTGTGTTCGAAAATTTAGTTTCAAAACGTCCAAATTCTGCAGAAAACGAGTCTTAAGGTGTCACGACGCTGCTATGATACAGGGTATTAACTCGATCACTGCTACGATACAATGTCCGATCGATTGAAACCGATCCGATGGATGTTTAAGTGCTGCCCGTATTTGGGCTATACTTTGTCATTCGTCGTGAGGGTTTTGATTTCGTGAGCTATCGTAAAGGTTGTATTAAGTTACTGACCTAGTTTCGTGTGCATTGTTATTTAAACTAGGTTACAAATTAAACCTGCAATGTGAGTCATTCTCTTTTTATCAATAATGTTTTACAATACTTAAATTATTTTCAAAAGTTATAATTACAGGGATTAAGTCTTGGTTATCTTGAATCACTGGCAAGTGGGGTATTGTGCACATTACTAATTTCTCACGGTTAGGTTCACCAACCTAAAAGTGATAATCATCACTACTTGGGTGAAAGGACCCAATAGTGGTATGACCATCGTCACCAGGGTGTGACACGGCGCCAGATAAAAATAAGATAGTAGCCATTGTAATTGCTCTTACTCTGTAATTTATAACATGGAGTCGTTTTATTAAAATTAAGTGACTCGCCAGTATTTTCCCGCTGATAAAATATTTTTAAACATGTTTCAGGTGACTTACTGTGAATCAAGGAAAAAGTGCTACGGAGCACTGACAAGCTTGAAGTGGTGGCTCAGTAAAATAAATAAACATGTTTTGTAAAACAAGGGATTTCCTCGTGAAATTACCTTTACTGTAAATTATGGGGTTTGTCCCAATTTGTGAAATAAAATAATTGGGCATTTTCAAGTTTTACAAGATCCTGTTAAACTTCCGCTGTCAAATCAAATAATAAATACCACGGGTTTCTGTCCCGCGGCTCCTGGACCGGGTCACACTAGGACGGGGGCCGTGACAATGAGGCCATACGCTCCGAACACAGCGGAGGTACCTCAGGAAATAACCCAACTCACGGTAATGTTTAAGTCACCTAAGACACATTACAATACGTTTGTACATTTCCATGTGTGTTTGCTAATGCTTTCTGTTAATGATGTTGCTTATACAGGCTGTACTTACAAGCAGTTTCTGGACTGCAAGCCTCTGAACTTTGACGGTACTGGAGGTGCCGTAGCGTTTGTAAGATGGGCTGAGAAGACGGATTCTGTGCTGCGGATGAGCAAGTGTGCGCCGGAGCATCAAGTCACTTACATTTCTGGACTATTCCTAGATGGAGCTCTGTCGTAGTGGAACCTTCAGGTTCAGACCCGAGGTGAGGCTGCAGCATATGCTATGACTTGGGATGAGTTGAAAGAGCTGATGCGTAAGAAGTACTGTTCAAGGGCTGAGATTCAAAAGTTGGAAACCGAGTTTTGGAATCTGAAAATGGATGATCCTAAGGTAGCTGAGTACGTGCAGAGATTCTATGATTTGTCTCCTCTTGTTCCCTACTTGGTAGAACCAGATTTCAAGCGAGTTGAACGTTTCATTTGGGGACTGGCACCCCAAATACTGAGCCTGGTGACTGCTTCCAAGCCTCCAACGATCACTGAAGCCATTGATTTGAGTGTGGCTTTGACTAAGGAAGCAATCAGATTAGGCAAGTTTTCGATTTCTGAGGGAAAGAAGAAAGAAGCTCATGTTGAGTCATCTAAAGAAAACAAGAGGAAGTTCTCGAATTTCAAGAAGGGTACCCAAGGAAACAACAACAGTGCTAACAAACTGAGAGATACTAACCCACCAGCCGAGGTCAGGACTGTGTTAGATGCATTTTTAGGCATATTTTATCATATTTTTTGTATATATTTTCATGGCATTTTATGTCTTTAGACCATAGATATTACATCATTTTGAGAAATACATATTTTTGTGGAACGGAATCTACTTTGGATGTTTTCAACGTTTTGTAGGAACGGAGCGGTTGCTACACATGACAATGCATTTCAAGAAGAATAAAAAGTGATAGAGGCAAGCTAGAGATCATGTACAAGTTACTTGACTAAATTTCTATGGGTTGAAAATTAGTCTTATCGAGTCGAATGGTGATGCAAGCTGGTGACGTAGAAACAATGAATTAAATTCAGGAGCCATATAATGATTTATAATCCAATTTTACTGGGCCATTAGATCGAAAACCAAGTTTGCTAAAGGCTGAAAAGTTTGGACTTTAATATGATGGATTATCATGACACATTGCAAGTGGGCTTAATGGGCTAATGGATCATATGAACACAATAGAAAGGAATGGGGGATGTCAACAACAAACAGATCGAACAAAAAGGGAAGATCTTTGGACGATTTTTTACGGCCGCAATCAAGAAGTAGAAGCAATTGGAACTTTTTGATTTTTTTAATTGAATCAAAACAATTGACATTTTTGTGTAGTAAGTTTGAACTTTGATGTTTTGTTTCTTATTTGTATTGATGGAACTAGCAACCATGTCCGGCTAGTACCATATAGTTTCTACATTAGGGTTTGTTTTCTTTGATTTGGTTCACAACCTTATGTGAAACCGTTATGTTAGATCCGATTAATTTAGTGGTTTATTTGTGTGATTCTAGTTTTTAATACGGATTCAATCCGGAAAATATTAGATTGTTAGTAAACCTGATCAATTTATTAATTTTTCTAATAAAGTTCATCAATATTTTAATCTCTAATCAGATTTTAAGTTTTGATAAAAGGAACAAATAATGGTTCAAGTTTGTCTATGAATTTGAATTTATTATAGAATCATACAATCTAGTTAAACATACTGAACGACGTGTGTGTTTGATTATAATCGATACTTCTATCACGCAACCCGCACGCTAAAATTCGAACGGCGTGAGTTTAGACGGCTCTAATCAACGAACGACGGTTGGTTAGACATTAAATAGAGTGGAGGTCCGAACTGCGTGACGCCTAGTGTCGATACAAACTATAATTTAAAAAGGATTATTGCACCGTGACCGTTAATGATCGTAAGTCGAACCGAATCGAGAAATTGCCCTGGTGTTGAAATTAGTTTTTAGCATCTGAATTTTCCAACCACTTTAATAGCTTTTCTTTTTAATCTAAAAATTAACAATTGTTTTTTTTACATTCTAGTTTAAACTTAAAACCCCCATTTCAAAACAACCGTATCAGTGTTTAAAACGTTTTGGCATAATTACACAACTTACATAACACATAAACTCACAACCATTTGTTCATCAACAAACATATTCATTATTCATATAGCGTACCTGCCAGTTACATCAAAGCATAAGACATAGCAGGAAAAATAGTACTAAGGAAAGCTCTTGAAATTACGGGTTGTCACATCATCCCCAACTTGAAAGAAATTTCGCCGTGAAATTTGACAAGCAAGCACAGCGAAGTTTACGGTAGATTAGGATGACTGTGGATTTTCCTCAGGTGCCACATCATCCCCAACTTGAAAGGGAATTTCGTCCTGAAATTCACCAGTTGAAACAAGGTTAGATTGATCAGTTGGGAAGAGTTGAGGATACTTGAGCTTCATCTGATCCTCGCGTTCCCACGTAAACTCCGGTCCACGTCTTGAATTCCAACAAACTCTCACGATCGGGATTCGGCTATGTTTACGGACCTTGACTTCCCAGTCCATAATTTCGATGGGTTCTTCGACAAACTGCAATTTGTCGTCGATTTTCAGTTCCTAAAATGGCACCACAAGTGTTTCATCGGACAAACACTTCTTTAGTTGCGAAACATGGAAGATATCATGAACGTTACCCAACTCAGCAGGTAACTCGAGCTTGTAGGCCACTTTACCGATTCGTTCCAAAAGTTTGAATGGACCAACATATCGTGGATTAAGCTTGTCGAGCTTCCCGAAGCGTACCACACCCTTCCAGGGTGAGACTTTCAACATAACGCGATCGCCTACAGCGAACTCCAAAGGCTTTTACGCTTGTCAGCGTAGCTCTTCTGACGGTCACGCGCTGCCGCCATACGATTCCTGATCTGAACAAACTTTTCAGAGGTTTCAAGCACAAGTTCTGGACCTGTGATCTGGCTGTCACCCACCTCAGCCCAACAGAGAGGAGAGCGACATTTCCGTCCGTACAATGCTTTGAACGGGGTTGCCTGGATGCTAGTATGGTAAATGTTGTTATAGGAGAACTCTATCAACGGTAAGTGTTTCTCCCAACCCTTACCAAAATCAATCACCTATGCTCGCAGCATGTCTTCAAGTGTCTGGATGGTTCGTTCGCTTTGACCATTCGTTTGTGGGTGATAAGCAGTGTTAGGATCTGAGTTTCTTTTTTATTGTGTTTTTGTTTAAGAAATGATGAAGATGAACAAGTAATGCAGCGGAATTAAAATGGAAATAAACTTTGCACACAATCAAATAGGAGAAATGCTTTTAACACACATGTTTGAACATTGAACCGAATGCTTAAATTTATTCCAAACATCGATTACAATTTTGCATGCATGTAACAAACTCCCCCTCAGCCTGAGCGCACAGTGTTTGTTCGTACAGGAAGAAAAGTGATGAAGAGCTAATAGAACAGTACATGGTACTGTTCTATTTATAGGCACGCTCAAACCACTGTGGCATCTTTGCTGATGTCACTATGAAAGTGACATCTAACCTCCTAACAAACTCTAACTACTGGTCTAATACAAACACTGCTTATGCTAACTACTGATTACAAAACATTACATAAGAAAGACTAAACTACTGCTTTATCCTTCCACTGTTCTGACTCCAGCAGTACTTGGTTTCTTCAGCAGTGCTTGACCCATAGCAGTAGATTGATCAATCAGGGCTTTAGTCTTCATTAGTCTTTAACTTGATCAGCAGTTGTAAGTCAGCAAATATTGTAAAGGATCAGTGGATGGAGGTCATCAGATGTTAGAAGCACTTTCAAGGGGAGAGACTTGTATACATCCACTGCTTATTCTGGATCCACTGCTCTGATCCAGTTTTGGCTTTAATCAACTATTCTTCTGGTAAGGTTCAATCCCAACAATCTCCCCCTGGAACAGATGATGCCAAAATCCTTCATTATTGTGGAACTTTATTACCTCATCAACAGTTCCCTTATTTGCCCTTTGAGTTGTAATTCAAAGTCTAAGGCATCTGTGTCATCTTCATCCCTGCAAAGTGTAAGATGAAGGAGATCCTGCAGATCTTCAACACTCAGGACAAGTGCTTGTTCCCTTGATATTTTCTTCACTTCTCCACTGGATTTGATCAGGGTCAATACATGGGTCTGTTTGTCAGTTTTCCACTTTAGTATTTTTGAATCCAGTGGGTTTCTTGGGAGATTTTTATTAGATGAGGAATTTGGAGATGATGGCCTGGTGATGACTGACTGAGCAGTGCTTTGAGCTTTAGCAAGTTCAGGAATATCAGCCATCATTTGTTTGAGGACCATTTTTAAAACTTCATCACCAGTTGCTTGATCCTCTAGTGTTTCTGCATCCTTCTGCTTTTGTCTCCTTTGATAAAGGAATGCACCAGGTGGAGCAGTGGCTCTTGTTGATGTCAGAAACTGTGTAGCTGACGCTATCCAAAGACCAAAAGAACACAAGATGTTTGAAGACAAAGTTACACTATGAAGCTATTGTCAAGGGGGAGTCTGTTGGTGCATATTCGGTGACAACAGCTTAATAGTTTAATTATTTAGTCTTTGGATATTTTGTATTGGGCTTAGCATATTGGTTAGTGAGTTTATTGTTGTAATGGGCTTGGAGAATGGCCTAGCCCAGTAGGAAGCCCAGTTCACAAACATGTGGTATATAAACATGTTTTGTGATTAGGGTTAGAGGGGTAAGAGAATTTTAGAGAGAGAAAGTCTAGAGAGAGAAAGAATTTCGAAATTTAGGGTTCTTAGACAAGATCACAGATAGTGGCTGTGAGGTTGTGAGGTCTTGAATTGATTGTAAAACTTCTAGTTTGGATAATCAATAGAAGACCCGTTTAATTGTGAATTTATGTTTCTACTCGTTTCTGTGACATTCTGATCAAGAGGATTCCGCACTCTTGATTGGATTAACAATTCTGTGATGATCCATACGTCAAGGGGACCTACAGCTCTCCTGATTTGCAGTTTTGGTGGTCTTGTAGAAACCTCTGCTTCAGGATAGTCAGGCTTTTGTGGGATATTTGGATTTTTCTTTCTAAGTTCTTCCAACATTTTGTAGCTGGCCCTGACTTTGTCTTCTTTCCACCTTGTCACCTGATTTCTTGACCCAAAATCAGTAGTGATAAGTTCCTCTTTCATCCTCTTCAGCTCTAGCACCTTATCAGGTACATTCTTCTTATATTTTGCCCAATCAGGAGGAGTATGTTTAAACTTGTTTTTGATCATATCTTGAATCCTGGCTGCTTCACTTTCAAGCTCTTGAATGGTCCATTCTTTGTACATGTATTTTTCTCCTTTATATTTCTTGTAAGCCATGATGTTATTAAGATAGTCTTTTCTCAAGGATTCATCTGCTCTTTCTGATAGTTGCTGACATACATTTTTTGCAAACTGCTCCAAGGTTCTGACTTGTGTGAGCAGGAATTGATAATGCCTTTGAATTTCTTTGTCAGATTTTCCTTGTAGAGCCTTAACTTTCAAGTATTCTTCAATGTTGTTAGGCCTAGGATATCCTTCAACAGATGGTAAACTCCTTTTAGCAGGGTCATCTTCAAAGTAGAAAGATTTGATCTCTTCTCTGACTGCTATAAGCTCTAAAGGATACTGGACACCTGCAGGAGTCATGGCAGTGTTTGGTTTTTGAATTTAAGATGAAGAAAAAGGAACAGGGTTTGGAATAGTAACAAGTGACAAAGGTTGTGAAGATGTTGGTGGTGGTGGAGAATCATCATCTTTCAAAATTATCCTTCTCCGTTTTGGTTTAGGAGAGGCTTGTGGTGTGTTGGTTGGTTCAGTGGTGGTGATTTGAGTTGTGGTTATTGTAGTGAAGGTGGCTGACTAACAGCTGGTGTTTCAACCACTGTTGTTATTACAACTGATGATGTGTCATCAGCTGTCTTCTGCTTTTTGGCAGGAGGTGATGGTGCTTTTGAAGTTGTTTTTGGCGGTGATGGTATTTTTGGTGGTGGTGGTAAAGCAGTGGTTGTGGTGTGTGTTGACGTGGTGGCAGTTGTTTAGCTAGCTGTTGTTGAAACTACTGAAGTATCAACAGCTGTTGATACGACAGGAGTTTTAACAACTGCTGGTTTGGGAGATTGATGTTTGGAGCTTTTGGTAGGTTTGGGAGTTTGCTTTGTAGATCTGGATGGTGTGTGTTTGGGTTCCCTCACTTTTCTAGTGGGATTCTTTCTTTTTGGCTCAGGATTTTTATCATCCTTTGGCTCAGAAATACCCTGCTCATTCAGCTCCATAAAAGCTCTTTTCTCCTGTTCCCACCTGGCTTTATCCTTAGCCTCCCTATCCTTTTTCACACTTTCTTTTGCATCAGCAATTGCATTTGTAGTGACATCAATCTTTTTGGAGCCATCAGGCAAAGGGATGTCTGCAAGCATGCAGGAATTGTCTGGTGCAATATACAAACCATCATCATAACCCTTTTTCTTCCACTGCTTTATTTTCTCCCCCTTTTTGGCATCAGCTGGTGGTGGTTCTTCTACAAAAATGATAGAGGGAGGAGCAGTGCCAGTGGTGTTTTGTAAATGGGCATTTATTGCCTTGATATCTACATGAGTCTCTTTAAACCTTGCTTTCATGAGGTTTCTGATCTTTTGAACTTGTATCTCATGTTGCTGATCAGCTAAATCTCTTTGATGTTGGAGCGGTGGTTGAAATAAACTCCACAGCTCATCTGAAGTAGGAGCATGTCACACCCCGACCACGTGAGACAACGAAACGTGGCGGAAACGTCGGGGAGTGTTGTAACATAATTAATTGTTTCAAATCCATGGCAATTAAAGTTTCGTTTTATTAAACAAACAAGAGAGTTTACATCGTTTTAAACAAGAAACAAAGAGTACATAACACAAATTAACTAGTTTTTGCTTCGTTTTAAGTCACTAAGGCACAAGTCTGCCTAGGTGTATCTTGATCAATCCTATGCATCAATTCCTGAAAACACATGTGAAAATAGGTACGTCAGCATAAAAATGCCTGTGAGATACATAGGTTTTGTGAAAATAAGATTCATGACATAAGTTTAAGAACATGTTTTATAAAATTTAGCCATGGACCTTGTAAATTGATTTGTTTTTGTAAATCATTTGAAAAGCAATAAGACCAGATGATATGTATAAATAAGAGAATAATGTATGGTTAAATGAATAACCAAGTAAAATGAGTTTGTATAAGATAAGTTGTTTGTAAAACAATGTCTTGTGAAAAGTATGTTATTTGTATAAAATGTTATATGTCTCAAATTGAAATGATTCAAATAACGCTACGATATGTAATACCATACAAACACTTATATATAGGAAGTACCAGCGGCGTATCCACCATGCTTGTATCATATTACACACGCCTCGTTACTTAAATCACTTACCCAAACCAAACCATCAAGATGTAATGTTTAACAATTGTAGAAATGTTTAGGTATAGTCAAATGTCTATTGTCAAATGGTACACATGGTTCAATAGATACAAATGGTTCACATAATGTAATATAATGTGTTCATATCCTGGATGAGCATATGCAACAAATTGTAATGTAAAACAATGTACTAAGTATGCACACAATGGACATACATAGCATGAAATGTAATGTAAAATGATGTACTAAGTATGCACACAATGGACATACATAGCATGAAATGTAATGTAAAACGATGTACTAAGTATGCACACAATGGACATACATAGCATGAAATGTAATGTAAAACGATGTACTAAGTATGCACACAATCGACATACATAGCATGACAATGTAATGTAAATCATGTACTATAAATGTACTAATGAACATAGCAAGTATATGATGTGAAAACATGGAAAGCATGAAAGTAACAAGTAGGCACATGCGTTTCACCCCAAAACAGTTTGAAAACGGTAAAAGAGGGGTCTATGTACTCACTTGGGATTGCTTAGTAGTCCTTGAGTAACAACCAAACAATGCTAGAGATCACGGAAATCAAACGGTACCTAATATAGGTAACTATGTTAATAAACCGGACCTATATCGGAGGATCGGATAGAATGAGGGTTCGTAAACCAAACGAGTATGGAAACCCATGTAGTATGGTTTAACAAAGCCTTCATTCTAAAATGAAACCTAACCTAAGTGCTTACGACCCATTACGACCCGTTTAGGTAGCTTATGCTACTTTAACGCGTCGTTCGCGTAAAACGCGTTCGGAACGCCTAACTAGCCCTATGATAAGTAAAATATGCCTTAACATGTCTAATATTGTTGCCAAATCAGTTTAGATATCAAAAGTTATGTTACATATGTTTAATATGAATTTTGGCGTAAAAAGGGCATTTTGGTAATTTACCTAAGGCATATAAACTACCTATCATACAACTATCTAAACGCCGTGACCATAAGGTATAACCTCGGAAGGTTATTCCCTATACAACTATGGTCACCTAATGTGTTTGGTCGGATCCTAATGATCGACCAAACGGGTCGGGTTCGAAAGTATAAGCGATTGATTAGATCGCTTACCCTTACGACCCTAGACAAGCACAAAACTAAAAGTGACGAGCTAAGCATTTTAAAACATGCTTAACTAAGTTAGAAAACAAGTTTGGTATCAAAATAAACAGTTTTGATACCTATAAGTAGTTTGGTTACAAAATACGCAATAACACGCATTTTGGCCGAAACTACGACTCGTCACTGAGCCTAGATAACGTGGTAATCAGTAGGTATAGTCACTAGGGACTATAACCATCGTGATTACGCTCACGTTATGAAGTTCAAACGAACTTCACATTGACCATAAACTGGTCAATGCAGAAAGTCAAACAAAGGTTGACTTTAACGCTAAAAGAATATAAGAACGAAGGAACACTTACAAAGGGTCCCCGAAAGCTTTGATTTCCAAATATTTCTCAGGTATGAAGCGTTTTTACACCTCAACTTAGAGAAGTTTTCAGAAATTTAGTGGGTTTTGAGTTGTGAATCAAAGGGGTATTTATAGGATATGGCCCACCATTAGGATCGTTTCTCGAATACCGTGCTTTGATCTTGTCCCTACACTTGTTGCAACCCTAAGGTAACTCAAATTGGCCCCCCACCATCAGGGATTAACATGTGGCATTGGGTTTGGGAGTGCTTAACAGCTGTTAACAGCTATTTAGAAGTTTTTGATCAGCTGGGAGTCCCTTACGGACCGTAAGGTTGAGGGCTTACGGTCCGTAAGCCATCAACTATGCTGAAATGACAGTTTTGGTCCCTGTTATGCATTAAAGCCATTTCCGACACTTCTAAGGCCCGTCAAGCCAACTTTAAGTCCCTAAAATAATGCCTAAACATTGTGGACATGAAACATGCTCAAAAATATGCCGGATGTCAGTTCGTTTGATCGTACGATTGCGTTGTTCGGTTAATTACGACGGAAGTCGTAACGGACGCAAAAATGATCTAAATTGCGTGACGAATGGATTTTTATCAAGCCAATCACTAAAACATAATATTTTAATGATTACATAAATTTTTGGATGTCCGGATGTATTCAGAACGTAAGTTATGCGCGAAAATGCAAACTTATGCACTTTTTGACGCTTTTAGTCCCTGAATGACTATAAAGTTTATTTTAGCACCCCGAACCCCTCAAAGCCTATTTCTAAGCTATGTAAAGGATATTTAGGGTGTGTTTAACTTATGGTCATGTTCCGGAATGTTCGTTACAGTACGAATCGGCATACTTTCGCAGTTTGTCGAATTTAGTCCCTGTAAGCGATTAAACTTGATTTTGTCATACCAAAGCCTTCAAAACTTATTTTTAAGTTATGTAAAGGTTATTTATGGTATGTGAAGCCTATTTCACTATTCCGGAGTGTTCGTTGCATTAAACTGGTCATATTTACGCATCAATGCGCGTATAACTTTCCAGAAAGCGATTTAGAGCCCGAAATCGAACAAGAATTGATATGTGCAAATGATACACATATTTTTTTTTTACAAATCCCACGTATGAAACACAATATCTCATTGATTTGGTATTTGTTTGATGGTCACGGAGGCACAGTTGTCACAGAGCAGATGATGGAGCAGCTGTTGGAGTTGGTGCAGCAGTGGATGGTACCTTTTGAACTTTCAACAACTGTTGCAGCATTTCTTTGATTTATGCAACAGAGGTATCTAGTTTGTTAACTCTATCCTTCAATTCTCGGTACATTAAACCATCACCCAACTTAATGGGATCATCTGATTTCCCACATTCAGTGGTTGACTCAGGGAATGTATTCCAAAAGTCATCCACTGATGCCCCTTTGTCTTGGAATTGGGGACTTCTTCCTTCAAAATGAGAAACACTTTTTAGGGAACTAGTAAAAACTGGATGCACAAGAGTTCTCAGAGAAGAAATTGCCTTCAAAGAAGTCTTATTGATGGAACCACTGTCCAAATGCAAACCAGTGGGTTCAGCACTTGTAGTGGCTGCTTCACTTGAACTACCACCAAGAGTTACTTGTAACTCAAGGGGTGTAACCTCCTCAGGTGTTGTTGGTGGGTTAGCACTGATTGAAACATAAGACCCAGTCACTTGTTGAGGTATGTTCTCATTTACAGGTGATTGAGAAGGACTAGTTTGTGCCTGATTCAAATCAAGAGCATCCAACAATATTTTTGTTTGTGGGGCAATTGTGGCAGTGAGGTTGGGTGTGGAAAGAGAATTTGCCCCGGGCAGAGGGTTGTGGATGATGGAAGCAAGTGATTCCAGAGCATCATATTGTGGTGTCCCTGTTATTACAACCTGTTCTTTTTTAGAAGAAGCATGAGGAGTTTGAGGCATGGGTTGAGATCTTTCTACCATCTGCTGTGAGGAAGTAGTAGTAGTGGTTTCTAGTGACTTTTGTGTTGTCACTGGCAGTTGCTCTGGGATCTCATCTTACAGAGTTGCCTTTTTTGTAGGTTTGGGGGGCTTTTGTGTTTTCTTTTGTCTTGGCTTTTTGGGGATTTTAGGTGTGGGTTTCACAGCAGTTGTTTTGCTGCTGTGATCACCTAGAGCAGTGGGCTCAGCAGCAGGTGCCTGAGGAGCAGTGGTAGCTGCTAAATTCTGCTCAAGAGCCTCTACTTTTGTTTTAGAAGGCTTTGCTAATCTTGTAAAAGTTTCAGGTGTTAAGCCATTTATTTGAAAAGAGTCACCTTGAATGAGCACATGAGCATCATCCTTTCCAAATTTCTTTTGAAAATAGGAACTTAGGAACCTTGGAAATAACAAAAATGATTTGTTGGTGACATTTTTAACCAAATCATCAAAGATCTCCTAGGAGTAGTTAAAATTTTCGTTTTGTAAAATAGCATATCCCAGGTATTGGATCTTTAATGGTATCTTATTAAAAGCAGTTGTTTTATTTGAAACACACATCAAAAGGGTATGGAATAAAAATCTTGTTGCAGGAGGAAAGTTTCCTTTTTGTAAGGTGTCCTTTCTCATTTCTTCAGCATACCCCCTCTGAAGAAAGTCAATTTGATACTCGTTTTTTGGGAAAAGAAGTTTTACCTTGCTGATCATCGAGTTCAAATACTTCTGAAATGGATTGTGGTGTAATTTTGACCTTTTTACCCATGATTGAGGAATTGATGGCTATGACTATCTCACCTTGAGATTCAAGCGTGGCATTTTTCCAAAATTCACTTTGGGTTTTTAGGTAAATCGGAGCATCCGCAGTCAACAAAGTTTTGTACTTTGAAGATGACATGGTATCAATGATGGAGTTGTAGGTTTCGATGTTAGTGGGTTTTGTGAGTAGACCCAAGTAATTGTGCGGAGCTTTATATGGAATTTCAATGTCTTTTTCAGTGGGTTTTTCAGAGGAGGAAGACTTTGATTTTGTCATTGTGAAGAAGAAGAATGGAGAATGATTTGAGAGAAATGGATGATAACTGCTTTGAGAAAGGAATTTTTGAATTCGATTCGACAGTGAAAACCCTGTTTGGGGGTTTTGCTCAGGGTTTTATACAGGAAAAAGTGAATGCTGACGTGGCAGCGGTTACCAAAAGATCTGACCGCTATGTACTGTCCACGTGCCAACCCCTGA
The DNA here is from genome assembly GCA_030545235.1 of Helianthus tuberosus. Lineage (NCBI taxonomy): Eukaryota > Viridiplantae > Streptophyta > Magnoliopsida > Asterales > Asteraceae > Helianthus > Helianthus tuberosus. The sequence continues at coordinate 18,333,056 of CM060367.1, read as the reverse complement.
TGAGTAATGGAAGACAGTTGTTTTATGAAACCACTGATGGAACAATATCAGTGGTTGTAACGGTACAAATGAAAACAGTGGGTGATTTTAACGATCAGTGGATAGCTAATCAGTGGTTGAAAACACTGATTTTGAACAACAGTGATTACCAAGGAAATGAGAGAACAGGGGTTGACTTTCAGCAGTGGACAACAATAAACAGAACAGATGTTTTAGCAAAACAATGGTTATGGCAGACTTTTAAGGATTTAATGAAAAATTCATTTTTAGCTATTTTTAAGGGTGGATTTTTGATTTTCTGAAAACATTTTAATGCTTTTATTCATAGAAAAACAAGATTTTGCTTGTTATTCCTTGTTTAGCATGCCAATCCTAGAGATCAAGCTTTCAAAGGTGGATGTGTCTAATGCTTTGGTTAGCACATCTGCTAGCTGATCTTTAGTTGGAACATGGTGCAGAGAAATCAAACCTTTTTCATAGCAATCCCTCACAAAGTGATGTCTGATATCAATGTGCTTGGTGGTTGAATGGGAAACTGGATTTTTGATGATATTTTCAGCTGCCTGGCTATCCAACATGAGTGGTGTCTTTAGGGCAGTGATACCAAAATCCAGCAACTGATTTTGAAGCCAAAGCAGTCGGGCTGTACAGCTTGCAACAGCTATATACTCTGCCTCAGCAGTGGATGTGGAAACAGCTGCTTGCTTTTTGCTTTGCCAAGACACTAAGCAACTACCTAGGAATTGGCACCCTCCTGAAGTGGACTTCCTTGTCTTGTCACATCCAGCAAAGTCACTATCTGAGAAACCTGAAAGCTTAATTTTACCATCAGCTGGATACCAGATACCAAGTGTGGGAACACCTTTGAGGTATCTGAATATCCTTTTTACAGCAATAAGGTTTGACTTTCTAGGGGCTGATTCGGATCTTGCACAAACACATGTTGCAAACATGATGTCTGGCCTAGATGCAGTTAGGTACAATAAAGACCCAATCATGCTTCTATATAAAGTTTGATCAACCAAATCATCCTTTTCATCAGACATGACTATTTTATTTTTTGTAATAGGTGTACTGCATGGTTTGTAATCATCCAACTCAAATTTCTTTAAAAGTTCTTTGGCATATTTGCCTTGATGGATGAAAGTGCCATTTTGCAGTTGCCTTACTTGGAGACCAAGAAAGCACTGGAGTTCACCCATTGCACTCATTTCAAACTCAGCTGTCATGAGTTGCCTAAACTCTTCACACATTTTATTACATGTGCTTCCAAAAATGATGTCATCCACATAAATCTGGACAATCATCAAGTCTTTCCCTCTCTATTTTAAAAACAATGTTTTATCTATTTTACCTCTTGTGAAACCAATGGAAAGTAGAAAGGTGGAAAGAGTTTCATACCAGGCTCTTGGTGCTTGTTTCAGGCCATACAAAGCTTTATTTAGCTTGTAGACATGATTTGGATTAAATGGATCCTCAAAGCCTGGAGGTTGACAAACATATACCTCTTCTTGAATCTTACCATAGAGGAATGCACATTTGATATCCATTTGATACACCTTGATGTTGTGGTTGACAACAAAGGCTAGGAATAATCTGATAGCTTCTAATCTTGCTACAGGGGCAAATGTTTCATCATAATCAATGCCCTCTTCCTGTCTGAACCCTTGAACCACAAGCCTGGCTTTATTCTTGACAACAATACCCCTTTCATCAGTTTTATTTTTGAAGACCCATTTTGTGCCAATAGGACTCACACCCTCTGGCAATGGTACAAGCTCCCATACTTGTTGTCTTCTAAACTGTTGGCGCTCCTCTTGCATGGCTTCTACCCAACTGTTGTCTTTTAGTGCCTGTTGGTACTTGACTGGCTGATGGAGAGATATGAAACCAGCAAAAAGACTAATGTTTTGGGATATATTTCTTGTGAGCACCCCTTCATTGATGTTGCCAATGATTTGGTCAGGTGGATAAGATTTCAAGAAGATCAGATCTCCTTGGTATGGAACAATGGCATTTAATGGTGAAGGCTGCAGATGTGAATCATCTGAGCTAACCACTGCTGGTGACTTTGATGATCCAGCAGTGGCCTCAAAAGGTGGTGGAATAGGGGGTAATGGTGTGGACACATGCTGACTTTTATCCACTGTTTGGGGACTTTTATCAACAGTGTTTGATGATGAGGAAGCAGGGGTTGATGGGCTACTTTGGTCAACAGCTGTTGAGGTAGCAGTGGTTAAACTTTAACAGTTGTTTTGAACATCTGCTGCTCTACCATTTGATGCAGACTTTTGTTGTGAAATGATGATTTCATATCCATAGTCTGATGATGAATTTTCTGATGGACCTACATTGTTAGTCTTGACAGCAGTATTTTCAAAGGTAAATTTATCAAGATCAAACAATTCTGCAGGATTTGCTGGGATTTTCATTGATAAAAGTTCATTGAACTTCACATTCAAGGTCTCTTCCACTGTTTTGGTCCTTGTGTTAAACATTTTGTAGGCCTTAGCAGTGGTTGAGTATCCCAGATGATAACCACAATCAATTTTAGCTGCAAACTTTGAGATAGAATCTTTTAAGTTTAAAATGAAGCATGGGCAGCCAAAAACTTTGAAATATGAAATCAATGGCTTTATTTTATACAACAGTTCATAAGCAGTCTTTTGATGTCTAGGGTTGATAAAAACTCTGTTCTGGACATAGCAAGCAGTGTTTACTGCCTCTGCCCAGAAAGTTAATGGCAAACCTGAATCGGCAAGCATGGTTCTGGCAACCTCAATCAAAGTTCTGTTCTTTCTTTCAACAACCCCATTTTATTCTGGTGTCCTTGGAATGTTGTACTGCCTTATAATTCCTTTTGACACACATAAATCATCTAACTCCTTATTTCTGAACTATGTGCCATTGTCACTTCTAAAGATTTTTACTGGAAGGTCAAACTGCTTTTCAACCTGTGTAACAAAATCTTGCAGAATGACTGCAGTCTCATCTTTAGAATGTAAAAAGTAAGTCCATGTAAACCAAGAAAAGTCATCAACAATAACCAAGCAATATCTTTTCTTCCTAAGACTCGTGACTTTAACTGGGCCAAACAAATCCATGTGAAGCATTTGCAAACACTTATTTGTTTTGGACTCTTCAAATGATTTGTATGAGCTTTTATGTTGTTTTCCTTTTAGGCATGAAACACAATGCTTAGGACAGGTGAACAGTTTTTGAGGTAAGCCTCTTACTAATCCCTGTTTGGATATATCAGTGATTGTCTTGAGATTTGTGTGCCCCAATCTCATGTGCCATAATTCTATCTCTTTGTTAGAGGCAGCTGAGAACAGACAAGCATCACTCCTGGGGCTCTCTTTTGACAAATCAACAACATAGACATTGCCACTTCTTTGAGCAACAAGTTGAGTTTTTCCATTTTTTATTATTTCTTCAATCTTTTTAAACATTTCTGGTCCAACAATCCTACAACAATCCTTTGTGAAGAATGAGCCATAGCCCTTATCACTCATTTGAGAGACACTCAGGAGGTTGAATTTTAGATTGTCTATTAGATTGACATTTTCAAATTTAACATTACCAGACTGTATGTAACACCTCGAAAATTTACGTCCAATAATGTATTGACACGTGTCATAGGCTTTGAATATGTGAAAAAGTGCTTAAGAGGGACTAAAGTTGACAAACAGTGAAACTATGTGAATATAAGGGTCCAAAGTGTCAACAATGGATAAATAGACCCTACAATAACCCTACATGGTGTTTATAATCTTAAACGATTAGATCATGGATCATACAAAGCGGAAAATGTAAGAAAGTGAGGAATTACAAACTACAGGGGCTAAATGTGTCAACATGTTGAAAGTATACCTCTGAGTGATCTTTTGGCAAACCCGAAGCTTTGTAATGGTAAAATATACTCACTAGAATATGTGGTAAAAATTTCATAAAGTTTCGTTGTCGTATGAGAAAGTTATGATCAAAACCGTGCACGAAGGGTTAAATACGTTAACGTTGAATTTCGTGACTTTTCGGGTAAGCACAAAGTTAACCAAGGACTTTACCATGTTTGTAAATATCCCAAGGTCCTTAAAAATCAGATTTGAGGGTCTAGAGTGCAAGGAAAATAGCAAAAACCACGTATTAAAGGACAAGGACCAAATTGTAAAACAAAGAAACTTGTTTAGCTGGTTAACAGCTTGTACGCGGCCCGCGTAAGGGCCTTCGCGGCCCGCCTACAAGTGCCCAGCGACAAAATCAGCGACCAGGTGCCAGTTCAAGTCTGTTTTCGAGTTGTAACCAGCTGTATCCGATCCCAGAGCCTCACCAATGGAATTACATGCATCTAGGGGCACTTGGACTCATCTTACAACATTCCTAGACTGTTGTGGCAGCATCTAATGAGATCAAACTTGTGATAAAAGGATCTTGAAGCTTACAACATTGAACACTTGCATTCACAAATTCCACAAGACAACTTCTGGAGCTCTCTGGACATCAAGCCAACTTCCTAGTGATCTCTAAGCTTACTTAGGACTCTTGTAAGTGTTCATAACTCTTTCAAATTCGTTCTAGCTTAGTTGTTTAAGCAAAAGTCAAACCATCGTAATTTAAGTTTGACTTTCAGATTTAACGAAATTTGCTCAGTCATGTCTCGAATTGAAAGTACCTTTAAGCAGGTATTTATGTGGGTACCAAACCCTCAAAAGGGTATTTTCAGATTCCCACTCTAACTATGCTAATTGTCGAGTCAAAGCATACTTTAAAAAGTCAACAGAATTATTATTTGCAAATTTAAGCATGATTAGCAATGTAGGGTACATGCAACCTGTTTGATCATTAAAATAACATGGTAATTAATGTAAGAACATGTCTCAACATGTTCAACTCGACAATTTTCAGTATAAACCCGGATCGGACCCGAAAGTCGCATATTTTGACTTTTGCTTTGACTGTCAGTTCTGATCCATTCATGCATGTTTGAGATCTGTCTTAGAGCTTATTTTGGACCAGGTTTCATATATGTATAACTCTCTGAGATTGTACAACTTGGTTCAATACCTATCCGATTCATATGCATGTTTCTGATTTATGCTTAAATGTGACTATTATGCCCTTTTGACTATAAAACGTTATTTTTGAAAAAGTGAAAGAGTAGAAACATTTGTTACTGATTTATAAACTTGCACCAAAATTTTGATATCAGTTTGAGGTCTAGATTAAGAGTTATGCTCATTATCGTAATTTGAAAGCTTTATGTTAATTAATTGGCGTAATTAGCATATAACCTATTTAAACCCACTTTTTAATATCAAACTTTTTACCCACTGTTATAATATAGTATTTTGGGATTTTTAAAGATTTTTATTTAATTTTTGGCTGAGCGTAACATAGGTCTCTAAGTTTAATTCGGTTAATACCGATTTTACCCTTTTAAGCCATAAAACGAGTTTTATAAATCCTTTTGACCCCAAACCTTTTTCTACTGATTTTATTTGATAAATAAAATATTTTGAGCATTCTGGAATTATCAAAATATCAGCTTTCTTTTACAAACCCGGAAACGGCTCTAAATCGCCTTTTTAAGCGTTTTTAACGCTATGTACTATAACCATATTAAACATATAAGGTTGATACCTACTGATGTTTTTAGTATATTTTTATAAAATAACAGTAAGTACAAGTTTTTGAACTCAGGTTTCCAATTTTGACCTTTTAAGCCCTTGTGAAATTACCGAAATACCCCTAAGGTGCATAGTTTGGTTTTAAATGATAAGTTTCACATATGGGTTATACCCTACTGTTATAACATGTTGAATTAAATATATTTACTGTATAAACCAGACCTGTAACTCAGATTTCCAATTAAACTCTTTTATAATCTTTTAAATTACCAAAATGCCCTTATGAGGCATAAATTGTGTTTAAATCCGTTTTGGGCATAATAGAAGATATCTTACTGATATTATAACATATTTAAGGCATATTAACTCAGGGAACTTGCATATGACTCTTTTGGTTACTCGTGACGCCCTTTTCGCGTTCGGTTCGGTTTATGTAACTAGTTTGCATAAATTGACCGAAACGGGTAAAACATTATCATTTTTGTCTCAAAATCCAGAATGTATTTAGTATACCCATATTATACAAGTATTCAAACTTGTCGGGTCTAAATCACATTCTATCCGGTCTTCGCTTAATCGTGCGTTTGAACCGTATCGTCCTTAAAAACTAGCCGGTCTAAGCTTAAGCTTAAATAAAGACCCGTTAGAAATCTAATAGGTTATTATAAACCTTTGTTCCAGAATAAGAAGAACCATAAAAGCTACCTTCACTTGCTAGTTGTGATTTATACTTTACTCAGGTAAATACTTTTAACTTATTTTCCCTATACGGGCTTAGGTTACGGTACATAGAATACCGCTTGATCGAGCATCAAATCTTACATCGTTGGGTGGTTAATTGAATAATTTGATCGGCTCGTTTAAACAGTCTTGTTCACTTAAAGCCTTTGGGGGGTTAATGACCATGTCCCGGATATCCCTGGCATCATTTTACGAAATGGCCACGACCTGAGCACGGGGTGTAGGCGTACACCTGTCAGTGTATAACTCATTATTGTGGTGTGTCTATTGATCTTTAACCCGGACAAGATCCGGGCTACTGAACGCACAAGTAACATGTAATTCGTTCACAAGATTATATTGCATAATTATCCCAAGTTATAAAAAGGTTTTGTGCCACGTGCATTCAAATCAATTTTCAACCTTTTCAAAATGAGTCAGTTAAATTGTATTTACCAGTGTAAACTGACGTATTTTTCCAAAAAGATTAAGTGCAGGTACTACTCGTACTAGGCTGGCTGTCTTCTAGAGCGTCCACAATAAGTCTCGCAAGCTTGGATGATAATAAAGCTGTTGAACAATATCTTATTTTATTTTGATCCGCCTGTGGATCCGTTTCAACTATTGTGATATTTAATATTACACTTTATTAAAGTTGAAATGAATCTATCTTTGCTTCCGCTGTGCATTTATATATTGTGTTGTTTGTCTATGATGATGCCAACTACGTCACGATACTCCCCACCGGGCCCACCGGTGACACGTGGAAAATAGGGGTGTGACAGGTTGGTATCAGAGCCAACTCTAAGTGAATTAAACACTAGCCTTTTGTGTTTAATCTCAGTTACATAATTGCACATTCCTCGATTCTCGAGTCTAGACAAAGAACTTAGGAACTATCCAAATTTTTGGTTTTATTTCTAACTTTGTCTTATATATTTCTTGTTGTATCACTTGTTTGTTTTTTACAGGTTGTCAACATGCCGCCACGTATGAGAGGAAGAGGAAGGGGAAATGGAGCACATGTAGCCCCAAACGACCACGAGGCCGGACCGTCACACCGGCGAACACCTTCGGACCCCCATAACACAGATGCTCAAGATCTTTGGAGGTCTTTTACTGAACCTGCTAGGCGCTCAGTATCACTGAGTACCTCTCCATCAATCCCACACTCTTTTGGACCTTATTCCCAAAATGAACCCCAAAACTCTCACCAGTCCTTCATACCTCTCCAAGGACACCAATCACCCTTTGACCAACCATCACCCGTCTTTCAGGGCTTGTTCAACCCTGACAACTACCTAGGAGCAGCAGTGGGTTTTAACCCACTTGGACCCGAAGACCACTTTTCTGGTGGCAACCCGATGGACATCGATGAAGATACCGATCCTTCAATGCCACCATCCGGGACTACGAACCACCCCATCGAGATTTCTGATGGGTCACCGTTTGTGGGATCACCTTACAATGGTCCCGATAGCTTTGAGGAGAACTTCAAGCAGTATGACTGGGTATTTACTCCCAGTTACCATAACTCTCCCCTGCACCAGCCACACCACTCTCCCCTGCACCAGCCACAGCACAACTCTCCTCTGCACCACCAGCAGCAGCCACAGCAGCTGCAGAATCCTTCCGAGGATTCCCGACTAGTCGCGGTCACTCCGCCAGCAGCACCACCTTTGCTTCAGCCTCCCTCGCCCCCGAGGCGAAGGAGAACGACTTTGCGAATATCCGGACGAGGGGGAATACGCATCAGCACCCCTCCACATTCGAGTGGCAGCCGGTACTCGCCTGTCCACGAAGAACCGGAGACGGGAGAATCTTCACACCCCATCTCAGAGGTGAACACTACGCCAGTCGCGCCACAGCCACCATTGGGTTTTGGAGACCCAATTCCCACTTACACTGGCACGGCTGCATACAATCCCTTCGAGCAGCTGAACCACACAGGCTATAACTTTGCAGAGGATCCCTACTGGATAGCAGCAAACTCCAACACTCTCCATCAGGAAGGTCCCTACGGAGGTCCCTGGGCTACGGGACAATCGACCTATGGATACCCACCATATGGGTATCAACAACCGCCTCCTCGACCTCCGCAATATCAGCAGCCTCCTCAAGCGCCGGCAATGTCACCGCCGCAATTTCAAGAAATCCTTCATGAGATACATGAGGTGCGACAAGAGGTGCGGCATGAGATGCGGCAGGAACGAAGGCATAACCGGGGGATGTTTAAGAAGATGGTGAATTTGATCAAGGGAAAAAGCAAGAAGGATCACTAAAATCCTTTGTTTGTTTATTTATTTTAGTTGTAATCATGTCCCTGCGAGGACATTTATTTCTGTACTCTACCCCTGCGTGGGTATTTCCTTTCTGTTCTGCCCCTGCGTGGGCATGTTTTTCTATTTTGACCCCTGCGTGGGTTTGTTTTGTTAGTTGGCCCCTGAGTGGGCATGTTGTTTATGTAAAAGTCCCGTTTAGGGCAAACTCGTACTAGTTTAATTTTTGTTTGGAATGGTTAATTTAAGTTTTTCATTTATAAATTTTGCATGAATATAATATGTGAATAAATGAAAAGTAACATATTTTGATTTACCATTTTAATAATAAGAATCTTAAAAAGGTAAAACCTAGCTTGAATGTCATATTAAAGACCTGGCCAATATGGTAGAACCTGTTTAAAAAGATTCAAATCTCTGTTAACATCTGCAAATATGTTAACATTCTTGGCTAGTGTGATCCGCGAAATCACACATGTCACCCTTTTTATTAATTACCCAAATTTATATTTTTATATATATTTGATTATGACAAAATACCTATGGGTTATAATTAATGTCATATAAAGTAAAAGGCAGCCGTAGTTTATAGACTCCCTGCCAAGAAAAGGATTGGTTTTTATTTTATTCAAACTTTAATCCTTTAAGATCTAAATTTTAATTTAGAAATTTGTCTACGTGACTAGGCCTGTTGTGCCAATATTTTATTTCATTTTTTGGATAAGGTTACTAATAAAAAGTCCTGAATGAAATTACTTAACAAATTAACTAATATGGCTCTTATTTACCATGGTTAATAAATCGTCAAGAACGATAAAACTGTTTAGGCTTCTTAATAGACCTTGTCCTTATTTTTATGTAGCAATTAAGACTACATGGCTAAGTCTGAAGAATTGAACAGTCGTCCAGCAGAAAATCCTGAAAATGCTAAGATACTTGTAACTGGTGCGGAGTTACAAGCAATAGTGGAAAATGCTGTTAACAAAGCCATCGAGAGGCAATATAGTGAATCGAGTGGTACTCGAACCAGGACCAGATCAGCTCCTCACTCTAAGCCAAAAGTTCACTCTGAGGCTCATAGCAAACCGCCCTCTAAGAAAGATGAACTTAAGAAAGATGAGCTCAAGAAGGATGATGATCGACACTCGTCAAATCAGAACAGTGTTCCCTCTAAAAGGATGGTGCATGATACCAAACCACACACCAAGTCCTGTACTTACAAGTACTTTGTTTCTTGCAAACCCCAGGACTTCACCGGGGAGAAGGGAGCAGTAGATTGTATAACTTGGTTGGACGAAATGGATACGGTTGTAGACATCAGCAGTTGTGCTGAAAGGGACGTAGTAAAATACGTATCCCAATCGTTCAAAGGAGAAGCACTGGCGTGGTGGAAGTCTCTCATACAAGCTGCTGGAAAGATCCCGCTCTACAATCTATCATGGGATCAGTTCGTTGCTCTCATTAAAGATAATTATTGCCCGCAGCACGAAGTTGAGAGAATTGAGTCAGACTTCCTATCTTTAGTGATGAAGAATTTAGACTGCCAGGCATACCTCACCACTTTCAATACCCTATCTAGGTTGGTTCCATACTTGGTAACCCCAGAACCTAAGAGGATTGCTCGCTTCATCGGGGGTTTAGCCCCAGAGATCAAAGCAAGTGTTAAGGCATCAAGGCCTGCTACCTTCAGATCAGCAGCTGATCTATCTCTATCTCTTACCTTGGACGTAGTCAGGTTGAGAGCACTCAGGAATTCAGAAGAGAACAAAAGGAAGCGTGAGGACGATACCTCACGAAGATCAGGTAAGAAACACCGAGGAAATGACGACCACAAGAAAGGGTCGGGATCTAAGAGAGATGGGCAACAATCGGGAGATAAGCCCAAATGTAAAACTTGTAAGAAGAACCATTTTGGGAAGTGTTGGTTTGAGTCGAAATCCCAGTCTCACACGAGATCCTGTGGGATTTGCAAATCTACGGATCATAAGACTTTGGAGTGTAAGAAGCTGAAGGATGCAACATGTTACGGTTGCAACGAAAAAGGGCACATAAAGTCTAATTGCCCAAAGAACACCAAGAAAACCGAAGATGGGAAAAAGACCAATGCGAGGGTCTTCAAAATGGACGCTAAGGAAGCCGTTCAGGATGACAACGTGATCACAGGTACTTTTCTCGTAAATGATGTTTTTGCTAGAGTATTGTTTGATTCTGGAGCAGATAAGTATTTTGTAGATAATAAGTTTTGTGAGTTGTTGAAATTGCCTGTAAAACCCTTAAGTGTGAAATATGAGGTGGAATTAGCTGATGGAACCATAGAAACCGCCTCAACTGTTTTAGATGGATGTGTTATATCCATTAGGAATCACTCTTTTCCTTTGTCCTTACTTCCCTTTAAGCTAGCCGGCTTTGACATAGTGATAGGCATGGATTGGTTATCGCATAACCAAGCCCAGATTGTGTGCAATAGAAAGCAAGTAGTAGTCAAAACTCTGTCTGGTGAGTCACTCACCATCCAAGGAGATACCCAGCATGGATTGCCTGAGCAAGTGTCCATGCTCAAGGCATCCAGATGTCTGCAGAAGGGTTGTGTCATTTATATGGCACAAGTTACTATAGACGAGCCAAAGCCAAAGATTGAAGACATCCCTGTCATTTCGGAATATCCTGAAGTTTTTCCCGAAGAACTACCTGGTTTACCACCAGATAGGCAAGTGGAATTCCGAATTGACATCATTCCGGGTGCAGCACCAGTAGCGAGAGCGCCTTATAGGTTAGCACCAATGGAGATGAAGGAGTTAAGGACGCAATTAGATGATCTGCTAGCCAAAGGTTTTATTAGACCTAGTTCGTCTCCTTGGGGAGCGCCGATTTTGTTTGTCAAGAAGAAGGATGGATCGATGCGTCTGTGCATCGATTACCGTGAGCTTAATAAAGTCACTATTAAGAATAGGTATCCTTTGCCCAGGATCGACGATCTGTTCAATCAATTGCAAGGGGCAAGCTACTTCTCTAAGATCGATTTGAGATCAGGCTATCATCAGTTGAAGGTCAAGGATGAAGATGTGCACAAGACAGCGTTTAGGACTCGTTATGGTCATTACGAGTTCCTAGTGATGCCTTTTGGGCTCACTAATGCACCGGCCGCATTCATGGATCTCATGAATCACGTCTGCAAGCCTTACTTGGACAAATTCGTCATCGTCTTTATTGACGACTTCCTTATTTACTCGAAGAACCAAGCTGACCACGAGAAACACCTTCGTTGTATTCTCAAACTCCTACATCAGGATAAACTCTACGCCAAATTTTTGAAGTGCGAGTTTTGGCTTCGAGAAGTCTAATTCCTTGGACATGTGGTAAGTGAGCGTGGTATCCAAGTGGATCCCGCTAAGGTAGAAGCAGTTATGAATTGGCAAGAGCCGAAGACACCTACTGAGATTCGTAGCTTCCTGGGTTTAGCAGGATATTATAGGCGTTTTATCAAAAACTTTTCAAGGATTGCTGCGCCCCTAACTTCATTGACACGTAAGAAGGTTAAGTTTGATTGGGGCCCTAAGCAGCAGGAATCCTTTGACATTTTGAAGAAAAAGTTGAGCAATGCACCAGCGTTAACATTGCCCGATGGTATAGAAGAATTTGTGGTGTATTGTGACGCATCACACACTGGTATGGGCTGTGTACTCATGCAAAAAGGCAAGGTCATTGCCTACGCTTCACGACAGTTAAAGGTACACGAGAAGAACTACACCACCCACGACTTGGAGCTGGGTGCTGTTGTATTTGCATTGAAACTATGGAGGCATTACTTATATGGAACCAAGTGTGTGATCTATTCAGATCACAAGAGCCTTCAACATTTGTTCAATCAGAAGGACTTGAACATGCGACAAAGACGATGGATGGAAACTCTAAATGATTATGATTGTGAGATAAAATACCATCCAGGCAAGGCAAATGTAGTTGCTGACGCCCTAAGCAGAAAAGAAAGAGTGAAGCCGATAAGAATCAATGCCAAGCGCATTGAAATAAGGAATAATTTGAACGAGAGGGTGTTAGCTGCACAGAAGGAAGCTGTGCTGGAAGCTAACTATCCTGAAGAAAAACTGGGAGTAACTGAGGAGCAGTTATCCTATGACAAAGACAGAATGCTAAGATTGAATGGACGAATATGGGTTCCAGTTTTTGGAGGACTTCGAGATGTTATCCTCCAGGAAGCCCACAGTTCCAAATATTCTGTTCATCCTGGAGCTGATAAGATGTACCAGGATCTAAAGGCAAACTACTGGTGGATTGGTTGGAAAAAGTCTGTAGCTGCCTATGTAGCAAAATGTTTGACGTGTGCGCAAGTCAAAGCGGAGCACCAGAAGCCGTCAGGTTTGTTACAACAACCTGAAATTCCCACATGGAAGTGGGAGATGGTGACGATGGATTTCATCACCAAGTTGCCAAAGACGAGGAAGGGAAACGATACTATATGGGTCATAGTAGATAGACTGACCAAGTCAGCACATTTCCTACCCATTAAGGAAACTTACAGCTCATACATGTTAGCTCAATTATACGTAGATAAAATTGTAGCATTACATGGCGTACCATTGTCAATTATCTCGGATAGAGATACGAGGTACACCTCTCATTTTTGGAAAAGTTTCCAACAGTCTCTGGGCACGCGCTTGAATTTTAGTACAGCTTACCACCCACAGACGGATGGACAGAGTGAGCGTACCATCCAAACGCTGGAAGACATGCTTCGAGCATGTGTGATTGATTTAGGTGGCAGTTGGGATAAGCATCTGCCATTGGTCAAGTTCTCCTATAATAATAGCTACCATACTAGTATTAAGGCTGCGCCTTTTGAGGCATTATATGGTAGAAAATGTAGAACGCCCATTTGTTGGGCGGAAGTAGGAGAAGTTCAATTGTCAGGACCAGACTTGGTCTTTGAAACAACGGACAAGATTGTCCAGATTCGCGATCGCCTGAAAGCTGCCAGGGATAGGCCGAAAAGTTATGCGGATCCAAAGCGTAAGTCTTTTCACTTCGAAGTAGGTGACAAGGTATTGCTTAAAGTATCACCCTGGAAGGGGGTGATGCGATTTGGTAAGAAAGGCAAGCTAAGCCCGAGATACATAGGACCTTTCGAGGTTATCGAACGCGTCGGGTCATTTGCTTATAAGTTAAACTTGCCTGAAGAGCTCAGTGCTATACATAAGGTTTTTCACATCTGTAATCTGAAGAAGTGCTTCGCTGATGAATCACTGGTCATACCGCATACGGATATACATATAGATGAGAGCTTAAAATTTGTGGAGAAACCATTGTCGATTGAGGATCGACAGGTGAAGAAGCTTCGAAGGAAGCATGTGCCTATTGTGAAGGTCAAATGGGATGCCCGTAGAGGTCCCGAATACACATGGGAGGTAGAATCCACGATGAAAGAAAAATACCCTCAATTGTTTTAGTAAATCTCGAGGTCGAGATTTCTTTTAAGGGGGTGAGGATGTAACACCTCGAAAATTTACGTCCAATAATGTATTGACACGTGTCATAGGCTTTGAATATGTGAAAAAGTGCTTAAGAGGGACTAAAGTTGACAAACAGTGAAACTATGTGAATATAAGGGTCCAAAGTGTCAACAATGGATAAATAGACCCTACAATAACCCTACATGGTGTTTATAATCTTAAACGATTAGATCATGGATCATACAAAGCGGAAAATGAAAGAAAGTGAGGAATTACAAACTACAGGGGCTAAATGTGTCAACATGTTGAAAGTATACCTCTGATTGATCTTTTGGCAAACCCAAAGCTTTGTAATGGTAAACTATACTCACTAGAATATGTGGTAAAAATTTCATAAAGTTTCGTTATCGTATGAGAAAGTTATGATCAAAACCGTGCACGAAGGGTTAAATACGTTAACGTTGAATTTCGTGACTTTTCGGGTAAGCACAAAGTTAACCAAGGACTTTACCATGTTTGTAAATATCCAAAGGTCCTTAAAAATCAGATTTGAGGGTCTAGAGTGCAAGGAAAATAGCAAAAACCACGTATCAAAGGACAAGGACCAAATTGTAAAACAAAGAAACTTGTTTAGCTGGTTAACAGCTTGTACGCGGCCTGCGTAAGGGCCTTCGCGGCCCGCCTACAAGTGCCCAGCGACAAAATCAGCGACCAGGTGCCAGTTCAAGTCTGTTTTCGAGTTGTAACCAGCTGTATCCGATCCCAGAGCCTCACCAATGGAATTACATGCATCTAGGGGCACTTGGACTCATCTTACAACATTCCTAGACTGTTGTGGCAGCATCTAATGAGATCAAACTTGTGATAAAAGGATCTTGAAGCTTACAACATTGAACACTTGCATTCACAAATTCCACAAGACAACTTCTGGAGCTCTCTGGACATCAAGCCAACTTCCTAGTGATCTCTAAGCTTACTTAGGACTCTTGTAAGTGTTCATAACTCTTTCAAATTCGTTCTAGCTTAGTTGTTTAAGCAAAAGTCAAACCATCGTAATTTAAGTTTGACTTTGAGATTTAACGAAATTTTCTCAGTCATGTCTCAAATTGAAAGTACCTTTAAGCAGGTATTTATGTGGGTAACAAACCCTCAAAAGGGTATTTTCAGATTCCCACTCTAACTATGCTAATTGTCGAGTCAAAGCATACTTTAAAAAGTCAACAGAATTATTATTTGCAAATTTAAGCATGATTAGCAATGTAGGGTACATGCAACCTGTTTGATCATTAAAATAACATGGTAATTAATGTAAGAACATGTCTCAACATGTTCAACTCGACAATTTTCAGTATAAACCCGGATCGGACCCGAAAGTCGCATATTTTGACTTTTGCTTTGACTATCAGTTCTGATCCGTTCATGCATGTTTGAGATCTGTCTTAGAGCTTATTTTGGACCAGGTTTCATATATGTATAACTCTCTGAGATTGTACAACTTGGTTCAATACCTATCCGATTCATATGCATGTTTCCGATTTATGCTTAAATGTGACAATTATGCCCTTTTGACTATAAAACGTGATTTTTGAAAAAGTGAAAGAGTAGAAACATTTGTTACTGATTTATAAACTTGCACCAAAATTTTGATATCAGTTTGAGGTCTAGATTAAGAGTTATGCTCATTATCGTAATTTGAAAGCTTTATGTTAATTAATTGGCGTAATTAGCATATAACCTATTTAAACCCACTTTTTAATATCAAACTTTTTACCCACTGTTATAATATAGTATTTTGGGATTTTTAAAGATTTTTATTTAATTTTTGGCTGAGCATAACATAGGTCTCTAAGTTTAATTCGGTTAATACCGATTTTACCCTTTTAAGCCATAAAATGAGTTTTATAAATCCTTTTGACCCCAAACCTTTTTCTACTGATTTTATTTGATAAATAAAATATTTTGAGCATTCTGGAATTATCAAAATATCAGCTTTCTTTTACAAACCCGGAAACGGCTCCAAATCGCCTTTTTAAGCGTTTTTAACGCATAGTATGTACTATAACCATATTAAACATATAAGGTTGATACCTACTAATGTTTTTAGTATATTTTTATAAAATAACAGTAAGTACAAGTTTTTGAACTCAGGTTTCCAATTTTGACCTTTTAAGCCCTTGTGAAATTACCGAAATACCCCTAAGGTGCATAGTTTGGTTTTAAATGATAAGTTTCACATATGGGTCATACCCTACTGTTATAACATGTTGAATTAAATATATTTACTGTATAAACCAGACCTGTAACTCAGATTTCCAATTAAACTCTTTTATAATCTTTTAAATTACCAAAATGCCCTTATGAGGCATAAATTGTGTTTAAATCCGTTTTGGGCATAATAGAAGATATCTTACTGATATTATAACATATTTAAGGCATATTAACTCAGGGAACTTGCATATGACTCTTTTGGTTACTCGTGACGCCCTTTTCGCGTTCGGTTCGGTTTATGTAACTAGTTTGCATAAATTGACCGAAACGGGTCAAACATTATCATTTTTGTCTCAAAATCCAGAATGTATTTAGTATACCCATATTATACAAGTATTCAAACTTGTCGGGTCTAAATCACATTCTATCCGGTCTTCGCTTAATCGTGCGTTTGAACCGTATCGTCCTTAAAAACTAGCCGGTCTAAGCTTAAGCTTAAATAAAGACCCGTTAGAAATCTAATAGGTTATTATAAACCTTTGTTCCAGAATAAGAAGAACCATAAAAGCTACCTTCACTTGCTAGTTGTGATTTATACTTTACTCAGGTAAATACTTTTAACTTATTTTCCCTATACGGGCTTAGGTTACGGTACATAGAATACCGCTTGATCGAGCATCAAATCTTACATCGTTGGGTGGTTAATTGAATAATTTGATCGGCTCGTTTAAACAGTCTTGTTCACTTAAAGCCTTTGGGGGGTTAATGACCATGTCCCGGATATCCCTGGCATCATTTTACGAAATGGCCACGACCTGAGCACGGGGTGTAGGCGTACACCTGTCAGTGTATAACTCATTATTGTGGTGTGTCTATTGATCTTTAACCCGGACAAGATCCGGGCTACTGAACGCACAAGTAACATGTAATTCGTTCACAAGATTATATTGCATAATTATCCCAAGTTATAAAAAGGTTTTGTGCCACGTGCATTCAAATCAATTTTCAACCTTTTCAAAATGAGTCAGTTAAATTGTATTTACCAGTGTAAACTGATGTATTTTTCCAAAAAGATTAAGTGCAGGTACTACTCGTACTAGGCTGGCTGTCTTCTAGAGCGTCCACAATAAGTCTCGCAAGCTTGGATGATAATAAAGCTGTTGAACAATATCTTATTTTATTTTGATCCGCCAGTGGATCCGTTTCAACTATTGTGATATTTAATATTACACTTTATTAAAGTTGAAATGAATCTATCTTTGCTTCTGCTGTGCATTTATATATTGTGTTGTTTGTCTATGATGATGCCAACTACGTCACGATACTCCCCACCGGGCCCACCGGTGACACGTGGAAAATAGGGGTGTGACACTGTACTGTACCAGACCCCAGAACCTTCCCATTACTATTATTACCAAAGAATATATCACCCCCTCCATGGATTTTGAAATCTTTGAGTAGGGCTTTACATCCTATCATGTGCCTGGAGCCTCCACTATCTACATACCAAAGGCCATCTAAGCATGCAGAAGCTCCCTGCACATGAAGTAAAAGGATTAGTTCATTAGGGTCTCCAAAGCCAATAAGGCTTTGGATGGGGTCTCAACAGTGTCTGGGGTGAGTTCAGGTGGATGGACAGTGGTTAGCTCAGGGGTTTGGACAGTTTTGGTACTATTTTTCTCTAACCACTGCTGGGGGTCTTGCCCAATGATCTGCTGATAACCAAATGGATGCCTGTTCACTCTTGGTTTAGATAGCTTTTTGTAAACCTCATAAACATGTGGGATCCTTTGGTATGGTGGTTGACCTTTACCTCTTCGGTATTGGTTTGTAGGGGGTGCATCAGTCACCTGAACATCTCTTTTAACAGAGGTTTGGTTCAGCTGTTTTGTAACAGCTGTTTGGACTGGCACAAACAGTGGTTGATTTTTGGTGAATTTGATAGATGATGTTGTTGAACTCAAGGATGTTTTTGCAGTGTATTCATTCTTTTTTACATCAAAGGATTTGAGATACACACATTCCTGAGTTTTGTGGTTTGATTTACCACAGATGGTGCAGCTCTCAGCAGGTATGATGACACTTGTTTTGTGAAGTCCATGGGTTTAAAATTTTCAAGAATGTCACACTCATCTGACCATGTGGGTTTAAATTGGTATTTCTTAATTTCCTCAAAGGTTGAGGATCCCACAGATCTTTCTAGAGTGATTTTGTTACCAAGTTTGTCAGTTATCTTAACTTCTTGGCCATTCTTGTTGGTTGGTGTTATTTCAACTGAACCAGCTTGTTTTGCAGCAGTGTTTTCAATTTCATCATATTTTCTAAATCCTATGCCAAATTTTACATTGCTTTCATGCTGTTTTTCAACCATGACCTCATAACCTTTGCAAGATTCCACCCATCTTTCACAAGTGATTTGGGTGGATTCCAACTCCTTTTTGCAAACTTGATATTTTTCTACCATAGTTTGAAGTTGGTTCTTGGTTATGCTTTGCTCTTCTTTAAGACTGCAGATTTCTTTATCTTTTTCAGCCAATTTGTTTTTAAGTTCTTTTAAAGACTTTTCAAATTTAACTTCATCATTCAACACTCTATCCCTAAGGTTTTCATTCACTTCTTTAATGTTAGAAAATGCTATGATGCATTTGTCTGAACACAGATTTTCAAGAACCTGAGATGATACCTTAGCTGTAGCCATCATTGCACAATCACAAGTATGCTCTTTCTCATCAGTCACCTTCTCTTCCTTCTCACCATGCTTCTTCTCTTCTTCTTCAGACCAGGGGTCAAACAGTGGTTCTAACATGGGTTCTGAATTTTCTCCCGGCAGTATTTCACCAGCAACAGCAGTAACCACTGCTTCAGCAACTTCATCCACTGTTTCAGCACTTGTCTGTCCTTTTTCAGCATCCAGCTCTTCTGGTATTGACTCTAATGCCATAAAACAAAATTCATCATTAGGTGTATCATTAGTAGCATAGAGTGCAAAATTTTCATCACCAAGTTCATCAGGCATACTGCTCCAGTCAACAAAGCCTTGGGTAAAGAAACTTTGCTGATCTGGTTGAACCACTGCTGGAGCAGCTTGTTGAGGTGCAACTGGTTGCACTTGGACCTGAGATACAGGAGCTTGGACATACTGAATTTGAGGGACATTGGTTTGAACATATTGCACAGGAACAGGGTTTGCATAATGAGCAGTGTTTACATGGGCAGCAGGGGTATAATGGGAATAGTGCACAGTGCTTTGATTTTGTGGTCTAGGGTTTGAGCTGGGATGAGTAATAATTAGACCAGTGGTTTGACTCCTACATTCCCTAGCGAAATGACCTAGCCTATTGCACTTATAACACTTGATCTTTGACTTATCCAACCCCACTTTTAAATTCCCATGTAACCCTGGGAATTTTCTCCCTGTCCTTTTGTAAAATTTGCTTGTTCTTACACTAAGCAAAGCCAATTGATGCAAAATGTCCATTTCTTCAAGATCAGTTGGATCAAAGTGTTGTAAGTTATTGAGTTCAAAGCATAGATTATCTGAGTTCTGGCTTTCTCCATTTGCTGTGAAAGCAAAGTTGGATGAGTGAGGATCAGAGTTGAAATTACCTCCAGCAGTTATGTCAATAAAATGATCATAACTCTGATCCTTACTGCTACCAGACTCTTCTTGACCCAGAAGAGCTGTGTTGCCAAATGAATAGTCATCTGCAACTTTGCCAGACTCTTGCAATTTCTTTTTCTGGTTTAACTCTCTTTCATAGGTCAGGAGTCTACCAGGAAGTTGGGTCAGTGTCAGATCTTTGAACTCAATAGAATTTATGGTCACAAATGCAATTGTATCCCATTTTTCAGGTAGTGATCTAAGAAACCTGCTATTTTGTGTAGATTTAGCAAATTCAACCTTAACAAGTCTTAGCTCACTAATGAGACAACTAAATCGCTCAAACTGTTGGGTTAATGATTCACCCTTAATGTGACAAAAGGTTTCATACTGCTGATTCAGAATTTCCCTGTTATTTTCAATTACTTCTTCAGTTCCCCCAAATTGTTCCTTAAGTGCATCCCATAATTCTTTGGCACTGTTACAGTGTAACAGCTCAGCATAAATTTCAATGGGTAGTGCAGATGCAATGATGCTAAATGCTTTGGCATCGAGTTCGAACTTTTGAAAATCAGTTTCAGTATAGTTTTCAGGTTTTTTAGGTTCGAACTTCTTTGAATCCTCAGCACTTGGCACCATTGGAACATGTGGTCCAAAAACAACAGATCTCCAACATCCGGTATTCTGTTGAGCAAGGATGTGACCCATCCTTCTCTCCTAGATGTTGTATTCATTACATTTTAGCATGGGTGGTTTGAAAAGTGAACCGATGTTATTCTTATCATATTGTGATTGTGACGTTATCCTGGTTGTTTTACAGGCACTGATTAATCAACTTTGAACGTGATTAAACCTTACTATGTTTTTCAACAAAACGAACAACTATCAGTATCAATGATTTTGAGCTGAACTATTTATGTCAAAATGATTGTTAGATCAAATTTGACTGTCTGAGCTCTGATACCAATTGTTAGGATCTGAGTTTCTTTTTTATTGTGTTTTTGTTTAAGAAATGATGAAGATGAACAAGTAATGCAGCGGAATTAAAATGGAAATAAACTTTGCACACAATCAAATAGGAGAAATGCTTTTAACACACATGTTTGAACATTGAACTGAATGCTTGAATTTATTCCAAACACCGATTACAATTTTGCATGCATGTAACAAACTCCCCCCCCCCCAGCCTGAGCTCACAGTGTTTGTTCGTACAGGAAGAAAAGTGATGAAGAGCTAATAGAACAGTACAGGGTACTGTTCTATTTATAGGCACGCTCAAACCACTGTGGCATCTTTGCTGACGTCACTATGAAAGTGACATATAACCTCCTAACAAACTCTAACTACTGATCTAATACAAACACTGCTTATGCTAACTACTGATTACAATACATTACATAAGAAAGACTAAACTACTGCTTTATCCTTCCACTGTTGTGACTCTAGTAGTACTTGGTTTCTTCAGCAGTGCTTGACCCATAGCAGTAGATTGATCAATCAGGGCTTTATTCTTCATCAGTCTTTAACTTAATCAGCAGTTGTAAGTCAGCAGATGTTGTAAAGGATCAGTGGATGGAGGTCATTAGATGTTAGAAGCACTTTCAAGGGGAGAGACTTGTATACATCCACTGCTTATTCTGGATCCACTGCTCTGATCCAGATTTAGCTTTAATTAACTGTTCTTCTGGTAGGGTTCAATCCCAACAAGCAATGCTCATGTCGAGACGTGAGCCGAATGATTTATGCATTGACTGCCACAAATCGGATATGAAACGCGGATCACGATCAGAGATAATAGAGGTTGGCACTCCGTGCCTAGAAACTACTTCCTTAAGATAGACTGCAGCAAGTTGTGAGAACTTATCAGATTCCTTGATTGCTAGGAAGTGCACTGATTTCGTGAGGCGGTCGACGATCACCCAAATGGTATCATTCCCGCTTTGAGTTCTTGGCAAACCTGTGACAAAATCCATAGGGATTTGCTCCCATTTCCACATGGGGATCTCTGGTTGCGGGAGCAGGCCTGAGGGTTTCTGATACTCTACCTTGACTTTCGCACAAGTCAAGCATTTGCTTACATACGTCGCGATGTGGGCTTTCATCTTTGGCCACCAATACATGACTTTTAGATCCTGATACATCTTATCAGAACCTGGGTGAACAGAGTATCGAGAGTTGTGTGCTTCGTCCATCACAAGATCTATAAGATTACCAAACAAAGGAACCCATATTCGCTCCCTGAAATAGAGAACACCATCAGATCTCTCTACAAGTCGTTTCTCCATGCCCCGCAAATACTCAGCTTCGATGTTTTCCCATTTCAGCACTTCAGTTTGGGCATTACGGATATGGTCAGGTAAGTTAGAGTGGATAGTGAGTTGTAGAGCGCGGACATGCTTGGGTTTCGTTTCCTTTCGACTAAGGGCATCAGCTACAGCGTTAGCTTTACCTGGATGGTACTTTATTGCACAGTCGTAGTCGTTTAAGATTTCTACCCAGCGACACTGTCGCATATTCAATTCCTTCTGATCAAAGATATGTTGAAGGCTCTTGTGGTCGGTATAAATAGTGCATTTAGTACCGTAGAAGTAATGCCTCCAGATTTTGAGTGCAAACACCACGGCCCCCAACTCTAAGTCGTGAGCCGTGTAATTCTTCTCATGAGCCTTCAACTGCCGAGAAGCGTAAGCTATCACCTTTTCGTGTTGCATTAACACACAACCGAGACCTTGAATAGAAGCATCACAATATACCACAAAATCCTTGGTACCTTCGGGTAAAGATAGGATTGGTGCACTACAGAGTTTTTGTTTCAACAACTGGAAAGCATCTTCTTGTTTCGTTCCCCAAGAATATACGACACCTTTCTGTGTTAGTGCGGTGAGAGGTTGA